>CM053653.1:349700-1549700 GCA_028654395.1 Scutellaria barbata | reverse complement strand
ATTAATATTTAATAATTAGGGCTTACACGAAAATTAATAACTAATAATTAATTGTTAATAATTTTCGTGTAGGGTATTAATTAATAATTAATAATTATCCAATTTTCGTGTAGGGTTAAATTAATAATTAATAATTATCCAATTTTCGTGTAGGGAAGTTTGGTGTTCGAAAAAATAATTAATAAATAACTTAACTTACACGAAAAAGTTTGAAAATTACTAATTGATAATTAATAACGCATAATTAGGACTTACACGAAAATTAATAATTAATAGTTACTAATTTTCGTGTAGGGTATTAATTAATAATTAATAATTATCCAGTTTTCGTGTAGAGTTAAATTAATAATTACTAATTATCCAATTTTCGTGTAGGGTTAAATTAATAATTAATAATTACACAATTTTCGTGTAGGGAAGTTTGGTGTTCGAAAAAATAATTAATAAATAACTTAACTTACACGAAAAAGTTTGAAAATTACTAATTGATAATTAATATTCAATAATTAGGGCTTAAACAAAAATTAATAACTAATAATTAATTGTTAATAATTTTCGTGTAGGGTATTAATTAATAATTAATAATTATCCAATTTTCGTGAAGGGTTAAATTAATAATTACTAATTATCCAATTTTCGTGTAGGGTTAAATTAATAATTAATAATTACACAATTTTTGTGTAGGGAAGTTTGGTGTTGGAAAAAATAATTAATACATAACTTAACTTACACGAAAAAGTTCAAAAATTACTAATTAATAATTAATATTTAATAATTAGGGCTTACATGAAAATTAATAATTAATAATTTTTTGTTAATAATTTTCGTGTAGGGAATTAATTAATAATTAATAATTATCCAATTTTCGTGTAGGGTTAAATTAATAATTAATTATTAATAATTACACAATTTTCGTGTAGGGAAGTTTGGTGTTCGAAAAAATAATTAATAAATAACGTAACTTACACAAAAAAGTTCGAAAATTACTAATTCATAATTAATAATTAGTAAACTTACACGAATAAACGAAAATTAATAATTAATAATTATTTCATAATTAATATTCAATAATTAATATTTCATAATTAGCCATTTTCGTGTAGGGAATAATTGGATTAAAAAATATTTAATAATTAAATTCCCTACACGAAAATAAGTATTAATACTTTACTCTTAATAATTATTAATTAAATGAGAAATTGTCTGGCTTTCTCAGGTAAAAAATATTTAATAATTAAATTCCCCACACGAAAATAAGTATTAATACTTATAATAATTAAATGAGAAATTGTTTGGCTTTCTCAGGTGAATCACCAGATATGTCGGAAGGGGTTGTTGAGTGGGATAGGAAATGGGGCATATGGGGACAATATTATAACAAATAGGGTATGTGCGGGTTTTTTTTAATTTTTAGGGCATTGAGGGTGATAAGTGCCAATTTTCACCTATTTTTACGTAGGTTTATGTATTCATTTGAATGTGTTAGCTACGTTTTTATGGTGATTATTGTGATTATTTGTATATAAGATGCATTTGACGGGTTTGTGTTTAGTTTCATGTTTTTAACGAGAAAAAGTGCAAGTTTTGAGCGAAATTGTCAGGAAGGAAAGCACGACCGTACACAAAAAGAAGGAAGCGCGCACGACCGTGCGCCATCGCACGGTCAGACCGTGCGCGACGGAATTGGGCCTGAACGGTGTAGCACGACCGTGCCCCATGGCACGGTCGACCGTGCCAGATCACTGAAGGGAGTAGCACGACCGTGCCGTATAGCACGGTCGTGTCCGGACGATCCGCAAATTCTGGTATTTTGGCGAGATTTCATTCTTCAATGGATATAAAAGACCCCAAGAAACGAAAAAAGAGGAGATTGGCAATTAGAGAGAGAAAAATACACATAGAGAGAGATAGAGAGAGAGACGGAAGAGAAGACAGAGAAGAGCCGAAGGAATCGGGAGATCGTTGGCGATTCGAGTTGAATCTTTCTTTTCTCGTTAGTTTTTCATTAAAGAGATGATATTGTTAATCTTGTTTATGAGTTTGACGATAAACATGTCTAGCTAATTCTTTTTAGGGTTTCTAGGGCTTGTTAGTAGTTTAATTCGAATCTTGATGAATCTTTGATTTATTTCAATGTTCTTAATCTTTCATCTTATTCGTGTGTTTATGACTTGATTGTTTGTTTGATTATTTGGCCGATAATTGAGCATGTTTTAATAATTGAATCAAAATTCGGGAGATGAGATTTAATTATGGAAGAATAAACACATGACACATAAAAGACTTAGATTGGGAGATTAAGGAATTTATGTGATGAGATATCAATCTTGGGTGTTTTTGGGAGTTGTTATGTTTTTATCAGATTGAGTAGGGATACCTCTGATAGCATAATAATCAACTGATTAATTGACTCGGGAGAGCGATTAATTGATTTGTGTGATTGCTCATATAGGATGATTGATTAATGAACTTGGCTTGATTAAAGTGATGTCTTTATGAGAATTAGATGAAAGCATGTCCTAGAACCTGTCTCAAATTTCTGTCAACTTTGAGTGAATGTTACCTTCGTAATTGTTAGTTTATTAATTTAATTGCAATTCATGATATTTGATTTCCCTAGATAGAATTGTGAATAGAATTTGGGTAGTTAGTGATTTCCTGAATCGATAGTCTCTGTGGGATCGACCTTACTTACCGTTTCTGCAATCTACACCGTACACTTGCGGGATAGCTAAAAAAAATTAGTGAACAGAAGGATTAATTATAGTAAATTAGGGCAAACTGGGCCATTTTCTCTTTATATAAACCACTCATCATTACTATACTACACGAAAATAAACTGATTATTCCATATTTTTTATACTATTAGTACACTGATTATTCCATATTTTTTATACTATTAGTACACTAATTTTTTTTTACCTATTTATATAAGCTAACTAAATCCAATGAAAAGTTTCATATCATTCTAAGGAAGATACAAAATTAAAATTCCTAATAATGTGACATTTTGGATAAATATTTTCGCTTGTGGATTACAACTTGAAATCCTTAAACAATTATCGTTCATCATAATTTAAATGTATGTTTTAATAGTAAATATTTTCGTGTAACATTGTATTAAACTATAGATAATTATTAATTTTCATGTTTAATTGAATTGTATAATTTTGATATTTATTTAATACTTTGTGTTATATCTGCCACTCAATGTTAGATAATTTTTTATTTTCGTGTAATCTTTATAAATGTCGTATTTATTTATTGCTTTATGTTATGTAAAGAATGTAATTTTGATGTTCACACATATTATTGCTTAGTTCATTGAATTTGACACAAAAATATCAATTTTAAATTTACACGAAAATATTAAAAATTTATGATATACGAAAATACTAAAAATTTATCCATACACAAAAATATCATGTAATGAAGCCTTACATAAAAATAATGTTAATATAAACTTACACAAAATTTTAGATTTTAGGCTCACATTAATAAAATATAACCCTACACAAATTTTTTTTTTTTTTACACTAATGATGAGTGTTTTTTCATACTACACATATATTTTTTTTAATTTTTATACTACACAAAATTGAAGTATTTTTATACTAAATGTTTTACTACACTATTTTTTGTATGAGTGGCCGAAATTTTTTAGGCCTTCAAATTTTTTTGAAGTTGAAATGTTTATATAAACCACTCTATCATTAGTATACTACACGAAAATAAACTGATTATTCCATTTTTTATACTGATTATTCCATATTTTCGTGTAGTATAAATCACTCATCATTATTTATTTTTGAACTTTTAGTGGCAACATGGTGTCATAATGCTTTTGCTACAAAGTATGTAATATAAACCACTCATCCATATTTATTTTAGTACACAAAATTATTTTCGTCTAATTCTCGTATTTTACTATTAATCTCAATTTAGTATCAATCTCAATATTTTTGTATAATATAAAATTAATCCCAATATTTTCGTATTTTACTATTAATCTCAATTTAGTAATAAAATTATTTTCGTATAATTGTAACAAAATATTTACTATTAAAATACTATTAATCTCAATATTTAGTATACAATTTCTATTTTAGTATTTTTAATGTTACACGAGAATATTTCAAGTGAGCTAAATATTTAGTATATTTAGTATTTTCGTATAAATATTATTTGTTGTAAATATTTACTATTAATCTCAATATCTAAATATTTACTTAGTATTTACTATTAAAATAATTATAAATATTGAGATTAATAGTAAATATTTACAATATGATTTAAACTAAGTATTTTCATGTAAATATTTAGTAAATATTAATATATTTCGTATAAATTTTTTTACATGGATACTAAATATTGAGATTAAAATATTTACACAAAAATTATTTTTGTTACAAAGTAAATATACAATTCTTATTTTAGTATTTTTGTGTAACAAAATTATTAATAGTAAGTTTGTAAATAGTATTCATGTGTAGGATAAATCAAATCAAATTGTAAAAGTAGGAATCGTATAGATTGAGGGGCCCATTTATATCAATTGGATAGTTGACTTGGACTCAAAAATGAATTTTTTGGGACTAACTATTATATTATAAGTATAAGGGGACCAACTATTATATTTATGGATAAAAGAGAATTCACTTATATTAAAATGGGTATATTTGGTCATTTCCCCATTATTTTTATACACCAATTCGGGTTATATGATCAAAAAGGTGTTGAAAATACGTTCCACTCGAGCCCACTCGAGCCCACATGCTCTAGGATTTACGCTCAAATCCTAACTCTCACGCCCAATTTTAATTATTTTTGCATAATCTTTTAATTTAGTGAATCTAATCTTTTAGTTCTATTCGCATAACCTTTTATATTATGTATATTAAAAAAAGTTTAAATAATATCACTTAAAAGTTATGAAATTTATACATAAAAGTTATACTCATATAACATAAATATTATACTTGTATAACATAATAATTACATAACTTTTAATTGTATTATACTTTTAAATGTTACGATATTTATAAATAAATGTTATACTAATATAATATAAAAATTATATTTGTATAACATTAAGGTTTCATCTATATTACATGAATTTTTATATTGAAAAGTTCAATTTATTTACTTAAAAATTATGATATTTACATAAGTTATATAAATATAATATAAAAGTTATGACATAAAAAAAAATAAAAATAAAAAAAATAAAAATTATATATATATATATATATATATATATATATATATATATATGAGGGTGAATCCGGACGTGACTCAATCCACACTCATCCAATTACATGAATCATGATCCATACAAATATTACCTATAAAAACATATTTAACTTCCATTTATGAAAGATTTGACAAATCAATTATCGCGGCTTCAGAATCTAGATTAGGAAATTTTAACTCAATGAAATCATATACAAAACTTTTCCATTCTTGATAATGCGATTTAGTGACAAAATCGCAGTGGATAAGATTTATATAATTTTAAATTAAATAAAAAAAGAAATAAATCTTTGATAATGATATTAAAAGCTAGCGTATACGGTATACCCACCATTTTCCAGCGCCAAACTTCTAATTTTATAAATCATTTAGATCAGAGTGGATGAATTAAATTGGCGTGTAAATACACACAACAATATCTTTAAATTTTCAAAAGTTGCTCAATTATATGTGAAACAGGACTGAGTTGACTTTTGATTCTTGAAGGTGTGGATATATTTGCAGGAAAGCAAAATTGCTGTTAATTTGTTATACTGATTAAGCAACAGTAATGTCAATGGCATGTAAATATTCATCTTCTACTTGCAATGCATTGATGAAATTAAGGTTTCAGGTCAGGATTATTGATGACTACCATGTGGCGGCTTGCGGCGGCGCTGGTGGTGCTGGGGTTGTGGGCGGTGGCTGTGGAGGCGGAGTATATGAAATACAAGGATCCTAAACAGCAATTGAAGGTCAGAATCGAAGATTTGATGAGTAGAATGACTCTTGAAGAGAAGATTGGTCAGATGACACAGATCGAGCGCAAGGTTGCATCTGCAGATATTTTGAAGAAATATTTCATTGGTAAATAGTTTTTTTAAAATTTTTTGAAATCTGCATTGATTTGA
This sequence comes from Scutellaria barbata, assembly GCA_028654395.1. Taxonomy (NCBI): domain Eukaryota; kingdom Viridiplantae; phylum Streptophyta; class Magnoliopsida; order Lamiales; family Lamiaceae; genus Scutellaria; species Scutellaria barbata. The sequence continues at coordinate 1,543,557 of CM053653.1, read as the reverse complement.
TGGATTATTTCAGATGGACTTCATTCTATAGGTAAAAGTGGTGAAGATTGGTTGAATTTGTTGGCTTATTTCATTTAAATTATTGCAATAGTTTTTTTTTGAAGTGATGAAATAGAAAAAAGTTTTGCAATAGGGAGTATTGTGAGTGAGGGAGGTAGTGCTCCATGCCCAAAAGCTTCAGCTGAGGATTGGGTCAATATGGTGAATGCCTTTCAAATGGGTGCTATTTCGACCCGTTTAGGGATACCCATGATCTATGGAATCGATGGTGTTCATGGGAATAACAACGTTTATAATGCCACGATTTTCCCCCACAATGTTGGCCTTGGAGTTACCAGGCAAGATCAAGGTTTATGCATTATGTGGATTGAATTGATAATTGCATAATGATAGGATGATTCGAATAGATAATCAAAAAGATATGAATGTTCATCAGGGATCCAGAACTTGTGAAGAAGATAGGGGCTGCCACAGCTCTTGAAGTTAGAGCAACGGGGATCCCTTACTCGTTTGCTCCTTGTATAGCAGTATGTCAAGTTAATGCTACTTTGTAGTTGAGTTGTTTGTTCATCAGTTTCGTTAAATTCATTAGTCCTCTTTGTAGGTGTGCAGGGACCCGAGGTGGGGTCGTTGCTATGAAAGCTATAGTGAAGATCATGAGATTGTTCAATCAATGACAGAGATCATCCCTGGTCTACAAGGAGATGTTCCATCAAACTATCCAGAAAATTTCCCATTTGTGGATCCAAGGTACACTGGATCTGATTCTCATGTATAAAATCTTTTAAATTTTCTGATTGATATCTTGTTTTTTCTCTTTTGGTGGTGAAAGGACGAAAGTGGCTGGATGTGCTAAGCATTTTGTAGGAGACGGTGGGACAACGGATGGTATCAACGAGTATAACACAGTTATAGACTGGAATGGATTGCTAGAAATCCATATGCCTGCTTATCTGGATTCAATCAGAAAGGGAGTTGCAACAGTGATGATATCTTACTCAAGTTGGAATGGTGTGAAGATGCATACTAACTACGATCTTATTACTGGATACCTAAAGGAAACACTCAAATTCAAAGTAATGATGCTGCATATTATGTTGGCTTAGTTAATTTTAACTCAATAAACAAAGCATGATTTCTTCTTATTGTTGGAACAGGGTTTTGTCATATCTGATATGAGGGGCCTAGATAGAATAAGTACAAACTATACTTATTCTGTGGAAGCAGGTATTCATGCTGGAATTGATATGGTAAGACTTCCTGACTATAACAATTGAATATACGTAAGGATCCATTAGTTGACTTGATTTTAATCATAGGTTATGGTTCCAGATAAGTATGTGGAGTTCATTGATGATCTTACTTTATTGGTAAAGAAGAAGATTATCCCGATGAGCAGAATTAATGATGCTGTGAGGAGGATTCTGAGGGTCAAATTTATCATGGGACTCTTTGAGAATCCAATGGCTGATCTCAGTTTTGCTAACTATCTTGGATGCAAGGTCCACTATCTTATCCTCCTTTAAACAATCTTTTCTTCTTCTTCATCATTTTATATTGTTCTTGTTGTCGATTCTTGTAACAGGCGCACAGAGAATTGGCTAGGGAAGCTGTGAGGAAGTCCCTCGTGCTACTAAAAAATGGGAAAGATGGAGACGAGCCGTTGCTTCCTCTTCCGACTAGATCAAAGAGGATACTTGTGGCTGGAAGCCACGCCCACGATATAGGCAAGCAATGTGGTGGATGGACCATAGAATGGGAAGGATTATCAGGGAACACTACAGTTGGTATGTTTGAAGTTCAATTTCTTGCAAAGCCACATGATATATACATTTCTGTCCACATTGATCAGACAAGAACATGTGGGAAGATTGTTTGGTCATAAATGCTTTGATTTTGGAATGGTTATAGGTACCACAATCTTGACAGCAGTGAAAAGCTCCATTGATCCTGAAACAGAACTTGTCTACAATGAGAATCCCAATACAGAATTTCTCAAGAGCAACAACTTCTCTTATGCCATAGTTGCTGTTGGTGAACCACCCTATGCAGAAACATCAGGTGATAGCAAGAATCTGACCATACCCGGGTCCGGTTACTCAACAATAACTAACGTATGTGAGTCTGTTAAATGTGTCGTGGTTATCATTTCTGGACGGCCCGTTGTAATAGAACCCTATCTTGAAAAGATAGATGCATTGGTGGCTGCCTGGCTTCCAGGCACTGAAGGCCAGGGTATAACCGATGTTTTGTATGGTGGGTACGGATTTACTGGCAAGCTGGCACGTACGTGGTTCAGGACAGTCGATCAGCTACCGATGAATGTTGGTGATTCACATTATGATCCTTTGTTCCCATTTGGATATGGTCTCACAACTAGTCCTAGAGTGGTGAAAGCATCTCAGTGAAGTCAATTGATCTCTCTTAATTTAATTCTTTGGCGGCTGATGCAATAGTTTTACATGATCTTCCATGTGAAGAAGTGTCAACTCCAATTATAGTTATAATACATTATTTGAAAGGTTTTTAAATTCTTTATAACCTATTTCTTTGTTATAGTGAGATATACTAATACATCGTTTGGAAGCTTTTTGAATTTGTTCTAATATGAATCTTATTTTATGCCAAATTTAAAAGTACTTAAAAGTTAGAAGAAGAAGAAGAATCTGAGTATATAACTTTTTGATAAGAGTTTTAAATATACAAAGATATCTCACTTCTTATAATTAAATACATAAAACTAAATATATATTACATTCCTTAACTATCTTTAAAATTAAGTACTACTATAACAAGAAATGGATGAAAGATTCATACTATACTTTTCCTATCAAAGTAGTAAAACTTTTTAAAGTAGAGATTAGTAGTTCTAAATTAGTTTTCTACATTATTTTACTCAAATTTTTAAGAAATAGTTAAATGGCTAATTATATTTCAAACAATGCGACAAATCCAATGCACATTGGAGTACTAATACAACAGCAAATAAGGAACATGGTCATGATTAGCAACGGTCTATAATTTGAATTTGGAGAAAGATGGTCAACTGATATATAAATAAAATATCTATAGATTTAATCCAGATTTATAAATGGAAATAATTTAGCATTATAAAGGAGTACAAAATTGAATCTTGAACATGAAAGAGTTCCGTTGCATATATAGTGGGTCCCATGCAACCAGGTTGTCAGAAAAGATATACTTTATCTGTCTAGAGGCGCTAAAAAGTCTCTGACACGTCCTCATCTCCACCATACGCCGCGCCGCAGCGTATAGAAACCGTTTTCAAGTTTTGAGAATACCCACTTTAAGAAAAAAAAAGAAAAATTCATTAAATCAACCCAATGACAAAAATATTAAAATTAAAAGATAAATAAATTACACTTCTTGACAAATTAGTATAAAGACTATATTTCTTATCTAAGTCTGAGTTGTTGTATTAGTTTGTCGGTAAACAAAATAAACAAACAAATTGCAAAATGCTTACGTAAGTCCTAACTATGAAATTTTGGTAAATAGATTTATTGGAATTTATTTTTTGAATTAACTCATATAATTTTTAAAATATATAAATTGATGAATTTGTTAAAAAAATTATGTGTCCGAAATTCTATTTCCTACATCATTTCAATGTTGTTATGTCAATACAAATATTTAGAACTAGAACCATAACCTTTTAATTATGAGAATTATTTGCATAAAATAATTTGCATGAGATTAATATTGTCAATATCCAATAACTAAGAACCTTTTTTTTTTTTTTTGCAATTTTTTCTTACACAGATCTGTGTTAATTGCGTGTTATATTTTTATCCCATCGATATAGATATATATTTAACGACAGTAAACATGTCACTGTTACATGGCACCCCCACTCCCACACCCACTACCCCTTTCCACACGATTATATATAGGTGTATTGATACTAATAAGATTACTCCCACCCCACCATAAACCCCTGCCACGACTGTTTGGCACGTTATATTAGGTGAATCAAAACTCTGATTTTCTCTAGTGAAGCTCCTATCCACTCTGAGCTGTTTTTTCCTTTGCTTGGTAAGTGTTCTTGATCATTTAGGTATTACATTTGGCATTTATGTTTGCAGTAAGTGGAGTTGTTATTAATGATGTTCATCTGTTTGTTAATATGCTTCTCTGGGTGCTTACTTTTTCTGTGTTCTTTGTTGTAGAAGAAAGAGAGAATGGGGGTGGTCACCATGAGGATGTTTCTGGTGGTTCTCTGCTTGTGTGCTGCTGTTTCAGAAGCAGAGTACCTCATATACAAAGATCCCAAGCAGCCATTGAATGCCAGAATCAATGATTTGATGGGTCGAATGACTCTTGAAGAAAAGATTGGACAGATGACTCAGATTGAGAGGAAGATTGCTTCTTCTGATATCATGAAACAGCATTCCATTGGTAATCTTTTGTTTAGTTATAACTGGCAACTATATGTGGGTTTCTTCAAGATCTGTTTTTTTTTTTTTTTTGGCCATTGAAATGGGGTATTGCAATTTGGGTTTGATTGTTAATGTATTTGGGCAGGGAGTGTGTTGAGTGGAGGGGGAAGTGTTCCAGGTCCAAAAGCTTCTGCTGAAGTGTGGATAAATATGGTGAATGATTTTCAAAAGGGGTCTGTTTCGAGTCGTCTTGGGATTCCTATGATCTATGGGATTGATGCAGTTCATGGCCACAACAATGTCTACAACGCTACCATTTTTCCTCACAATGTTGGACTTGGAGTCACCAGGCAAGTGTGATGCTAATGCTATTGAGTGTGAAAAGGGCTTTCTTTAGCGTGGATGATTTTGCTTTATTTTTTGTTAGATAGCTTGTTTCTTGGATTTTAATTAATTATGAATGAGTGTGAAGTTGGTATCTACTTTTGGATCATTCTGTCTGCCTTTGTTGACTTCTCATTATTATGTTAGATGACTCAGATCTGATTTTAGTCCTAATCTGACAGTGATTTTACTTAAACTATTCTTTCTTACACATGGAAAATTTTAAGTTTAGTAAATACCTTTCCATTACATTAACATGATGATCAAATTGTGGGATTGTAATATTTTTGGTTGAATCTATTCGTTTTAAAGTGATAACCCAACTTGAAACTGCTTTGATATTTATACCATTAATGGTGAAATGTATTGAAAACAGAGATCCAGTACTTTTGAAAAGGATAGGAGCTGCAACTGCACTTGAAGTTAGGGCTACTGGAATTCCTTATGCCTTTGCACCTTGTATTGCTGTAAGAATAATCTTGCATTATTCTTGAATAACTACCAATAATGTCCAAACTGTTTCATGTTTTTCTTGACATTTGTGGGATTATCACTGACAGGTCTGTCGTGATCCAAGATGGGGACGTTGCTACGAAAGCTATAGCGAAGACCATAAGATTGTCCAACTGATGACTGAGATCATTCCTGGTTTGCAGGGTGATCTCCCCACTACCTCCCGCAAAGGTGTTCCTTTCGTCGCTGCTGATAAGTATGGCTCGTGTTTCCCTCTCCTTTCTCGTCTTTGTGTCACTTCAGATCATCAAGAAAATTTGGAATTTTTATAGCCCAGATCATCATATGTTCCCAATTTCCTAACAAACCTGTTTGTGTTATTGAAGGACAAAAGTTGCTGCCTGTGCAAAGCATTTTGTAGGAGACGGTGGGACAGTGAGGGGGATAGACGAGAACAATACTGTGATCAACTATAAAGGGCTGCTTAGTATTCATATGCCTGCTTATCGCGACTCCATCAGAAAGGGTGTTGCAACAATCATGGTGTCGTACTCAAGCTGGAACGACAAGAAGATGCATGCTAACGGTGATCTAGTTACTGGCTTCTTAAAGAACACACTCAAGTTTAGGGTAAGTATCAACATTTTTTTTCAAGTAGATTTGTTAAGATGAGAAATTTATAACATGATTGATTGATTCTAAACCTCTACATTGCAGGGCTTTGTTATATCAGATTGGCAAGGCATTGACAGGATTACGAGTCCACCCCATGCAAACTACTCTTACTCTGTTCAAGCTGGAATTCTTGCAGGACTCGACATGGTTAGCTCTACATACACACGCGCGATTATCAAACATCATTTGGTTATCTTTTTCCTTAGGTAAATGGGCTTAACTTTGCAGATTATGGTTCCTGAGAACTTCCAAGAATTCATTAATGAACTGACTTTACAAGTGAATAAGAAAATCATCCCCATGGAGAGGATCAACGATGCTGTCCGTAGGATATTGAGGGTCAAGTTTGTGATGGGTCTATTTGAGAATCCCTTATCTGATCTCAGCCTAGCAGATAAAATTGGCTGCAAGGTTTTCTTTCTTTCTTTCTTCATCTCACTGCCACCCGTATCAACTTAGTTGTTCCAAGCTTGAAGTTCTAATCTCGTCTCTTTGTACAGGAACATAGGGAACTGGCAAGGGAAGCTGTAAGAAAGTCGCTTGTTCTGCTAAAGAATGGAAAAACTGCTCATCAGCCATTGCTTCCCCTTCCAAAGAAAGCATCGAAATTACTAGTAGCAGGAACTCATGCAGATAACTTGGGATACCAATGTGGAGGCTGGACGATAGAATGGCAAGGCGTTCCAGGCAACGACCTTACAGTCGGTATGTAGTCAAAAAAACCTATATAGAATTCAGAGAAAACTAATCAAAACAAAACTCAAGCTTTTATTACATACATGTATTTGATGTTTACAGGAACTACAATCCTAAGTGCCATCAAAAAGACAGTGGACCCTTCGACTCAAGTCGTCTACGAAGCAAATCCTGATGCAAACTTTGTTAAGACCAACAAGTTCTCCCATGCGATCATTGTTATTGGTGAGGCCTCATATGCGGAAATGTTTGGCGATTCCACAAATCTGAGCATAATCGCTCCTGGTCCGAGCACGATAAACAATGTTTGTGGTGCCATGAAATGTGTCGTGGTAGTCATCTCAGGGCGCCCTGTCGTGATGCAGCCGTACATGGCACAAATCGACGCACTGGTGGCTGCATGGCTACCAGGAACCGAAGGGCAGGGTGTAGCTGATGTTCTGTTTGGTGATTATGGGTTCACTGGAAAGCTGGCTAGAACTTGGTTCAAATCAGTGGATCAACTTCCCATGAACGTTGGAGATAAACATTATGATCCACTTTTTCCGTTCGGGTTTGGGCTCACTACTCAACCAAGACATGGGGTTGAGAATTGAAGAACCTAGTAGTGAACTCTTGATCCTCTACTTTTTTGTTTACGATCAGAAATGCTTGCAAACATTTTGCATAAACATGTTATTTAATCTAATGAATGTGGAAATATTGTTTCACGGTATGTTATGTGGCTACGTGTTTGAAATGGCGAGTGATTATTTTCATTAACTATTCAGAATTCTTGTTGTATCATATTTTGTGAGGTTGAAATTGATTTCATATACACTTAAATGTTATGATATAGTAATAAGCAATTAGAAGCAGAATTATTCTTTCCTAACATTTGAAAATGATTATCTAAAGCTATTATTGCTTCCTAACAACTGAAATTGATTATCTGAAAATAATTCTTCCTAATTCTTGTTGCATCATATTTCTAGGAATTTTACTTTTCACATAGTAATTGTTTGGATTTTACTAAAGTACTGAAAACACTCTCTCAAAATCCAAATATTAATACAGAAAATTTAAATAGAAAGAGTAAAGAGTATCAAAGAAACTCCAACTGGGACCCAGCTAGGCTGAGACGTTCTTCCCAAGTTTCAGTTTTGTTAACATGTAATGTAATGTAATGTAATATAACATATAAGGTTGACCCCTTGCACCCCAAGAACTAATCAACTGCCATTCCCTATTTTTAATTCTCTTTGATGGAGCAATGTATTATTAATCCCCAATTTAAGAATGATTAAACAATTTCACACCCGTTTTGCAAAACAAGTTGGCAATTTGTCGATGATTAAAGGGCGATTTCAAAGATTCGAAAACCTACTATAAATATCCGTCTCCATGAACAGACACATATAAACTGCATCAGAAAGACATATCAATCAAGAGGGCCAACAAAGGTGAAAAGAATGGAGTTATATTTAGTGGATTCAAATTGTGAGGAGATGATCAAGAAAAGAAGTTTTTTTTGCTTCAATGCATCAATTCTTATGGGGTTGCTTTTAGCATTCAATTTGGCAGCAACTTTCACTCAATTGTCAGAAGGTATAAAACTAACTTCACCTATTCACGCACACAATGTACTTTTAACAAATCTTAATAGGCTCAAGATTGAAGGGAATGTACTTACTAACACGTTTCTGGGCATGAAATTTGCAGAAACTTTGGCAAGAAACGTTCAGGAATGTGCCGTCACTTTGGGAATCAAGTTACTCAACTTTTGTATTGCCAAATCAGTTCAGTTCAGATATATTGCCCCTCTGCAAGCTCAAGCGCCATTTAGATCCCTCGTGTTTTGGTTCACATTGACTCGATCGGTGTCATCTCTGTATTCTGAAATTTGATTATTTGTACAAATACTTCTCCCTGTAGTTTCAGATTGCCTGCCTTTGCTGAGACCAGAAGAGAAATTAGTTAACATTCAAATATCACACAGATGAACATGTCCCAGGAATCTTTCATAAGATTCACAAAGATATTTGCAGTTTCAAGCAATAACCTTTTTCAAAAACACCACAATCAACGGTACAATTTCCCAAATGTCACTCAAGAAGCCTAAAATTTGAAACAGGTTCATATTTAATCCAATCACATAATAAAATCTCATTGCTACAACTGACAGCAATCAGTAATATGAATATCTAAAAAAAGAGGCCAGCCAGATAAATTAAAATGAGTAGAATGAAGGAAGATATCTCCTCAACTTGCTCAAATTCTTACTAACTCAATTGTATTGTAATTAAAACATAGATACCCATACCCCTCCCTTGGGGCAATGAGACCTCTGGTTAGTAAGTATTCTATATCAATTGACATTTGTTATGGTGGATCCCCCATCCTTACTGCATCCATCAAGTGGACCCCAAGCATTTTCCATATTTCCATTGTATGTACTACAAGGCTTCATTGTAGTTTCCGTAAATCCAGAATCCACTCCTTGGGAGCTGATGATATTGGTTGCACTCGACTCTTGTCTCTGGCCTTCACTATAGATATCTGAATCACCATTTGTCTTAACTTGGGAGCCAACAGTATCAATTGCACCCACTTCCACTCCTCCCTGTCCATACATATTGACCTCGAAGGCACTAGCCATGTTAGGTTCAGAGCTCACCCCATCTGTTATACCCAATCCAACTCCACCTTGAACATCTGTGTTGACCTCTGCATGAAGCATACCTCCAGCAGAAGCATCTCTCATAGCCTGCTTCTTATTCCGATACTGCTTCTTGAAACGGCTCTTCTTTGGTTTTAAGGCAGCTTTGGTCTCCTGAGTGCTGATTTTAGGATCAGATGATTTCTTTTTCAGTGGAACGACAGTGTAAATAGAATTGTCTGTGTGATCTGCAGAGATGGGCCCAGCAGTCTGGATAGCTAACAAGGCAGTCCTGGCAGCTTTAATCTCAGCTTCTTTCTTTGTGCTTGCTGAAGCTCCAATATACTTGATACCCCCAATTTCAACACCACATGAATACATTGGCATTCTGCCTTCTTTCTCATCCTTGTGGCACTCATACAAAGGAATGGCGTAGTTCATCTTTTGGGCATATTCTTGCAGCAAATTCTTGCACAAGCCCGTCTCGTGCTGAAATGTACATTCAGAAGTAAAGGTCATGCGAGTCCACAGTAAACAATGAAGGCATTAATAGATAAAAGAAAGAAATTAACTAGTTAACTAATATTTTCTTGTCAATCTCATCTTTTGAATTGACTGGTTTGTTACACCACCATCTCTTTACATAAACAACACTTTTGTACTCCATTACAATATAAGTCAACAGTAACAGTTTCGTTACAGAAATTATATGAAAGTTGAAAACAAATTAATAAAAGACAATTACCACAGGTTGAGAGATCCCAAAACTCATATCGGAGGACTTGGCGAGTTCTATAAGTGCAACTTCAGCAGCTGATTGTTCTGCTGCCTTACGATTGAAAAAACCAGGAAGAGAATCATATCTGATGTCATTCACAATTACAGTCGACACAAAGGAAGGCTCATGAGAAGGGCCTTCTTTGATAGTTTCATAAACTGGAGTAGTCAGTCCTGCTTTCTGACAATACTCTTGCAGTCGACTCTTGAAGACATAACAGTTTGAGACACCTGCAATACATTGATGAATATGTGAGTCAAGATCACTAGGTGTGCTCAACCTATAGTTAGGATTGATCTGGGGAAAGTACGATAAGGATACTCGTATTGAGAGTGCAAATTGAAAAGCCTTGAACCACAATTAAAAAAAAAGGGTAAGAACATTAACAATCTTTAACATAACTTCATGAAATCCCCAAGGACAGTTTGATATCATTTTTCGTAAAGTCTCAAGGAACATAAGTAGGGAGACTAAGTTCAAAATCCAAATATTACAATTGGAAGCGGGATAAAAAAAGAATGCAAAACAATTTAGGGTTTAACAAACCCACACCAATATTACCCTGTACTCATAGATAAAATAATGGAAAATGAGAAACTGTGTGATAGGCAAAATTCATATCATTTAACCATTCATGTCCCAAACCAGAACCTATTGACACTACACAATTTTTTCTACGTAAAAAGTGTTGCACATTAATTAGCCATGCAAACATTCTAAACCTTAAATTTGGCAAATAAATGCACATGCAGTTGCTTATATATTTTATACAATTATCTAGACCATCTATGTTTTATTTGGACTCCTCCCTTTCAACCTTTCAAATTAAAGAATCATTTAAACGTGACCAACACCAAACAAACACCAAAGAAAATAAATGAGATCTATAAGCTTGCAGGAAATTTCAAATGTATCCTTGTCCAAGTACAGAAGGAACTCACATAACGAAATTATGTTATGAGTATGGTAACACTTCATACAACTTTCTGTCAGCAGAGAGACAGAAGCATATATGACAGAAAATATGCAATTATAAGAGATTAAAAAGCTCATTTATGATGTTCACATACAAATAGAGTTATCCTAATTTGCAAAACCAAATTTAGGAATTTTTGAGAAGTGTGAGTAACATTACTTGGAGGTGAATCTTTCACTTGCAGATCCTGATTGGATCCGTTGGCCTTCCTCTTTGCAGTTGCAGATGATGCTGGGGTGGGATCAAGTTTAGGACCATCAAAATGCTCCACCTGGGCAGGAGTGGCAGGGGCCGAAAGGGCATGAGATGTCGCCTTTGTAACTTCAACATTATAATTAGTTTCGACAGGAACAGCTTCCATCGAGAATAATTTAGCTTTTCCTGACCCCTTTTTATCTGAGATTAATCAGCCATTACCATATGCCAGACAACAAAAGTTTAAAGGATGATGCAACTATAAGAAGTTAACTTTGGAAAACGGAATCTTCACGATCACAAAATTCAAAAATCGAACACAGCAGCTATTGTGCAAAACATGTGCATCTCATACTTATATAGTCCATGGTAACTGGTAAGTAACATGCCAGCAAGTGATACACAATATGACCATGTGAATACAATTTTTTTTATATAATTATATCAACAACAAACTCAATATGCATCAAAGTGCACTCTTTTAAAGAATCAAAACATATAATCCGAAAAAGTATCAGTAACAATTAAAGGCTCTTAGATTATGTGAATCAACCAATTTTTCACGAAACCATGACCAAGAAAAGAAGCAACACTCAATTCACAGTTGGAACTCCAAAAAACCAAAATTTCCGAAAGTTAAAAAATCTCAAATTGCTCAACAAATAGCAAAGCCCTGAATTTTCAGTATTTTAAAACGAAATCAACATCTTCAACCCCCCTTTTCAATCAACTAGACAGACCATCCTAATTCATCCAAAAAAACTGAAAAAATAAATAAATAATAATAAAGAAAGAAAAAGAATTCTCTGATTGTGAACCAACTCAATTGCTCAATCATTTTACAACCTTTATCCAGCAGAAAAGAAGGAATACGTTCCAAAAAGTTAATACCGCACAATTATTCACAGAAGAAAAAAAGATTGAAAAGTAGCGTTTGAATCGAAGTCGTTCGAGAAAAGAAAATTAAAACATACCAGAAAATATGATGAGCTAGCTGCGGTGGCTTTGGCTGAGATTTAGGAATCAAAGGAAAAAGGGGCAAATGGCTTGCCCTTCTGCCATTAATGATGCAGTAAGCAGCACACACACACAGGCACCGGGATTGCTTAGGCGAGATATTAGATGGGCCCATAGTCTGTACAAAGGCCCACTGTTTACTTTGTTCTGGGTTTCATCAAGGCCCAGCCCACTTGCAACTCTGTCATCCTTTTTTTTTTTTTCCTTCTTCTTTTTGTGATATATAATCATTATTATTATTTGTTTATTTTTAATAAATGTACGGTCAACCCAATCAAACCAGTCTCACTATTGACTGGCATTGCCCGGAGCCCAACTGATCTTATTAAAATTGGCTAAATTATAAATATCATTATCTAAAATAATGACTACATTATTATTATTTAGGAGTTGTAGTTCTAGTCATCGATTTGAAGATACAAGAATCCGGTAACTGAAAATTTGAGTTGGGAGTTCCCAAACACAATCCAAACATGCCCTTAAGTTTTTTGAATTCAACTAAATATAATCACATCCAAGATCATTGTCATTAATGTCACTGTCGCATTGCTCTGAGCATTTTCTAAAACGCCAGCTGCAATATGGGACATAAATCTTGAGTTTCAAGGGCCAAATTATCTAATAAGAATAAGCTGTGAGCAAAGTTGCAAACAAACACATATATATATATATATATATATATACATGCATAAATTCTCAAATGGAGAACAAAATAGCAAAGAGCTTGAGAGCAAGCAAAGCAGGATGATTCGGTTTTGAAGAATTCCTCGACCAAAAATAGGAGAGGCAAATCTCAGGTTCAGTCTGAATCTTCCTTGTCTCCATCACTTTCAACCACATGTCGTTTTTTCTGACCTTCACTTGGTGAAGGTGGCTCTTTCCGTTTTGCTTTCTTGTTCGTATCTTTTGCCTTTGGTGGCTCTTTCTTTTCTGCTTTCTTGTTGTTATCTTTAGCCTTTGGTTGCTCTTTCTTTTCTGCTTTCTTGTTTATATCTTTTGCCTTCGATGGGTCTTTCCTTTCTGCTTTCTTGTTTGTTTCTTTTGCCTTTGGGGGTTCTTTCTTTTCAGCTTTCTTGTTTGTATCTTTTGCCTTAGATGATGCTGACTTCCTCCCAGCATTCTTTTCTCTAAACTCTGCCACAAGACACAAAGCCAAAGAGCAACATGTAAGAAGAAATGTAGTAAATATGAATCATAATTGAAAAACATCAAAGAACCGTGCCAAGATATACAATGTCATAGACTAGATGAATATCAGATGAAGGATAAAGACAAACCGAAGGTTTTTCCTCAAAACATCAAATATGAACACAATATATCAGAACTTCTAAGCAAACTTTACATTAATCTAAGAATGGGTAACTATGAACAGAAATGATTAACAGAAGATATGGATAGTGCTTCCACAATTATTAGCACACCCAAGCTACACCAATACAGGTGAATATATCAGAAACTCCAAGTGCATTTAAATAAGCCCAAAGTAACCAAGTCAAAGAGCATTGCTTGAAAATCATTTCTAAAATGCTATGTATAAAGACAAATGAATGTCAGCTGCAACATACTTCTTATTGAACCCTCTTGGATACTGCTGATTAAATTATTCACAGCAGTCTCAATCTGAATTAATTTTGGCTTATTTCTAATACTGAGTAAGAAATCAATATGCAGGGAATGGAGAGGCTTGTAAGACGCATCATTTCCAGATACGGTTTTCAGAAGGCACTCAAGATTATGCTCCATTGTACCATACCACCCCTCATGCAACACAACCATATCATCAACCAAATCAATAAGTTAATAAACCTGGCCTACAACTAATCTCACCCAACGTCCGCTACAAGAAATACATAGAAGTGGCAATCATGGAATATTCAAACATACGAGACATGAGGTTTAAGTGCAGAAGTTATGTCATAATAACCAAATTCTTTGATACAATGGGGAATTATTCGTTCCACTAAGTTCAATGATTAAATCTTGCAACTCATGGAGAGATAAACCTGTGGTGCTTTCCATTGTGCAAGCAAGATTGGTTGGATTAGCCCATTTTTCTGTAGGTTATATATTCACTTCGGTTACATGGATGACTTTTGCATAGAAAACATTCATTATGTTTCGTTAATAAGACACGAACATCTGCAAGCGAAGAAGACGGCATGAATTTTCTCAGTAGTTACCAAAATCTATTCAATTGTAAGGAGTCAGATGGTGCGCAAGCTTTTACTTTATTAGTTTCCTTCTATTGCTGAGAACCATGAATCTTTCCTTTTACTGTCAATGCAGAAAGATGCCTTGCGTGCACAAACCAAAGATTTTTTTCATTTTCTTATTTATGTAGCCAAGTTTCTATCCACCGGTTAAGTGTTAGGCGTGTGCACTAGTTGGTCAAAACCTAATAGTTGTTAGATTCAGTTTTTGTTGTCAATTTCACTTACATATTTCGGTCGGTTCAATTTTCAATTTCAAGAATTCCGGTGATCTGGTTTTTGCAGTAACTGAACCAACAGATGCACAACCCTAGTTGGTGTATTATGTATTTTCAAGTATCTACATTTCATGAAACGAAGCATGAATGGAATAATAATACTACAGAGTACCGATAGACCCAAAGAATTTCACAAAAGGGCAACAAATGCTGATGAAAATTAATGTAGCTTGAATGCTAACCTTCAAGAGCAGCTCTGAGAGGCCCAATGAATTCCGGATACTCTATCTCTTCCAGGGCCTTGAATACATCTTCTGGATTGATTACTTGTCTGTTTGACTCCTTACATATGTCATTGGCACTGCAGATATCAGGAGATCATATGTTAAGAAAGGCAAAGCAAGCAACATAAGGAGAAGTGGCATTGTTCCATACAGTAGCACAAAATATTTTAGGCCTATATGAGATCCAAACTTGCCATAAACAGTGCAGTTAGTTAAAAGGCTAGTCCGTTATTGATCAGTTAATAAAAGGCAAAAGTTTAAGGACCCCAGCTTGGTTTTTCGAAGGCACTAGTACAGGTTTTTAAACTTTCATTCTGATTGTTCCACGTATTCTTTCCCAATTTCTATCTTACTTCGGCTGTTCTTCGCATTTCCCACTACACGTTTCACAATTGGGTTGGCTTGGTTACAGTGAAGTAGAGTACACTTTTAGTTCATAACACACGATCTCAATTATATAATCAGAAATCAAACCCATTATATAAGGAACATAAAAACCCAAAATTTCACTGAATTTTGAAACATAGACATAAACATGCTCATTTCAAATATACATACCATAATCAGGAAATACCAATTCACAAGAAAACCCTAGAAAATGGCAGAAACATCAGAAAATCTTGTAAATAAGTCTATTCACACAACAAATCGAATAAACCCTGAACAAAAAAAAAAAAAAACTAAACACAGCACTCAACCAAGTATTCTATGTCGTTTCGATTAAAAAATTAAAATTCTACAAAGTATACACTCAATTGAAACAATATTGCAAATAACATGTTCACCGAATGTTTCCAAGAGAGTGTGTGTTTGTGTGTGTGTGTGTTAGCGGCAGGCTTACGTAGCGGAGAGGTAGTGGATGAAGATGCGGGCGCTTTCAGAGAAGGCCTGAAGTGAGTCGCGGAGGACAGAAATATCGGACTCGGCGGAGAGCTGAGAAAGCTTGTCCTTCACAACCCGGCGCACGATAGCCTTCGGCAGCGCATCCGCTTCCGATACTACATTTTCCGTCACCTCTTTGCCATTCTTCTCCTCCGCCATCTCCCCCCTCTCTCTCTCTGAACAGATCGGTAGGGTTTGTGATTCCGTTGGCGGTGGATTCAACTGTGCTTTTATTTTCCCGCCAGTAATCGGTTCCATAATTGATAATTCCGTGTTTCGCCACTCTATTATTTATTTATTTAACTCATAATTTTGTGTTTTACTAATGTATTATTGTGAACCAAGTAATTTTAATTGTTAGTTTGTTTAATACATAAACCACATCTCTAAAGTCCTCCTTATGCAAAAAACAATTATACGCATTATTTTTTAAAATTTTGCCATTATTATTCTATGATGTAATAAATTGACGATTTAAATTGTTTTAGAGTTGGATGATGATTTTGTGCAAATAATTCAAGAATGTGTTCCGATTTAAGGATATAAGATAAAACTTCATATAAATCAATTCCAGTCCCTTTTAAATTAGGGTAAACTTAGAGTCAACATTAAAATCATTCGATAAAGATGTTTGTAGATTTATGAAGTATATCTATCATACGTGTGACTAATGCTAAAATTATAACACAACGGGATACCATTTCAAATATTTAAAAAAATTGAACTAACAAAATCTTCTTGCAAAATTTAGTAATGTATCACCTTTTAATGTAAAGAAACTAGTACTAGTGGTTTAAATTATAGAATTACAACGTTGAACAGGAAAAGAAAATGGCAGGAGGAGATTTTCATCGTCTCCTTACAAAGACACAAATCAAAATCCAATCATAAGGCACTCAAAACTCTATAAATGCAAAAGATCTCAAGAAAGTACACAGTTTAGAAAGGATCAGTAACTCCTTCCCCAATAGGTCCACTTTTTAGCAGGCTTTCCAGATGCAAAGCACAACGTACCTGCACGAGACAAGGCTTAAATATAGTAACAACCAATAAATAGAGATTCAGAAAATCGGATTTTCAGAAGTGGCTAAATAACCAATAAATAGAGACTCTGAAAATCAGATTTCACAAGTGGTTAACTAAGTATTGAAGATGATCCATTTTATCTTAAGTTCAGATCAGTGCGCCAACATTTGTCAAAGAATTACATAGGAACGAGTATATGATCATACCTTCTGGGAGTGGAGGCTGATCAAATGGAGTACATAGAGACTTAGCCGCACCCATTTCTCCCTTAGTCCGGGTCTTCACGTCCTTCTCCACCTCCTGAGATATTTACATTATAAGACTCAGAAAGGGATCAAGTCGAAATAGCAGTATCTCTTCTATATAAGAAGAGACTAGACGTTGTACCTCCTCATCACACCATGGGGCCAGAATCATCTTCTTTTGGGTAAGTGCTTCTGCAAATTCTTCCCATGTGTGTACAGTTTGGATGCAGGCATCACGTTTTTGCTTGGCAATGTCAAAGAGACTTTGGTGGATATTATCAAGCATGTCATTAATTTTCGCAGCCAAATCAGCCATGGGGATATCAATTTTAGCTGAGTTATCACGCCTGACTGCACGGACCTGACATAATGAAAATAGATCGAGAATGTAATATGTGAACAGTAAGGATAGAAGGAAAAAGTAACAACATAAACATAGCAGGATGTGGATGTTATATACCTGACTATTTGCCAAGTCCTTGGGTCCTATTTCTACCCTAAGAGGAACACCTTTCATTTCCCAATGAGAATACTTCCATCCAGGTGAATAGTTATCTCTATAATCAGCCTCAGCACGAATTCCCGCTTCGTTCAAGGATTTTACGGTGGCTGCGCATGCATCAAAGATCCCCTGAGTGTTTGCATCCTTGTAGGGCACAGGGATTACGATTACTTGCAGAGATGCTACTTTAGGAGGCAGCACCAAACCTTTATCATCTCCATGTACCATTATCATCACCCCTATCTGCAATAAATTTGTCAAGAACAAACAGGTGTAAAGGTACTTCAAGAAGGGAGAACTAACAAAACACAAGTAATATAAGTCTAGAGTTTCAAGCTGAAATTCTATAAAAAAAATATTTAGAAGGAGATAGAAATTTAAAAGATGCAAAGGGAAGCAGATCATCTCATCAAAAGGTAAGAGAGAAGACATAAGATATAAGTACATGCAATGGCAGTCCATATTACAAGAACGTAACAAAGATAATATAACGACAAGACTATCTACCGTTCTGGTGGTATAAGCCCAAGAATTCTGCCAGACCATAGCCTTTTCTCCTTTCTCATTCTCAAAATTAATCTCAAACATTTTTGCAAAATTTTGACCTAGACAATGTGAAGTTGCACCTTGCACACCACGCCCAGTGTTTGGGACAAAAGCCTGTCATGAAGGGAAGCCAATTAATTAGAGATATGGAAAGAAGTTCCTTCACAGATAATTTGCCAGAAGCTTTTCAGAAAAGATAACATCAATAATGTAACATTATTGTAACCTCAACAGTAGTTGTGTAAAGTCCACCAGCAAACTTCTCATGCTCACTTTTCTTGCCCTTAATCACTGGAACAGCCAAGAACTCCTCATATATGCGTCTATAGAGTTCCAAAATGTCAAGAACCTAAAAATGTAAAGGAGGAGGGTCCATTATGACAAGGAATTGTTTCTTTCTTTGCTAAAAAAAAAAATCTTAAAATTTATGAATGAATATGATACATGAGATAGGTAAGGAATTTTTTTAACATAATCTGACTATTATAATCAAGCAGCTGGTCAAAAATGTAATGTTTGCATACAACAACCATTTCATATTGAACATCTAGAAACTAGCAAGACTTACCTCAGTATCTGCTTCCTCCTTGGTTGCAAAAGCAGTATGTCCTTCCTGCCAAAGAAACTCACGACTCCTACAAAATTACAAACAGTCAACAACTTGAAGGAAACTGCAGCGCCTAATTAAATTCTATGTTCTTTAGACCCATCACAAGATAAGAACTATTCAATATAGTTTCACATAATAGTATCACTAGGTCATGACCAGACTAGGTATCTATATTTGAATAAAAAGCCAATTCACCATTTTCTATGAATAGCAATACAGTTAGAATGTTGCACCAAATGAGCTGAAAATTAAACCACCATCACACCATATAAGCACCTGATGAATGGAGTGGGATTGCTGAATTCCCATCTAACAACATTACACCACTGGTTAAGTCTCAAAGGCAAGTCACGGTGCCCCCTGATCCACTTGGAAAAATAAGGGTACATGACAGTTTCACTGGTTGGACGGATCGCAATGGGCATCTCCAGCTCAGATTCTCCTGACTTTGTGACCCATGCAACCTAAAACAATTTAACACCGGTTATAGAGTAAGTACAACCATTAAAGCATGAGGAGTGGAAAAAGGAGACAAGGCAATCCAAGTTCTTAAACCAGATTCAGTCTAAATATATAGAATGCAAACACCTAATTTGACACCTCACTGGGTATTAGCAGTCTGTTGATAAATTTTAAACCATCGAAACTTTGGGAGAAGCCAGATACTGATACGAAAGATTTAATGGAGATTATTGCATACACTTCCATCATATTCACACACTCAATAAGAGAACAGGTTCATGAACAAAACTAAAAGCAGAATAATCTCACCTCAGGAGCAAACCCCTCTATATGGTCCTTCTCCTTTTGCAGGACGCTGTTAGATACAAACAGAGGGAAGTAGCAGTTTTTTATTTTCATTTTCTTGATTTCAGCATCAAAAAAGTTCTGCAGAAAAATATTACCAACAAATTTAGCATTAAGCACAGATATTGAATGGAAAGAAAAATTAATTAGTGTTAAGTGGGAAAAGTTAGCCTGGAGACTTAATGTTTTCCGGGTAGAGTCATAAGATGAATGCCCATAGAAATACATAAAAATTATTACACCTTTAAATAGTAAAACAGCAACCACAAAACTTCAATGCATCATAAGATAAAATAAATCAACTAAAGATTCTAATTGGGAAGTTAGGTATTGAAAGAAATTCAACCAAATGTAGCGCACACCTCGTATAAGAAAGTTTCAGAGATTGTAATGCAACAGACAAGTTTCTTTGTTAATATAAAGACTGCAGCTTTTTCTACACGAGAGATTACATCTGTTGTCAAATTTAACCAGGTCTCAAAGAGCAACTTAATTCACAGAAACTTAATACTCAATAAGCCAATATAACCATCATCTTAATTTAAATTTTACAGGAGAATTATGTAATACCAACACTTACTTGCATAATCTCCCAAATTGACATTGCCCATGGTCGTAGAATGTAACATCCGGATATGTCATAGTACTCAATCATTTCCCCGTTCACAACAACCTATATACAACTCAAAGCAAAAAAAAAAAATTAAGATTCTTTGGGTTCACATTTCCACTCAATGATATCAAGGCAAAATATTTAAAGCAGATCTAAGAGTTAGGAAGACAAAATTCCATGCATAAATAACTGATCAGGAAAATGAAAGTAAAAATCAATAGGCAGTATAATTATTTTGCCAGAATCCGCAAAAGTATAAGCACAGAGGTACTAAAACTGATTACAAAATAAAATATAAGTAGTCACATTAGAGAATGTTATAAGTAGTTGCATTCTAATTTAGTCATAAGCACACTACTAAATTAGAATGCTTTCATGCTGACTCATACCTCCGAGTACCATTCTCCAAAATTTTCATCTTTCTTGTAAGAGAGGCCGAGACCCGTCTCCTTTTTCACTTCCTTCTTCTTTCCCTTTCCCTCTGCACACATCAATAAATAGTATATACAATTAAACTTCATTTCCAGCAAGCTTCTTAGACAGTTAAAGAGCGACACAGTACTCACTTGCATCAGAGCCTTTGCCCTCTTTTCCGGCCATGGTGATCAATCTTCTTGTGTAAAAGACCTAATTTTAAAATAAATAAATTAAAAAAAATGAAAGAGAGATCAGCGAAATGTAATTAAACTATTGGGTGCAAAATTAGGGCAGAGTATGTGCCTTATGAACAGAAATAACAAATTAATCTGCAGAAGATTCAGACATATATTAAAAGAAATCAAGAAAACATCGAGGTGAGAATCAAAGCCACAAACTAGCTCTCACTCTCGCAGCGATAGCCGCCTTGGTGCCGTCGCCACCGCAAGCAGGTAGGATGAGGGTGAAGTGAGAGAGAATGGAGGTTTCGGCGCTCAATCCTCTGATTCTCCAAAGTCAACCTGATTCTTATGCTTTGAGTGACATTTTAAATTACCATTTTAACCTCCTATGCCCTATGGCGAATAGCTCATAGACGAGACGAGACGAGACTATAGGCTGGACCCGGTTCAAAGCTGACTCGGACCAACCCTGTCTTGTACTCTTGCTAAATGGGTTTTCAACGAGCCTGCGACGTATATATTAAATATTAAATATATATTAATGTTACAAAAAAAAAATTATTAATAATATGTATTTGATGTTTTGTTTGACATTTAAATTTTTTTAATTACTGGTAATCATAATAGGAATTATTTTTGTTGACTTATACAAATGTAAATCGTCTCTATGGCCAAATAATCAATAATTTTTGATAATAGTCTATGATAATGAGCATATGAAGGTTGATCCAAAAAATATTGATATAAACTCAAGAAATGTACAAACAGACGAGGGACTTTTTGCTTATAAGAATATATGAAGTTGGACCAGGTCAGTCAAAATTGTACACAAACCTTGAAGCTTGATAATATTTTAGTTAATTTTATGGTTTTTCTTTATTGATGTCACTATCTTTTCTACGATAAATGACCCTCTATATATAGAAGAGAGAATTTGGGTGGATTTGCATCCCCTTGATTTGGGAATTTCACCGTGCTTTAGTAAATTTTGCATTAATGACAATGCGATTGACCCCATGTTGGGTATGACTTTTGAAGGGAGTTGTTGGCTAATTTTGACATCATATCTGGCCCCCGAAACAAGATGTCGATTGCTCTGAGATCAGTCAATCTTCATTCCAACATGTTCTTAGGTTGGTTGTATACTACATAGGCATGGTTGTAATTAGATAGGGATCTACCTCAAATCTCAATTGATCAGAGCTTACTTTATAATTTGGAGATTCGCATGTGTTTGGCAAGGAAGAAATCTTCATTATCTTTTAACCATACTCCCCAGGTCATTAACTAATCAGAGTATAATAATCGGACCTTCCCAAAAAGCAATTTTAATATGACTTATTTCCCCTTTTATATAATCAGTTTCGCTACAACACTAATTGTGCACCTCTTCCAAGTATGATTTCTATGTTATGTATGGTCGTGCTCTATTTACTACAATATATGCTTATTTTGAAAAATAAAAAATATACAAGTCTCTTATTGGGTTGGTACTATATTTTAACGTAAATTAAATACCACTATATTTTAACGTAAACATTTTTGATATAAATATCTGAATTTCACAAATTTAATACTCCTGACTCTTAGGAAAAAAAATCTAAAGCCTCTTCTTTTTTCCCAAAAGTTTTTCTTTTAGTTGAAGTTAGATTTTATTTGAATTTTTTTTAGGGTCACTGCCTTATTTGGGTTAAAAACAAACTTTCAAAAATGGATTTAATGATAAACTCCTAATAATCTTTTCGAGATCAAAATAGTAATCTAAAGAAGTTCTAATGTTATGTCCAAGCTAAATGTAGACAAACATGTGCTGGAAATTAGACACATGATATGCAATTCATTAGTGTCATAAAAGCACTTCAAATCAACCCAAAAGAACAAAAATCAAGACATAAATACAAACATTAAAAGTGGTAACCAATGACAATTGCAGATTGTAGAGAACCTAATTCAATATCAAGTCTCTTTAATCTTCTTGGCAATAGCAAAAACAGCTCCAATAATTGCTACCACCACTCCTGAAATTATGAAGGCAGATTTCAGGTTGTGTGCACCCTTTTCTCCCCTCTCTTTTTTGCCTTCTTCTGCCTCTTCCTTAAAGAAAAACAAGTCCAATAAATTAATCAACATCATTCAATCTCAATTGGACCTTTTCCCTTCAATAATTAATTTTAATTAAACTTCTTAAAGAATGAACTTTTTAGGTTCTCATAAAAATAAAGAGAAATCAAGAAACTAGCTACCTCCTTAACTACTTCCTTTGGAGTGATGATATCCGGGTCGGGATGGGGCTGGACCGGGTCGTCGGATTCGGGTCCAAGCATTTCTCCATCGACAAAAACGGCTTCATCAGTTGCAGGGCCACCCATATTATCTGCAGAAGTAGCCATTTTTGGTGTGCACAAAGTAATTCTTGATTTCTGGAAATTTGATAGTTTTAGCAGATAATAAGAATGAATGGCAAAGAAAAGATGGGATAGAAAAGGATAATAATAAAATATAATATATGCCAAACCCAACACGTTGCTTTTTGTTGTCACCTGGCACCATGCAAAGCATGCCACACATCCTTTCTGAAAATTATTTTTATGTTCATATCTGTGTATGAATGAATTATTAAAAACTCGAGGAAATACATGGGATTTGGAAAATTTTAAAATTGAATTAGTAAAATAAAATACTCACCTTTTATTTAATAATATTAACATTTATTATTAAGATTGTCATGTATTTAATAAACCTAGATTTTTAGATTAATTTGAAAAATAAATTGGTTTTATTATGTTTGTGATGTAGTTCTATTGTGAAAATATAAGTGTAGTCATTTTTTAAGAAATGTGAGTAATTAACAATAACATTGATACAAGAGATTTGATTTATTAATTGAAATAAAAAAAATTAAGTTTCAGTGGAAAAATGGATACACCTTAGCATGATATGTGTCTTTAGATGATTTATTTTTTTATTGCATTTTTTTTTTTAATATGAATTTGACAGCCCGAATAAATCATGATCCTTGATTACCGTTTGGTATGTCTTTGATTGAGATTCGTGTGATATAACAAAATGCAGTAAAATTAAATCACACTTAAAAGGAACTTTAAAAAAGATAATTTTTTTTTATAGTTCAAACATATAAATATACAATTACGAGTCTTGTAGTTTAAAGAAGTATGTTTTCTAATTTTTATTACCCCTTTCTTTTACACTCCTAAATTCATTAAGAAAAAATATAAACATGCAATTATACCGAAATAAATTGGTTTCCTCTGAATTACTAGAAAATTCATGAATTTTGATCTAATTTGCAATTATAACATAAAATTGTAAAATTGGCCTCATAAACTTCTTTTATTTCAATTATCAATCCTAAATCCAATCATTCTTAATTTCATACATCCTGTTTGTATATTTGAAAAATAAAATTTTGGAGAGGGTTGACTAATGGATCACAACTAGAGGTGTCAAAATGAGATAGGACAGTTGGGTCAGCCCGTCCTATCATACATAAAAGGTGGGTTAAGTCGGATATTTCGAAGCCGTGAAAAAGTCGACCTAAACGGGCTGGCCCATTTGGGCTGTAGGCTGGGGTGGGTTGAGGCAGGCTGACCCACCTTTTTTTTAAATTTTTTTAATTAATTAAAAATATTAAAAATAGTAGAAAACTCTAGTGAAGATCATGTAGTGTCTAATATCATGGAGAATATTGATGAAGAACAAGAAGAATATCTTGTAGTGTCCAATATATGGTTATGTGATAAATATTGCATTTAATTTGTCAACATTTTACATTTTTTGTTAGCTATTAGAATATATTTATGTATAGTGGATTAATAGTTAAAAAAAAAGTGGGTTGGCCCGCCCAACCCACGACCCACCGATGAGTTGGGCTGAGTTGGGATTTGAAGGCCCGCTCAATAAAAGGCCCGCCTCACCAAAAGGTGGGTTGTGGGCCGGCCCGTTTCGACAGCTCTAATCAGAACCATTCTAATTGGTTCTAATTAATTAGTAAAGTCATAAAATTTTGATATGTTTTATATTAATGAGAATTATTTTCAAGTTTTTTATTTTTTACTCAATATATATAATTTATATATTTCTAAATTAATTGCTACAATAAATTTCGATTTCAGACATGTATACTCGTTTTCCTAAATAAGAACAAGAAAAAGAAATCAAAAGCTCAAAAAATTAAAAACATAATTCCTTAATCGACCCCTACCCCACTGGCCCTACACTCACTCTCTCTCTCTCTCTCTCTCTCTCTCTCTCTCTCTCTGTCTCTCATCTTGTATGAAGGCCCCTCATTCCTTTCTCTACTTAAACGATCTAATGGACAACCAAGAACAATCTGCAGGGAAAAAAAAAAAAAAAAAACACTAGAAAAAGCCAACAAAAAAGTCTCAATAAACAAATCAGTTCATGATTCCCACGTCTTCTTGTTTTTCTTTACCATTCCTTTAATCCAACTCCACTGACTCCACTACTTCTAGGAAGAAAAAAAAAAATTCGTTCTTGAGATTTCCCTCCAACCCAACCCCATTTCCATCCAAGACTCCATCTTTCTTTAATTCCAATTCCACTATTTTTATATTCAGCAAAAATTGGAAGAACCCAATTTGCTTGAATAGAAAAAGGATCTTGAAAAGATCCCTAGTTCGTTGATCTGTTCAACTCTTGTCTCAATGACAGAGGTGCTCCACTCCCCTTCTTCCTCCTCTCCGACTTCCATATCTACACCAACCCACAATGCCACGTTGTTTCACCAGACGGAGTCATATGTGGGGGATGAGGGCATTTCTGAGGAGGAGAATAGAGAGATAGAGAAGAGAGAGAAAGATAGGAGAGATCAACTATCTCTTTTGGCACTTTTGCTGACCCTCTTTAGGAAGAGATTTTGGTTGGCTTGTAAGGCGGATAGAGACAATCTTGCTGGCGGCGGCGGGAATTGTGGTGGTGGTGTTATGGAGATAGGTTGGCCTACTGATGTCCAACATGTTAATCACGTCACATTTGATAGGTTTGATGGGTTCTTGGGCTTGCCTGTTGAGTTTGAGCCTGAGGTTCTCAGGAGGGCTCCTAGTGCTAGGTACATCTTTTTTCCTTTTCTTGAATCCTGCAGTCTCGACTTTATGTTAATTTCTGTTAATCATGGCTGGTTTTTCTTATGTTGGTGTTGAAATCTGTATGATGTGATTGTTCCTTTTGGATGGTTCTTGGATCTTTGGTTGGGTTATACTCTGATATTTGGTGGGGTGTTGCTTTGTTGAATTGCTCTCCATGATTGTTGGATCGCGAATTTAGAACAAGTTTGTTTGAATGGAAGAGCTTTTAGACTCTTGCTCTGATGATATTGGTGGAAATAAGGAGTTCAATCTTCCTTGCAAGAATTATTGCTTTGTTTAGGTTAAGCTGTTGTTTTCTGAAGTTCAATTGATTTCCTAAGCAAATTAATACTCTGTTGTTTACTGTTCTGTGTCCCTGAATATTATGTGGTCTGTTATGTCTAATTGTATATACACATCATATCTCATTTGGAGCTAAAGTTGTCTTATTTCTGATTAAGTATCAATAGATTTACAGACTTTAGTTCAAGAAGATTTATGAACAATCTCAATAAATCCTTGCATTGCTTTTAATAATGTGACTTCATGGAGATTAGATACTATACTTAATCATTGATTTGTAACCAATTGGATATGAAGTATCATGTATCATTAACTCTCTGGAATCTGAAACTCTAGCTTCATAAATAAATTTCCTTGAAGATCTATTTTATCTCATGGCGTGCTTGCTATTATATGTTACTTCATTCTTCTATTCTTTTCCGTTTTATTCCTATATGTTAGTGTGAATTTGCCTGCAATGGAAAGAACAAAACCCAAGTTCTTGGGACACGTTCAGTTGCCGTTGCAGTTGGAGTCATACTAGCCATGGATGGTTACCTGCTGCTATCCCCTGTTTCTAAAGAAAACCAAGACTTTTGCATTCGTAGGTGTTTTTAGCAATTGAGGATAAATTTAGCCCACACGGACATCCATTTTGAAAATATTTGGTTCTATACTTTGTCCTTCGTGTATGAAGCTGTATGGTATGGATTCTGTTCCAGGTCCTTAAGCATAAAAGTGGACATTTCATACTTCTTAAATAAATGCTAAGGTTTTTTTGTTGAACTTTTCAAGTTTTTGATGTCATTTTGCTGTTTTTTCCTTTTTTCCTAAACTTGGGTCGCGCATTATTTTGGGAAAGGCTTTAACAGCTTCAAAAATGCCAATATAAGTTTCCATGAATAGGTGGCTGTTTTTCCTTTGGCTAATGTAATGTTCAACAGGTTTCTGAGAATATTTGTTATGTAGATCAGAATGCTTTCATAATTAATCTATTATCTTTATGATTTTATCTTGTCCTATTTTAAGCCACAGTCACAAAATACTCTTAGTTAAATATCTGTACTTTCAGATCAATAGCTTTTAGCAGGTATTGCCTAATAAACCTTTGGTTTCTTATAATGTCTATTTTTGACAAAAAATTTCCATGTTTTAATTTATTCCCAAATCGAGGAATTGTCTGATTGCAATTCTTTCTCACTGAACTTATTTGTCTGAAAATCCATGGGCAGTGCCACTGTTTTTGGAGTTTCTACGGAATCAATGCAGCTTTCTTATGATCAACGAGGCAACAGTATCCCAACCATCCTCCTGCTTATGCAGAGGCATTTATATGCCCGAGGTGGTTTGCAGGTACGCCATTCTGTTTATGTAAAACTTCCCAGAACAAACTTAGGCTCCATTTGGATAGAGTGATTTGAAATTTGGGATTTCAAATGAATGGAATTCAAAATAACTCCAAAATTAGTTCAAAATGAAAGTGATGGATTTTGAATCCACGCTATCCAAACACTACTTGTGGATTTGATACCATGGATTTCAAATCCGCCTATCCAAATGGACCCTTAAGTTAATCATTAGAACCAACAACTCAAAATACATCATTTTTATGGCTACATTGGGCTTATACGTGCAGGCTGAGGGGATTTTCAGAATAACAGCAGGAAACAGCCAAGAGGAGTATGTTAGGGACCAATTAAACGGAGGAGTGGTTCCTGATGGCATCGACGTGCACTGTTTGGCTGGCCTGATTAAGGTAAAAAACTAAATTTTGAGCTTTTAGATAGGGGCTATGGTTAGCATATTCTTGATGTGAATGTCCATGTAGGCTTGGTTTAGAGAACTCCCAAGAGGGGTGTTGGATTCTCTATCTTCTGAGCAGGTGATCCAATGCCAATCGGAAGAGGACTGTGATGCACTAGTTACGCTTTTGCCCCCAACGGAAGCTGCTCTGTTGGATTGGGCCATCAACCTGATGGCTGATGTTGTCCAAGAGGAACATATAAACAAGATGAATGCACGCAACATCGCTATGGTGTTTGCTCCCAACATGACGCAGGTGACTGCACTCTCTCTCTCTCGATTCTCACCACTAAAACAATATGTTACGAGTGCAGAAATGACAGCATTGCATCTGTACGATATGTTTTCCATGGATTAGTATTCTAATATCATTTTTGTTTTGTGTCCAGATGGCGGATCCATTGACTGCATTGATGTATGCAGTACAAGTGATGAACTTCCTCAAGACTCTAATAGAGAAGACTTTACGAGAAAGAGCGGACCCTGTTATCGAACAAGCATCCATGCCCAACATGGAGCCTTCAGACGACAACGGGCACCAAACCTATTCACGACCCCATGGCGAAGATCCTGCTGAATCAACTGAAGAGACAACACCACAGGCTTTTGTCGTGGAGGATCCCGGTTCAGGGAGTGGGCCCGACTCTAACAAAGCCAATGACGTCCCAGATGAGGATTATCATAGTTTTTCGACCCCCACTGAAGAATCAGATGGGAGCGAGCCTTCTGAAACTCCCACTAAAGAAAGTAAAGCAATAAACGACCTTCTGAGTCCGCTTGAAGAGAAGCATAAGAGCAAAACCGGCCAATCAAATCCTAACAATTCCGATCAGATGAAACCCGAATCAAGAACTGATGGTCAGCCAGTTGTGGATCTAGCAACGAAAATGAGCAAGGGAGTTAGCAACTTGAGCCGTATAAACTCAATAACAGAACGGTGTGAAGCATGGCGGTGAACTAAGGTCCATGGCTCTTTCTCTTCCTTGATTGATTGTTTTTATGAGCATTGAGAAAACATTTCTTTGAATCTGAATCTGAAGTGAGTCCGTCTGTATGTGTTTTTACCTCTTACTACTGTTTATCTGTTGAAGTTTCCATGTATGTATCGTTAGAAAAATGCGTTAACTGTGTGCTTAGACATCATTTCCATTTGTCCCCCCATTGAATCTCATATTTCATTTCACCAATACACTTCGTTCGAATGAGGACCACTAAGCAAACATGTGGCCAGATTTTTACAGCCATCTATTCTCTACTTTTGAGCAGTCCAAATCTTCCATTGTTTTACATCATGATGTGATCTAAAGATATGTTCAATCACTTTCTTGAAATATTCTGAACAATCACGAAGGATCAACAAGGAATATTCTTAATTTTCCTCATCCCCACTTTCTCATGCAGCATTTGAAGCAAATATCTTGTTACTAGATGCGGTAATTTGAGCCCGACCCATGGGTTAGCCCGGAAATAACCGGGCTTCCCAAATGACCTAGCAACTAGGGCAACAAATGTCAATGGTCCAAACGCGATCTGAATTGTCACATCATTGGGATGACCCGAATTACCACCTCTAGTTGTTACATGCAAATCTGGCTAGGATAAGAAATCGATTTGATGCCAAAGATGGGATAATTCATGTAACTTTGCAAGAACTTTTTAAATTTAAATTCCTCAAAAACCATGTTGGAAACCCACGTTGTGGATAAAAAAAAAAGTGGGCTGTATTTAGATGGGTTACACTGATATTGAGGATGAAAACAGTTGATACTGATATGTATAAAAGACTAAAAAAATGAATAGTAATTAAACATAGAAAGAAAGGAATCTTAGTAAGGGTCCATAACCATAACCATAACCACCCATCCTTT
The DNA here is from genome assembly GCA_028654395.1 of Scutellaria barbata. Classification (NCBI taxonomy): domain Eukaryota; kingdom Viridiplantae; phylum Streptophyta; class Magnoliopsida; order Lamiales; family Lamiaceae; genus Scutellaria; species Scutellaria barbata. The sequence goes on along the minus strand of CM053653.1, from coordinate 1,513,745 downwards.
TTCTTCTGCATATTGAGAGGTGGCCCTTAAAGCAACGTCCCTAATAAATAGTTCCATTTTTCTGGACTTTAATAACAAAGCAACTATATCATGCCCTTCTCGTGTCTCTCTATCTCTCTCTCTGTCTCTCTCTCTCCACATATAGTAGAGTATAGTTGCAGCAATATAGAAAAGAAGAAATTTCTGTAAAAGTTAAAGCATGGCGGCCTGTGGTAGCTTAGAGCACATCTTTGAGAAGCCATTGTCCGAATCTCCAACCTTTCTTGAATCTCTTTCTTCACCATGGAACCCCATTGATGAATCTTCCTTCACTGAAATATTCGGAGAATTACATTTCAAAGAGACGACTAACCCCGAATCATCATCTTCATCATCCTCGTCTCCATGTTCCTATTATCCGACGAGGAAGGCGCAGTACGGCCATAGCAGTGAAAGCTTCTCGTCGATGAATTCAGAGAGCCTGTCTCTGTGCACAGAGGGGCTGGGGTTCGAGAGCTGTGATGATGTGGAGGATCTGTTGAAACATGACCATCATGCCTGTAATAAGGATCAATGGAGGGGCAATCTTGTAAGAGATCCAGAGACAGAGACGGAAGTGCAGCATAGGAATGAAGATGAGTCGAAGGTGGGTTCGTCGAGAACGAGGAGAGGATCGTTTCCGCCCCCGATTTCTTGTATAGGAAGGAGTGGGAAGCCATGGGTGTGCTTCAAGTCGTATAGAGAAGAAGGAAGGTTTATTCTCAAGGAAATCAGGATTCCAACTCAGGAATTCTTGCATGCATGTCGTGAAGATGGACGTTTGAAGCTGCACTTTATTCAATCTGATGATGATGTTCTTGAGGACCTCCAAGAGATCATGGAAGAAGATGAACTTTTTGATGATCAAAATATCAATAATCAACAAATGAATGTAGAAAGATCAGACTGCAGTTTATAGTTAGGAAACATCCTGTTTTTTATTTTTTTTTTATTTTATTCTTATTTTAGTTTATGCTCTCTGCAAATAAGGGCCTGAGAAGAGAGTGAAAAAAATAAAAAATTTAAGATTTTTTCTTTGATCTTTTGGATTCTGTTTCTTCTTTTGATTTATTACTGAACTGTTTAGTCGCTGCAGTAACTTCATTTATATGCCTTATGAAAGGGATACTTTCACTTACTAAAAATTCAAGATTCACATAGTATTAACTATTAATCTTTATGTATGCCTTAATTAAATAATCCCTCTGTGAAAAATTAAAAAGGGGTCAATTTTTTTTTCCTAGAGTATAGTCTTTTGTTTTCATTAATTGATCGATGATGTTTGATTTGACTTGTTGACTCGTGCAAAACCAAATCTGTTATAACTTTGTACTCAGGCGATAGCCTTACTAAATATAGGGCCTTCTATTTTGGGTCAAGTTACTTTTGCCCAATTTAATTTTTCTATATTTTATAATAGAATTTTTTCCTCTCTCTTAAATTTTGGAGAAACATTTTTACATTTTTCGTATTTGTAAATATTGCTCTTTTGATCTCATCTTGCCACAATCAATAATTTTTACCTTGATTTGATTCAAATTATATGAGATGAAAAACATATTTTCCCCAATCCAAATTACCTGATTTGACGAATATAGTTTGTCACGTTAAATAATTTGAGTGATATAAAAATTAACTTGGATGTTAAAAAAAATAAAAAAAATAGTATGAGGGTACATACACTGACACACAGGGGCGGAGCCTCTCTATGTTATGTGGGGCTTTAGCCCCCCCTAAATTTTTTAAAAAATTTAATTTTTTATGTATATTTTTTTATTTTTTTTATTTTAAGTGCTAAAATATCCATTTTATGGTAATTCAGTTCCCCCAAAGTCAACGAGCCCCCGACATAGAATGTCTAGCTCCGCCTCTGCTGACACAACAATAAAATTAAGTTAAATAAAAGTGAAGCTGATATATATCCAAGTTGAAATAAATTTCCAGCAAATAGAAAGAAGCTCCCAACAAAATGACAACTGGTTAACATGCATGATTTTGAGTAAATCACAACTCTAAATTTATGACAGATGTAAAGACACAACACAACCAGAATCCTGCAAATCTACCTAAAAACAGTTGAAAAAGGGCAGGCATCGTCATCAATTAATTAATAATTAAACATCTTTTTTTATTATTAATTCAAAAACTCTAAATCAAGGTCAGATTGTATAGTATTTGTCGATTCATATCCTTTCTAATCATATTCTCTATTACCACATATCAAATCCACGTCATATTGATATGAATATAAAAATTATTGCAATTAATTGTTGGATTGAAAAAAATATATTTATTTAAAACTACATAAGTTTGAAATAATATATAAGTGAGATATAGATTTTGATACTGAGAATTCAATTTGAATATTAGTGGGTTGGTGGAGATATTTATAAATAATGTAAATAAATAGATGGGTAAATAATTTGAAGAAAAAAAAAAGGAAAAAATTAGAGCGGTTGCAGTGGTCCAAGGCCCATGATTAGATCAGAACAGAATCTTGAAGCATTGATTGGACAAAATAATAAATTCATAAAGTGAAATGACAAAGGGAAATAAATTAATTTTTTAGTTAGAAATTGGTTAAAACTAGGGGTGGAGATTGGAACGGAAATTTCCGATATCCGTCGAATCCGATCCGAAATTTTTCGATTTTGGAACGAATATTTTTAATCTAAAATCCGAAAATCCGAATTCCGATTTTTCCGAAAATTTTTGGATGGAAATTGGAATTAGTTTTGAAATTTTTGGAAATTCCGAAATCCGATCCGAAATATTTCCGAAATTCAATTTTCGAAAATTCCGATTTCCGATCCGAAATTCCGATTCAATTTCCGATTTATTTCCGAAATAATAGTATATAGTATTTTTCTATAGCAAATAGTATATAGTATAAAATGTTTGAATTATATTATATAATATAATATATTTTATATACATTTACTATACGTATATTTATACATATTATAATATACTTTATAATACTATATACTATATAATATATTTTATATACTTTATACTATATGATAGTATATAAATATATTATATACTATATGTATATAGTATAGTTTATACTATAGTTTTATTTTATACTATATACTATAGTCTATAGTTTATATCGTAATTTTTTAGTATTATTTTATAATATATACTATATACCATAGTTTATATTGTAGTATCTTAGATCGTATTATTTCTTAGGATATTAGAAAATGTAATATAACTAATAGATCAATTAATTAATTTCGAAAAAATTTTAATTTCTGAAAATTCCGAAAAAAATTCCGAAAATTTCCAACAATTTTCGAAAAAAATTTCGAAAATTCCGAAATTTTGGAATTCCGAAAATTCCGAAATTTCCGAAATCGGATTGCATTTCACATTTCCGAAATTTTTTGGATGGAAATTGGAATTGGTTTTTCATTTTCGAAATTTTTTGGAATTTTTCCGAAACACCCTATTTCCGATTCGATCCGTCCGATCTCCATCCCTAGTTAAAACTATGAGGCTAATTTACTTCCAAGTGGATGTAGAATTCCCACGAGACATTCACGAGCAGATATATGGTATCCATCTACTCTGTCACAAGATAAAGACACCAAATTATAATCATTGTGGAAAGATATTTTTGCCTAGAGAGATTTCAATGTTTTAGCAATAGAATCAAAAAACCCTTCTAGTTTATTCCATTGATATTGAAAGACAAATGGGAGATATCAGATATGAAATTAAAATTTGGGGGTGATTGTTGTAAAAATAAGAGACTTTTCAAAAATTATAATAATTATTTTTTTTGTTTATTAGTAAAAATATAATATGATTTTTAAAATCTCGTATGTATTTGTAACAAATAGAAAAAATTTAGGCATTATTACGATGGTTATTGTGTATGTGTATACTAACCGAACATATTAACGAAATAATATATAATTAAAATATTATATGATTACGAATACATCAGATGTTACAAGTATATTATATATATTATTAGCCAAAGGATTAGTTAAAAATATAATTTTTGAAAAGTTTTGTGATTTTTGAAACAATTCAACCTAAACATAAGAATTCACAAACTCTTTTTATTTCAATTCGGCATACAAAATTTTCCGATCTTGCTTTCTGACACGAAACTCGAAATTACAAATAATTATATCATTAAAAAATATCAATCGTGTCTTGTGCAAATGAGTGGAACATAATTTTTGTTTATTTTCTGTTTTGTTCTAAATTGTGATTTATGTTTCATATAATCAATCTGTCGGTGGATGATGGGGTTGGGTCTGGTTTTTTTTATAATACTCTATAATTATTATGAAATTAAAGTCCAAAACTCTTCCTCATTTAATGATGATTAAAGTATAGAAGTCAGGATATTTTAATTTAGTTAAGTCAAAATACCTCATTTAATGTGATTATTTTAACATCAGACTCTTATGCTAAAACTCTAAGTCAACCGACAAGAAATTCAACTACAAGGAATTAATTATCACCAAAAGTCAAAAAACTAAGTCATATATATCCCTATAATACTAATAAATAATTAGAAATATTATTCCAATTAATTTATGCAGCTATAAGAAACTAGAGGATGTGGATCATATACTCTTATCAAAAAATCTCGTATTCTGATCCATTCATTTGTTATTTGTTATTAACATGAATTTTAATTAATGATATAGGTTATCGTTTTGACAACAATACATGAATTTCGAAATTGTGAGATGGAGACTATGGACTACTCAATGGCATAAAGGTGCATGCATATTCAGTTTGATCTAACATTGTCAAAGTTAATGGGTTGCACGTTCTAATGAAAATTTGAACAACCATTCATCGTGCAAACAATATACATTTTCATCCAATTCAACATTTGGAGTATAAATAGCCCACATTAGTCCTTCTAAAATCATCAAGAAAAAAAATCCAACCCTTGAAGAGAAATACCAAACCCCCCCCCCCCCCACCAACCAAAAAAAAGCTGCATTTTTTTTTTAAATTATAAAAATGTCGAGCTCGAGTCTAGCAGTATTCATAATTACATTAAGTTTAATCTTTGCCACCCTATGCAGCGAGGGCTCATCGCTTCAAGTAGGTTTCTATCAAGGAAAATGCCGCTCTGCTGATGTGGAGGCAGTCGTAGCCAGTGTTATCCAAACATGGTACATAAAGGATCCCACCATTGCAGCCGCACTCCTTCGCCTGCAATTCCATGATTGCTTTGTCACTGTGAGTTCATTCATGTTTGATAATCATGTGACTAATTTATAAACTTCATATATTTGTAGCCAAATTAAGTGTCATTAATGCATATATGCAACGTATGTATGCACTGTTATTAACTATAAAGAAACAAGTGCAACATCACAATTAATGGGCAACAATTTGCTGATGAACATTTGACAGTCAAGCATTGAATAAAGGACAATTATCTGGTTCCATTTCTGCTGATGACTGACCTTTACTCGATCCTCGACTGCCAAATACTCATCTGCAAGTTGTTCCGATATTAATAATAATGAGAGGAACATAGAAACTTGTTGCTATGTAGTTGACCAAAATATAGAATGGTTGAGTAATCTTACATTTGATGCAAATTTTCTATTCAAGGGGTGTGATGCATCACTTCTTCTAGATGGAAACACTACTGAGAAAACAGCATTTCCCAATCTTAGTGTTCGAGGCTATGAAATCATAGATGCAGCAAAAGCTGCATTGGAGTCCAATTGCAGTGGTGTGGTTTCTTGTGCTGATATCATTGCCATCGCAACACGAGACGCTGTCGCCTTGGTAATGTCATCATTCGTGTAACTGGCATGTGATTATGGTTCAATAGTTAATATTTATTTGCACGATCGATATGCAGAGTGGAGGCGGACGGTACATAGTAGAAACGGGGAGGAGAGACGGGATGATTTCTCTCGCGAAGAATGTAGATCTCCCGTCTCCCTCAATATCGGTCGCGAATTCAATCCAAGCATTTGCCAAGAAAGGTCTCAATGTCACTGACATGGTCTATCTTTTAGGTATGTACTATTTAAAAAAAAAAAAAAAAAAAACTTCGTTATATAGATATCCTCTCGAATAACTTAAACTTTACTACTCGATTACAAATGTGATTAATTTAAGTTGGATTTTTTTTAGGTGGACACACAGTTGGAATTACACATTGCTCGTTGATAAAGGACCGTCTCTACAATTTCCGGGGCACACAAAAACCCGATCCAACTATGGATTCGACTCTACTCGCAGAGTTGAGAATGAGATGCCCTCAGAATTCGAGTGTGGACAACAGTGTGAATCTTGATCAGAACTCTTTGAGTTCAATGACAGTTGACAACTCCTACTATAAGCAAATAGTTATGCATAGAGGGATTCTGCAAATTGATCAAGCATTGGCTCTTGATTCACTGTCAAAGTACATAGTTGAAGGCATTGCTAAAGGGTTCGATTTCAATACAAGATTTGGACATGCCATGGTCAAGCTGGGTGCTGTCCAGGTTCTCACTGGCAAACAAGGCCAGATTAGGAAATCTTGTCGTTCAATCAACAAGATCTAATTGCTCCTAAATATACATGTTGTTTGTGCATGTTTGAATTTACATTCTTTCTGTTTTTTTTCTTACGTGTTTCATCATGAATGTTTCTTTTGATTGAATTTTACCGATTTGTATGAGATTGCTTGCCTAGAAATCATCGTGTTTCTTCATTATTCATTTCTGGATGTATGGTATAATTCCTTATTTTCTGCTCTTATTGAACTATGTTTCTCAAATAAGTTAAAATTAGAACAAATATTCTCATCACATGAGTTCAAAAAATCGGAACAATTCAGGTAACTGAGCCATCAATAAATCAACAACAGTTGTTTCCAGCTGAGACAAAGGAAACAACATAAGAAATAAATTAGAAACAAAATCAAGAATCAGAATATTCTCTCTCTCTCATAAAACACAAGAAAAAAAAACTCAACAGGCCAGCGGAGAGTACAAGCTCAAACTCATTGTATATAAACCCTAGATATCTTCAACCAAACCCCACATCTCAAGAATCCAATGGCTTTTCTAGTGATCAAATCACTCCTAACCATCCTCGTAGCAGCAATTGCTCAGACAGCCATAGCCGGAGACCCAGACATTCTGACAGACTTCATCGTACCATCAGACCAGCCACCAAACGGGCCACCGATCGACGGAAACTTCTTCACGTTCACCGGCATGCGATCCCTGATAACGGACCCGTTTCCGCCAACGTTCAAGATCGTTAAGGCGGCGTTGGAGCAGTTCCCGGCGTTAAACGGGCAGAGCGTTTCGTATGCTGTGCTGATGTACCCGGGCGGGTCAGTGAACCCTGTTCACACTCACCCTCGTGCATCGGAGCTGCTGTTCCTGGCGCAGGGGTCGTTAGAGGTGGGGTTCGTGGACACGAAGAACACGCTGTACACGCAGACACTGCAACAGGGAGACGTCTTCGTGTTTCCCAAGGGTTTGGTCCACTTTCAGTACAATGGCGATGCTAAGAATCCAGCTGTCGCCATCTCCGCCTTTGGCAGTGCCAACGCCGGCACTGTCTCGTTGCCCAATACTCTCTTTAATACCACCATTGATGACAATGTCTTGGCTCTCTCGTTCAAGACTGATGTTCCCACCATTCAGAAGCTCAAAGCTGGACTCATGGGATAGAGAGATCGAGGGAGAGTGTGTTTTTGTTTTTTCAAAGTTAAATCTCTGCATGAAATAATTAATAATGATTGTAACTTTGAATATTTATCTAAATGAATGAAGTTATGAGTATTCTTTCAGGAATAAAATACAAGTTCAAAGGAAGGAAGGTTACGATTCGCATTGGTAACAAATTATTTGGATCAGGTTCACCATAAAAGAAGGTGGCTTAGTCTAAACAATTTGATCTATACGACATTAATTAAATGTTTGACTGATTCTGCAACAGTTTTAGAACAATATTATTAAGAAAATGTTTGTGGATATTTAGAATTCCTGCTAACAAATCTTGGAATATTTTTAGTTGCAATCAAGATAAATTGATTTTGTGGATTTGGTAGCAATATAGATGTAGATTGTCCATCTATATAATTGCACTCACATAAATAAGTTATGTGTGAGACAATAAATATTGACAAATTCCATGCTACTAGTACTCATTTTTTATCCATATAATGTATGACTTGTTACACATTGTTAAAATTTCTTGAACATTTTTTTAAATATTACACATGTTACCTATGAGTTTAGATAATATCAAGGTGAGTGATATAAACGTTAAGAGTATACACCTAATGCATTTGATGTAGGAGCAGCAAAATCATTCGTTTCTTTGACTTTAAGCAACCAATAGAAAACCTCCAAGCGAGACTGCTCCGCATGCGCTCTGACACACCGGATTCCTCCCTCTCGGGAGAATCTGTATACACTCTCGCCCTATACGCGCCTCCCCACTCTCTCCCTTTCTCTCTATCACACCAAAATTACAGAACCGCTCCCATGGAACAATTCGGCGGCGGCGCCACCGGTTTCCGCCGCCAGCATCTCAAGCGTAGGCCTCCGTCGGCTGAGAGATTTTTGGGGGTATCACAGCCCCAATCGTCCACCACTACGCCCTCACTCGAACTCTCCGAACACGATATTTTCACCACGCCGTCGGGCAGTTCCTCGCCGTCCCCAACCCGCCGGAATCTCAATCCGAAACCGACCGCCACCATGAACATCAATCGAAACCATTACGGCATCTTAGCTGCTCTGAATGGCAATATTAAGAGTCGATCCGGATCCGAATCCGGATTCGGGCCTGAGAGTCGAGCCGTTTTCAACCACAAGGCCTCAATTGCGGCGTCTCTCTCCTCCTCCTCCTCCTCCTCATCGACCTCTCCTGCCACCTCAATCTCATCTAGGATAATGATTCCGAGGCCTCCGCCGCCGCAGCAGGATAGGGTACAGACTCGCTATCAATCGGCGCCGGTTAACATTCCCCTTATGCCGGTTGCGTTGCAGAATAGGGCGAGGGAGTTGGAAGACCTCGTATCTGAAGAGGAGGAGGATAACATTGGGGTGATATTGCCGCCGCACGAGGTGGTGGAGTCTAGGCAATCGCCGATGTTGGCATGCTCCGTACTGGAGGGAGCTGGTCGGACTTTGAAAGGGAGGGATCTCCGGCAGGTGCGCAACGCCATTTTTCGAAAGACTGGTTTCATTGATTGATAGGTTGTTTGCTTACATCTTCTTAGCCATATACTGAGATATATCTCTTGGCATTAGCTCAGAATGGATAATATGATTTCGTTGTATATATATATAGGGCTTAATTGTACATAATGTTCGTTGAACCCCATTTGTAGTTTGTTTGCTTATCATTTTAGATTTGTATATACTCGATGTTATGGCTATAGTTTGTTGATTTCTCTCGTGTTAATGATGAATGGTTGCTATCTAGTAGAATCCTATCTTGTCACAGAATTATGAGCTGCCTTCGAAAGTTTATCCTTTTTCTTCTTTGGAACCGATAGTTGCATTGGATAATATCTGTTGTCAGCTTGAATTTATATGAGTTTTATTTTTACTAGTGAATTTATAGTTAAGTTTTCCGTATTTCATCATGCTGTAATTTTAGTATAAGTTATCTCCATTCATTCTGAATACTTTTAAAGTAGAAGTCGATTTCACTTGGATCACTTGTGTTAAAGGTGATTGGCCATGCACTTAAATTAATCTGTTTAGGGCATCATTCTTCAATCTAATATGTCTTGAATCCTATCAATCAGGGACTGAAAATAATAATATATTTGTGACCTAAATGGTCAGTGTTAGTTTCCATAGATATGTATTTGAACATTGTTGTGATTGTTATACTGTTTTACCTTTTACTTTACAATTTATAGTCGAATCATACTCAATCCTCTAGTGGCACCCTGTTAATGTAATCTAGTCAAAAGGCTGAACAATATGTTAGCTCAAGGTGTCGACTTTTCTACTCTTTTGATTTTTATTATTTTTTTGAAAAGCATCTTTGTTGGACTAATTGCCTGAAAGATCTCATCATATATTGATCTTTTGAGTCCAGCTACTTCATGATTTTAGTTTGCATCTTCGTACACACTTTTCGGAGAATGATGCTTGGAAATTATTGTAGACATGTTTGCTTGAGCAGAAACTCTGTAGAAGTTCTGTCGTCATTGCCTTCACTGCTGAGTGCTGACTTGGTGAGCTCTTCTTCTATATCTCAGAATGTATTGGTTCTGATGCTTGCTCTGAGAAGTGTCAGGTGTTTGTCAACATTATTGGTAATAGCATCTTTCTTCTCTCATTCGATCAGAAGAAATGTAAGAATCTGAGTGTATAATCATTAACATGGTATAGCAGTGCACAATGATTGATGACTTTGAGGTACTGAGTCTTTAGGTTGACAAAATAACAGACCTGCTTTAATTTGCCTTACTAAGTAGGTGATATTGACAACATTGTTGATAATTTTGCATCTAGTTATATCCATGTTAGGTCTGAATAAGTTACACTTTTTCCTGGACAAAAATAAATTTCCTTTGGAGCTTATCTTAAGGTGGCCAAAATTGGTAGGTCCTGTAAATGATTGCTTCTAAAAATGGTAAGGGCATTATCAAATAGAACACACTATAACTATATCTTTGTTAACCGGTGCCTAAAGTTTGGCCATGAGCTGTGGTAATGACAATACCTACCTTCTGCCGTATATATAGAGTAAAATTAGAGAGTAAAATAAACTACAGAAGACCCATAAACATAATTATAAGTCAATGAAATAAATTTCTTTCTTTCCTTTTTCTTCTTAAAGAGTCATTCTTGAAATTATACTATCGAATGCAATATTTGGTCTCTACTTGGCTAGTCTTTTTACAGATTAGTTTCACTGCTTGCCAGAAATGATATTTTTGGTAGCTGCAAGCTTGTGAATCTACCTTGAGATAGATATTCATTAATGTGCCAAGTATTTAGTAGAGTTGGTTTGCAGTAATTCTGTGAGTACTCTCCCACCATTACTATCGTCCTTATGTAGCTGAAGTTTAACATAAGATCTCAACATAGTATCCTCGTTCATATATTTCTGATCTAGTACATGATACATCCTTCTTTATCAAGTCGATACTCTCAGCTGTAAGGTGTAGTCTACAGGCTGTATAAAGTATCATATTTGGTAGAAACACAGATTTTTGAAGCATTTATGAGGAAAAAAATTGCTGCTAGGAATTTAGGCTCAACCAGAAAGAGTTGCCCTTTAATTAGATCCCCACCTTGAAGGAACATATATCAAATTTTTTCGCCTATGAATTACTCGCAATAGGTACATTCCTTTCGAACATTAAGGTGACAGTGCCACATTCCATTTCAGTCTTTTCATAATAATGAAAGCGATGCATACAAATTTGTATTTTGTATCTATAGACTTTGTTTGCAGCAAGAATGACTAAAAGCATTGGTTATGCAATCTTCGCCTGCTCTTAGATGCACCCAGAATTTCGAAATACAGGTTTATAAGATGGGAGTTTAATGAATGCAGTTATCAGCAATACAGCAGTCCCTTCTTATTTTCAAAATTCTTGCCATTATTCCAGACATTTATATGCAGGAAATGCTATTTATTTTCTCAGTACTGACTATGTTTCCAGAATAGTACAGTGTAGATTGTGAATAGCAGTAGCAATGTACATCTGTTATCAGGATTAAGACAAAGTAAGTGAATTTATTGCGTTGCCCTTGAGGAAGAGGGTATGGCCAACCACCTTATTATGCACGAATTTAATGTCCTGCTGGATTTTGCAGGGTACCTTTGATGAAAATTTACTATGATCCTATTTTGGTTGTTGGAATTTAGTTTTATTTCCTTGATATTTACATTGAACAATTTTATTCGATTATTTAAATCTTGTACCAGTTCAGATGATAGTTGGTTTCTACATTACTCAGTTCATGCAGAGATGCTGAAGGGCTGACTCAGTTTAAATCCCAAAAAAAAAAAAAAAAAAAAAAAAAAAATCTTTGTAGAAAATTTAAAGATTAAGACGTTTATGGTCTAAAGAAATATCTCATCACTTGAAAACTATTTTAAATATAATATTAACAAGTTAATTATGGTAATAAATAAATTAAAAAGACACTTAAAAGAGGCAGCAACATTATATGTTGTAATTAGTGAAACATTGAAAACGACTAAGCTAAAGATATTCACGATCAGTGTTTAATATGAAAAAGATTTTCACTGGCGGCAAAGATTTTATTGATGTATGGATCCCACATTGGGTTCCACCTACAGTTATAACTAGATAAGAATGTATTATTATAAAGTAATAAAAATTGTGAAAATATACGTAATTTGCAAAAGATAATGTGAAATTTGACTAAGATGAAAATTCGGGATCATTAAATTTTCAAATATGGTCTTTTATTTTAGTGGCGAACGTAAAGTTGTTACTACAGATTGGAGGAATGAGCCAGCCCACAATTCATCATATGATAGGGAGGATTTTTTTTAATGGTAGACGTCATAAACTCAATCCAAACCCAATCCACTGAGTTAGGCGGGTTTATCCACCAAAATTTTTATTTTTATTTTTTATTATTGTTTTTAATTTTTCAAATGAAAAGAGTATATATGTAATATATACACACATTTAAGATAGGTATACATTCAATTGTTCTATGAAAACACTTTTTAAAAAATGGTTTTTTCCCTAAAATTTTTTCATTCTTATATATAGATGGCTTGTAATTTTTTATGAATTTTCATTATTATTATGCATTTTTTATTAATATTTTCAATAAAAAAATATTTTAAAAAAACATAAAAATATTAGAGAAGGGTCAAATTCACTACGACCCACCTTTTGGCAGACCTATAATTACTCAACTCAACCTTTTATTTGAGTGGAGGGGCGAACCGACCCAACAGACCTAACCCATTTTAACAGCTCTAAATACACGTTATGCATGATCTATGAATTGACTTATTTCACATAATTTCTCCATAAAATGCCTTTTAAAGCGATCAAATAGTATATTAGTAGGATTATATGTCGCAATTACTATTACCATTATCAATTTCTTTGTTGCAACAATGTGAATTTTATTTTTTTTAAAAGTGAGTGCAGTTTGTTGCGGAGAAACAAAAGGCTACACATGATATGCAGAGGAAATTTGAATTTTTTCATCTTTGCAATAAATGAATTGAAGAAAAGGAATTACATATTTGTACTAGACATCTTTATAGTTGCAACAACCTACTCAGGCCATTGGGCCCTTCATTTACTGTTCTTATGATACTTTGTGCAATATTTATAGCAACTGCATTGCACCATCCTTCTTTCATAATAACCAGTTTGATTACAATTAAGCACCTTCAAAAGCTTAGCTTCAATGGCGATATTGAATCAAGTCGTGGTTGCATTCGTCTTCACTTTAGCTCTTGCAAAGGCCGATGAACTTCTCAAAGGATCCGTCATTTGTCTCGACTGCCCTAAAGACTCTGATCTGTCGGGTAATATTTTTGTATCATGTAAACGTGCAAGATATCAGTTGTGAACGTTGTCTTAAAAACATTGTCTTAAAAGATTGTAAGAACTTTGTTTGTGTCTTATTAGGAGTTCAAGTGTTGGTAAAGTGTGACAAGGTGAAGAAGTTGGGAGTGGCATACACAGAAGAAGATGGTGGTTTTCGGGCCGTGCTTCCATCGGACGGCCCGAAATCGGCCAGCTCTTCTGATTGCATGGCCAAGATCATGGGAGGGCCCCAGAAGATGTACATATCAGCAAAGAATTCTGTTGTTCAAATTGCCAAGGACAAGGAGACATCAAGTGGTTTTACTACTTCCAAGCCTCTGAGTTTCTATAGGTCATGTCCTTTGAAGGGGAGATGTGAAGGGAAAGACAAGGGATTTGCCTCATCCAAGACTGTGGATTTGCCATTGCCAAGAGAGTGGGGTCTTGCACCATCTAGTTATTACATCCCATTTATCCCCATTATTGGGATACCTTAATTAGTATGATTACTTTTAAGGGAAAAAAAAAAAAGATTTGATTGTGGTTGTCGTTATTATGCTTTTCCTTCTGTAAATTAAGTCCAAAGTGGGGTGGGGTGGGGTGGGATGGGTGTGTGTTTTGCAATATATGATCACAATAAACAAGTTGTACTAGCTACTATTATAAGTTATTTTATAAAGAAAAAGGTTTATGTGTGCTTTTCTACTTGTGATATTAACTATCATAATTTATTTTATTTCTTTTTGTGGTCATATACTTAAATAGTATCACCATGAGCAAAGCAACATTTTTATTACTTTATTATGCTTCATATGTATTTAATAGTATAATTTAAAGGATCAAAGGAGATAGGAACACCCTTCATGTCCCTCACCCGACTTCTTCTTTCCATAAAAGAATAAAAATAGAGGAATGTGATTTTTGTGGTTCTTGGTTATCTAATAGTCGGGTTTTCTTGATATTGATCTAACAAGAGTAAATATAATGAATCAAAGACTCTTTGATGAAAAATAAAAGTGAGAATTTGTTTGGCCTTTTTTTTTTTTGAAAAGTTAGAATTTTATTATAGTAGCTTCTAATTTCATATTTTATTTTATAAGCATTCAATATCTTGTAATGATGGTGCATACATCATAGATATATAAGTACACAATTAATAAAATCGAGGCCCAATATTAAAGTGATGAAGGCCCCACTTCATAGAATGTTTGTGGACGTAATTGTTTAAATTTGAGATATAATTTAACTTTTCCAATTTTGATCAGATAGATAAACCAACAAATTTTGGACAAATAGATTTTGTACAACTTGTTGGGGAGTGAGGCCATGGACCCTAGTACACTCAAACACACAATAATGACAACAATAGTTGACTCAAAATGTATTCATGCTAATAAAAATTCAAGAAAATTCAAGTAAATTCAAGAAAATTTTAAATCTCATAATAATAATAATAATAATAATAATAATAATAATAATAACCTCAAATGAAACATATTGTAGAAGAAGAGAGAAAACAAAAAAAAGTGTGTTTTTTTTAAGTTAAAAAAATAATTGAAACAAAGTGTCGAGATTAGGAACAAAACCCTAACAAAATATAATTGTGTATTTGCAGCATAATTTTTTTTTATGAATAATTACCATAAAACGGATCCTTATTATTTATAAATAAAATTCATCTTCATAAATATATGAGTAAAATATGAAATATGAGTTGTAGATTAATCCATTTTAGGTAATTAGAACCGTGAGATATCTCACATACAATACAACCAACCTGTTTTTATAATGTGTCAATTCGAAACCACATGTTATATTTTTTATAATAAAATAAATAAAATTACCAGAAATGTTGGAATAATTTATAAAATATTGGCCCGTCCAATTTATTTGGGTAAATCAAATAATGGCCCACTGGTCCAGCATCCACGATTTGTCTTTTTCTAATGGGCCTTTCGTTGTTTTATATGTACATTTCATAGTAAAATTTAATTTATAAATTAGTTTTAAATTTTAAATTAAGTTTTAATATTTTTTAATAAGAGATTTACTTTAATATTTTTTTTAATTTAAAACTTGAAATTTAGATTGAACTCTTAATTTAAGATAAAATTTTGTATTCTTTTTTATTTATATTTATAAATTTATTTATATTTCAATACATATTCATATTTTGGATAAATTAAGACAATTTGGTGTGTTTTAAGAACAATTTTCATCCGACTTATCTTAATTTATGTGAAAAAAAGAAAGAAAAAAATATAATTAATTTGATTCATAAAATATAATTTATATTAAACTGATTAATATTAAAATCGATTTTTTATATTTTTATTCATAAAATTAATAAAATAAAGGAATCTTAATTTTTTGAATTGCATTTATTTTATATATATATATATATAAATTAATACAAGTCGGATGAAGATTGTTCCAAATTTGCACAAACTTGTCTTAATTTATCTAAACTATAAATATATATTAAAATATAAATAAATTTTAAATATAAATAAAATGAAAATGAAAATGAAAATTTTGTTTTGAATTGGGAACCCAATTTAATTTTTAAGTCTTAAATTGAGAAAAAAATGTAAAATTGAGTTTTTTATTGAAATTTTTTAAAATTTGGGTTTAGAATTGACAACTAATTTATAAATTGAATCTTATTATAAAATTTATTCATTTTGGATAAAATAAATATCATATCATTTTAACTTCTTGTTACAGATAATCGAATGAGAAATTAATTTTTTTTAGTATTACTAAAAATTGAAAACAAATTGATATAAAACTAAATGTTTAAGAAGCTAAAATTGAGGGATTAAAAAGAATATTTCCCTAATAAACACAAAACCCTCTCCCCACGCCCACGTGTTTGTTACTCTGTCTAAACCGCGTAAAAAAGCGCTTTCAGTATTCCTTTTTTCTCCTTATCAAATTAACTAGATATTCATATTACAATATATTTTTTGAGACAAATTTATTTTACTAATGTATTTGAGGCAATATTACTATATATTTATATATTTGAGTAGATCTAGTGTGCAATTAGTATATATGTAATCTGGATTGAACTGAGTTGATCCATGAGTTTTTTTTTTTTTTTCAAATTACACTATATAAATGTTATAATAATATAATATAAAACCCACACATTATAATATAATGATCAACACATAAACTAAAAATAAATATCAAAACTCGTGGATCTATCCATCCAAATTAGATCCATATATCTGATGCACATGAATATTTATATATAGATGCATGTACGATATACATAATTGATCCTATGTTAAAATCTATAATTTTATTTGTACGTTATAAATATAAATACACTATGCAAGAAATAGAGTAAATAATTTGTCTAGCTAGATAAATATTCATGGAACATAAATTATGTTAGCAACACACATATATAAACTAGTAAGAAATTGATTAATTGAAAATAAAAATGCTAAGGTTTTTCATTGGCTTGTTGACTTCACTTGGCCATCTAAATACACTAGAATTGATTGTTTCAATTCTGCTTAGTAAAAACTCCAATTAAATTATGGGAGTTAATACAAAATTCTCCAGAGTCAAAGCACATATTTCACAATCATTAGTCCGTACAAACTTTGATAGCAATTAGATAATTTTATATTACTTTAATTGGCACGATGAGAGAATTTTAGTTGAAAAGTAATATTATATTTCTCATCTTTATTTTATTTGGTACTCTCCTAAAACTATTTCACATATTTGCTTCATTAAGTTACAACTTACAAATGATATTGAATTAGGAAAATAAGTATGAATTGTATGAATAATGGGGATCGCTCCAATAATTTTGTGAAATTATAATCGTGAAATAATTTTATATAATATTCTATATTTTTCTATTTATTGTTATCTCTCTTTCTTTTGTTCTTTTGCTCATTATACTTTAATTTGTTTTACTATGGCTTTTTTCGTAAACGGAATGAAAACTTAATAAAATTAAAAATGTAGAAGACAAAATATCAGAAAATAAAGCTAAATATGAGTTTTATTCTCTCTCTCTCTATATATATATATATATTATGGTATCAATTTAGTGTTATATTTTTATTGCCCTCTTTCATAATTCAATAACGATGGGGAGTCAAAATAGTTTGACGTGGATGGGCAATATTTTTTTATGCTAGTGGATTTGGATGGGTATAATGGGCAATTATGACGTTATGAGTGGGGTTGGAGAAAATACCATAGTGCCGACATTTTGTATTTTCTATATCCAAAAATATTAAAAATATAAAAAATTTGATAAAATTTGATAATATCGAAATATTTGATACAATATTCAATTGGTAATTTAAATTTTTTGATATTTCGATAATCTACTCAAATAATGAAAATTTTAATATTAACTAAATATATATATATATATATATATATTCCATGTCAATAAATAAAAGTAAAAATATTTTTCATTTTGATATATCGGTATTTTTTCATATATCAAGATTTCAATATATAATTTTTGTTGGTATATATATATTACAACAGTATTTTTGATATATTGAAATTTTGATATGATATAGTATTAACTATGTGTGATATTGAAATTTTCATTATAATATGCGATATGGTATTTTTTATATTGAAAATTTCAATACAATATACTATAACGAAGGCAGGTGCCCTAATTATGAGCCTAACACTACTTATAACTATGAATTACAGAATTAAATTATACGAATAAGATGTGACACAACATGTGTCTAACACACAGTTTTTTATGTATGATACAGTTTTTATCAGACATGCACCTAAAGAATGCGCACCGTGCGCACCTTTTTAAGATTCTTTTTTTAATTTTTTATATTTTATATTATATACAAAATCCTTTTTTCACGCTACCACTTCACTTATAACCCCTTATCAACATAGACATTTAACAATTCACATCTCACACATCAATCATATACCTTCTCCCCAATTATCACACAACCAAGAAAAATATTGAAAATCAATTAAATATTGATTTTGAAGATTTATTGACAATTTATTCTCTTTGTTGCTAGTATTTTAATTTTTATGGTTAGTTTTGAGGATTTCGTATTTTAATTTTTATGGTTAGTTTTGAGAATTTCTCGAATATTGGTAATTGATGATTGAGTTGGAGGATATGATATATTGATTTTGAAGATTTGTTGACACTTTATTCTCTTTGTTGCTTGTATTTTAATTTTTATGGTTAGTTTTGAGGATTTCGTATTTTAATTTTTATGGTTAGTTTTGAGGATTTCTTGAATATTGATTAGGATTTTCGTATTTTAATTTTTATGATTAATTTTGAGGATTTCTCGAATATTGATTAGGATTTAGGATTTGTTGAGAATTGATTAATTGAATATTTTTCATTGCTTCATATTAAACAGACTTGAGATTTAGAGGATTGATTGAAAATTTCTTGGTAATTGATGACTTGGGATTTTGAGGATTGATTTTGAAGATTTGTTGAGAATTTATTCTCTTTGTTGCTCAATTCGTATTTTAATTTTTATGTCAAATATTGATTAGGATTTAGGATTTCTTGAGAATTGATTAATTGAATATTTTTCATTGTTTTATTTAATTGATTTTCAATATTTTTCTTGGTTGTGTGAGAATTGGGGAGAATGTATATGATTGATGTGTGAGATGTGAATTGTTAAATGTCTATGTTGATAAGGGGTTATAAGTGAAGTGGTAGCGTGAAAAAAGGATTTTGTATATAATATAAAATATAAAAAATTAAAAAAAAAATCTTAAAAAGGTGCGCACGGTGCGCATTCATTCTTTAGGTGCGTGCCTGATCAAAACTGTATATATAAATAGTCCGTTTAAATTAAACCTCCTCAATATATATATATATATATATATATGATCCAAGCATATACCAAGAGTGTGTACAATTAATTACATTCAATCTTATGAAACATGACTACTCTTTTGAAACATTTTTTTTCCTTTCAGATGTGACTCTTTTAATTATATATAATATAAAGATCTGAATTCAATGTAATGCATCAAACTCGATCATAATTATAAATATAAAACATAGTTAAATGAGACATTTTATGTATTATACAGTACTTTTTTGGTTACGTAGTTAATTACGTAAACAAAGTGGGGTATATAATAGAGGATTAGATTGACTTATTCATTGTGAGATTTAAAGCCATTTTCCAACAAATTAAATATATATGGTCCTATTTTCTCTGCTTTACCGCGTATGAATCTTTATGACCAAATTTTCTCATTTCACTCGGAATTTCCTACTTTTTGGATCTTCTATTTAATACCCCTAACTATCTCATCAAAACCCAAAATTAAATTAAAAATAGAAAAAAAAAAAAGTAGAAGAAAGAAATGGAAGAAATGCCAATAGGGTTTCGATTTTACCCAACAGAAGAAGAACTCATTTCTTTCTATCTCCACAACAAGCTCGAAGAAAAAACGAGCGACATTAATCGCGTTATCCCTCTCATCGACATCCACAAGCTCGATCCGTGGCACCTTCCTCGTACGATTCTGGATGTTCTGTTACGTTTGATATATATGGACTTGTAATCAATGTTTGAAATATATTGTTGTTGTTGCATGCAGAGCATTGCGGGGAGCTTTGCCATGGCGACACGGAGCAATGGTTCTTCTTCATGCCGAGACAGGAGAGGGAGGTGCGAGGAGGGAGGCCGAGTCGGACCACTGAGTCGGGGTACTGGAAGGCCACCGGCTCGCCGAGTTACGTCTACTCGTCGGAGCACAAGGTGATCGGAGTTAAAAGAAGCATGGTCTTCTATAAAGGGAAAGCTCCCACTGGCAGAAAAACCAAGTGGAAAATGAATGAATATCGAGCTATTAAAAAAGACTCCACCACTTCCATTCCCATGGTATATACTCGACTCGACTCATCTCGTTTGAATTCATTTTCTTGAAGCTCAGATATTTCTTTGAATTTTTACACTTTTTTTTTTTTGGGTTTTCTTCTGAATTTGCAGTTGAGGCATGAAATGAGTTTGTGTAGGGTTTATGTGGTTTCTGGGAGTTTTAGAGCTTTTGATCGACGTCCAATTCAAGTTGCAGATTCTTCTTCTTCTTCTTGGATGGCCAAGAGTTCTTGAAAAGATGATGATATGCAACTGTTTTAATTTTACTGTTATGAATTCACTGTTAATATCAGAAAATGACTAAAGTATGAATATTTTCAATTTTTGAAATCTATACAGTGTTCTTTTTTCGATTTCACCCAAAGTTCATGATATTTTCCAAATTGCATCTTAAGATGATTTTCTGATTTTTAAATTGAAAATTCAAGAAACCTATATTAAAATATTCTACATTTCAAAACAAACAAATTTTCTGATTTTCATTCACTTCAAAATCAATTTGAGCAAAAATAAAATGAAAATATATTTCAATTTTAACCGAAAAAATAATTTGAAAATTACCTAAGATTGCAGATTGAAAAAATTGTGAACTTTGGGATGTAATCGGTAAATGAAAAAGTTGAGGTTGCAAAATGAAAAGAATCATACTTCAAGTTGATTTTCGGAATTATATAAAATTACTCGATAAAATTGGAATCTGTGAATGATTCATTATATATATATTTCCATAGGTTGGATTGTTAGTAGTGTTTGTGATCGGGAATAAAACAAATTAAAGATAAATTAATTGTATTTCAATAGAAACATTAATTGCTGCATGATCATATGATCGATGATCACTTGTAATTAAGATTTATGTTGGTTTGATAATGATTTTTGATATATGTATTTCAATGATAAATTCTAATTAATTGTTTGTTTGTAATTTTTATTTTTCACCTAATTAACATTCGTTTTATGTTTGAATTACAGATAAGATTATTCTCTCTAACATTAAACAATAACGATTTTCTTGATCGAATATGTGAATGGTGAAAATTTGAAGTAAACACTCGTGCTTGACTTTAGGGTTAGATTAAGGTCAACACCTGTAATTTATCGAATATTAGTTTTCAGCTTTTTATGTACACGTACACGTACACCTATCATTATCTAGACTTAGTCCTTATAAGGTCAATGTATAATTTATTTTTTAATTTTTTTTAATTATCAGTTATATATTCATATGTTCCTTGTCCAGTTTTAATTTGAGTTAATCGTAATTAAATTTAAAGTTAAAAAAAAAAACAATTAAAAAAAAACACAAACCCTATATAGTAATTAATGTTGTTTCATAAGAATTAATGACAGTTCACATATTATTAGTTTTATATTTTAATTTATCGTGTTCCAATTTAATAATATTATAATTATGTACGTTGCGAGATTGAAACATGGTCAGACCAAGATGCATTCTTGTAAATTAATAGTGAAATAACAAGTTTCTTTAAATTAATGATAGTTTAATATTATAAAGATATCATTAGAAAATTATTTCGATGGTCTAAAATTTAAAAAAAAAATTATGTAAAAATTCATTTCCCACTTGTATTTTGTTGGTATTATGATAGGGGACGACTGCACGAGACATGGACTTGAAGTCCAGATTGGAACTTTTTTATGGTAATTTATTTATTTTTCATTTCCATGGTCCAGACTTATTTATGCTTATATCTATTTCAATAACTGTTTTCCATCTAAAAATATTTGCATTAGTCGTACAAGTAAAGAACTATGTGAGTAGATATCATTAATTAATATATGATGTGTATTAAATATCAAAAAATATAATGAAATATCAAATTATATTCTCATTCTATAATTTCTAATTTGATTATGAATTTTTTATTTTATTTTGATGATCATCTCATTGTATATAAGGCCTAGTTGCTAATAAAATCTTGATATTTATTATATTTGCAAATTTAATAAAACTTTAGGGATTTGGTTTTAATATCTTGCAACTTAAATGATAGGCCAATTTTTTTGTGTTCCAATAATGATATGTCGGGTACTAATTACAATTCATTTGTCATAAATGTTGTCAATAATAGTATATATTAGTGTTTAACACATCTAACGACTAATACATAAAGTTATATAACTTGCCACTAAATGGAAATCATTAACCCTAAGACTTGAAATTGGAGTAGTCATGCATTGAACATTTTCAAGTCAATGACAACTTTGCAAGGTTTTCTTCCAAACCTAGTGTTTTGAAATTTCCAACTCAATTAATTCAGCCAACAAAACAAACCCTATTTTAGTCTAATAATTATTCCAAGCTAAACAAATAATTCTTCGTTTGACTTTAAGTCGCAAAAAAAGATAACAATATATTTATGGGAAATATATATGCATATTTTGTACTTTTTGCCTATTTCACTTTTTTTTCCAAGCATTTTTATTGTTTTTGCATTTATTTAAGCACATACTCTGTTACTATATTGAAACAAAAATATATTTATCGTAATAAAATTATAGTATTTAAAGTGTACGAGGCATAACTAAAAAAAAAAAAAAAAAGGTATAATGGTCAAATTATGTAATTTTCTTAATATAAATCACAATTTATCTCGTATGATAGGTCAAGTGTCTCATGACTTCAATATACCAAGATATATCATATATTTATTGTGTTTTATTGCAGCAGAAAAGAAAAACGAAAATAGAAACAAGAAAAAGATAGTAATAGTGGATTCTTTGACTTTTCCTTGAAATATGATCGTAGTGAAATATATATATTTTTCTTGAAATAATTGTAGTGAGAGATTTTATGCATTGCTATTATCTATTAATTCTTGTTATTAAATCATACATCATAAAACGTTTTTTATTTAGTAGGCCTGGTATAGGTTAAAGGCCCGTATAATCATATACAGCATAATTGGGCTATTGGCCTTCTTTTGATGTATTGGGTTGGGCTTAGTATAGTAGTGATTAATTGAATTCATTACAAATTTTAATGAAATTTTAATGAGAACATTCATAACCAATAACTTCAACTTCAAATCATAGTTAAACAGTCCTGGTCACCTATCCACTGTAAGCACAGTAATATGTGTTAACGATTGATGTATCAAAAATTTAGAACATTTATTAATTTTACTTTTCATATAACAATGAGATAAAATGATTACACGTCAATGATGAACATATTAAGAATTATCCACAGTAGGCATTTGAGTAAAACCACATAGTTAAATACTACTCTTAAGCAATAATGGAGTACTCAAATTTAACCAAAAAGATAAAATAATAATAATAATAATATTTACAAATGGAATTTATTAATATAATTTAAAATAAAATAAAATTTCACAACCTAACCACATTATATTCATTCATACTAGTTACTACCATTTATCATATATGTACTCGTTTTGTTACAAATTAATTGTTTGTTTATAAAGATTAAGAAAATATTTAATAAATACAATATCAAAGACCACGTTATCTATTATTTAATAAACATGTTTAATATATTATACCAAATAAAAGTTTAACATATAAAATAAGAAAAGGGTAAAATTGGAAAACAATCATTAATTTTTCTTGATAATTGTTTAAATTCTTTTATTTTTATTTTTTTATTAGCAGTGATTCTTGACAGTGCACTGTAACCGTATCAAAACCCTTGTAGTTTGACCGGTCGGTTATTCGAGCTCATCCCTCCTTTCCCCAAATCCACTCATCGTATTTGATCGATAGTTAGTGAAGTCTCAATTGTGTATTGTAATTATTCAGTGGAAGATTGTCGATGGCGATTTTGTATGGGGTGGTTGCACGTGGGACGACGGTGCTGGCGGAGTTCAGCGCTGTGACGGGGAATACCGGCGCCGTCGTGCGCCGTATCATCGAGAAGCTTACCGATACTGATCCGGCGGAGTCGAGGCTCTGCTTCTCTCAGGATCGCTACATCTTCCACATCCTCCGCTCTGATGGCCTCACCTTCCTCTGTATGGCGAACGACGCCTTCGGAAGTAAGCTTGTATTTGGGAAGTTAATTGACGTTTGATTTGTGGTTTAGGGTTTATATTACACTATTGATTATAGGATAATTATGTGTTGGTTAGTGCTGGGGGAGTACTTTTTGTGCAGTAATACTTAATTTGGATTAAAAATATATATTATTGGGAAAATGTTTTCATTTATATGCACAAATTCATGCATATTCATCGTTGATGTGGTTGGGTAATTCTTTGATACAGGGAGGATTCCATTCTCGTATTTGGAGGATATTCAAATGAGATTTATGAAGAATTATGGAAGGGTGGCTCCTTATGCACCTGCTTATGCTATGAATGATGAATTTTCGAGAGTTTTACACCAGCAAATGGAGTTTTTCTCCAGTAATCCTAGTGCAGATACACTCAATCGTGTTAGAGGAGAAGTTAGTGAGGCAAGTAGAAGTGGACACCTTTTCTTCTTTATCATCTTCAAAAATATAGGAAATGCCCAAAGATTCTATCGTATTGTGTTTTATTATTGAAGTGCTTTGTGAATGAGATGGTTTGTGGTTGCGTGTTCTGAGTATCAATGACAACAAGCATTTACACTATATGAGTCAGCTATATCTTGAAAAATGTGTTTCATCATCTCGAAATCGGTTTTGGCCGATAGCTGTGTGTTTTGAGTATCTTGGCATAATGATCTTGCTCTTCCAACTTAGATTAGAAACCGGCTACTTCTTTTGATACGCATGTGAACTGCAATTCAGTTTTACATTATTTGTCTGGCTGGAACTTTTTGTTGTGGGATGCCTTGAAGTGTGTTTCATTTTGATGATTCAACTTTCCTGTTTCCTTATTTTGTTCTAGTTTTGGGTATCAGTAAAATATGTACACTGGTTCCTACAATACACTTACAATTGAGCAACTTTACATGCCTTCTGCTATATGTTAGGTTTGGTTTTTGTCTCAACAAAATCGCTGAGTTCCTTTTTTGCTGCAAAGGAATGTACCTTAATGTGGTATATGCAGAAGAATGTTAATTTGCAATCGCATAGTTGTTTTGTTTCATATAGGATTTTTATATGCGTTTTATGCATTTCTTGATTCATTTTTTCGAAATCTCTTACCAAGTACCAAATCTGCATGATATGAAAGCATGGATCCTACAGATGTTTGTTTTCATACTGTAAAGATATACTTTAGTACTTTATAACTAAATAAGGTTTAGTCAGGGCAGAATACAATTGTTCTATAGAAGGAAACCAGTTAACAGGACTTCATAAGTCCTACAAAAAAAAAAAAAAAAAAGATTATTAAAAATTTGTTAAATGACTGGACATAATACTGGATCTAACTATGTCTGAGCTATCTGAAAATTTCTACTACTATATATACTCACTAGACAATGCCAAGCTATTTTATCAATGGCATGTTATTTTTGGTTATCGCAAAATACTTGATCAATAGTTCATGATCTTGGAGTATGAGTCAGTATTTCAATCTTCTTCGTCCTTGTTGTTGCACTTTAATGAGATGCTGCATTATACGTAAATTACGCTTCAGGTACGTACAATAATGGTGGATAACATTGACAAGATACTAGAGAGAGGTGACAAAATCGAGCTTCTTGTTGACAAAACATCAACTATGCAAGATAGTGCATTCCACTTTAGGAAACAATCAAAGCGCCTCCGTCGAGCTCTATGGATGAAGAATGCCAAGCTATTGTGAGTCTTACTAGTTTAATTATCAGATCAACTTTTTTTTTTTTTAATCTGATAAGGACCAATTTAGGTATATATATATATTGGATCCGGAATGCAGCAGTTGTGTTGTTTTATTTTTCCTGCAAGTAAGCAGATGGTAGGCCATTGTAAACAATTATATATCACTGAGTACATCTTCTGTTAGGTTCATTAGGAAATTTTGCAAATAGCATCTGCATTTTTCCAAACGCGTGTTTGTGTTTTTCTTATAAATCTTCTTGACATATTTCGTCTCTCATCAAGTTGTCAGAACAAATCCAATGCACCTAATTGCTACTTGGGCCTACATAGAGCTTTTTGATCTTATACGACTGGGGTATACTCTTCTTTCCATGGATCCTTTTGGACTTCTAATTTCAGTTCATTTTTATCACCTCTATAGCAAACTGCATATATTGCAACAAAGTCAACCTAGACATGGACTTCTTATACATCAGTTCTACTATCTAGCTCAAGGTCTCTCTCCATCTCTAAATTCATTTGGGTTGTTGCTATAGCAAGGTTTTTGTGAATTTCGTTTAATTGCTTTGAAAGTTGAATGTATCTTTCCTATCAGTTATAGTATTAAACTCGAACATTCTCAGAATATGAAGTCTTGTGGTACTAGTTCCTGACTATAACTGCAGTAGCAGATGGCTATCAAATTGGAGACACTGTGTAATTGGTCGTTGGGCGTTTTGATTCATCACCACTAAACTCAACTTTTATATGCTGCACAGGGCCGTACTGACAGGCTTGATTGTTCTTCTCCTGTATTTCATAATTGCGGCAGCATGCGGAGGCATCACGTTACCTTCTTGTCGATCAAAATAAATTGCTATGGTATCCCTCAGGTGAGCCTGTTCGATATATCAAAGTCATTTCTCCAAAAGCCTCTGGGGCCTTACGATTGCTTCTTTCGGGTTTCAATGGAATTATGATGTTGCCAGATAAATTTACTACATTCCTGTATTGTGGCTGTAAAAGTGGTGTGATGGAAAAGCATGATAACATCTAGTTATCGTGTGACAAAAAATTATTTTGGAGGTTTTTTTTTTAGTTCACATATTCCCTCTGTATCTTAGTATCCTTTTCGATTGTTATAATAGGTTTAATGAATAAAGGGTTTACTTGTTTGTGAATAATGATTGGTATATTGATGGACTGATTCTATTTAAATCTAACTAAAATGAATTTCATAATTGGATCAACAGTTGTAGTTTGCAATCTGTTTTGTTCCACTATACCAAACTTTCTTGTTTTGCAATATACAAAAAAGTATATATTTTTCATTTCAGTTAATAGAAAAGGTGAGAAATGATGAAAGATCATAGATGAAGTGAACCTCACCTTTTTTTCCCCAGCATTTCTTTATATTAACATCGTTGAAGCATCACATTAGAAAAAGGTTAATTACAAAATAAAAATAAATCATAAACTACTAGTGAATTTCCAATCGTAATATAAAAATATGCGATTTTTTTTTCATTTCAAAGATTGATTCCATTTTCCGATACCTAGTCATGATGTCATCATTAATCATCGAACGTGTTTTGACAAGATCGTTCACAACCTATTTTGCCATTCGCTGTCACCACCAGCTTGAATCAAAGATGATAAAATTGATGGTGTATTTGGATGCCTAAATGACATAATGCTGAGAACTCAAAACGTGGTTGAAGGCAAAATTTAAACGTGTTTTTCCTTTTCTAAGTAAGCAAGTTCATAAAATGACCAAGCCGAACAATTCACAAGTAAATTGTAGTATATTTGGCTACCTATTTCGCATTTTGTGATTAATTGGTTTTATCATTCGATTATTTTCATTATCAGCCTATAAACCTTTGATTATAACTTCTATTTATCTCTATGATTTATTAACTAAAAGTTGAAATTTTAGTACGTATATTATTTGATTTCAAAAATGTTGTGGTCGAATTAAACTCAAAATGTCATATGATTAAATAGAATGTAACCTCTTCTTTCCTTTTTTCCAATCTAATGATACTACCGATTCACTCGCAATCTCCATATTGATATGATATTATCTTTTTTGAGAGAGTTGATCGAGCCTACATGAATTTGTGTTCCTAGTGATATAGCCAAGTTGATAAGGTTGTGGTGATATGGAGAGAAATCCTCCAACATTGTAGGTTCAAACCCCACATCTCATCCGACAAAGGGTTTAAAGTTGGAACGTGAGAGTTTTATCATCTCTTTCCAATAAAAAATAAAAATAACTAAATGGTGGATTTGAACTCTAATAATTAATAATTAATGAGCTTGTTGATTCAGTATAAAAAGAATAAAAGTTAATTCTTCGAAAAATAGTTACTATGGGTAAACAAATAGTAATAATTAAGATTAGTATAAGAAATGATTTTTTTTTTTTTTGATGAATTATAAGAAATGATGTTGAATAACTATAATAAATAAAAATATATTAATAAAGTATTAAAGTTTAGACATAAAATTTTGTCTGATGCAGTGATAATGACCCACTGAATTGATTGGTGA
The DNA here is from genome assembly GCA_028654395.1 of Scutellaria barbata. Taxonomy (NCBI): domain Eukaryota; kingdom Viridiplantae; phylum Streptophyta; class Magnoliopsida; order Lamiales; family Lamiaceae; genus Scutellaria; species Scutellaria barbata. The sequence continues at coordinate 1,485,064 of CM053653.1, read as the reverse complement.
TTCATTTCACTTATTTTTCAGGTCATTTTTGGGATTCTTTTCTGAAGATCCCATTTCTGGTTGCTTTGTATTTTTGTCTCTCTCTCTCTTGAAATCCTATTTCTTGTTGGTCTCTCTCTCTCTCTCTCTCATGGCGTCTCTTCTCCGGCTGTCTCCACCGCCCCTGCTCTTAACTTCAAGGCCATGTTCATTACCCGCCAAGACTCCATTTTTCCAACCATCACATAAAACCCTTCAAAGGAAACATCATCAAAGAGTTCAAAGCCGCAAGTCCGATAGCTTTCTTGATTTCGAACCCCAATCAAAACCCGGGTCTCTTAATTTCGATCTCCCTCTGTTCAACCTAGCCGACCGCCGGCGGTTCGACGTGATCATCATCGGCGCCGGTCCGTCGGGTCTCCGGCTTGCGGAGCAAGTTTCCGGACATGGGATTAAGGTATGCTGCCTTGACCCTTCACCTCTTTCTATGTGGCCAAACAACTATGGCGTGTGGGTTGATGAGTTTGAGAATTTGGGTTTTGAAGATTGTTTGGACAAAACTTGGCCTATGACTTCTATTTATATTAATGATCAAAAGACTAAGTATTTAGACCGTGCCTATGGTAGAGTAAATAGGAAGGATCTGAAATTGAAATTGTTGTCTGATTGTTCTGCAAATGGTGTGAAATTTCATGAGGCTAAAGTATGGAAGGTTAATCATGAGGAGTTTGAATCCTCTGTTTCTTGTGATGATGGAGTTGAATTGAAAGCAAGTTTGATAGTCGATGCAAGTGGTTTCGCTAGCACTTTCACTGAGTACGATAAGCCAAGAAACCATGGCTATCAGATTGCTCATGGTATTCTAGTTGAAGTTGATGATCACCCCTATGATTTGGACAAGATGGTTCTCATGGATTGGAGGGATTCCCACCTAGGAAACGAGCCCTATCTACGCGCTAACAATTCAAAGTTCCCGACTTTCTTGTACGCAATGCCTTTTGATTCAAACCTGATTTTTCTTGAAGAGACTTCCCTTGTTAGTAGGCCTGTGTTGTCATACACAGAAGTGAAGAAAAGAATGGTGGCAAGGTTGAGGCAATTAGGTATACGAGTGAGAAACGTGATTGAGGATGAGAAGTGCTTGATCCCAATGGGAGGACCTCTTCCTAGGATCCCACAAAGCCTAATGGCCATTGGAGGGAATTCTGGGATTGTTCATCCTGCCACGGGCTATACGGTGGCTCAGACAATGGCTCTTGCACCTGAGCTTGCAGGGACGATTGCTGAGTGTCTTGGCTCGACTAGAATGATCAGAGGAACTTCGCTCTACTACAGAGCTTGGAATAGCTTGTGGCCTGTGGAGAGGAGATGCACTAGGGAGTTCTATAACTTTGGAATGGAGACATTGTTGAAGCTCGATTTGGATGGGACGAGGAGGTTCTTTGATGCTTTCTTCGAGCTTAATCCTCATTATTGGCATGGATTCTTGTCATCAAGACTGTCTCTTGGAGAGCTTGTTATGCTGGGATTATCCCTCTTTAGGCAAGCTTCAAATCCTTCTAAATTGGATATGCTGACAAAGTGCCCTCTGCCCTTGGCTAAAATGGTGGGGAATTTGGCACTTGAAGCCATCTAATTGATATGTTTGCAGTTGTTTGTTTTTATTTATGAATGCATTCAAATGATTTTGATATATGGTTTTTTTTTTTTCGGGTAATAAAAGATGCAACAACAAGAAATTTTACCCTGGTTGTTCTGTTCTTTTGAGTTATTGTTACTATTCTAATAAAAGCAATTAATATATACATTAAATAGTTAATATTCATGTGCATTAATTTTTGGGCTTCATCTGGGAGTATATACAGAAAAAGCTCTTATTGTAACCTGACAAAAAAAAAAAAACTGACAAATAATTTATGTTCTATTTTAAGTACTTATCAGTGGTTCCATTGAAGGGACTAAAAAAATGATAAGATGTAAATTACTCTAATATATTCTATAATAGGTTATAACTCTGAGTTCTCTAAAAGAATTAAGAAGAATCTTGTTATTAACAATATCTTTAATTTCATAAGATAGATAATGTTAATCCATTAACACTAAAGAAAGTGATGCAAATAGTTCAAGTACTTCATATTGAAAATTCAAATCTACCAGCTTGAAATGTATTATGATATTTTAGTCAATGTTGATGAATAAAAATAGTATGCACAATATAGAATGTAGAATCTGGAGATATTATTAATAAACAATTACACTAAAATTTATTTGGGTTACAGGAGAAGGAAACATAAAAAACAAAGACAACCTCATATTAGTAAAAATCTTGCTTCGAAAGTTACACTCGATTAGCAAGATGATATGATGCTCATGGTGGTGGTGGTGGTGAAGGCAAGCCATAGTGAGGAGGACTAGGCTGTTCAGGAGCAAGAGGCTCGCAAATGGGAGGTTTATAATCGGGTGTTGATGGTACTGAACTCGATGGAGGATTATAAGTCGGAGTTGATGGTGAAGGTGATCCAGAAGGACTTGGGGAAGTGTAACAAACGGGAATTGTGGGTGGAGGGTTATGAGTTGAAGTTGGTGGTGTAAGTGGGGGAGGTTGTGAGCCGGTTGAAGGAGGATTATAAGTAGGAACTGATGGAGGTGGGCTTTCGGGCGGACTTTGTGGAGGTGAATCGGAAGGAGGATTATACGTAGGGATAGATGGAGTTGGGCCTTCAGGTGGGCTTTGTGGAGGTGTATTGGAAGGAGGATTATAAATAGGGATTGATGGAGGTTCGTTTTCGGGCGGACTTTGTGGAGGTGAATCGAAAGGAGGATTATAAGTAGGGACCAAAGGAGGTGGCCCTTCGGGCGGACTTTGTGGAGGTGAAACCAATGGAGGATTATAAGTAGGGACCGATGGAGGTGGGCATCCGGACGGACTTTGTGGAGGTGAAACTGAAGGAGGATTATAAGTAGGGACCGATGGAGTTGGACCTTCGGGCGTATTTTGTGGAGGTGAGACTGCAGGAGGATTATAAGTAGGAACCAATGGAGTTGGGCCTTCGGGTGGACTTTGTGGAGGTGAAATTGAAGGAGGATTATAAGTAGGGACTGATGGAGTTGGACCTTGGGGAGGATTTTGTGGAGGTGAAACTGAAGGAGGATTATAAGTAGGGACCGATGGAGTTGGACCTTCGGGCGGATTTTGTGGAGGTGAGACTGTAGGAGGATTATAAGTAGGAACTGATGGAATTGGGCCTTCGGGTGGACTTTGTGGAGGTGAAATTGAAGGAGGATTATAAGTAGGGACTGATGGAGTTGGACCTTCGGGCGGATTTTGTGGAGGTGAAACTGAAGGAGGATTATAAGTAGGGACCGATGGAGTTAGGCCTTCGGGCGGACTTTGTGGTGGTGAAACTGAAGGAGGATTATAAGTAGGGATCGATGGAGTTGGACCTTGGGGTGGATTTTGTGGTGGTGAAATTGAAGGAGGATTATAAGTGGGAATCGATGGAGTTGGGCCTTTGGACGGACTTTGTGGAGGTGAAACTGAAGGAGGATTATAAGTAGGAACCAATGGAGTTGGGCCTTCGGGTGGACTTTGTGGAGGTGAAACTGAAGGAGGATTATAAGTAGGGGTCAATGGAGGTGAAACTGTAGGACCTGAAGGAGGATTATAAGTAGGAACTGATGGAGGTGAGCCTTTGTGCGGGCTATGTGGAGGTGAAACTAAAGGAGGATTATAAGTAGGGACAGATGGAGGTGAGACTTCGGGCGGGTTTTGTGGAGGTGAAATTGAAGGACTAGGATTAGGAGGAGTGTAACACACCGGCGTTGATGTTGGTGGACTTTCTGACGAGCTTGGCGGAGGTGAAATTGAAGAACTTGGAGGAGTATAATACACAGGAGTTGATGACGAGCTTGGTGGAGGGGAAGTTGAAGGACTTGGAGGAGGGTTATATACCGATGGACTTGGTGGAAGTGGACTTGAAGGAGGGTTATAAGTAGGAGTTGATGGAGGTGGATTTTCTGAGGAGCTTGGTGGAGGTGTAACTGAAGAACTCGGAGGAGTATAACATAAGGGGGTTGTCGACGGTGGGCTTTCTGACGAGCTTGGTGGAGGAGGATTATACACTGGAATTGATGGTGGGCTTTCTGGTGTACTTGGTGGAGTATTATAAATTGGAGTCGAACTTTGTGGTGGACCGGATGGAGGTGAAATTGAAGGGAATGGATGATGAAGTGAGTGATGTTTAGGAGTAGATAGTGGATTCGACACGCTTGGTGGAAGATTATAAACGGGAACTATTGTCGGACTTTGTGATGAACTTGGTGGTGAAGGATAGGTCGGAAATGGTCGAGGTAGAATTGGTATAGGTGTATAAGTTGGTGGTGGAACACCCGTTGTAGGCGGAGAAGGTGCAACCTTCGGTGGTTGAGGTGGCGGTGAATCATATAGTGGTGGTATATGAAAAATTGGTGGCAAATTGAAATGAAAACAAAACTTATTCATTGGATCACAAAAGCCATTGTTTTGAGCAGCAACAATGGCATTTTGTGTCCAAACACCAGAAAGGACCAACAAGACTGAAACAAGATTCAAGAAAACTTTGAAAAAGCATTGAGAACTCAAGAGTTTCATGATGAACAATTCGAAGCAAAATGTAGCTACCTAATGAGAGTTTTGTGCATGTCTTTTCAATGTGAGGAAGTGTGTGGTTTCATGCTAAACTTATAGGCGATTCGGGCATGGATTTTGAGGATCGATTGTGATTCGTGTCGATGAAAAAGCTGGTAGAGAGTTGGACTTTCTGCATGGCTTTGCAGTTGGTGGAAAGCCATGGTTAATAGTTGAAGATTAATACAATCTACATTTATGTCTAGATTTTGTATTCATGCCATTGTTTTAAGGATTTGCAGTTCATCGTTTTTATTGCAGTTTACCAACATGTAGCTGTGGCATTTATGAGTTTTGTCTGAGAAAATGGAATCTAAATACATATCAAGCTGTGAATTGGTGTAAGAAAAAAAAAAAAAGTTTTTGTTGATTGTGTAGTTGACTCTTTTCTAGGTTAGTTGTGAGAAAGTCCATTTGTTCTCTTCAGCCAACGTGGACTGAAATCTTTTAGGTGAATTAAATGTGCAAAGATTTGAGTGTAATAACTTACACAAAAATTTATATAAGGTAATATTATATATATATATATATATATATATATATATATATATAATTTCATGACCCAAAACTAATATAAATTTTCATCAGTTATCTTATTTAGGTCTATAACTTATTAATTGATTCATCTCATAAAATTAGTTGATGAGATGATCTTACAAAATGTTACTCATTAATTTATTGTCTCTATTTCTCATAAATAATATTACACGATCAAAAATATTTATAATAAAAAAGTAATTGAATTCGTTTCAAATATTATAATAATCAATGTTAATCATAAAAAAAAAGTTTATTTTATATTTCAAATTCATTAATGCACAACAGTTTTTTTCTTTTTTTGGATGTTATTATTTATTGTTGACAATAATAACGAAGTATGAAAGTGTCTTTGTGATTTTGGGATGAATGAGAATTAAACATGGATCAAGAAAAGGTATGAAATTTCAATTTGTTTCTATTATTAGAACTTGATTTTGGACTGATGTAGAATTTAATATAGAAAAGAAAAAAACCATTTCAATTTTTCTTGTTATTTTATTAGAACTTGTTCTAGCAATTTACGTGACACCATCAAAATGGATGTAACTCACAATTTATGTATGAGTTTTGCTGATCAAGGGTTTAAGGTTTTTTTTTTCCTTTTTGAATATGTCTTTTTTTTTTTTTTAATAAACAAGAATAGATGCAATTGAGTATTATATATATATATATATATATATATATATATATTTTTTTTTTTTTTTACCTTTCTGGAATTGTCTTTTTTTTTTTTTCACCATTGAAATGTTGGAACTCCATTTAAGTTGTAACCGTTGTCAACTAAAAGCGAGATAATGACTAAAAGATGATTTCATTTAATGGCTGTTGGTGGGGTTGAACAAATAAGTCAAATTAAATTAAAGAAAATACAAAAATTCTTGTACACTTGGTATATCGATCTAAGATTCGTGCACTTGAGTTGATCTACTCACCACGTACAGCCATGCGCTTCCACGCACCACCAGAAGCGCACACAAACTTTAAATTGATCGTAAGTGTCATATTTTTATATTATATTAATTATACATTTAGTAATGTTAACTGTATCTTAATAATTTTTTAGACAAATATAACCTTTCATATCTTTTAATTATGTTAACTGTGCTTTTATATATTATATAAAAGTGTGATTATGTTGATATAAAGATATAAGTAATATCACATAAATATATATGTAGAAATTATACCAGAATTAATTTTTTTTAAATTAAAGTATTATATAAAAATTATGATATTGGTACATAAAAGTAAGCGCAAAAAAAAGTTGTGACATTTATACATAAAATTATGATTAATATAAAATAAATATATAACTAATATAATATAAAGATCACAGAAAAAAAAAGATGTGGATTCGGGTCGGTTTGAACCCGACCCAACTATACACATACACCAAATGCTCAAAAAACCAACTCTAAAGAAAAAGAAAAAGAAAACAGTTCCAATTATTTGCTTTTTTCCCCCTCAAAATCATGTATTATAAGTAGATCGTAGTTTTGAATGATTTACAATTTCATATTTCATGTTATAATTCATGTATTGCTCGCAAATTGGACCTTTTTATTATATAACTTATAACGTTAATTGTATATGCATGCATGACATACTTTAATTTGCATTATCATAAACATAAAGCATCGAATCACAAAATGATCGATTGCATACCATTCATGAATTTGCTACAAAATAACTTGGGTACATTATTGTCACACTTAAGTATGACCATCAAATTAATTTATATCTATAAATTTGTTGTGCTTTGATCAATTTTGTATGTAAATAAAGATCATATTCAAATTAAAAATTTACGAGGATCCCATCTTCTCTGATGATATATGTACATAAGATTTATTTTTATTTTTTCAAAAAGTATATAAGAAATTCTAATAAATCACAGTTGAATTTATCTTTATTTAAAGTGCATCCTCGGACTTAATTTAATAACAATTTGTACATTTCACGACTTGAATAAAGTTTGAAACTCACATAACTGAAAGAAAAAAAAAACTTAAGGAAACACACTAATGACCTAATCTCCAAACTTAATACACAATAAACTCATAAACATTATTGTATGTATCAATTTTGCTATTCTATCCACCGTTGGCATATTAATATGTACACACGATTAATATATCAAAAATTTTAAGAAACATATTAATTTCACTTTCCATATAACGAGAAGATGAGAACTAATGAAAATTAATCCATCAAACCAATTGCTCTGTCTTCTTCAACCTAGCTCTATATATCCATCATCACCAAAAACATCAACATCCAATCTCTTCTCTTCAACTGAGGATGATGGCTTCGACGAAAACCAGTGGCGAAACTGCAGGCATTAACATGGCTGAATCGAAGAAGTCCATCAAAGCCAAAATCGCGCGTAAGAGAGGATCGGAGCGGCCATTTTGGACTTCACTCACTTCTTCCACTTCCAAGCTATCATCTCCCTGCTTTCACCCATGTATGTTTCTCTTTTTTTTTTTTTTTAGTTCACAAACTAAACATGTTATATTATGATTTAAAGATTTTTGTCCAAGTTTGAGTTTTGCATGTTGCATATGTTAATGAGATAGCATAGCACCATTTCTATTTACTTCTTCTTCTCTACTTGTTTTCACTATTTCCCTTTGTGCATATTTTTATTGGGGTAAATTGCAAAATTGCAGCCGTAATGTAAGAGGGTGGCATGTAGAGTTCTCAAAACGGGTTAGATTCATTCGATTGCTCTATTTCATTCTGCTCCACTAAAATAGAGGATTGAATTGTATAATTATAGATCCGTGCAAAGATTGGCCTAATGAATTTGGCCCCTGGTGGGCCTGATCCCTTTTATTTGATTTATATATTTTTTTATTGAAAATATATATGAAAATTCTTTCTTCGTGGGAATAATGATTTATAAACATATTGATATGAGTTATTTATTTATAGGAATAAAGATATTTCAGTGAACATATTTTAAAAAATTGTTTTCATATAATATATGTATTTGAATCCATATATATTATATGTGAGCTACGTAATCATTGTTTTGGGCGGATCACTAATCTATATTAGTTGTAGTATATAAAATTTCAGCTAAATTACAGATTTCAGGATAAAAACATGATTTATTAAAATGAACTATGTTAATTTTACCGGCCCTTAATAGTTATGAGACAAATTTTGTGTTTTTATTACTTTTATAGTTAAATAGTTGTAATTAGGTCAGTGGGTCTCGATTAATTAAGAGATACTTTTAACACAAAAGTAAACATGGAAAATCAATTAAAAAAAAGCATTAGACACGTGCGAAATGCCACGTGGATAATTGAAGGCTAGACTAAAGAAATGAAGAAATAAAAGAAAAAGAAAAAGAAATTCCACAGTCACGTGCTCTGCTTTATTTTCCTCTTTAAAACTCAGCCTCCCATTTTTCTTCCCAACAAAACTACCCTCGCCATCTCTCTCTCTCTCTCTACACGTTCTTTCTCTCTCTACCTATACATACACGTACATATAAATTAACGCACAGCACAGCCACACTCACAAAATTCCTTTGTCCCGAAGATATCATCTTTTGGTCGCGTCATAGGAAACCCTTTGGTAGAGCACTGAAACTGTTATTGCTTCGTCATCGCTTCAATTGAATCAGGTGTGTATTTTCACTCGAACCGGGTCAACTCTAGGGCTATTTGATTTTTCAATTACTCACCTGCTCATGCTCGTTTTGGGTTCTTCTCCCTGTTGGAGCTCATCATTGGTTGCGTTTTTCGTGGTTCATTTTAATATTTTGTTAGTGTCTGTTCTCCGGGAATTCCGAATCTTGAACTTCTTGATTTATCCGTGCCGAATTTGTAGTTTGAATTGATTTTTTTAATCAATAATTTTGAACTTTTGTCTTGGGTTTTGGTTTCGTTTAATTGGAAAGTTTACTGCTTTTATTGGTTTCCGTGCAGTTAAATTTACTTATTTCCTGCTAGTTTTGTTTTATTTTATCCGTTTATGAGACATTGAATTTCAATCGAGTATCTTGTGTTTCTAATTCTATTCGTACTTGCTGTTGTTTTGTCTAAGCTCCTAATCTTCTTCGCTTCACTGTGTGTGTATTTTCATTACTTGACGTTAAAATGATTAATTATTGTTTTAGAATAAAAGCTTTGGAGGTCAAGGTCTCATGAGTATTGTTAGGGGAATGCAGAAATTGATTCGTGATGAACAGAGATTAGTGGGCTGGAAGAACAAATCACTTACCCGTGGAATTGGTGTGACTGCTCCCAAGGTCAGAACACGCGACAAATTGAAACCTGTAGCTTTATATCTCTAATTTTGGGTGAAGATAAGAGAGCAGAAGCTGTCTCGTAGGGTTTTCTAAGAAGAGAAGAAAATGACTCGGATCTTAGTGCAACGAGGTTCTGCTGGTTCGTCTTCATCATCCAACCAAAATAGGTCCTCAACATCCTCAACATTAGTATCGGCGCCCTGCCCCTCTTCTTCATCATCTTCGCCACAGCAACAGGTGTCTAGCACTGCACAAGTTGTTCCAGCTGTGAACGATGACACTGCAGTGGAAGTGCAAGAGCAGAATGTGATGGATGAACTTTCAGAACATTTTGGTGTTTCAGACAATAAAAATGAGGATCTTTCTCTGGGAAGTTTGAACACTGATCAAAATGAAGGTGAAAAATTGTTGGAGGATGAGGCGGTGCATAATGATGATGTAAAAGGGTTTGGAGGATTATCAGTTGTCGAGGAGGAAACAGATGCAACGGTTGGAAGTTCTTTCCCAAGGGTTACTGGAACTTCATATCCACCACCACCTCCTGTGCCACCTCCAAAGCCTTTGTTAGCAAACTCAACTTCTCGGAGATCTCCATTTATAATAGGGCCACCTAGGAGAGCTGCTGGTTTGCCTGGTGTGTCAATCAGATCATCACCCACTGGTTCTCGTCCATCTTCTCCTCGGTCTCATTGTGAAGGTGAAGGATATAACAGCGCCGACGAGCAGAGCCCATGCTTTAGTTCATCCTACGATGATGCAGTAAGTTTTATTGGGTTTCAACTACTTGTTTCAATGATTATGTCCATATAATTAATGTATCTTTAAATAGTTTTCTCTACATCTTCATTATTATTTTAAGCATGATTAGATTAATCATAATAGTTCTTGATTGTTTAAGTGTCCAGCTTGTCTAAGAAATTTCTGATTATGGACACTTTTCCATGGTCCAACGCGGAAGTACTGCTTTGTTTAGTTTATTCAGAGTATAAAAATTATTACTTTCTCTAGATAATGGGGCAGAGTAGTGTGGTAAATCGAACTTCTTTATCTGTCTCAGGAAAGAGAACACCAGTTTGAGGTCGAGTTAAGGCGGGCAAAAGGATTGGAAGTGAGAAAAATGCTAGAGGATGGGAATTGTCTTTTTCGTGCTGTTGCAGATCAAGTATATGGTGACTTCGAACTATATGATTTGGTTAGGCAGATGTGCATTGACTATATGGTATGAGAATTTATGTTTTATTTATGAGTGACATCTTTTTTTGTTTGTGCATAGTGTATGTCATTGTAGTAAAAAAAATTATCTGATCTTTGCTTATTCACAAGGAATTTTAGATGGGAGTTCTAAAGCGTACAGTTCATGGTACCTTGATATCTTATTCGTCTCTTACACTTTTACCTTTTTTAATTATAGTTGAGAATTAGGGAGAATCACATCATTACTCCAAGTGATAGTTGATTTTGAGGAAAATAATTTGCACACAATGGAGTCATTTGTGCCATTCAAAAATAGAAACTGGAGTAATAACTATGGGTTTTGTTATTATTCATAATATCACGCATTATACACCTTATACAATCGTAGTTGTTAAAATCAAACCTCAGCCGCACACAGTCTTGGAGGCGCACCACTTCACTGAGGCACATGTCTAGGCTCTACGGAGCACGCCTTAGGAGAATTACAAATTGCGGAAAAGGTGCACCTCACTGACATTCATTCTAGGTTTGATTCTTTTACTTACAACTTAAATTGCGGTAAAAAATATAAGTTGGGAACAGAACATCTCCTGGACTTAGAGATGAAGAGAGTGATTTTGAAGAAAATATTAAACAAGTAAAGAAGAAATTTAGGAATTTGTCAATAATGATGAGTAATCATCTAATGAAACATGCTTTATGAATTATAATTTGTTTAGAGTGTCAAATAAGTGTGTTTCTTCTTAGTTCTTCATACCATGGATATGGAAATATGCTAAATGAACTTATGCATGTCTTTCGTGAAACATGCTTTATGATTATAATTTGTTTAGAGGGTCAAATGAGTGTGTAGTTATGGCTTTATGTTGAGCATGTTTTTCTTAGCTCTTCATACCATGGATATGAAATATGCTAAGTAAACTTATGTTTGTCTTTTTTTTTATTGCGTTTTATATTAAATTTTAAAAACGTTGATGTCTGGAATTTAATAAATTATGTAAACAATTGAATATTTGATATTTTTCAATACGTTAAGAGAAGGTATTGTTTCCTTGAAGAGAAAAAAAATGTCAGTTGCTTTCTACATGCATTAAATAAAGAACATTCAATTTCTGTTTATGCAGGAGCGGGAAAGAGACCACTTCTCTCAGTTTATAACAGAGGGTTTTACTTCCTATTGTAAGAGGAAGAGAAGAGATAAGGTACATGACAAATAAATTTTGTTTCTCAAAGCTATATTTTCTGAAGTCTTAAAAAGACCCTCCTGATGGTTGCTTTTAGTTTCTCAGGAAATTATTAGAATTGCAACTTTAAGAAAGATCTTTCTGTTCTCTTTACGCTACATAATGAACTTTCTGTTAATCATAGAGAAAGGGAGAAATTGAATAATTATTTTCCTGTATAATTTAGGATTATAATGATGAAAAAGTTCTACCAGGCATTCTATTTCTTGTGTATATGCTAAAAAACATTTTATAGGTGGGGGAATCATTCAATAAATTAGTCAGATTTGTGGTGACTGTATTATTGAGCGGTCATCTCAATAAACACTTTAGTAATGAAGTGTCTTCTTTGTTGCAATCATGGCTTATGTTCCCTGAGATCTGATTCTTTAATCACTTTTGCTTAAGGTTCTTCAACCCACCCCTTGTATTTCCACACACTAGAAAAATAGGAGGAAGAAAATATTGGAAGAATCCGAGCACCTGGGTGGTTGTGGTTCAGGCTTTAGTCATTTTCTTTATTATTCATAACTTGGGTTCTGTTGGGTTTGCAGGTCTATGGAAATAATATGGAGATCCAGGCTTTATCAGAAATGTACAATCGGCCCATACATATATATTCTTACAGCACAGGTGCTTTGTGTGTACATTGTCATATTCGAATTTGACATTTCACTTTTCAGAAAATCTGTTTCCTTGTTATTCTGCCATCTGAATTACAGTTTATGTGATGTAGAACCTATCAATATATTCCATGGAAGCTACAATACTGAAACACCTCCAATACGGCTAAGCTTCCACCATGGAAATCACTACAACTCTCTTGTTGATCCACGTAGGCTGACCATTGGTGCTGGACTTGGATTTAGCTCTCTTCAGGGGGTAAGTGTGTATCTAAATTGTAAAGTTTTTATATATATTCTCACTATTGTAGATTTGGCATCACAGTCATTTCTAGAACTCCTTTCAGTCTCTCACAGTTTACTCACCCATTGTAACATGTTTGACAGACGAATGTTGACAAGGATCAGGTGAAAGCAGCAATCAAAGCTCAACAGGATCAACAGATTGATAATGTAAGCATTTGATAGCCATAATGAATGATTATGTATTATTCGTACACCAAATCAACAAAGATTTGTCTTATTTTGTAGGCACTTCTTGCTGAGGGGCGCTTCTACTCTGATCTTGAGCTGACTGAGAAGGAAATTGAACGTATGGTGATGGAAGCTTCAAGGGCCGAGTATCTTTCCGATGATAAGTTCAAGCAACCACTTGGTCCTAGGGAGTCATCAACTTCTAGAGCCGAACCCTCATCGTCTGCAGCCAGTGAGTCCCTACATTCACTTGCATTACTCTTTTGCAGTTACTTCAAACACCTAGGAAAAAAAATGTATATTTGGGTCTCTACAATCTAGCCGTTGTTTCTTTTTTATAATCTGTCAACTTATCAGGATCATCAGGAAGCGAAGCCAGACAGGACGGAGGGCATGAGGCAGGCTCGACTGGCTCAGTTCTGAGTGGCAGCATGCAGGTTTTGTTGTCTATGGGATTCAGTTACTTGCAGGTGATCGAGGCTTACAGCATTTTTGGAGACGATGTGGATTCGATGATCTGTTACCTAATTGAAATGAGCAGTAGTGGCAGAAATAAAGGCAAGGCTACTGAAAAATAGAAATTTTCAGAGCCTCATGAACACTCTTCAATCTTGTTTATCAAATGCTTGTAGAACTTTTACTATGCTATCTCTTACTTTCTAATGGGATCACTCAAGAATGTGGGAATTCATCTTTTTCAATTTACATAATTTTGCTTCCTTTATTGTAGTGTCTGTTCATTCTGTGTTGTCCATCATGTCTGTTGTTTGCTTACACTATTAGATTTATGATTAGTTGCAGTTGGACCACCAAATTAGTGAGATAGACAACGGAACCAAACTCAACACAAATTAGTAGTAATCTGACAATAAAATTAATTTCGTATGAATTACTACTGATTTATGTTTGAGTTTGGTTTGATAAGAAACCCAACATTGAGTTTCATATCAATTCAATTCAGTTGATGATTGGTTGTGTTCATATTTTTGTTATGTTGGAGCATATAATCCTGGATTATTTATGAAACTCGAGTTATATGCTAGTAAAGTTGGAGTAATATGTAAGAAACACATCAAAAACTCGAAATATATTTCAAGTTGTCATTACATTAGGGACAGATGGGATAAATCATTGTCGTACCAATAAAATAATAAAGTAATTATTATTACTTAAAAATGAAATTGTTAAAAATGTTGTTTATTTAAGGTAAAAATAAAATGTGATATGGTAATTTGATATATAAAGTATGAAATAAGAATCACGATTTTTACAATAAACAAAAATTCTTAATATTTACTTCCTCCGTCCCACAAAGGTAGACATGTATATTATTTTCATTTGTTTTTACAAAGATCAGTTTGTTACTATATTAATATAAAATTAATTAAATATATATTAAATTAGCACACTTCAACTTTTTATTTACTTTTACTTTTTGTGAAACAAGAAATTGTTACATACTAGATTAATGAAAGATAACAATATAACTGGTACTTTAAATATTTTCTTAATTTGTGTGAAAACTTCAACTTTTTATTTATTTTTACTTTTTGTAAAACAAGAAAATGTTACATACTAGATTAATGAAAGATAACAATATAACTGGTACTTTAAATATTTTCTTAATTTGTGTGAAAATCGAAGCGGATTTATTTTTGTGGATTGAAAGAATACTTTAATTTTCAATACCGAAATTTTGAATTTCGGAGTTCATATTTATAATTTATTATCATTATTGTAATAGTTAGTATATATATATATATGTAATTTATTATTATTATTGTAATAGTGTATATATATGTGTGTGTGTGAGCTAGTTTTCGATAAAGTATTGAACAAGAGCTGCATAGTTTTCTCTCTACTGAATAATCTAGGGCTCTCTCTCTCTCTAAACATTTACTACTTCATAAGGAAGAGTGAGAGAGGGATAGAAAGTGCCTATTACGATGTCACAGAATGGGAAATTGATGCCAAATCTGGACGAGAAGACCACGAAGGTGCTGAATTTGACGGTGCTGCAGCGGATCGATCCATTTGTGGAAGAGATTCTCATCACCGCCGCTCACGTTACCTTCTACGAATTTAACATTGATACTAGTCAATGGGTATGCTATTGCAGATATGTGGTGATTCAATTTGATTTTCTATTTTCGGCTATGCAATATTGAGATTACTAATAATGATGTTTGGTTGGCAGAGTCGAAAGGATGTGGAAGGTTCTCTTTTCGTCGTGAAAAGGTGAGGGCTTCATTGGGCTTCTCAGACTTTTTCTTTTTATTGTTGCTTTTAACCCGCTAAGTGAGGTTGAATTTTGGGTATTCAGAGGATTTTACTATCTCTGTCAGTTTGGATTTGAGTGGGAATTTTTTGGGAATTAGGCAACTTTTTTGATTTATTATCTGGGGTTTTTTGTTTACTCAGGAATACTCAACCGCGTTTCCAGTTTATAGTGATGAATCGTCGGAATACAGGTTAGTCACTTAATTTTTGTTCAATTATATGGGAATTAGAGGTGCTGATGTAGTTTTGTATGGCTTGTAGTATGTGAAATGCTTGGTTTCTAGCTCCCTATGGTTTCTTGCAATGTTTTTAGTCTTGCTTTAATTTTGTATATAATTCTGTATAGTCTAATATGGTTTACTGATCTGGAGGGATTTATTTTGTGTTTTCAACAGAGTTGGATGAACCTAAGCTTTGATCTCAATCAGATTTTAATATCTAATAGACAATATAATTGACGCAAAGCAGTTCCTTCCATAGTGGAAGAAGACTGGTATATTGCTAGATACTTGCAACAAAAACAGTTTCATTCAAGAACCTTTCATTTTTTTGTGAACGGTTATAAAATCCCTAGCACATGGTCTATTTCTCTGGAAAAACCTTTAGAATGTATAGATCATAATCTAATTGGGTATAGACTGTCTGTAATTTTAGATATAAAGCCCTCAGAACTATGCTCTATATGAGGGTATGTCCAAAATAATCTCTTCACCTCCATGGAGTTGAATTATAGGATCCAAATTTGAGTGAAGCAAAATCTTGTCAAAATATGCAAGGAGTTAAGCATGTATTGCCATCCCTGTATGTTTGAGGTCTGTATTTGTTGTTTCATTCAGATAATCTGGTGGAGAATCTCTTGGGAGATTTTGAGTATGAAGTGCAGGTTCCATATCTATTATATCGAAATGCTTCGCAAGAGGTAAATGGGATATGGTTTTACAATGCACGTGAATGTGAAGAGGTTGCAAATCTATTCAGCAGGTTAGTCATGATAAATATTTTTTTGGAAATTTATTATTGCATCTATTAATTTGTGTTTGTGTAAGTGTTTTGTGTGTCAAAGACGGAAGTCAAATTAGTAAGGTTAACTTGGTAACTGGTGAATGATGATTTTAAGCTTATATTAATAAATAATGATTGTTTTGAGCAAGATTTTTGATGAGGAATGTGGACTCTGCGAAATCTGTGGAACTATTTTAATTTTTTATCTTGTGGTAATGGGTCATCACTAACTTGGATTCTCTGGCACAGTATCTCAAATATATAATATCAATGCAAGTACTGAGACATTAGCTTCATGTGCCTTAATTGAGTGTAAATATACATGATCAAAATTTAATTTGGTGGCATGGCTTGATGCTGTGCTTTGTTATCAGCTCCCACTTCATCACATTAATGCCGTGTTTTCTGTTCCAGGATACTTAATGCATACTCCAAGGTGCCTACAAAGTCAAAAGTTTCTTCTACTAAAAGGTAATTCTTGTTCATGTATATTTATATGTAGGAATGTTGGTGAATGTTGACCAGAGAAGCACAGTGAACTGAGTTGAGAATTTTGTATTCTGGTGGGTGCATCATACTCAACCAGGCTGTTTTTCTGCCAGGATTTGCATTTATGATCTTTTTCATTAGCTATATGGTCCTGGTGTATTCATAGGTCTAGCATATAAGTTATGAATGTTCACTCACAGATGTCTTGGAGTAGATTTTTGAGAATAGATCCACTTGAAGAAAATTATCTTGATTCTATATCTGAATCAAGAAAACATGTCATGCACTCAACTATTGGGGCATCTGGTTATTCTGTCCCAGCTTATCAAATGATATCTATTTTTAACTTCTGATTTTGGTGTTTCTGGAAGCTCCAGTCTTAGTGTTACACTTATTGCACATGTTTCTCTAATTGATCAAATGATTCTAGTCACACATAAGTCAATGAGCTGCCCATTCTAAGTCATAACCCTATAACTCCACATTTGTTGTGTGTGAACAAATAGATATGCTTCTGATTCCTAATAATAATGTGGATCTGAATGTGAGGTTGTGGAGATGGTTGCCATGTTCTCATTAACTATGTCTGAACTATTTATGCTATTTTCAAGTCAAAATTCGATTTTTCTCATTTATAATGTAACGCCTTCTAGTGGCACTGGGGATAGCCTTTCAATGAAATTACTTTATTTCTTTTCTTTTACAGTGAGTTTGAAGAACTGGAAGCAGTTCCAACACTGGCAGTAATGGATGGTCCTTTAGAGCCACCATCTTCTACAACTGCCAATGTCACAGATGTTCCTGATGATCCTTCTTTTGTTAACTTTTTCAGTGTATGTTTTCTTTATCTTTCTAGATTTCTAGTATTTTCTGAGTCCTTAGCCGCTACAAGAAGTTTGGACTATGAAAGTTATGTTTTTGTATATGTTCTTTTTTGTCATGCTTCCATCTGAAATTAATCATTAGGTTGTAAGAAAAATTCCATGGACTTCATAATAATTGTTAGCCATTAAATATTAAAATTGATGTCCATTATGCTTCTTGGACTGATTGTGAGCAGTTAAAGAGATAGGTGTTATGTAGTTGTAATGCAGTGTAAATGCACTTACAATTTCAGGAAGTTTGTCATTCCCCATAAAAAAATGGTTGATTCAATATTTATGATTGACTGGTTTGGAACAAAATATGAAAGGGATGCTAAAGCATATAATCAAATGGGCACTGTAATTGAAGAAGAATATGATAAAAGGGAAAAAGAGGCCAGGATTAGGAAATAGGAGTCTTTATGAGAGTGAGAAAATGACATTGGTCCAAATAATATTTTATTTTTTTGACCTTTCTGTGGCCAATATAACTTAAAAATTTATGAATGGCACAGTGATACTAACTTGTGAGTTGCATTAGCTGATCTCTATTTTGATGCAGTTACTGTTGAATTTTGCTAATGATTGTTAGATGCATATTATTTCAAGCATTTTTGTTAAAGTGTCTATTTTTGTATTAGTAATGCTTGAACAATGGTTAACTAGCAACTTCTAGTCCGTGATGCATGTGTGATCTGAATCCTTATTCCTCAATAAGTGCCAACTCTTTTTTAGTCCTTCTTTTGATTTGATTTATTCTTGGCTAAATGGTAGTACTTGAATGTTTAAATATTTTGGCATGTCATGGACTTGATAATGGAAATCAGAATTTGCAGACTGCTGTGAGTATTGGAGGTCCTCCTAGTGCAGCAATTTCTGGACAGCCATACCACCCCTCTGCAACTGTTATTTCTACATCGCAACCACAGAATGTTTCTCTGCCCACTCTAACGACTCCTCCCCAGCCACCATCAAATTTACCTGCTTCCACCCCTATAATGTCTATTCTTAAGAGCACTGAATGCACTGCTGCAAAGCGGACAGCTGATCTGGTGAAGCCCTCGTCTTTTTTTGGCCCACCTCCTTCTTCTCCATTGGTTATACCTCCCATCTCAACAGCTATGCCCACTGCGCCTCCACTGAATCCTCCTGGCAATCTACAAAGACCTTATGGTGCACCATTGCTTCAGCCATTTCCACCTCCAACACCCCCACCATCCCTCACTCCAACTGTTCCTACACCAAATTATGGGCCGCCTATCAGCAGAGAAAAAGTTCAGGAAGCACTTCAAATGCTTGTTCAGGTGTGTACTTCGATTAAAAGTCTCTTTGTGCATCTCTGTAATATTTACAATGCGATTATGCTCTCTGAGATGATGAAATGAGTGAATTATTTCGCTTGTACATCTACTTTTGTCTTTTTGCAATATCCATATCGAGACCTGAATTCTGAAGGATATGTCTGATGGGAAGTTAGTTTTATATTGGGAGGTTCGAACTGCTATTTACCGAAGCCTCATGATATCAAAGCATCTTCTTTAATGTATGTATGTATTTTGTGTGTAGGACAATCAATTCATCGACATGGTTTACAGGGCAGTGCTGAATGCTCACCAGTCATGATGAATAGGGAAATTGCTGGTTGTGTTTCCATTTTAAGGGAGAAATTTGTACAAGCCGCTGTTAATTATGTAGTCCTGTTTCTGCGAACCGTAAACGAGCTTTAGACAGCCTTCTTTGTATAGAGTTTGCATTAATTTTTATAGTTGATTTCGAATTCGATAAATGCTACCAATATATATAGTAGTCTACTTTTAGCTATGCTATTTGTTTTGAACATTTACAGTTTTTTTTGTTTTTTTAAAGGTATAAATCATTTTACTTCTGACTATTTTGAATTGATCCGAGTGTACGTTTTGCATCGCCAGTTGTATCTGTAAGACCATTTTTATTGGTGACATTTGGTGGATGTCACCACCAAATGTCACCACTTATATTAATTGTTTAATATGAGAGAGAAACAAAATGTTATGACACTCATTTTGTGTATAATTTATACACGTGTCATTTTTCTATTGGTCTCGATTAATTTTTTTCGGATATAATTTAAAATATTAATATTGAAAATAATTTTTATTTTAAAAAAAATTAAAGAAGCTCATAATGCTCTTAAAAATGACCTGGTTGAGCATATTTGGAACAAATTTGGTATTGATAATTAAATATATAATTTGTAGTTTGATTATTGTAATTTCGATTTCGTATTTCAATTATTGTAATTTCGATTTCGTATTTCAATTATTGTAATTTTTATTTCGTATTTCAATTATTGTAATTTCGATTTAGTTTATTGTGAAATATAATAAAAAATATGCTCACAAAATAATATATAATTATTAAATATTGAAAAAAAAATATTTAGTTAGGTTGGGTTAGTGTCACTAATAAATTATAAAAATGTTAGAATTAGGTTGGGTTGTGGGTTGTGTAGGTGGAAGAGAGAAATTAATATTTTAATGTTGGATTGGGTTGGATGGATGTCAGTGATAAAAGAAGTTTAAGGATTCACAAGAATTGTTATTTTAGTTTACAAATGCCTGCTTTAATGATGGGAAAAGAAAATAAAAACAATACAAATATTTTTGGCTGTGTCCACTCAATTCACTCTTGAATGCCAATGTTACCATGGAAACTAACGCCAGACGTGACTGGCAGATAGCAGATGACAGTTTCTTATTTCTTTTTTTTTTTTTTTTTTTAACAAATGGATTCAAACTAGAATGTAGTTAAGAAGTGAGGGCATATTCGACTTAAAAGACCCTTTTATAGCTACACTTTTACATCTCATTTTACACCGATCAATAATTCATCCCCAATTGTGAATTGAAAATGTTTCTCGGAGCAGCAAATAAATATTTAACTCGAAGCTTATCTTTTTCCTCCATGAAATTTCGTCAGAAAATATTTTTCAAAAAAAAAAAAAAACTGTAGTAGATATTGTAAAGTTATCTAAACGTGTTAAGAGTATGCAAGTTTAAAAGAACAAAAAAGTGAACACATCAATGATCTTATTCGTATATTAATGTTAAAGTGGGAGACTTAGTTAAATAAACTGTGTATAAAATTGATAATAAAGCTCCATTTTAAGATACGAGAGAGATTAAAGATGATTCTATCAACTAATCTATCCCCTGAAACAAAATGGGGCTGAAATAATAAGTTACTCGTGAAACATGGTGATGAAATGATTATACTAACCTAGGTATTGCATGTCTCATAACAAGATCTATGTTGCATTATGCTACAAAAAACCAACTGCAAATCCGGTGATCTGTGATCAAGCTGCTTTCACTTTACGGGAGGTGGGACGACGAAATAGACTGATCAAATCATCGAGACCCTGAGCAAATTTATAATCACATGATTATTGAACGTGCTGGTAGATCATATATGGCGAGAAAAAATCCAGGAAGGTATTTTCTAATTATTATAATTAAATTAGCTTGAACATGTTATATGTTTACACTGATTTTGTAGGAAAATGATTTTTCTGAGAAATGAAAAGCTTAGGTGGGGAAGATGATGATGGCTTAAGAATCAGGGATTAGGAGAGCATACCCTAGTGGTGATGACCAAAAAACTGAATAGAGTAATAAGGTAAGATCCAAGAACCAGGAGCAAAAGCAAGTCGAATGTAACACTTGCGACCTGCAAAAATAATAAGATAGAGGTTATAGACGGATCATCCGCACATGAATCTGTTTTCTCAAAGTTTGATTTTCTTCTTACAACAATTAGAATATACATTATCTAAAAAAGAATGGCAAAACAAGAAATCTGGATCAGAAATCATCTTCATAGATGTTTATTCTTGATAGATTATCAAATTAAGTTTAATAGGCACCTGATAGAT
Source organism: Scutellaria barbata (assembly GCA_028654395.1). Taxonomy (NCBI): domain Eukaryota; kingdom Viridiplantae; phylum Streptophyta; class Magnoliopsida; order Lamiales; family Lamiaceae; genus Scutellaria; species Scutellaria barbata. The sequence goes on along the minus strand of CM053653.1, from coordinate 1,463,551 downwards.
GTGTAATCTGCCGTTTGTTGAATCATAAAAAGTGAACATCCCATCAAGTACTTCATGTTGTATGCTCACATCAGCAGTGTGATCTTCTAATTCCTACCAATGGATACATTGACAGGTTAAAATGAGAAGGAATTCCGAAGTACTGATCGCTAACATAGAGTTCTATTTTACAGTACTACAAAAAAAAACCACGACAAAATAGCAATGAAGTACAATTAGAGAGGGAATCTTAAAGAAAAATATAACCCCCAAACTGCACTTTGACAGCAAAAGTACCATACAAGTTACAACTCCAGTTGTGGTAGTTAAGAAGTCAGTAAATAAGGACTAGTTCAGAAACATTAGCTGATCATTAGACCTCCAAAACAAACTAAAAGATAGAAGTCTTCTTCAAGATAGTACAAGAATACCCCAAGAAACGGCACCAGTATATTTTGGCTGGGATAGGAAGAAAACACAAAAGTAGACTTACTAAACATACCTTTTTCAGTGCCAAGATAAGAGGATCATTCTTGGAAAGAAATGGGGCCACCCTAGGTGTTGTTGACAAAAATTGTAACCACGAACGTATATAAGAAGGATTTATGGATAAAGTACTATCATCTGCAAATATACCAATGTTTTTCCCCTCCTGATCATAAATATGCCTCTGTATAGGAGAAAGAAACTTAGGTTAGAACATTGAAAATATTTTATAATTCATCCAGACCAAAAGAGGATTCTGAGCAAAAAACAAGAACTACAAGATCTTACAGCGAGACTTTCGGCAACTAATTTTACACTTCGGCTTATTGAAGTTTCATCAACAAAGGATCTGTCGAGGAGACCAAGTTTCAGGAAAGGATGATCCATGCAAGAATGATAAGGAATTCCAATGTATTTGTTTATTTAGAGAGAGAAGGCAAAAGGACTTGCATTCATTGAGTTTACAACCTGATATCTGACAGACCTCCAGTGCTTTCCAGGAAATCAGGTGCAACAGAAAGTTCAGACAGTGTTGCTGCTGTAACTCTCAGCCTTGAAAACTGCTCATGCTCCCACGCGACCTAGCAAATTTCAATGCTTTAGCAATAGAACATTGGTTGATGGTAATGATGAAATGAAATAAAGAAAACCTAACAAACAGAAACATAAGATGCCTTCTTGTATCATATATCACTTACAATTTTAACTCATGAGAAAGCACAAATAAAAGATAACAAGTCATTAAATAAAACCTAAGATTCATATATTAATATGCCAACAGAAATAATCACAAAAATTTGCTTCTACTCCATCTTTCTGGATCTTAAAGATTGGAAATGTAATCAAAGAGACATTGCTGAATAGATCCTCGTCCAAATTCTAACCACTTTGTGATAGTTTAATGCTTAGATATTGTCATTTCAACTTTGGAACGAATAGAGTTAACTTTACACCCAGAAAAAGTATTAACAGAATAACAAGAAAATGAAGCTCACAATATATTAGCAGAGGTTATTATTAGTATGAAAATTTTGTATTCCCTATATTCAGTGCAACCCCAGTTATAGATAATGACAGATCGGTTTTCTTCATCATAATCATAAAAACAACAGAGTTTTAAAAGTAAGTGGCATGATCCTGCAGCATGGGAACAGCAAAAGAAGAACTGCATTATTTATCTTAAAGTGTTCATGAGTACTATTTTCGATCACTTGTTCAAATCAACCTGAAGCGAGTTCAAAGAGAACTGAATAACAATGCCAATCCCTAAAATCCTATGTTCCAAGAGATAAGAAATAAGACGATAATTCTAAATCTCACAATTTGGATCTGATGTTACATACTCGGGGATTAGATATGTTGATCTTCTTGTGCTTCAGCTGAACTTTAAGTCCCAATTCTTCAGAAACACTAGATAAACCCTGCAAAAAGTCTTGTTGTAAATATGGCAGAAAGGACTGGAGCAGATAACAGAAGACAAAAACCATAATTTTTCTTTGCAGAAAGGTCTGACCTCAAAGATTTGTTTAACGTAGACATTGTCTGGAGGCTTGGACACATGAATGAATAACTCATTTCCGATTGAGCCAATGCTATTCAAACAAATAGTATAATCAATTGTCTCACGCACACGTTGGTCCAGACTACGAAGCCACTATAACAGGAAGGTAAACTGTCAAAATAACACAGCCCATGGTCCAAGTATATAAAGAGATGATGAATACATATTTTGAGGGAATCAGCACCTTATGAGTTCCATTGTAGTTGTAAGGCCCTCCAGATGTCAATGCAAAGAGTAGATTATACCTTCCTCTTGTCTTAGGACTTGAATATAAAATTGAAAACAATCTAGCTATTTCAAGAAGTGCCACAACACCACTTCCATTGCTGTCACTTCCCGCAGATAATGCCTGTCAAAAATGAGATGGCATAAGAGACTCGGGCTCTCAATAGTAAAAAATTAAATTTAAGTGAAAACAGTATTAACTGGTGCAGCCCCAAATGTATCATATGATGCCACTACAGCTATGGTGGGAAGTTGATTTGAATCGCCATCACCTCTCATTCCTGGAAGCCACCCCTGACATTGGAAAAGATTTGAGTCTTATAGGTAAATACAGAAACAGTAAGTATAAGTCCTTAAAGTAATAAAGGGAGATTGGATGACCAATCAGATTATGCCACCAAAGTTCATCAAATATTGACAGGCTTTAAACTTAGAAATACCCTAGTCACTAGAAAATAGAAGGCAAAACTCGAACCTGAATATTAGCAATAGTGGGAGAAGCAATTTTCTTAGGTTCTGGTGCAGCAACAACTAGCTTGTATCTGAAAAAAGTTTAGATGATGGATTAGCTATAATAAGATTATTGGAAAAGTGGCTTCTCGAATAAATTTTGTAATCAACAGCACAAGTAAAAAACATCAAGAAACAGCTAGGGGATCAGGAGTTTACATCATCATAACAATTTGAAGCCACCAAATGAAGACCCAAAAATTTGAAAATAACATTGTCCATATGTTTGCATGCATTTGACTACTCATGAGAATGAAGCTAAAAATAAATAACAAAACATAATAAAAGTTAATACAATAACTAATCAATTATTCCATATGCGAATTTGTGAGTTTGGTCTACCAATTAAAAAACAGAGGTCATCTTTCAAAGAGGTTGCATGAGTCATTCACCATCATAATTGATCACATGTGTGGCTACAAAAGCATGCATGATGAAACTTATTGAACACACAATAGCACTGTCTGATAATGATGCACGACGGAATTTTCTAGGAGAAAGCAACAAATTAACAAAATTGAGCAAACAGTTTCTACTGTCAACTTTGAACTCCTATTATGAAGGATGGATAACCATGAAAAACCCCAGAACCATAGAAGAATCATAAAAAAAACCAGTAAACGCTGAGTAGATGATTATTATTTAAAAGTTTCTCAAGAACATTGCGCAATATATCAACTAACCCGCCAGTTGTGGCAGTTGCCAGCTGACCAGTAGCATCATTCCTCTTGACATCAGCTAGCACAGCATTGACATGGTCATCCTCAAAACCAAAGTACACAGGATACTGAAATTATGATGACATTTATCAGATAATAAACTGTGATTGTCTAAAGACCAAAACTATGAGAAAAATGATTCTTACAAATCAAAAAATAAGCTACAGAAAAATACAGCCAAAAGCTAAGCATAAGGCATATATCACTCGTAGATTCATATATTGAAAAGAGTAAAATAAACCAAAGCTTAATTTCCTTCTCCTGAAGGAAGAAGTTGGAAGCAAATAACATCAAATATACAGTAGAATCATAGGAGGGAGTCCATCAAACAACACTTTTTTCTTGGTACAAAAACAATAGCATGACTGCAAGCACAAAGAAAAAGCAATCTATTTCACTCACAGGGATGTTTGCATGTATAAGCAGCCGTTCCAGTTCAAGTAACACTTCCTTGATTGTTGCTTTTGCAGAATCATGACTAGATTCATCCTTACCGTCAATGTTTTGTGGGTTAAAAAAATGGGGAAGTAGAAGCAATAAACCACCTAATGGCTTCTTCTCTCCAATATATTCTGCCATAAAATGAAACAAAATAATAGGTACCACTGTCAATAAAATGACAAAAGCAAACCCAAATTAGACAGTATTGATTAGAATATTGCGAGGTGTAATCAACAGCAAAGCAAATGTCTTACTGGAAGAGCATATGCATACTAGTAAAAAAGGGAAGTGGCCATATCTTGGGAATTGAATAATAATGTAAGCTTAGTAAATATGGAAACAAAATATCGTTGAGCAAAACGAATTCAACTAATTCTCGCTCAAACTTAATCTAAAGTTATCACTTCAAGAACCTCCAACTTTTTTGGAAAATCCACAAATCAAAGCGCATTTTCCGCTTGATTATTTAAATATTTTAGACAACTCAAGTATCCAAAACAAAGCAAGCTTCTAATTCCACTCAGTAACATAACTCTATGAATAAACTGCTATTCATAACAGAGACAAGAAGTAAAAAGCATGGACGGAGAAAATGAAGGAAATCAGCGACCTCTAATGAAAGTGAGATTCAATTCGCGGACGGGGAGTATAAGGACGGTGCGGGAGAGATCAGCTGCTGCACCGGCGACGGCAGAGGAGGAGAAGAGGGAGGAGCCAGCGTGGTGATTGATGGCGGCTAGACGGGATCCAAACGGCACGCCGGCTAAGTCGTACTGAACGAGACGGTATACATCTACGACGGCGACGGCGTCGCAGAGCTCAACACACGCCATCACTATAATCAGCAGCGCGATAACCGACGAGTACAGCGGCTCCACCAACGCCGCGGACTGAGATTTCGCCATTGTAAGAGTTTGGAGCTCTGATCTGAAAAGAGTATTGAGTAGAGCAGTAAGTATTTATATGCACACACCCGCGTGTGTATCTGTGTGTGCGTGCTCTGGATATTGATTTATTGAGCTAATCTTCGGATTATGTGATTACTAATGTTGTTATTGAATGTTATTATTAATTAAAGTCAATGAAAGTGAATATTGCTCAAATTATGAGCTTTTTAACTTGGATTTAGGAATATTATATTTTACATTATCATTTTTTATTTTACAAATATTAGAATTGTTTACAACATTTATTTTTAATTACCAGACCACAAAGTGCTGCATTATTTTGTTCAGTAAATCATTAAGAATTTGCAAATATCTATATAATATATATATATATATATATATATATATATATATATATATTTGTACAAAGAATCGAACATAAATTTGTACAAAGTTCAGACAATAAGTACAAAAAGCTGGTTCTTTTACATAGCTGGATCACTTGAAAAGACCATTTTTCAGTAAGACAACATGAGAGTTTATGACAAAGAACAACTTATTTAAATGTACAGGCAAGTTATATACATAAATCCACTCTACACTGCCTGAAACCATCCTCATTTTAACTCAACTGGTTAGGATAATGTAGATAGTACAAGAATGCAAAGGGACTTCACTCAACACTTTTCTGCCAGTAAATCCCTCCGCCAGAATACAACCACCATATCATGTAGTAAGGTCCTTGTTCAAATCTCCGATGTGGAGAACACGATCATCGAAGAAATTCCTATAGTTTTTCAGCTCTTTGATTCTACTAATAAAGCTAGACCGTTCTTGCACTTCTAAACATGATGGCCACGAGATAGATATGGTTTACGAGGAGGATTCCAAAATATTGGTCCTGAAACTAAGCTTGCCCAGCACTTGACTTGTCATGATACCAAAACTCAAATGATCATTGTACCTATGGGACGAAATTGGATGTATAGTTCGCCTCTAGGAAGAATCCCTACCTGAATGAACAAAATTGACTTGTGTAAAATTCAAGAGATTTAGTCATTGTCAGGAAAGATGAGTTGAAGGTCTTCATTGTCTCGATAGACTTGCACCAGTGCAGCCGCTTTATATGCAAATAGACCGACCATAGCTGGCACAAGCTGTGCAACAACAAGAATAAGTCATCAACAATGGAAATGATCAAACGTTTCTTTCTCTTAAGAAGAAAGGATCGATCTAAGGATAACCTGAAAGTCAAAAATGTCGTGAGTAAAATGCTGGGACAGTTCCCACAGACCATATATAGCAGCAGGAATAACGAGCCTTGGAGATGAAAGAGCAATACCACTACCCCTCACTGTCTTTTCAAATGAATCCTGCAAATCCTCGCTTCTTATTCCAATTCTGATAGAATGCAAACCATGAGTCAGCACAAATGAGCAAATGAATGGAATATAATAGAATTAAGCACTGGGAGGAAACAGATTCAATACTTTTTTAACTTCTTTTTGGTGAAGATTTCTGGTACTGCTTCTCTTGACAAGTTGTCAGCTTGTTTGCATAGCAGTTGAAAGTACAAGCAACTGCAGAAATAATATTACAGAAAGTAAAACGCCATATGAACATGAAAAGGGATGAAATGAAATAGATGCAATTCAAAATATTTCCTAGCATGCTAATTGAACAACCAGGTTATAAAACAGGTTTAGAGCCTAACCTGAAAAGAACACCTGTGGCATAGCTCACAGCAGCCTAACCAATAGAGACACAAGTCAGCATAACTCAAGGTACAAATGATGAAACAATCAAATGATCCTGCAAATGCCATTTGTTTTTAAAGGGGTTTTTTAGTCAGGCTGGTCCAAATTTTCCATGTGTATTTTCTAGTCCTTCCAATTGAAAGGACGCCTATCTTTTACCCAAACAAATATGTCAACCAAAACATAAGAAATCATGAAGAATCTTCTTTAATAATAGCTTTACAGCATCAGAGATTTGGTCCAGCAAAGAACTACAGAGAAGATAGATGCAATGTCTGGTATGTAATATCATCAAACGGACTGAGCTTTGCTTATTATCTTGAAAAACACATCTGGAGTATATAGGTGCATGTCCTTTTATCCAAATTACCTGGATTGAAAAAGCCACGAGACAGTATCCACTACATGCAGTTCCAATGGCCACAGTCAAAAGGAGCAGTTCCCTCTTCAGCTGCAATTATTGTGAAAAACATTTGCTATTTCTATATTGCAAATATTCATCCTATAATGATCCAGTCTACCAAGTAATAGCTTAATGGGAATACTGTAATTAAGCTCAGCAATTTTTATTAAAAAAATGAGCTCCAATATTTTCTCTTAAGATTGTCTAATCACCTACATATACTGCATACACATAGCAAAATTTTGATCAACACCTAAACACAATATTGATTCTCCCCAGTCTAAGAAAGATTTCATCTTGTTAGACATATCAGCTACTGCAAATTGTCTTATTTGATCTTTTACTACCACATTAGCTATCCCTTCAAAAGTATGAACCAGAATAACATCATAGATGCCACATGAGTAAAAGATATGTTCATGCCATAGTTGTAACAAACTCAATTCATGATGCAAATCATCATAGCAAAGTAACTCAAACATATTAGAATCTAGCACATGATTCAACCAAATACATGGCTGTCTGAAATGCTAGAAGTTCCCAAAGCAGTTCAAGAAAAAACAAACTATATAACTCATTGAAAAGAAATCAAGTTTAAGAATTCATACAGCTTCGTAACTGAGAAAATTCAGCCTTTTCCTTCGCTCACTGTCATCTCGTACTTCCTATAATCACCAAATCAAGAACTTGGTAAAGTTATCTCGAGGGAAATCAACAATTGCTAGTTTTAAAGTTCAAGCAAGTAAATCATTCTATCATTTCATGAACTTATACAACAGAAACCAAGTAACAAAAGAATTCGTGCAAGTGAGCATACAACCTTGAGAGCCATCTTCTTATTCAATGGAGCCGACTCACTGTCACCCAACAGCCATTCACTATTTCTTTTTAATTTCAAAAAGCCACCTTCATTTTCCTGCAACCAATCCAAAGAGTTGGAAACTGAAAACCAAAATAATTTGTAGTGAAATTAAACCATAATTAACCAAAACAAACATAAACGAGAAATTACCATACCTCATCAAGCAATTGAGGTGCACCAAAATTCCTGTCATCAACAACTTCCTCAAAATTTTCAGAATTTGCATTTACACCCCTAAGCCATAGTTCATCACAGAGCTTCGCTATAAAATCTCCAGTTAACTCCCTTTCTTTCAAGAAATCTCGCAGAACATCATCTCCAGCAAATTTATTCACTTGAATTATCGAAATAAAACAATGATAAGTAATAATTCTTCATACAAGAAAACGAAGGGTAAAAAACCCAAGTGGGTATTTACCAGGAGGAGGCGAAGCTTTAAGTGTGGAGAACACAGCTGGTATTCTGGAGCAGGAACGACGACGTTTAGTGTGGTGAATGAATGGATATTTTGGGGAAAATCGAGATGCTGAAAGGGAATTCATTGTCGTAAATTCTGCAACCGAATCACCATTGGAGTCGACAGATAACGAAGATAGGCTGACGATAACGCCAGAGCAAAACTCGTTGAGCCAGATCACAAATGTACACAATGACGGATTTGCCCCTCTAAAATTTTTTGTAAGAACTTCAAAAAAAAAAAAAAAGTGATTGGTTAAAAAAAAAGTTTTAACTTGCATTAAGTTATTTGGCGTGGTTTAATTTATCAGATTTTTCCATCTGTCTTATTCATCGTGATACTAATGTTAAGGCACATTATATTAGGGTTGTTCAATCTTTTGATTGTCCTCATTGTTAGATCGAGCTTTCTAATTTTATAAATTGTCTTCATGATATTTGTCAGTTCAGTTCCTCTTAATCAACATTTCATTTTTTCCTAAAAATAATTTATCAAATTTTGTTAAATAAAGTAGAAAAAAATTAAAAAAAAAACCTGAAGCAAAAATATAAAATAAAATTTTAAAGAAGTAAAGATCTAATTTAAATTGATTACAAGCAATATACTATAATATATATGCAAAATTATTTTCTGAAAGACACAAGCTTTTATGTAACATAATTATTTCTATACATCAAGTACATGTATCATAAATCCATATAATTGGGTCGACCCGATTTGAAAGGGTATGTTTGGTTTGTGTATTGAGTTAATTAGATTAGTTGGATTGTGGTGGGTTTGCACTATTTGGGTTAAATTGGGTTAATTTTTTAATATGTTTGATTTGAAATTTACTGATAAGTTTGACTTAATTTTGTATTTTGTTTGAATGTTGTGGTACCTATTGAGTTAGGTTTATATATTAAATTCATTAAACCCAAATAAATCAGATTAAACCCAAATAAACCAATCACTTTTGGTGTGTTTATTTCGGTTGGTATGTTTATTTAACAGAAATAAACATACCACAAGATCATAAATATCATTTTTGACCCGGATCCAAAAAAAATATGAACTTTTCAACTTTTAAAGAAAATACGGGTTTATTCGGGTTAATTAACCCTAACCAACCCAAACCCCCAAACCAAACATTCCCAAAGTGTATTTCACGTGTTCCACACGTGCCTCACACGCTTATACCCACCAACACGCGCCCAAACCCTAGTTCTGTAGTTATATTGACATAATCTTTTAGTTTAGCAAACTTAACATTTTAATTATGTCTTCATAACCTGAGTTATATGCACATAACCTTTTATAACGTATGTAGTGAAAAAAGTATAAGTTATTCACTGAAAATGTTATGAAATCTGTATATAAAGATTATATCATTACAATATAAAGGTTTCGGCTATATTGAATTTTTATATTGAAAACATTATAAATTATTCATTGAAAATGTTATGAAATCTGTACATAAAAGTTATAATATTACAATATAAAGGTTTCGGCTATATTACATGAATTGTTATAGTGAAAAAAAGTATAAGTTATTCATTGAAAAGGTTATAAAATCTATACATAAAAATTATATTATTACAACATAAAAGTTTTATCATTACAACATAAAGGTTTCAGCTATATAATATGAATTTTTATAGTGAAAAAAATATAAGTTTTGCACTGAAAAGATTATGAAATATGTACATAAAAATTATACTATTACAACATAAAAGTTATATTATTACAACATAAAAGTTATGACATAAATAAATAATTAGGCATGAATCCGGATTAAACTGGATCCGACCCAACTCACATGTTCAATTGCATGGATCATGACTTATGCACTTTGTGCATACAAACACTACCCTTTTATGTACAACCTTAAAAAACATATTTGATTTATTCCACCAAATAGTATTTAAAGTGAGAATATATGTGTAATATTGTATCTTACATAAAAAAATTTAGGGTGAGACTATCTACAACCCATCCTTCTCTAAAAACATCCCAAAATTTTAATGTTTTAATTAAAAATAAATAAAAATATTTAGTTTTCAATTTTATCCTTGAAAATTCAAAAAGGAAAATTTAAAAATTTTCTTCCATTACCTCCTTCTCTTCCCTCAACCTTTTCTTTTTTTCTTTTCTTGTTGATATTTTGAGAAATAACGCAACAATATAGTGAAATTATTTTACAAATTGACTAAATATTTAAATATTGTGTAAAAAAAATCAATAATACAAAATAATTCAGTCATCAGATGTCGAATATGTCATAGTGTGTTCGACGTTTGGTGGTCGAACATAATTTTATGTGTTCGACCTATCATGATCGAACGAAACTATTTTGTTTTATCGATTTTTAGTATTTGTTTTATAATTTTTACACAAACTTTATATGATGTTTAAGTATTTAATTAACCCATGATATGATTTTAATATTGTATTGTTTTATTATTTCTAAAAAATTGAAGAAGAACATTAAAAAAAAAAGAGAGAGAGAGAACAGTGGATGGGAGGGAGAGGGGATGGGGAGGGTTTTGTTTTTTTTATTTTATTTTAAAGGGTAATATAAGAATTTATGTATTTTGCATATTTTTAATTAAAAATTAAAAAAAATTGATAACAAAAAATTGATAAAAAAAACTTGAGGTGTAGATAGTCTCTACCATATATAAAACTTGAACTGTACTACTATGGTAATAGTATGAATTAAAAACAATTTTTTTTTTAATTTTTTTTTTTAAATTTCGTAATTCCTTATCTTTTTAATGAGATTGTTAAGGGTATGTTTGTTTAAGGTTTATGTAGGATGAGGGAAATCCGAATTTTGAAATCTTGGAATTTGGTAATAAAGGTGAATAGTTAAAATTTGTGTTTGTTTTGAGATTTTATATGTAGGATTATTACTGTAGATGTCAAATCAATGTTGGAAAAAGTATGTATGTGTAATATTATATTGTTAGTTGATGTATAATAGGTTTTAGGTATAGAGTTAATTATAGTGTTTTTTTAGATAGAATAGGTTTTTGATAGGATTTGATAATTTTTGACAAAATCCTCTAAACAAACACGGATTTAAGATTTTAAAATCCCAAATCTGGTAGGGGTAAGCCTAAAACAAACATACCCTAAAAGATTTCAAATGTAAGTTGCGCCGGCCCGCTTAATGGGTGGCTTACCGTCTTAAATATTTTGGGCTTCTGGACACCTCTTTTTCTCTCTTTCCCTCCTTTAAAAATATAATCATATATAATTGTAAATAAATCAGTTTTTTGTGACACAAGTTTATGACAAAATTAATAATTTTTTAAATCTCTTGAGACATATATATTGATCCATTTCAATTAGTTGTTTTCCTTGTGTATAAATTATATTCACATATAACTTTGCCCGAAAATGAATCAGATATGGCCTTCATCATGTGCCCAGAAATTTACAATTAAAAAAAAAAAAAAGAAAGAGAAGATCGATCAGTAAGAACCATTGCATCACTTAGCCTGTATACTTTAAAGGAAACATTGACAAACAATAGTAAATGGTGTAAAGTATGAAGCAAACTGAAACAGTAAATTTTACATACTATATATATCTACATTACTTCTGCTGCTGAGATTTTTTTTTAATCCATCGCAACCTCGACATCAGTTGCAGCTACAGCTACGGTGGAGCTGCGAAGTACTCTTCTTCTTTCGGTGGGTGGATAGTGACAAGATCAAGTAAGGGTGTCACTGGACCCTGCTTCCCCTTTGGATCCCAGTCTAGCATGATCGTAACTTTGATGCCAAGATTACCCTTCACAAGATTTATTGCAAAAGTAAGATTGGTTTTAAGATTGTTTGTACATTGGACAAGAGAACGTGGACAAGTTTGAAGAGCCTTTGAGCACAGAAAAATGGTTATTTTCACAGCAGCACCGATGTATTCCTTCACAGGCTGGCCTGAGGATATCATGAATCCATCCTTGAATTTCGTTGATTTTGCACGTCAAGCTCCGAGTTTTCCACTAACAATGACCTGCACATTGCATGCAGACATGGAATCAAGGTTAGCCAAGTGATGCTGATGATCTGGCAGGAATTAGGAGATGATAATTTGCATACCTCACAAGCCTTGGCACCACTCTCCATAACAAATCATAGAACACCATAGCAGGCTCTGAAGAGACAGAAGATGATGAACGAGTTAAGGAAATTATAAAAAACCTCAACCTTAAGTTGTAAAATATAGCATGAAGGTGCAAGATGTATGAGTGTTCCAAACTCCATGATCATAAAGAAGTCCATGTAGCCTGATATACTCCAAAACAATTACTATAACCAAGTCAGTGGGAAGGAGATAATTAATGTCAATGCTGGCCATGAGATCAAAACAATATATCACATTGAGTAACTCCAAATATTAGAATGACAAACTTGTGTGGAGCCAGACTATCTCCAGTACTTCACTATAAGCATTGGATGAGGAAATACTTCCACCCACAAGTGGAAGGGAAGAGTATCACCAATGCTTAGACATCATATAACACACAAGTCAAAATTCAGTATCAAGCATATTGATTCAAACAGACTCCTTTCACAAGTAGGATAAGGTCAGCATAAATTGCAGAAGAAACAGGCTGTTTTCAACCAACTTATATTTTCAACAACACAGTTTTGTTTGCTTATATTCACTGAAGTGCCGTAGTGCAAACTCCAAACTAACCACACTCTGAATATGCAATCAATAATGTAGTGATCAAGAAAGGCTCTAAACCCTCGTGAATCAGACGACAGTGAATCTGCCTGCAATGGTTTGAATCATCTGGAAAACGAAGCGAGCTCAACAAACTATTATAAGTAACATGATGTTAATTGGTAATTGGTAATTTGAAGAGTTTTGGAATGTCTCCTAGAATTCCCTAGTCAAGTCAAAATAGGACTTTATTGCTTTTAAAGATTGTGTATTTTCTATGATGAATTTGTAATTCACAAGATGTATTCATCCACTATAAAATCTCATGTATGTGGATGAGTTTGTTATCAAGAATTATTAATACAAAAAGCAAGAGCTGCAGCTTTGCAATCCATCTTAATATCTTCTTGCAGCCATATTCCCAACAATTTTGGTATCTACAGCTAAGGTGATCCAAAAATGGCTGCAAACCCAGACTCTATTTTCTCATATACCACAAGCCAAATTCCAATCTTCAATGGAGAACATTATGACTATTGGAGTTCTCAAATGGAGACCATATTTCTTTCGCAAGATTTATGGGATATGATTGAAGAAGATTATGAAGAACGCCCCACTCCCGTCGATGTTTTGTGGACTGAAAAGAAAGAGAAGGAATACAAGGAGAATGTGAAGAAAAATGCTACTGCCTTGAGGATCATTCAACAAGGAGTAAGCAAAACCATTTATCCTCGAATTTTTAGTATCAAGAAAGCAAAAGATGCATGGGAAACTCTGAAAATTGAGTTTCAAGGATCTGAAAAAGTGATTGCCATAAAATTGCAATCATTGTGGAGTCAATTTGACAACTTGTCCATGAAAGGAAGTGAGCTTGTTAAAGACTTCTTTTCTAGAGTTGCTGAAATCATCAACCAAATTAAGAGTTGTGGAGATGTTGTTTCTGAAAAGAAAGTGGTTGAAAAGATTTTGCGAAGCCTTCCGCAAAAATTTGAGCATATTGTGGCGGTCATTACCGAAACAAAAGATCTTGAAAAACTCACTCAATATGAACTCATGGGATCCTTAGAAGCTCATGAGCAACGAGTAAATAAGTACACCAGTCAACCTTTGGAGCAAGCTTTTCAAGCAAAGGTGAATGTTTCAAATAAACCCCAAGGAGGCACGTCTCGTGGAAATTTTTCCGGCAGAGGTCGTGGAAGAAACTTTCAAAGTAGAGGCAGAGGACGCGGAAGAAGTGATTCTTCTTGGCAACAAAAATCTGGTAATTTCAATTCTGAATGCTTTATTTGCAAGAAAGCTGGTCATGAATCTAAAGATTGTTGGTCAAAGTGTTCAAGATGCAAAATTCCTAATCATTCTGATAGAGACTGTTGGTTCAAAGAAAAGGGAGAAAATAGTGAGAGAAGAAAAGCCATTCATTTTTCGGTGGAAGATGACAACAATAAATTGTTTCTCTCCGTTGCAAATAGCAAAAAATCTGGTGAGACGTGGTATCTTGACAGTGGGTGTAGCAACCACTTGACTAGAAACCAAATGGAGTTTGTTGAGTTGGATAAAAATTATTCTTCTCATGTTGAGCTTGGTGATGGAAAACATGTCAAAATTGAAGGGAAAGGAGTTATTGCTGTTCACGAAGGTGAAGGTAATAAAAAATTCATTCATGATGTTCATTATTGTCCAAATATTTCGCAAAATCTTTTGAGTGTTGGACAGATGATGAGAAGGGGATACAAGCTGATTTTTGATGATAATAAATGTCAAATTCTTGATAAAAATTCTGGAGATGAGGTTGCTATTGTGAAAATGACTTCAAATAATCTTTTTCCTCTCAATTTGAAGTCACATGTCGCTTTTAGAAGTGGAGCACCAGATGATACTCAACTTTGGCACTTGAGATATGGTCATTTGAATCTCAAAGGCTTGCAACTTTTGAAGCAAAAAAATATGGTTATTGGGCTTCCTGAAATTCTAAAAAATAATGAAGTTTGTGAAGGATGTGTTTATGGGAAAATGCATCGTCTTCCTTTTCCAAAAACGGCGTGGAGAGCTCGTGAACCTCTCGAGTTGGTTCATGCCGATATTTGTGGGCCAACAAGAACACCCTCACTTGGCAACAAGAGGTACTTTCTTCTTTTTGTGGATGATTTTACAAGAATGACTTGGGTTTATATTCTTGAGCAGAAGTCGGAAGCTTTCACAAAATTTCTGCATTTCAAAGCTTTTGTGGAGAAGCAAAGTGGCTATGAATTGAAGTGTCTTCGAACTGATCGAGGAGGGGAGTTTATCTACAAACCTTTTATGAATTATTGTAAAGATGAAGGCATCCAAAGGCAGCTTACAGTTCGACACACACCACAGCAAAATGGTGTAGCCGAGAGAAAAAATCGGACAATTGAAGAAATGGCAAGAAGCATGTTGAAAGGCAAAGGGCTTCCAAATAAATTTTGGGCGGAAGCCGTAAATACTACTGTCCATATTCTTAATCGGTCACCTACACAGGCCGTGCAAAATAAGACACCTTTTGAAGCATGGTATCGGAGGAAACCAAACGTGAGCCAACTCAAAGTCTTTGGCTGCATAGCTTATGCTCTTATTCCTTCCCAAAACAGAGAAAAGTTTGATGGTAAAGGTGAAAAACTCATTTTCATTGGATATAGTGATGAATCCAAAGGTTACCGTTTGTTTAATCCAACGTCTAATGAGTTGGTGCTTTCAAGAGATGTTATCTTTGACGAAAATGCATCATGGAAGTGGGTGAATGAAGTTGTTGAGCAAGAGCCGGTGGAACTTGCAATTCTTGAGCCCAATAAATCTCCTCAAGAAGTTGTTGGACCATCAAACAATAATATTCAAGAAAATGAGCCAGATTCGGAAAATCCTCAGAGAAAGTATCGTTCTTTGGTTGAAATATATGAATCATGCAATGTTGCATTTTTTGCTTGTGAGCCAAAAAGTTTTGAGGAGGCTGTACATGAAGAAGTTTGGAGAAAAGCCATGAATGAAGAGATGAAAAGCATAGAGAAAAATCAAACTTGGCAATTGGTGGACCTTCCGAAAGGGAAAGAAGCGATTGGTTTGAAATGGGTCTTCAAAACCAAGTTCAATGAAGATGGAAGTGTACAAAAGTACAAGGCACGATTGGTTGCGAAGGGCTACTCACAACAGCCCGGAGTGGATTTCAACGAGACTTTTGCTCCGGTGGCACGAATGGAAACAATACGAACTGTTCTTGCAATCGCAGCTCAATTGGAGTTGCAAGTTTTTCAACTTGATGTAAAATCTGCATTCCTTCATGGAGAGTTAGAAGATGAGGTTTATGTTACCCAACCTCCAGGCTTTGAAACAAAAGGGCAAGATGGCAAAGTCTACAAGCTACATAAAGCTCTTTACGGCTTAAAACAAGCACCGAGAGCGTGGAACAACAAAATTGATTCTTATTTCTTGAAGAATAATTTTCTGAAAAGTCCATCCGAACCATCTTTGTATGTGAAGAAAAAAGGAAGCGATTTCTTGATGGTTTGCATTTATGTTGATGACTTGATTTATGCAGGAACTAATATTGAGATGGTGAAATCATTCAAGGAAGCAATGATGAAAGAATATGAGATGACGGATCTTGGATTGATGAAGTTTTTTCTTGGAATCCAAGTTAAGCAAGCCAAGGGAAAGATTTTTATCTTTCAAGAAAAATATGTGGCTGATTTGCTTAAGAAGTTCAAAATGGAAAATTGCAAACCTATAGCAACACCTATGGCGTTGAATGAGAAGTTGCAGCGAGATGATGGAGCGGAAAAAGTTGATCCAAGTGTTTATAGAAGTCTTGTTGGTTCATTGATTTATCTCACAAATACAAGACCTGATATTGTGCATTCTGTTAGCATAATTTCCAGGTATATGGCTGAACCAAGCAAGGCACATTTTGCAGCAGCAAAACGGATTCTACGATATCTACAAGGATCAAAAAGAGTCGGCATCAATTATGTGAAGGAAGAGAATAGCAATTTGATTGGCTTTACTGATAGTGATTGGGCTGGAAGTTTGGATGACAGAAAAAGTACTTCAGCATATATCTTTTGTTTGGGATCCAAAGCAATTTCATGGAGTTCCAAAAAGCAAGATTCGGTTGCATTATCTTCAGCCGAGGCTGAGTATATTTCGGCGAATGAAGCTGCGCGAGAAGCAATTTGGTTAAGGAGAATTCTAAATGATTTGCAACAAAAGGTTGAAGGTCCTACTGCTATCTTTTGTGATAACCAATCTGCAATTGCTATGACTAAGAATCCAGTTTTTCATGGAAGATCGAAGCACATCGAATTGAGACATAATTACATTCGTGATTTGGTTCAAAAGAAGGAAATATTCCTAGAGTTTATCTCAACTTTGGAACAGCCAGCTGATGTTCTTACCAAACCCGTTTCTGTGGAGAAACTTCAAAACTTCATGGATGTGATGCAAATTACAAATTAAGAAGGGGTGTTAATTGGTAATTGGTAATTTGAAGAGTTTTGGAATGTCTCCTAGAATTCCCTAGTCAAGTCAAAATAGGACTTTATTGCTTTTAAAGATTGTGTATTTTCTATGATGAATTTGTAATTCACAAGATGTATTCATCCACTATAAAATCTCATGTATGTGGATGAGTTTGTTATCAAGAATTATTAATACAAAAAGCAAGAGCTGCAGCTTTGCAATCCATCTTAATATCTTCTTGCAGCCATATTCCCAACACATGATTCGCCTTAAGACCAGAACGAAACATCTTCTTGATCAAAATCATCGAATTTTTAGGACAATGGTTACGAGCATACCCAGGTATCATTGAAGTCCAATCAACAGCACTCTTATCAGTTAACCCATGAAAAACTTTCATCGAATTTTCAACATTCCTACATTTCGCGTACATATCATTCAAACCACTTCCCACCACAACGTTAAACTCCAATCCTTCTTTCAAAGTCAGGCCGTGTCCTTGAAGCCCAAGTCCACAGTCTTCCAGTTGCACACAAGCAACCAATGCAGCTGAAACACCAAACGGCTTCAAGGGAATATCCTTTCTCTTCATGTCGATAAACAACTTAATAGCAGTATTGGGATCACAGGCTTTGACATAACCAGAAATCAACGAGTTCCAGGTAATTGGATTTCTATTACACATTTCATCGAACACTTTCTGAGCACACAAAATATCCATGCATTTACCATACACATCAACGAGGGAAGTGTTGATATAGACATTGTGGTGAAACCCCACTTTAATGACATGTGAATGAAGCTGAATTCCCGCATGGAATAATTGAAGGATTTCTAGTATAGTAGGTCTTCCAATCACAACATTATACCTTATCAGCAGCCATAACCATATCAGATAAGTACACGCATGGAATTATTTACACAAAACGCAAAGTGTCATACTCACCCTTTTAGTCTTCAATTTTTCAAAACTCTGCACCGGAGCCTGATTCTTTTTCTGAAGCTCTTATCCGCGGCATGAAGTTTGGCCCTCAGATTCAAAATGTAAAATGAGTGTGTTTGTGAGGGTTCAGGCCACACATCAACCTGCTTCCAAGGCTAAGTTAGATTGGACAACCTCCACACCCATGAGATACAAAAACTACTAAAGAGAAACGTACAAACTAGAATCTCGAATCCTGAAACAGAACACAGCAAATGTTACTAAAAGATACAGAATAGATTGGTAAAAAAGAAAACCCTGGAATTAAACGAATGGTTGTGTGTACGGGCCATAAGAAACACACAAGCAGTAGATTCAATGGGAGCAAGACAAAAAAATCATAAGCAATCCAAATAGATCCAGAGAAGTAATCCCCAACACGTTAAACACACAATCCATGCTTCTCAATTTTAAGCTTATATTTGAATATCTTTCAATGCTTTAGACTACGCCAGTGAAAAAATCACCGACGATCAATATTCTATGATATAAAAATATTATCTTATATATAGAAAAATATTATATAATACATATAAAAATATTATATATATTTTTATAATATGATTCAACTTAAAATATATAAAAATATTATATAATTTCTTATATTTGACCCAACTCAATCTATTTCATAAAATAAGATTCATGAGATAATCTTACCCAAGATTTTGCCATCACTATGACACACAAACCATTTAATTATATCCGAAATCATTAATTCATTATGTGATATTAACAAATATACGGTAAATTGTTGTAATTTAGGAATTGAGATAGAACATGTTTGTAACAAATTTTCTTATATTGTATTTGATGTAAACCATTCCAACTAATTAAGTTAAGGTAGCATTATCAAAATCCAAAGATTTGTGATGGTGATGTTGTCTTTGTTTTACAATTACATCAACTATACAAATTGTCATAAAATTAATTAATGTTGGTTATTAAGTTGGATGATTTATATACCCATCATACATAAATATTTGATGGAATGTTGGCCATCTTAGATTTGTTACCCTATCTACATCATACATTGTTTAAACCATACAATGCTAACTTCTTTTAGGCATGTCATTAGGGTTTTTTTAGTTTGTGAATATTAGAGGGAAAATGTTATACCCAACACATTTGTAGATGTCTTCATAAACATTTGTTGATATAATATTTGTATTTTATTATTGTATGATATCATTAATATAGGTAGTTATTGAGTTTCTTATATCCTACATCTGATGGAATGTATTGAATGTGTCAAATCATAATACGTGTGCAATTAAATATTTCCTCACTTTAATTTCATATTTAAAATTATAAAATTAAATATATAAATAAAATAAATTACACATGTGTCATGATTTGACACACCCAAATATAGGATGGAAGAAACCATAATTATTGGTTTATGAATATTTCACATGTTTTAAATTTCTAGAAGATGCAGTGACCACTTAGATCCGTATTTTTTTTTTTTTTTTTATGTTTGATTTTATTATTATTTATTTGCAAATAATGCATTTTTCAATGATAGCTACATATATACTATATAGATATTTATTAGAATATATCCCAATTACATTGCTCGTTGTATCTCCACGCGGGGCGGCAAACCTAAATAATTATTTTTAATTAATTGTTTTCTGTGATTAATGTTTTATTTTTTTTCCTAAGTATGATTACTATATGTACATTGTGATTTCAGTGCAATTGTGGCTGTAACCAGCTAATGATTATTGCAAATAATATATAAATAAGTTGAGCAAAATTTGAGAAATTACATGTTGCAAAATATATGTATTTTGACTTTATTTTTTATAATTCAGATATATCTAAATGTATGTAATTATTTTTTTAACTTTTTTATAATATATGTAATTACTTGTAGTACGAATTTTAGTTATTCACAGTTCTTTTCACATTTAAAGGTATTTCTTATTTCTTAGTATTTACTTTCTATTTATTTTTAATACCAAGAATTATTTTTTATAACTACTAGAATTTTTTAATCTTTCATGAATCCATCAAAGTTGTATTCAAATAAAATACAATTTACGTCGCCTGCTGTTACCCTAATTTGACTCTTATACCTCTCTCTTTTCACATTCATTTCAACAATTTGAAATTTCTTGTAACATCAAGTGCATATAGAACAGGGCAAATGACAACTTATATATATATATATATATATATATATATATATATATTTTTTTTTTTTTTAAAGTAATGTTTTAATATTATTTTTCTTTCAATAATAATATTATATGCTCTGATATCTTGATAATATTATACTAGAGATTAAGATACAATAAAAAATAAAAGACCATTGATAAGACGGCGTTCTCTTCATCATATAATATAAAGTAATTTTTTATTGTTTATCTACTTTTTTTTTAAATTCAAATTATAGAGCATTTATATTGGGGTTATGTTGGTCAAACTTCATACTATAGTCTGTAATACTATCATTTAATATAATTGACCAGTAAATATTAAAGTTCATTTTTTCAAATAAAATAATGTTCATTCAGAGTTATCTGAGTCTTTCTGTTTGATCAATGAATGAGACATACAACCATACCCTTGTTAAATTGACAAAACCCTTTAAAAAGATTAACAACCATAAAATTCACAAAATTTTCCATTATAATTTGTAATTGCAACATAAACTTTTAAAGTTGGTAATATTATTTTATATTTGAAAATTAACCCAATAAACAACTTAACTAAGTCTTGCTTTTAACTTAAAAGGCAGCTAAATAAATAGTTCTGATTCGACTTGGACATATTAAAATTTACATTCGTTAATTCTTTATCAAATACAAAAAGTTATATTTGACCTTAATTATTTAACTATCAATCTAACCAAATCTTATATGAATTTTAATTGATGTATGCACGACTCAAGTTGAAAAGTATGATCATTTTACATATATTTTGTTTAGCTTACAATCAAATTCAAACTCAAGTTGTGATTTTTAAGCCTTAATAAACAAAAAACAAAAAAAGATTATTTCTAATATTTGTTAATCAAATTCAAATGATTTAATTTGATTTTCAACATACTAACTAATTAAAAAACATAAAACCTCATATTAAAATGTCTTTTAAATAAGTTGTAATTTAAAACATATCTTGAAATTATATCTGTAAAAGGATATTATAAAAATCCTACTTAAAAAAAAAAAAATATAGGATTGCAAACATTTATCACTTACCATACCTTTCAAATAGTCAAGTCCAAGTCTAATAAACGTACCACTGACAGAGTTGACTCAATCCCTCACTATATTCTGTATACGATTTAGAAAATTAAAATAAATAAATAAAACACTAAAAAAAAAAAAATCCCCTACTATAAAACCCCTCCGTCCCTAATCCTTTATCAATTTTCACCGCACATTCAAACCTACTCCAAAACGGCGTCGCTCCATAATAACCAAAACAAGAGCAATACTATTCAGATGTCATCTTCTTCCTCCTCCACCGCCGCCGCCGATCATGGCGGAGCCGCTCCCATCGCCGCCATCCATCCGGATATAATCCACTCCCAAATCCTGAACAGGCTCGACGGCCCCAGTCTCGCCTCCACCAGCTGCGCCTCCGCTCAATTCTTCTCTCTATGCAACGACGATCATCTCTGGAAGGACATCTGCAACTCCACCTGGCCCTCCACCACCGACCACCGCGTCGTCGACGTCATCTCCTCCTTACCCGCCGGCCACCGCTCCTTCTACTCGAACGCATTCCCCACCCCCCGCCACCACCAATCTCGGGGAAGTACTCGCCACCCACGCGTCCACGACGTGTCTGAATTAATCTCGGCAGTGGACATCCACTACGACGACGTATTGATACACTCCAAGGTCATGGAGACAGAAACGCTCTCGACCTGGTTCCTGAGCACGCCGTTCAGGCTGGAGCTTCTCGAGCCGAAGGAAACGGTACTCGCCACACCCGGCGAAGGCACGTGCACCGAACGCGCCGAGGAGCACCTGTGGGTGAGCTGGATTCTGATCGACCCCGTGAAGGGACGGGCCGTCAACCTGACCAGCGGAAAGGCGGTGGAGGCGCGTCGTCACTGGCTGACAGACGACGTACAGCTCCGCTACGCCTCCGTGCTGGCGGCCGGCGACGGCGGCGAGCTGATGATGTGCGTGGTGGTGGTGACGTGCGACGGGAAGGAAGAGGGGCGGCTGCGCGTGAAAGAGGTGAGCATGCAGGTGGAGGAAATGGACGGAAAGATCGCGACGGGGATGGAGAGTTTGGGAATGTTGGAGGCGGCCATGGAAGGACGGAGGTGGAAGAGCGACGCCAAGAGAGAGAAAGATGTTTATGAACAATTCATGAAGATGAAAGTACGGTGTAGAGAGAGAAAGCAGAGGAGAGAGAATGGGTTGGACATGGTGTGTATAGCCACCGGAATCTGCATATTTTTTGCATTTTCGATATTTTTTCTGTACAGCTGAAGGTAAAATAGGTTGGTTAATGTTTTCGGTTACTACAGTTAAACGGAATCAGGGTAACTAATTAATGGTAAATTCTGATGTTTAGATTAAATGCATGTATGTATTACTTTATTATTTTTAATGGTATATGAAAAAAAGGTCGTATTTAAAGAATTAAAGATTATTTTCTAATAAAATTTCTGTAGATGTTTTATCACTACGTAGAGTTAATGATTGTTTCCTACTTTGTAACTAACTTATTTTTTGTTTTTGAGTTTTAGTAAGTGTTTTATATTGATTGTGTCTATTAAATATTTGGTAACAATCATTTAATAAATGTTTTATTAATTTATGCAAAATAAATTTAAAAGTCGGTTATTTTAAAACGAGAAGAATATACAATAAAATAATGGAGTTGAATGCATTAGTTTTCCATTTCCAAAAATAAACATGCATTAACGACAACCCAGTCTTCATAATTTTATTTTTCAAAAATAAAAATGAAATTAAAAACGAATTTCCTTTTACGAAAATGAATTCCTCATTTTAAACATATAGTCCATATGTATTGCTATAGAAGTAATACTATTCAAATTTAAATAATTTGTTAATTTCATACAGTCTAGGAAGAAATGATGATTAGCTGGTCTCAATTAATTAAGATAAACCCCATCTCTATCCTAATTAATATATCTGTCAGATAATTAATTCTGAACAACATCATATTATTTTAGAATTCAGTGGCGTGGTAGGTATCTTATAATCTTAAATTAATATATTGTTTTATATACATAAAAAAGTAATATTTGAAAATAAATATAATAAGATGACTAATTTAATTCACTCAGAAGAATTGAAAAATCTCATTCAATTTTGTTTAGATATTTTGAGGTATATCATAAATTAAGTTGAGCCACTAATTCGACGTATATGGAAAAAAACACTCTCTTTTGTCTGCATGTTGGGTTCCATTTACAAAAATGAAAGATCTCCATCACAATTACTGTGAAATGGTTCTAAAATATTGTGAGATATTCAAATATCTCAATAACCCAAATATATTATATTTAGTGTAGGATTCATATAAAACTATTTTAAAGATATACTTTTATAAGATAAAACTTCATTCTTTCATAATTCAAATCCATATATAATAAGTGTGTGTATTTGTTAGTTTGAGATCAATCAAATATTATAAAACCATAAGACTAATTTAAGTTACTTTATTGATCTACAGAGAACAAAATGTTTGTTTGAGTTTATAAACTTTTAAAAATATCTTATAAAATATTTAAGAGTTTATCAGGTTTATTTAAAGTGTTAGGTGATCGATGTTTCAAAAATAAAATTTTATTTCTCAAAACAATGTTAAAAACTTATACACTGTATTTTAAAAAGTAACGAAACCCCATTCTATTTTTTTTTTAAATTTCTAAATAAGATCTTAAGTTGACTAATTCCTGCAAATTACATCATTTAAAATTTAAAATCACACAATTATCAATGATATTTTATAAGTTTAAAGATTATTTTTATCCATTTTTATAAAGCAATATATTTTTCAACTCACAATTATAAAAAATAATTCTTCTACATTTTAGGGCAAAAATATTATTCACTTTCCAATATTTTTGGGCATAATCACTATTCAATATAATTTAGACATTTAACCCTACAAAATGAATATAAAATTACTTATTAGAATAATATAGAAAAATAAATCGCCTTATAAAAATGGATAATTTGAAGCATTTTCACAATAATTTTGTATTAGAATTAGATCTCTTTCTCATGCATACAAACAAAAGAGGGGTTTTAGTCATTTAATACACACCACGTATTAATTAATGAAGTCATTAAATACACGTGACGTGTAGTGATGGATTTGAAATATATGATGCAACACCAAGTGTAATAGAAGGTCTCACTTCAAGTTTAGTCACTCATGAGTTGCTGAGTCATTCAATATATCCATGACAACAACTATTTTATCCACAGAAATCCAGGTGGCAACACACAATTCTTCCACAGCCAATCCATGCAATCACACAATCCACCAATCACCACAATCTTGATTTCCCACCACTACTTTTTTCTATGCTTAAACTAAGATCACACTCACTCTCAAATTAGGCCCAAACTGAGAGAGAAGAAGAAGAGAGAGATGGCAGCAACAACAATGGCTACTGCTTCAACTGTTGTGGGATTGGGCACTTCCACCTTGTCTTCTCCCAAGAAACTAATCCTTTCCTCAGGTATATACACTCTTAATCATTATTATACACTTGATGTGGGCAATTCTAAGAAAAGGGCTCTAGATTTTTGAGTTACTTAGATGATTAATGTGAATACATATGTGATTGTTTTAACAACCCTTTTTGACTAACTATGAATATATAAAGCAAGTTTAATATCATGTCTGGTATAATCATTTCATTAGATTGATAGTATGTATGTTACATGTGGTTTAGACATCTTATCGTGTATACATATACATTCTATTTTGTGATTTAAGTGTTTTTTCCAGGGTTTCTAAAATCTCCGACGACAGCAAGAAACCCTCTAAGGCTAGCAGAAGCCTCAAATGGGAAATTCACATGGTATTTGAAATATATAGTCTATCATCACAAAATGTACATCAATTGCAAAATTAATCATCATCTTATTGGTTGTGAAGCTTTCAAAGAGATTGGTTGAGAAGAGACTTGAACGTGATCGGCTTTGGTTTGATCGGGTGGATTGTGCCATCAAGCATTCCAGCGATCAACGGAGACAGCTTGACAGGGCTTTTCTTCTCAAGCATTAGCACTGAGCTCGCGCATTGGCCAACTGGCCCTGCCCTCACTTCTCCATTCTGGTAAATTTTACATTAGATATAGATATAACGTGAATAGGTCTTATGTGAGATAGTTTCATGTGAGGTTTTATAATATTACATTACATGACCTTATAAGGTGTCGTTTTTTTTAGACTTGTTGGGTTTAATGTTGTTTGTGCACATAATTTCACAGGTTGTGGATGGTGTTGTGGCACTTGGGATTGTTCTTGTCCCTTACTTTTGGGCAAATTGGGTTCAAGGGAAGGACTGAGGAGTACTTTTGAGATGGATGATTTTATGATAAATGTTTGTTGAATGTATGTATGATATTATATTATAAATTTGTATTTCATTTCATGACTTTGTAACTAGTATTGCATATTATGTTCCTCTTTATGTTTTAGCTATAATTCATATAAATCTTAAAGCAAAACACACAAGGAAAGGGAGTAAGTTATGACTTATGAGGCTTGTTCATTACATTGACTATGTTTCTTCTTTTATTATATTTGGTATATATTGATACCATGGGCTTGTGATAGACTAAATATAGATACATTACAAATTTCTTCTTATTTGAGTGAGTATAAATGTAAAAAAATTATTCTTTTTTTGAAAGAAAGATGAACTAGCTCTTCTTAAAAAGAAATAAATGCATTTTAGGGAAACATAATTCTCTAGATGTAACAAGAAACTCTTCTTAGATATGTAATGTAAAACTATTGATATGCTTGAAATAATATACTTTATATCGGGAATTTGAATATTAAAATCTTCTAAAAATAGGCTACACATTAAAACAATCTACTTGATTCGAGATTGTAGGCTAAAAGCTCGTTTGATCTCAATTTGACGAACATGCTAACCAAAACTCGAATATAAATGCCTAAAAAGATATGAAATATGGCTCAAACTCAAAACGTAACGAAACTAAAAATATAACTATAATAACATCAAACTATTTGACTTTGTCTAAAATTTGTTCAAGCTCAATTTGATCGATAACCAAACAAACTCAAATACAATTTTAATGCACAAATATAACTCCAAAAAAATTTACAAAATAATTTAATCAACTTGATTCGAACCATACATAAGAATATTACCATCACACTCCCTATTTTAAAACATACAAAATTACTGGTGGACTTGGATTAATTGGAAAAACTTTTACAAAAGCAAGCCCAAATAAGGCCCATCCGGTCTAGTATAAACTAAACCGATTTAAACTCAAATTGGGCCCAATTTCATCTAAACTTACAGGCCTTCCAAATCTGATTGTACTTCCTAAGCCTAACCAATATATATTTCCAGCTCCACGAAACTTGCTCAAATTTTACTGGTCTAGTAAATAACGAATCATTTAATAAAGTATCAAGTTTTTATACGATAAGGTTGATTGATATAAATAAAATTATATTAATGATATTTCGAAATAAAACTATTAGGCCAAAATTTATATACACCAGGGGCATGGATCTAGATCTGTGCCTCCAACTCGATCCGGCGCGTGGGCCGCTTTCACGTGCGGCCACATTATAGTTGGTGTACGTCGCCCACCATCTGAATTTTTATATTTTAAGGTATCACACATTTACTATCACACTATTACTCTTAAGGTATCACATTGTTACCCTTCATCACACTATTACTCTTAAGGTATCACATTGTTACCCTTCAGGTATTACTGTAAAAACAGCAATGCTTTCGTTTTTTTTTTTTTTTCCTTTTCTCTCATTCTTTTTATTAATCTCTTTTCTTATCAATTTGTTATTCTTCTTATTTGTTTTGTACATTCTTCTTCTTCTCTATCTTCATGTTCTTATTCTTCTTCTCTATCTTCTTATTCTTACTCTTCTTCAAATCTTCAAGGAATCATTTATGAGGTTTTTTCTTCCTCTTCTCTTTTACTCATTTTTATAGATTTAGATAATTGATTTCAAATCAAAATTTATTACAATAATTTTAAAATATTGAAAATTAATTATTTCAATCAATATAAATCATGATTTGTAGATTTTGAGGAAGGCGATGATGAAACATTTGAAATTTTAAGATTTTCAATGAATGTTAGTTGTATGTTTTTACGGTATTACATAAACACCTTATAGGTATTAAACATATTCATTTCAAGTATCACATACATACCTTATAGGTATTACACATGTTCCTTTCAAGTATTACATGACATGTTCATTTCAGGTATTATATAAGTATTTTATAGGGTATTACAGATGTTACTTTCAAGTATTACATAGATACCTTATAGGTATTACACATGTTCCTTTCAAGTATTACATAAGTACCTTATAGGTATTACATATGCACTTCTAAAGTATTATATATTTACCTTTAAGATAATAATGCTTATAGTATAAGGTATTACATATATATTTTAAGGTATTAGTTGATCATTCAATATCACTTGTATATTCTTTAGGTATCACTTGTGTACTCTTAAGGTATCACTGTAAAGTGAGTTTAAAATTTTAAAATTTGAAATACACGATTTTCCTCATCTTTTTCCACACAATTTATTCAAAATCATATTACTCAATTAATAGCCAACTATGGTGTTTGTTGCATCAATTTTATCGTATATTGCTATGAATCGGATCAAGATAGAAATAATTTCAAGTTATAGGAAAACCCTATATTTTTATACACATTAGAAGAAAAGAACTTGTTGGAGTATTACAAAAATAAAAACTCTAAATTTGTAGCAATCATATGAAGAAATTGAGAAGAAAATGAGAAGAAAAGAAAAATGTTGGTCCCAAGTGGCGTCCGAGGTTCAGAGGGGGGTGAATGAACCTTGGTCGATTTTACAAACTTTAAACAATCTGTTCTACTCTGCAAGTTACTTGAACTTGCAGTGTCAGATAGTTACTGCTTACAACACTAGGATACAGTGCTGCACGCTGTAACTTGGAGTTTTATGCACAGCGAAAATTTACTTTTATAACACAAGGCTGATTTTCTCAAAGATGCTTTTATCAAAAAACGTTTTATGCATATGATACAAATAAGAAACAGAAGGTAAAATCACAGATAAGTAAAACAATAAACACTTATGGTTTATAGTGGTTCGAAGGTGGTATAATCCTTTTACGTCCACTCTACTGCTCCTCGAACAGGAACTTTGTTAAGCAAGATTGAATTACAGGACACTCCTAACAATCTATCAACTTTACAAAGTAACCACCTACTGAAGTCCAGCGTACACACAGCAACTGCAAACTTCAAAGGCTCACCCACACAGGGTTCCACACTCCCACATAGGGAAGCTGCCTAACTCTAGACAACTATACAAACAGCAAGGATCTCCCTTATCAACTGTTCGACACCACTAAAACAACCTAAACACACAGCAACAAGGTTAAAAAAATAAAAAAGTTTTTCTTCAACTAGTGCTTCGAAGTGAGCTTCTGAATCCTTGAGGAAACTTTCAACTTGAACCCGCTTCACTTTGGGAGGTTGAGTGACTGAAACTGATCGTAAACTTGAATACTTGAATCTTGTAAGCTTTGCGAATTGTTTGGTTAATCAGTAATTTCAGTAACCAGCTTCAGTGTATCTCTTCCTCTATTTATACTTGAAGGAGAAGATGTCCGTTGAAGGAGACGTCTCCCTTTTGAATTTGAAGTAGTCTGACCAAAGACATGATTCGCATTTAATGCGACTTGACTTTTTCTTTTGGAGCATTTAATGCGGCAGTTGCGGCTCGCAGCTTTCTGCAGCGCGTCAATCCACGTGGCATCTTCGTATTGGCTCCGTGTCTGCAACTTTGATCTTCTCTAGAACGGCTCTATTTATTCTTGCATGAGTTTTCGTTCCTCGTACTGCATTTATCCTTCCTAGGATTGTAGGATACTCATTGTTGTAAGTTGCGCTTATTGACTTGACTGGACTGTAAGCTTAGCGGTGTATCCTAAGTCTTCGTACAGCTGATACTTTCTTACAGTGCTGTTGTAACTTAGACCTGGTTGCAGTATCTTCCGGTAGTCCTGCTGTATCCTTTTCTTGCAGCAGTACTCCTGTACTCTTTTCTTGCAACGATGCTACACGCCGTTCTTTCCTTCTTTACTGTAGAGATGTTCTGTCTTATTACAGCGTTACTGTATCTTTCTTCTTGCAGCTGTGCTATATTCTGCCTTCAGCAGCAATATTGTATCCTGCGTTCTTGCAGCGATACCTTTTCTTGAGGGCATAGATGCAGTTTTATCCTTGTTCAACCTCCATTTTAGCACTTATTACTAGACTCAATTCTAATCTATTTATTCACTTAAACATTGTGAAAAATGAGGTACTCAAAACTTCATACTACATATATGATTTGTCTCATCAAAATCTAAACATTGAAATCCTAACAAAAAAAAAAGAAGAAGAAGAAGAAGAAGGAGTAACAATGTAGAAAAAAATAAGAGAACAAAAAAAGAAGAAAAAAAGAAGAAGAGGTGGCGCGCAGTAAAGAAAAAAAAGAAAAAAATTTAAAAAAAGATAAAAGGAATGGAGCGGATTGAGACATGGATCTTAGGATCCGTGACCTGAGTACATAAATGCTACTCAAACTATTAATAACATCATCGTTGTTTGTAGACCTACCATGATAAAACAAAACA
The DNA here is from genome assembly GCA_028654395.1 of Scutellaria barbata. NCBI lineage: Eukaryota > Viridiplantae > Streptophyta > Magnoliopsida > Lamiales > Lamiaceae > Scutellaria > Scutellaria barbata. Next base: position 1,433,274 of record CM053653.1, on the reverse strand, counting down.
AAAAATGAAATGATACTTACAGCTTCAGATCCAAACAATTAATTGCTAATTAATATACATGTCTACCTAGTATCTCAATTTTCAATATTTGAAGTATATGTTCAAGAATGGACCACGTTAACAATTATGATCAATTCATCTAATAGATAGCATTTGCATCTTTAAGCGATCATAATTTAAAATAAAACTTGTCTAAAATCATTTCACAATTTAATTCTATGAAATGAGTCGATTTATAACTCTTAAAACATATGCGATCTTATGAAAAATTGATTTTTAAATAAAAAAGAAAAAAAATGATCTGATAAATATATAATAATAGGTTCGTAACAGGATCTCATATTAATTTTTTGTGTAGAATTTGTTCCCCTATCATGACCACTAAACATGATAACAAATCGTCATAACATGTCATTTGGTCAACAAGAATAACACTTTCATCCCATTATTTTTTCTTCCTTTTTGCTACATTAATTAATCATGTGCTGCAACACAAAAGGAAAAACTCACATGATATAGTCATTAAAATAATTGGGTTGTTAGTCATTACTCATTGGGAAAAATAAATAAATATTCTTGTATCACTTATTATAATAGATGAATGAGAATAATATATTAATGACGTGCGGCCAAATTTACCTATGGGAAGAATTAGGTGGACATTAATGTTCTCTTTCTAGACTACTAAGTCAAAATATGAGTATTTACACATAAATGTTGAATGCAATTTCTATTCATTTTCAAAAATTAATATCTATTTTATGATATATGGATCATGTATTGATCTGTCTTAAATAATTAGTTTCTTAAGATGGTTTAAAAATTCTACTATTTATATTTCTATTTACATTTTACATTCAAGATTCTTTGATATTTTATATTTATGAATGCATGTTACATGATCGATGATATGTTGTTGTTTTTAATCAAATTAAAGTAAACAAAATAAATAAAATTTGTAATAGAATATTTCGTGGCAAATAAATTGTAGATGCAAAATTGAATTATATAGGAGGGTGGGGGCCTAGGGGGGGCATGTGGGTAGGGGCCATGTGGTGGGCCCCAGTAATTTTATCAGTATGTATGTGGGTGTTTTATGCAAATATCTGATTCCCAGATCCTCAATTCTAAATCCCTAAAAATCCGTTTGCTATTTCCTATTTGGAGCCGTTAATGGGCCCCCAAACCTCACTTCCTTAGAGTGAAATATGTTCACCATCAATAGAGTGATATATATATATATATATATATATATATATATATATATATATATATATATATATATATAGTTTTACTCAAATAGCCACCGTGGATAATTTTTAATATGTAATCATCTCATCTTTTCGTTATATGAAAAGTAAAATTAATAGATATTTTAAATTTTTGACACATCAACCGTAGGCACATTAAAAAGGACTATATATATATATTATTTTTTGAAACAAATCCTCTTTCTCATGTTTTATGATATATTTATATATGGTTGTCAAAATTATGTGGTTTTGATAGTAATATATATACTATGGGAATATAACAGAAAATCCAAACTGATTTTTGGAGGAGTGTTCCACTATTTGAGTGGATTATAACTTAATGTGATGAATTAGTAGTAAATTTATTTTTCTCTAGTTAAATAAATAGTCATATAATTCCAAATAAGTCCTGCTTATTTGGAATTGTCATATCAGTAAGTAGGAGGGCATATTGATATTTTATGATAATGTGTGTACATATATGCCCACACAGCAATATATCATGTATGTGTGGCTATCAATAAAAAAAGAAAAACTTATATATATGTATATGTATGCATTTTTTTGTAATTATACTAATAATGAGGTATGTAATTATTATACAATATGTACATTTCTATAGCATTTGCCTAGAGCCCTTGTTTCAACTTTTTTTGCAATTTCAACTCTCTTTGCCTCTCTAATTTGGTTTGTTCTAAATTCACAATTTCAGATCATTCTCAATTTATAAAAACAAAGATTGTGACAATTATATGTGATAGATATATTGTTAAGTGAATGACCCAAATCTTGTAAAAACACTTGAGTTCCCAAACAAAATGTGAACTAGTTTAGAAAGCTATTGTTAAAAATAATATAAGTAATAATACATTTCACTTAACACATAAAAAAAAATTATATTATCGATTATTATTTAAGTGTTTAAATGATGTAATGGTAGTTCATCTTTTCACTTTTTCGATTGAACAATCATCAACTAAAAACTATACCATATCAGAGATACAATATGAAAGAAGAAGAAAAAAATCAAATAACACATTTCTTCATTCGTAAAGTATATGTTATAATTTCTTCTTTTCATTTATTTTAACTATATCTATATATATATTTATTATAAAACTTAAAATAAGTTTAGTAACAAAACTAATATAATTTTACTATCAAGAGTCATAAGTTCCAAGTGGACACAAGTATTTTTTATAACATAAAGAGGGCACAAACATTAAATGTGGTCCTAATATTTTAGAAGCCAATAAAAATATATCAATGCTAAAAAAACACATGCCCAAATGTAGCTTCAGGTCTAGAAAAAAAGTTCCCATTTTGTTACTACTCTTTCATGGTTTGAATCTATTCTTGACTGTCAACTTTTTCATCTTTACTTTCTTGAATTAAATAGCATATAAAGCTTTAAATATATAAAAATATCCGTTATCAATACATTAAAATTTTACAATAAAGTTTTTTGTCGAATCTTTATTCATTTGATAGAGCAACATTTAAAAATATATTCTTTATTGGCAATATTCACAAAAGAAGACAAATGAGGGATTGAGAATTGAAGATAATAAAGGGACTTAGTTGCAAATTTTCTTTCAGTGAACATAAATAATGGGGAAGCAAATGTAAATGCAGAGAATGGAGTCAAAAATTGCAACTATTCATTTACATGAATTTAGAGCCGTACATTATTTTACGTGTATATTTATCTCTTTCTTAGTGCTTGTAAGGAAATAATGCAAATAATTCTATTACACTGCCACAAACATGGACCAATCACCATCTTTCTCTCTCATGTCTACCAACATTGTAAATTGTACCTATGAAAATATGACACAATTTGACATATTTTACAATTTCATGCAATGACTTTTCATCAATTTACCATACTAGTAAAAATCTTTTTTAAGATTCTTATTTTTTATTATTATTCTTCTACGTTGTATGGATTTAAAAAATTCAACTCGTATAAATGTTTAAATTAGTAACTCAATCTAATTTGAATCGAGAAATTGCTTAGTGTGGAGAAATTGCTTAAAAGCTTTCTTTCTAAATGCAAATTTAGTGTGTTATTTAATTTTTTACATCAAGTATAAAGAATTGATTAAATAATACTGAAGAAATTAGCTATTACGAGGCAAGGAAATAGTCACTCTCTTCTGAAATAAAGATATTTAAAATATTTTGGATGTAAAAATAATTTATTTCAACTCAATAATAAAGTAGAACCAAATATTAGATGAGATTTCGTTTAAATGTAATTCGTGGTACAATTTCACCCCACATTTTGATGAAAAAAGTTACAGATTACTATTGAGATTTTCCAAGCTGAAATAATGCATGCGCCTATTTTTTTTTTTTTTTAAATTCGAAAAAGTAGTAGTTAAAATCACTACACAAAAGGAAAATATATAAAGCGCCATAAAAATAATTAATGACATTCCAATTATGTATTTTTCTCGAAAGTAGACTTTTGCATTATATATGAAACCAATATTCTCACTTATTTAGATGCAAATTTATGACGCTTTTATATCTATATCTATTTTCTTATAATACCACTAGATATGAATAAGTTTTGATTTCACATAATTTAAATACCTTATCTAATTTTAAATATATATGCTATAAAAGGATTAATTATAAATCCATACGAACTATCATTCAATTTGTACTTAAATCATGTCTTTTTTTAACTTTCGCAAGTTTGAAAAGTTTATAATTTGGCTCATTATTTATATCAAATTAATGATTCAATGGTCAAATAAAAAAACAAATTTTGAATATGAGATAATTAAATTGCTATAATTATATTTATTTTGATTAAATTGGAATGGCGGTGTAGTACCTTCCTAAGCTGTTCGATGCTCACGTGTATGCCACGTCATCCTCCTCTCTTTATATCACAAGCCTAACTGCCCATCTCTCTCTCTCTCTCTCTCTACTTTTCCTTTTCCATGAAAAAGGATAGCAGATTCACCTCTCTCTCTCTCTCACACACACACATTCATATGCGCAGACTTTAATTCCAACTACACTTGAAGATGAAGCTTTGACAGTTGCTTCCTGATTAGCAACTACTACTGTCACATGTATCTTCTCTTTTTCGTTCCCTCTCTAGAATTTTGAAAATCAGAGCCCAACTTTACGAAGAGGGCTCAAATTTGCATGCCCCATTATCATCCTAAAAGCCACCTCCACATTGCTTACGGGTACGTTCAAATCTCCCCAGTCTTTGAAACCCTTCTTTTTTGACTCATTTTAAAGCGTTTTAGAACATTTCTTTGTCAGTTATTTTTCCATCTCACTGTTCCAATCAAAAAAGAAGCAAAATCTGTGTCAAAGCCCCCTAAAGTGGCCCGATCAATCTAATCCTTGCTTTAGATCTGTTCTATTTCTGGGTTTTTTGATTGGAGTGATTCGTGGGATTTTCTTTGAACTTGAAATATAGTGTAGAAATTAATCGATAATAGCCCTTGTGATATCGAATAACCTTAGTGTGGTGTAGTAGGAGAATGCCAAAGCAGAATTTGAATGTGGAAGGGAAAATTGGAGGAAGGAAATGCAAAGTGAGGAAGAGAGGGTGTTCATCTTCATCTTCATCATCATTAGTGCAGAATTACCGATTAAAGAGGGCCTTCTTAGTGGGGAGAAGAGTGGGATCAAGCACACCTGTCCCAAAGTGGAAAATGATGAGTTCTAAATCACCATCAATGGAGAATGATAAGGCATTCAAGGGTGGCGTAAAGGCCAAGGAATTATCGGTTTCTGCTCGAAAACTGGCTGCCACTCTGTGGGAGATTGATGGTTTGCCTTCACCTAGAGTGAAAATCTTGGAGGATAAGAAGAGTGAAGTAGGAATTGTTAGAAAGGAAAGGGTTTTGGAGACGTCGAGGTTGGGTTCAACGGCCCTTGTTTTGTCTGATCTAGTTCCTAGTCCTGTTTCTGAGGTGGGATTGAGTTTATCTGGATAGAATTAGCTTTCTTATGTTGTTTGAATGAGATATGTAGATGCTGGTGACGAATTCTGTGTCAATTGTTTTAATCTTGTTGCGTTTCTTTGTTTCGAATTTTGCAGAGAATGGATCCACCTAAACTGGCAAGCCATAGAAGAAGAGCATCAGCTGGTTCTCATAAACTTCTTGGTGCTGATTGCAATTTGGGAAGTACCATGTCACCTCATAATTGTTTGGTTGAGGTATGTTTTTGTGTTGATTTTAAATACTTGGTACTATTTTTGGATGAACTTTTTTATGATGATTTTTTTTTAATGAATTGTGCAAGGTAGTTAAGCATTTAGCATATATATATTTTAGTTGAACTTTGTTTTCTTTGTGAAATACGATCATAAAATTAGTTGAATATCACTGTTTGACGAAATGTAGTGTTTTTTCATAAATCAAACGTGTTTTTAACGTTTTAGATGGATTATCGATTTGGGAGAAATGGACAAAATCCCATGTTTTGTAGGGTGGAACATAGAACATGGTTTAGTGTTCTTATGGGCACCACCTAAGCCAACATGTCATATGGTTGTCTCCTTACACATATCAACCAAAAATCGATAACGTTTTCATTTGTCGTGTGATTGTTGATGCTTTACTTGTACAAAATTCCAACAAGATACCCATCACCTCTGGCAGTTTCTTGTTTCTTGAATTGGTGTGTTCTAAAGAAGTGGACACCATTGATTAACACAAAACGTGCAGGTTGATCAGATGCAAAACCCTGCTCGCAGTCCATGTAGACACATTATTGAAGCAAAAAATCATCTCAAGGATGTGTATAATGGCCTTATAACTTCTAAAGCATTGCTCAAAGTAATGAGCCGTGTTTGTCGTCTAGGAGAACAGAACTCCACAAGCTTATCCCTTTTCTCGGCCCTGAAATTCGAGCTCGATAGGGCCTGTATCCACGTCAGTAAATTGATCCAAGAGCAGAGATCAAAGGGGAGTGAGATTGACATTCTGTTGAAACAGTTGGAGGAGGAAAAACTGCTTTGGAAACTAAAAGAACAGGATAGGATTCGCAGTGCCGTTTCATCCATAGCTGGGGAGCTTGAAACGGAGAGGAAGCTAAGGAGACAAACCGAGAGGCTGAACAAGAAGCTTGGGAGAGAATTAGCAGAGACAAAAGCTTGTCTATTGAAGAGTAGCAAGGAGGTCGAGAGTGAGAAGAGGACTCGAGAAATCTTGGAGCAGGTTTGTGATGAGCTGGCACGAGGCATAGGTGAAGACAGGGCCGAGGTCGAGGAAATGAAGAGACGATCGGAGAAAGTTTGTGAGGACGTTGAGAAAGAGAGGGAAATGCTTCAATTAGCCGATGTACTACGCGAGGAACGAGTGCAGATGAAGCTTGCAGAAGCTAAGTATCAATTTGAGGAGAAAAATGCAGTTGTTGACAAGCTGAAGAACGAGCTCGAGGCTTATTTGAAGTCAAAGAAATGTGAAGAACGAGAGGATGGATCTCCAAGCTACGATAAGATTAAGGAGCTCGAGAAATATCTGAGGAAAACTTTGCCAGGCTCATACGAGTACCAAGCTGACGAACCAGTGAATAAAGATGATGAGGAGGAGGAAGAAGAAGAAGATGACGACGACGAAGATGAAGATGATTCAGGTGATAGTGACCTGCACTCCATTGAGTTAAACATGGATGACATCAGCAAAAGCTTTCAATGGAGCGAAAGGAACGAGTCGAGGAGGAATTCTGTCGACAAAAGCAAAGGGAGAAAGATCAAAAAACCAACAATTTCCTCAGAAACGTTAGACATGTTCGAAAGGAGAGGATTGTTTGAGTTCTCACCACGGCCTTTGAAGAAGGACACCGAAGATGAGATCGAGAGATACAACATGATTAAAGATCTAAGAGACCATATCGTTTCAAGTTCAAGAATCGGGTCCTCTCAAGAATTAGCCAGTCCTTCGAACGATCCTCCAAATGGGGTCGTTTGTCAAGGCTAGCCCATATCCAGATCATACAAGAAGAGTGTAAACAGAATTTTGTTTTTAGTAGATAAGTAAAGTTAACTGTATAAATTATGCTACTACTTTTATGGAGGCAATGGAAGTGGTATATGTTCTTCTATAATATCTGTACTATTTTATTTACAAAAACATGAAATATGGTTGTTCTTGAAACTGTGAAGCCACATATTTACTAAGATTGGGTTTTGGGCAAATGATGTTACTATCACTAATCTTGAACTCTAGCCAAATAATGTTGTCATAATCATCTGGTGCATGCACTAATTTTTCTTGGTCCCCATTTCATTTAACCAAAATAATGGACTTGCTCAATTATGTCACCTTTGACTAGTGTGAAAGTGATTGCTCTTCACTTCCAACAATCTTCTTCATAAACTTCTGAATTTTTCAGCTGCATTTATTAATAATTTCTGATCTCTCTCTCTCTCTCTCTCTCTCTCTCTCTCTCTAGTGTATTCAATAGGAAACAAAGTGTGACACTACAATCTTGACCTTGTCTAACTACTTTCAAATTAAGTACTAAGAATAAGAATATCTAAAGTTATCTTCTCAGAATTTGCTGATGAGACGGATTAGAATAAACAGAAGAACCACTGCCTTATCACATTTAAGCTTCAAGAATTTAGAACTTTAAGAACAAGGAAATGCGAAAATACATCAAGTGTGAATAAGTTGTGATTGCATTCAAATTTCGAGGTCGAACTATGGGGAAGACCGACTACATGTAGTCTCGTAGGATTAGTCGAGCAAAGCTTGGGTTATTTAAATTTAAATAAATAAATAAAACAAAAAAAAAAATGCTGTCACCTTATCATGACATTATTCTTAATCCCAGCAAGATTTTTTGTTACACATGGTTTGTTGAGCAAGAAGAAAAAAAAAAGGGGTTTGATTGTGTAGTAGCTGAGACCACACAAAATGGTTGTAGGGAAGTTGTCACAAACAATTCTCTTGCAATTATAATAACATGTCTTGGATTATTTAGACCACATGCACTCATATCATTGCCAACTACAGCTGGAAGCCAAGGCAGGTTCTTGTAATGGGATTCCAATGTCCTAAAAACCACCACTTTCTATTGTGAATTGTGATCATCATTTAATGGGTCTCATAATCTCAATTCTCATCACTTTATTTCAATTACTTCTTCTTCTTGATTCTAAGAATGATGGTCTCATGTGCAACCATCTTTTTGAGGATTTGGATATTGGGATTTTCAATCTTTTTGTGAGTACAAAATTAAGGAAAAATTACATGGAAAAATATCTGACACAGAAGTATTTTATGGCAGTTGGTGAAAGTTGAATATATATATAAATAAAAATGGATTAGATCCATTTCAATGAGAAAATTGAGTTTAAATTTTATAAATGAAAGTAGAGTGACTCAATTCAAATAAGATTGGAATTATATGAACCCCAATGTTTACATAAGTAAGTTCAGGGACCAATTAAGAAAAAAGGGATCAACTATGTCTTTTCCAATTTTTAGTTCACAGTTGATCTCTAAATAAAGTTTCAAACATCCTTAGGTCAATATTATCACACCATATCATATATAAATAAAAAGACACACACAAGGCAACAAGTCTTGAAGTTGATGCATTCTTGAAATGGTTAAACATCTCTCAATTCTTGTCTCTTTTTCTCTGTCTTAAAGGCCAAAAAGCCTTTTAACTCCAATAAGCTCTCATCATTTCCTCTTGTACTTGTAACCTATGTTCTTGTAGACATAATTATATGATAAGACACCCTTTTGGTTATCCACACATGTGTTGGGTCCACAACTCAAATTCTCAATGTTAAAAAAATAAAACAAATTTTATTAGGTTAAACTTAATTGACTACTCCAAAATCATTATTAACCAACCCTTTTATTTTTTTCAATCATTTGATGTATTTAAAATACACTCAACTTTTAAGCCAGCATATGATGATTGAAAACATTAATTCTCACCAATTACAATTAGTATAACCTTAATCCAAGATGACATAAGTCTTAACTTAGACTGTAGTAAGAGTAGTTGAGTTAGAGAGACAACTAAGAAGCTTATCCCCACATGACCACATACAGATCTTTTGAACCCAAAACACACATAAGCATCCAGCTTGGCGCACATATTATGTGCATTATGCTTTTGTTAGTATTCGCAAACTGTAGCAGAATTATATGTGCATTATGCTTTTGTTAGTATTCGCAAACTGTAGCAGAATTATGCAAGAAACTGACCACATTCTTAGACTTATCAATGAGGATGTAATAATAGACAAGATTATTCAGAGACAAGGGACATGAGATTAGACAATTGAGTGGCCTTGAAGGACACAGATGAATGAACCGGAGACGAGACGAGACACTCTCGATTCTGATGTCAAAAGTTGCCACCTGTCGAATGCAGGTTAAGTGATCAGAAAATGCCAGTATATCACTTCTCAGGGCCTTCTGCTTTTCCTGAGGCTGAAGTGAAAGAAACCGGACTCATTGGGTGGTCTTTGACAACGAGACTGAGGATTTCCGGTCGAGCATAGTGCCCCACGACATCAAAGTCGAACTTTGCGCGAACCACCTCTCCAAGATCTAACATGTTGAATAATATATACACAATCAAGAACAATGAAAACAAACAGTTTGAGCAAAATATCACAGAAAGATCAAAGTTAAGGATAGAGTTCGACAAATATGCAGGTGTGTTTTATTGTCATTATCGACTATCAGAACCAGGAAAAAAGCCATAGAACAGTGAGATGACTATTTGATAGATATCTATCAACTTTCTAACATGAGATATAACCAATAATTGAACTTCCCGTTGCATAAAAAATAACGATAATTAAGGGAAAAAATCAATTTTTATCACGTAACTTAAGACCTTGTTCACTTTTTCACTACCAATTTTATGCCTTCCAATTTTGGTCCTCTACCTATCGCTTTTTCCAATTTTCACCCAATTTTTCTCGGAAATTCGATTTTTGCTCCACAGTTTTTCAACTGATGTGGAATTTTAAATTCTGGGATTTTTGCTCCACACAGTTTTTCGATTGATGGGGAATTTTCAATTCCAGCGTCCACATGGGCAAAAATTGACATTACGAGCAAAATTAGACAATTGAAATATGTAAAATTGGTGGAAGAAAGTGGATATATCTAAATTACACGGTAAAAATTGAGATTTTCCCAAAATGGATTAGGCAGAATTTGAGCTCGATACGATGTCAAAACGACGTACCTAAATCTGCAGATATGAGTGCCTCGCCTTCATAATTTGGACCAGCCAATACAGTCCCAGATGGAGAAATGATGACACTGCCACCAGCACAAACAACTGATTCTGGCACGAGTTCGTCTTCTGTGCCAGAAAAAACGTAATCTGGTGCTGGTGGATAATCTTTTCTTCTACAGAACTGATTAGCCGACAGAACAAAACACCCGCCTTCGAGGGCAATATGGGTCATCGAGGCTTGCCATATTTCTCTAGAATCAGCAGTAGGCGCACAATATATTTCAACACCTGTAAACACAAGCCTCTAAATCGATCATCAAGCCATCATAGTACCTAGTATATTGTGTTTTAAACTTCCAGTATAATCAAAGCAAGAACAGTTTCACCAAGATCTGACCTTTAGCATACATGGCTGTCCTCAAAAGCGGCATTCTGTTTTCCCAACAAATCGCAGCACCGATCTTCCCAATAGGTGTCTCGAAAACGGGAATCGTTGATCCATCGCCAAATCCCCATATTATGCGCTCTAGAGCAGTAGGCATGAGCTTCCTATGCTTTCCGAGGTAACGGCCTTGGGAATCAAAAAACAGAACAGAACAGTATAAGGTATATCCTTCTCTCTCTATAACTCCCACCACTAAATAGACCTTATATTTTCCGGCCATGGCAGCCAAGCGATCAACTTCAGGACCTGAAGAAAAGGGGGGAAAATCAAATAAAGGAATAATACACGGCAGAAGTTCTGAACAAAAAAGTTTCCTCATTTTGAGGATTAAAAACTCTATGTTGACATTTGGACCACATAGGCATACTGTAAGAGATTGCAGGTTTATTTCAGAAGCATCAAATACTAACAAAAGTGTTATCTGAAGTGACAATGTCAAAATTAAAAGGATAGACAATCCAATAATTACTAATGATAAAATCTTTGAATGCTACAGAATGATCATAAAATCGAATATTTTATCTGCAATCCTCTTAGCACAAAACATAAGCTTTCACAGAGAAAGATCCACAATCCAACCACATGATTTTAGTTTGGGTGCTTGAAGAAGATTGAACATTGGAGAAAGACATTCATTCTAACCATAAATTTCATATTAAAATTTATAAAATGTCAGCCTTTATCAATCTGAAAACGTTCAAGACTTGGTCACTCCAATGACACACGATGCTCGTGTGACATGAACTTTATGGTGAAACTAATTCACTACATTTCATGAAATTTTTTAACTTACCAGGAACATCAATAGCAGCAGCATGATATTTGCGAAAATCCTCTTTACCCTTCGCAGTACGGTTACCAATTGTAACACCAAAAGTTGATCCACGAGGATAGCCACCTATAAATGCTTCTGGAAACACAACTAACTGAGAACCGTACGAGGCTGCTTCTGCCAGCAGCCTTTCAGCTTTATCTGTAAAGATATAAAATGTGAGCACGGTTGGCAAACACGAACCCAACCCAGAGTTATTGATAGAAACACAACCAAGTTGAATTTAAAATGATTATACCAATTTGTCTTAAATGTAGTTATCTTTTGTCTTACATAACTTTGATGCATTTTTTATTTTGAGCATAGCCCAAAATCGACCTAATACCAAACACAGACACAATGATTGATAGTCATACATATCTTCCAAAAATACGTAGTTTGTTTTCTAAAAGAAACAAGTTTTCCATTTTCCTATCATTCGCAAGGACAAATTCCTGGCCAAACCATGGTTTCTTCGAAATTTCAACCACATGAATTGTTCAAACCTGCATTCCACACAGGTTTTTATGGAGCAAAATGTTTGTGTTCTATCTTGTTTATACGACTCTGGGATCTAAGACATGGACTAATGGTGTCATGAGAGACGATGATTCCCAAAGTCATAGACAATTGGAGACAGATTGCAATAACTACTCCTAACTAATATCAAACACAAACCTAGTTCTGCTGTACTAAACTTTGCTTTTTCACTCAATATATTTCCTCTGCACCAAATGCAGTGGAAGAAATAAGTTATTTCTAACCTTTTAAATCCAAAATGAAGCCAAATAAAAAATTCAAAAAATTAAATCTTTATGAGAAAAACACAAATTGAGAGAAACCTTGGAACTTTATATCTATTTTAGGCTCACAAAATCACCCCAAAAAATTATATAGGGGATCAAACCAACTCTTCATCATATGCTCTTCCATTTCTAATTGATATATATTTTTTATTTTTGGGGTCTTCATTAATCAAAGGATTGAATAGAAACTAGTTGAGTAAAAGAAAAAAAATTGAATCTTCACATTTCTCAATTCAACATTAAACCCCACGGAAATTCAGACATGCATGTAATTCACAACACATCAGACAAAACCCATTCACAAATTGGAGCAATTTTCCAGACATGTAAGCATGTAAACAAGAAAGAAAGAAAAAAAAACAGGAAAGGGAAGTAGACCAAGAGTGGCAGGGGTGTCATAGAAGACGGTGGCGGCCTGGACGACGGTGGCGCGGATGGTGGGAGCGGAGGGATCGCCGCCCATGTCCACCTCGGCAAAAATTGGACCTTCACTACTAGGAACTAAAGCCATGCCTCTTAGCTTCTCTGCTACTGATGATTTTGAATCTGAATTTGACCGTAGAGAGAGGATGAAAAGGCACGTGAAATGTTTTTGACTTTGTAAGGAAAATCTGAAGTTCTTGGACCAGAGATTTCTAGAATTTGCTGAGGATTAAGGTTGTCACTTTCATAATTGACAAGATTATGGACGGGTGGTTTGGGATTTTCTTGAAATGTTTATTGGTTGACTTGCCAAAATGGATTTATAGCAATGTATTCATATAAATTGGATCCTTTTTTAAAATCCGCACTCCCAACTCCTCAAGATTTCCAAATAAACCCTAGATGGAATAGATCGATGTTTGAACTCAATATATTTTTTTCACCTATGAATTTAAAAAACCAAACTTTTATACGAAAAAAATTCTACACCTCACCTAGATGACATTAAAATGCAAAATTGTAGTGAATACATTATTATAAAAAGCATTGAATTTTGAAAAAAATTAAGATTGTCAAAATAGAAAAATAAACATAATGGGTTTATGATAAATATAAAAATACATATTTGTTCAATATTCAAATTTTTATAAAAATTATAAATTTAGTAAAGTTGTGATTTTTTATTAATTCTGATAAAAATAATATGAAAATACTGTTAGGATAAAGAAAAGATACTAAAAGCATCTCCAGCAATGATTCACCGTAGCGCCCACCTTCAAATTTCATCTCCCAGCAGTGCTTTATTATTGGCTTCACAATAGAGTTATGTACATTTCAGCTTCACATGAGACGCTGCACTATGCTGACACTATTTTGGTTTTTTTTGTTTTTTAAATATATTTTATTAAATTTATTATTTTCTTTTCTTTTTTATAATGTGTGTTGATGTTTTATATTTGTTGCCAACATGAATTGTATTATAAAAATATTTAAAGTAACACGAGTGATAATTTTAACGACGTGGATGATAGTAAAAATATGAGAATCGAGAAACACGGGATCATTTTTCAATCTTGTGAATTTATGAATTTTGGGTCAATTATTGTGGAAATGAGAAATGAAAATGTGTTTAATTTAATACGAAGTCATTTTTCAATATGGAGAGTATTACTAAAAATAGATTAAAATACATGAAAATACAATATAAAATAACTAAAAATTAAATAAAATACATGAAAACGAAACATAAAATTACTCACAATAACAATAAACCTAATAATCGGAGAGACCAACTCCAGACCCGGACCCTCCAAGATCTGGAAATTGTCCAAACATATCAAACATATTAGTAGGTTTTGGTACTTGAGATTGTCTCCTCTTCTGCATAATTATTTGTTGTTGTTCTTGGAAGTATTCACGTTTTACTGGATCAACAATCGTGTCCAAATCAATGAGTAGTATGTTATCTTCTCTAGTCATTTCATATTGATAATTGGTTGCTGCAGTTCTTTGGTTTTGTGCTTCGATTTTTTGTCTTTACACCTCAATTTCACGCTCTCTATTTGCAGCCGAAGTTGACAATAGTTCTCGTAATTTCTCATTTTCCTCTTTTATAGTGTTTAAAAAAGAAGACATATCTTCACTCTATTTCCTTTTCTTGGTCGACATAAACAAATTAAAGATGCAGATGCTCATTTTACACTCCAAAATATTTTAATTGATCATTTGTGGGAAGAGTATTCTAATTTAGAAAATTAGAAATTGTTACTATGTAGCATTTATTTCACTTTTAATAAAATAAGTCTTTTTTTTTCATTTTGCTTCTGAATTTTATTCAATTAATTAAATGATTTTTTTATTATAAAGAATAATAATTATATTAAATAATGTTTATATGTGTAAATATGTTATCTAATTATAAAAATATAATTAAATAAAATAATAATTAAAAACATTAAAAAATATTTATTTTTAATGTAAAATTTAGTGCAAACTGTTGAAGATAAAATACTGTTTCTGCATTAAAGTAGTACAGACTGCTAGAGATACTCTAAGAAAAAGAAAGAATGAGTAGATGTATAGCAAGAGTGACAGCAGTTGCATGCAAGCAAGCACAAACACACACGTGGACTCCTGTCTCATCACGTGAAGCAACAAAACCTTAATGTAAACTCCTTCTCTCACTCCAGAATCAGTTCTTTTCTTGACCTGCTCAAGCATATACCAAAACCTAAAAAGTTTTCAGAATCAGTTCTTTTCTTGGCCGCTCAAAAATATATCAAACTCTAAAAGGTTTTCTCGAAAAGGGTTGTTTTGTTCTTTAATAATTGGAAAAAATGTTCTCCATTGCAGAAATCTCCATTGCAGAAGCTTGTTCTCTGTTTCCGGGGTTTCGATTTTGCCCCACAGATGAGGAGTTAATTCTGTACTATCTGAAGAAGAAGCTCTTAGACCCCAATGATAGCGTTGAACTAATCTCTGAGGTTGATATTTGCAAACATGAGCCTTGGGATTTACCAGGTTATTCTGCACACAGATATTTTTCGTTATTTTCAATCTCGTATTTTATTTCACCTATTAAACATGTTGTTTATATTTGTATGTAAGGATGAAAATATTTCAAAATATGTTTGATATATTTACGATGTTTTTATTTTTTGATTAATATATCGATATAATATCAATATCGATATCAGATATTTTCATTTTTTCACCATCTGTAAAATATTGAAATCATATTAATGGCTTCATCCTACCAATATCAATATCGAGAATAAGTGAAATATCGGATAAATATCAAATAAATTATAAGAAAATCGATAAAAGAAATAAATATCAATGGAATATCTAGAAAATGTCGGTAAAATATGAATTAATTATATTTCCACAATATTTCTGTTAATTTTAGATATCAATAAATTTTAATCTTTGTTTGTATGTAATGTTCAATTGTGATATGGGTGTTTGATTATTCATTACGAGTTCATAGTTTTCAGACATCTTTGTATGCAAATGAAATGAAACATAAAATTGAGACATGTCTTAGGTCTATGTTGATTGATTATATGGTTTATACATAATGTGGAATTAGTGATGTTAATGCATTAGGGATTGATTATATGGTTGATATGGAATTAGTGATGTTAATGCATTAGGGTGTGTTAAGTTGAATTGTAATTGGATTAGCTAGGAATTAACTGGTTGATTATTTTCGTACGAATGAGATCAGCTCAATCTGTGATTAAGTCGGAGATCGAATGGTTTTTCTTTTGTCCTCGCGGAAGAAAGTATCCGAATGGGTCTCAAAGCAAAAGGGGAACCGAATCTGGTTACTGGAAGGCGACCGGGAAGGAACGGGATGTGAAGTCGGGTTCAAATGTAATAGGCACGAAGAGGACTTTAGTTTTCCACATTGGCCGCGCTCCAAAAGGGCAGAGAACAGAGTGGATAATGCACGAGTATTCGACTGGTGAGAAATCAGAGGTGTGTAGGTTGGTAATTTCACATTTTTTAATTATGTCGAACTGTTAAAAAAATTGGTCAACTAATCCATTACGATTATAGGATGTAATGGTGGTGTGTCGCCTCAGGAAGAACAGCGAATTCCATTTAAGTGAGAATGCGAGAAGGGATCCGAATTTGTTAGCAATAGAGAATGGTACACCACCTTTATCCGGTGTTGAGCAATCTGGTCCACTCGAAGGGGAAAAGACGACCCATAGTTGTTCCAAAGATGTTAGTAGCTACAACAATTCTCATTCGGTAGAGCAGATGGATCCGGGTTCTGAATCCGATGATAAAGCAACGAACGTGTGCTCTCAGTATAGCCATTCGGACCTCAAGAAGGTTTTGCATTCTTGATGATCAATCTTTTAACTTCTGTCACATGGTTGATTATATTCACCTTTTTTGTTACAGGGTCATGCTGAGGAAGAGGAAGAGGATTGCTATGCAGACATAATGAAAGACGACATAATCAAACTCGATGAATCTTCATTAATCGAAAATCCTAGGCCCTTGAGAGTGGCTTCCATAACACCCAAGTCTGAGACTGTCCAATATCCTTTCCAGGGAACAGCGAATAGACGACTCAGACTTCGAAGGCAAAGGATGGGAACTGCTCATCACAAGGAGCAATTCAAAATGTTCAAATTCGGGTTGAAGGATATTCCGATTGAACACTACTTGCACACTCACCAGAGGATCGTAATCCCCTTCATATTCCTCTTCGTGGTTATAATAACCTTGTCGATACTATTCGTCCTCATACGAGATTATATTTTCTGATATCAAACCTTGAACATTGCGAAAATAGTTCAAGAATGGGGACCAAGTTTTGACTTGTAAGGCCATGTTGTGTATTGGTGTACATAAGAAGTTTATCAATAGTTTACATGTACAATTAAGAATGTGGGACATATATGTACAACTTATAATGCAGTGATTTAGAATTGATAGCTTGGACAGTTTGTACATTAGTGGTGAAAATAAATATAGTTTGTACATATCTAAACCATTTGGCCTGAACCAAGATTGTTTATTTATATGTTATTTTAATTCGAAAATGAGAAGACATACTATTTATAATGGAGAGTTTGTTAGAAAGCTGACTGAGATACCACATTGTAAATGAAATTTCCAATTTTTTTGTAACAACAATTTAATAAAAAACGAAGAAAATAGAAAATAATGAAAAAATAGGATAAAAGGAACAATAAAAATATAGTCGCAAACAAACAAAAAGGAAAATAAAGTTTTGCATATGTTTAAGCAAGAAAACATTACGCTGATGTGAGAGAGAGAGCCACTAATCTTCAACAATTACCTACTCCGCTCTTATGATGAGCGAATGATCAATGGCGGCCTTACTTCGCTCTTAATCCCCTTAATTTAATTTCTCGCTTTTATTTCCAGTTTTCTCCACACGAAATACACACACCAAATTGGGCATAACTCGCCTTCACTTTTCCAAAGGGATTCAAGGTTTTGATGCTATTTGTGTCTAATTGGAGGGCTAATCTGTAAGTTTTTCCTTTTCACTATGTTTCGCTGTAATACCAATTCTTCTATGTGTTCTGCGGTAAAAATTTAGGATTTTGATCAATGTAGAAGTATTCTGTTTGCAAAGTAGGTATGGATTTTTTTGGTTACTTCTTACTTCTGTGCTCAATTATAGGTTCGTATTGGAGAAACGCAAAATTGGGGGTTTTCTTTTTTTTTTTTTAAATCTCACTTTTTCTTTGACAATTTTGAGTTGGTTAAGTGGCAAATTAAGGATAATGAATTAAAAATTAGGTCATTTATGTTGCTGAAAGTGGGGGATAAGGGTAAGAAACAGTGATTTCGTTGCGAAAGTCGCTGAAAATGAAACCAAATATGTGGGTGTTATTTATTTTAACACTATTAAGAACTATATATTTATATACTGTTTGCTCTTTAAATGAATTTGTTAGCTTTTTAAGTATTCTGAATTTGGTTTCAGAATGTGCAATTCATTGGTGCTTTTATGAATTTTGTCAGATAAGAAATATGTCAAGGCCAGTGCTGCTTGTATCTGTGCTGCTCATATTGGTTATCACGTCGCAATTTGAATGGAGGCAACAGTTGGTGAGTGATGCCGATCCAACTCCTAATGAATCTCAGAAGCAGCAGCAAATTACACATGGGGAAGAAGGTGTCAAGGAGAAGGTAATTGTATGCTTCCCTTGATATCTTGGTATGTCATTTTTCACCAGAAATCATAGTGACCAATCATTTGTTCATAGGGAAACATGAATTGGAAGTAAATGAGACCTATCCACCACTGGATCACATTAGTTGTTTCACTTCCTTTTGTTCCATTAACTGCATCTATAAATCTAATTCACTATATTTGACAAAAAAGATAAAAAATTTCTATGAAAAGCTTGTGCTCTGTATATTGTTTGTATTTCTCTATAGTTTAGTGTATGGTCCTTGTGGTTGTATAAGCTAATTTCAAATTTTGCCTTGAATTTTATGATTTTTATGTGAGGATGTATTAGGGGTTTTTTTTTGTTTTCTTTCTGATATTGTCTTCAAAGGCTGACTATGGCTGAGGAATTGAAAGAAATATGTTTAGCAAAAACTTGTTCAGGAATTTACTATGTACAATCTATGCCTAACCATAGTCAGTAAATGCAAATCTGATAGAGCAACATGATTTCATAGAGGATTGGTTGCCATTTGCTCGAAGGAGGACTCACATAAAGACATTGTGCTTAAGCATCTGTAGGATCTAACTACTTATGCCATATGATCGAAAGTACATGTTAATGCCTCACTTCCAGCTGTCTACATATATCACCACATTTCATCGCTGTAAATCATCTTCACGTTTCTCTGGAGTAAATGGGAAGAGTTGCATGATACTGAAGAGCGGAAATGTTTTGAGATGAGAGTGCCAATCCATTTCGTAGTTGGACTGCTTGACTTGTCTTTGCAAAGTAACAACTCAGTATTTCATTGTCTGAAAGCTTCTCTTGCATTTTGACCTTATGAAATATCTAAATGGTATATGTTTTTACAT
Organism: Scutellaria barbata; assembly: GCA_028654395.1. Classification (NCBI taxonomy): domain Eukaryota; kingdom Viridiplantae; phylum Streptophyta; class Magnoliopsida; order Lamiales; family Lamiaceae; genus Scutellaria; species Scutellaria barbata. The sequence continues at coordinate 1,413,782 of CM053653.1, read as the reverse complement.
TTACACATACTTATTACTTGTAATCATCCACCTATTCAGATCATCTTATCACAAGAGAAGAGCATCCAGAGGCTGAATGAGCTCATTCGGAGTCTTAAAGAACAGCTGCAACAGTGCAAGAGTAATAACGAAACATCCAATGGAGCTTTCAGCTCATAAGTGGCTAAGATTATCGAGCTCAAGTCGCTGCAATTCTGAAATACTAAGCTGCAATCTTGAAGTCTATTATTGCCTCTGTTTGTGTTGTGTCGTATTGTACTTCTCTTCATCGTTAATTATATAAATTTGATTTTGTAATAATTTCTGTAGAGCCCAATTACTTAATGTTACCGCTATATGTTGATAGCTCGAATTTGTGAAATTCCATGGACTAAGAAAATCATACGATTTATGCCAGTTTGTGGGTATAGCAAAATATATATGACGCACATTACAAATAGAAAAATATATATATGAAACGGTCACAGGCTTAGTTTTTCGCTCCACCACCTAAAGCAATTTTCACAAAATTTCACATACTCTAGTATTGCTGAATTCTTCTGTATTAAAATTCTTGAATTTAAAATTTTGATCTAGGTAATATATATAGGCTAATAAAAGTTGAAATATGGTATCTATCTAATGAAATGCATTATGATAAAATTCTCGATTTTTTCAATAACTATTTATAGATCGATTTATTGTCAAATTATTTAAATAAGATTTTTTCTTTAACTATTTATATATCGATTTATTGTCGAACTATTTGTTATTTAAAGTCGATTTTACCTCTTAAAGAAAAGGCCCTTCATACCACACATATGGGATTAAAAAAACTCAAAATAGAGAAATTATTAACAGGTTTCCTACGTTTGATAGCTATGGTACTGAGTGCAACGAGTTGACTCGCTGGCTTCTGCCGCTAAATTCGTGTTACAACTGATAAAACGCCGATGATGCACACATGATAATGACGCATTAACATCCTGTAAGCGCCCAATCTTCTGTAAATATTGTATTTCTTTTGTGTATCTGTGGATATCTGTATCCTTTTTTTTTTTGGGCAGAATATTTGTGTTATAATGCGTGCTCTTGCGTTGAATGGATTGAACTACTGTGAAATAGTAAAGATTTGATCTTTTTAATGAATAAAAAGAAACCCGCCTCTTTTCTTGAAGTAGTGAATTTTTTGAGAATGTTGTAGTGATGAAATTTTTATGGAATTCAAGTGATAATTTTATGTTTTCTTAATCTAAGAATTAATATTGGCTAACTTAAGTTTCAATCACATCAGAGTACAATTTCTGGATATGCTTAATTTAGCCAAATTCCGGGGTACTTTCAACAAAGTACTGTTACTTAGAAAGGTGGGAGCTTTGGGGTCAAATGTTTTATTATCTGGATGGAGTGATTTTGCTTCAATGTCAAATCAGATTATTGATTCTTTAATCCCACCAAGTTCAGAGCAGAGGGTTACTGATAAAAATGTTGCAATCTTTTGGGATTTGGATAACAAGCCACCCAAGTCGTTTCCACCCTATGATGCAGCAATTAAGTTAAGGAAGGCTGCCCAACAATTTGGATTTGTTAAATATATGATTGCTTATGCTAACCGGCATGCGTTTAGCTATGTTCCACCTCCGGTGAGGGTGCAACGAAGAGAGAGGAAAGCATTGAATAAGCTTGAAACCATGGGTGTTGTTAAGCCAGATGAACCATATGTATGTCGAGTTTGTGGAAGGAGATTTTATAATAATGAGAAATTCATGAATCATTTCAAGCAAATTCATGAACATGAGCATATGAAACGGTTGAATCAGATTGAGTCTGCACGAGGGAAGAGAAGGGTGAATTTGGTGGCAAAGTATGCTGTGAAGATGGAGAAGTATAGAAACGCAGCTAGGGATATCTTGACCCCTAAAATGGGGTATAGTTTGGCGGATGAGTTGAAGCGAGCCGGGTTTTGGGTCAGGACAGTATCAGACAAGCCTCAAGCAGCTGATGTGGCGTTGAGGAATCATATGGTGGATATGATGGACCGAAGAATGGTTGAATGCTTGTTTCTTGTGTCTGATGATTCGGATTTTGTGAGGGTTTTCAAGGAAGCGAAGATGAGGTGTTTGAAAACTGTGGTTGTAGGTGATATAAACGAGGGTGCTCTCAAAAGGACTGCTGATGCTGCTTTCTCATGGCAGGAGATCATGATTGGGAAGGCTAAGAGCGAGGCTGTATCTGTTGTTAAGAAATGGAAAGACCAAAATGTTTTGCAAAAATTGGAATGGATGTATGATCCAGAGAAAGAGAAAAGGTTTTATTTTGATGAAATTGAGAGTGAGGACTCGGATATTGGATGCTTTACTTCTGATGAATGTGGCTCTCATTTAGGCAAGGATACTGATGGCGCATGGTGGGAATTGGAGTCCGGAATCAAAGATGTAAAAAGACCTCCCAAGTGAGTAAGGTAAATTTGAGGTCTATTTGTCGGATTTTGATCAATTTCAATGGCGTATGAAAATGTTCTTCACAAAAGTTATGAAAACGTTTTTCATGTTGCAGTAAGAAGATCATCACTGTGATCGTAGTCCATTATTGTGACTTGAGGGGTCAGTTATCTTGAGTATGTGCTGATTTCAAAATCTCCATGAATGTAATCTGATTCTTGTTTTCCGAGGAGATGAGGAAAGGGTGGGACATAAATGTGAGTTGGCCGAATAAATTTTAACCTGCTGGTAGCAGTCTAGGTAGATGAAGAATTTATGGTTGCTCGTGTTTCATCCTGGTGATGATGAAGATGCATTTGATTCTTGCAAGAATAGGTTTGATTGGTTGTTTCAATTTATGACTCGAAAACTTATGCCAGTGGTAGTTGTACGAGTTTTCACTCTCCTTCATCCATGTTGTGTTTCTTCGATGCAATCACATCAGAGGAATCTCAGACAAATCTTGTTTAAGTTCAATCTCCAGTTCCAGTTCTAAAAGGCCCCTCTAATGGCGCTTATGATACGAGTTAAAGACATTGCTCATTGCTCGTCTTTGATACCAAATAAAACATTACATGGTCGTCAATGGACCATGCAGAATTAACCTTAATGCTTCCCAACATTCTGTCAGAAGCATTCATGTGAGAAGATGTGGTCCTATACCCTAGTACTTAGCTGTGGTTATGTAAATAGCAATTCAGAAAAATGTCGTTCTGTTTGGCCTTTAATAGGGTTAGTTGAAACTTGAACATAGCCCTTAAGTCAAGGTCCAAGTGGGGTGTCTGATTGTGTAAGAGTGTTGTGTTTCATGTTTTGACACATCGACGAAAATTGGATGTGATCATGATTCTCTACGAACCCCCTTTTTCTTTTTACATTCAAAGCAAATTCATCTCCGATGAATTAGATTTTGAAAAGGGTTTTGTTTTTGTTGCTCATTTCGAGCCTTCAGAATGTGAGGGCCAGCACTAAATTTAGAATAAATAGGTATCATCTGCTTGTCTGGATATTCAAGAATCACTCTGCCAGAGATGATAAATAAGAGTTGCTCTAAATATGTAGAGTTGTCGCCTTTGATTTACACATCTAATTTCTGCATTACAATAAAGTATTTGTCTGAATATAAATATGTCTCTGTTGTACTTTGTAGGTGGGTGGGGATATATATTATGAGGTTGTTGTGACTGTTGGTTTTATTCATGTAATAAAAACAGTTTAGTGCCTGAAGAACATAGCTGAAAATCTGAGGAACGTTTTTTGTGGGCTCCAAGAAATCAATGAGGTTCTAATAAATTTTTGGCTTAATGGCTAAATTAATAATAATAATAATAATATAAATATGTTGAATACTACATGTTATTGTAATGGGTGTAGCTATTAATGTTTTTGACTAGAATTTTAATGGGATTTAAAATTCTCTCTTTTTTGAACAAATATGGTCTAAAGGGTCATGAGTATGAGTATGATCAACTGCACACACTAAATTAATTTAATTTAATTTAATGTGGTTGGACCTGTAAATTTATTTTATATTCTTCCTATTTATCCCTGTGCTAAGTAATAAAAAAATTATTACTTATGAAACAACTCTATTGAAAGATTTCTGGAGAATTAAGTAAATAATTAATTAATTTTCTTAATAAGGAAATTAAAAATATGCAATTTTGAGACCAAAGAAAAAGGGAAAGAAAGTAAATTTTAGTAGAATAAAGGAGTATAAATTCTTAATGAAAAAATAATTCACATTAAATACAATACCTCGTAAAATCCATTAATATTATTTGAGTATCCACATAAGCAACTTCATATTTATATATTTTCAATTATGGATAAATGTTTCTAATTAGAATCATATAATTACACTAATATATTTTAATTATTGTTATCTATTTTGTACAGTCGTGTTACCCTACCCACCGTGGACATATTATTATGTGTCCACCATTAATGTGTTAGAAATGTAACATATCTATTAATTTTACAATTGATAATTTATAAAGATAAGATCATTACATATCATTGATGGATGTATTAAGAATTGCGATAAATAGACATTTTAACATTTTCACTATTTTGTATGTTTGACACGCAATAGCTAAGATTTTATTAATTATAAGTGTAATTATTTAGAAAGATGCATTGCTTTAATTATATGCATTTCTGATGGTAGTTAGGCCCTTTTTATGGCCATTTAATTGCTTCTTCAATAGTAGTAGTAATAGTATAGTTATATGCTAACAAACAATGCCACCATAATGAATGTAAATTGTGGTTGCAAATATTTATTCTAATTTTCAATTTTTCCAGCAAACTTTTTGTGATCTTTTCACCCCTAATTAATACTCACTATTTAATTCACACTCTATCTTATGTTCGATTCTTTAGATGCTCCACTTGATATGGTGTCACTGCCGCCTGTAATTTATACATAAACAAATTTTGATTTATATGAATATGTTTAAATTAAGCATGAATATACACATCCAACACCAAAAGAACTTCATCTTCTCCCTATTTTTTACCTCTTTCTTTTGCATCACATTAAATATATATTCTCACTTTAAATGTGTATATATATAGATATAGATATATATATGTGTGTGTGTGAATTAAAAGTGAATATACATCGAGTATTCCATGAGGAGATGTAGCACCATAAATGACCTCATCTTCTCCAACTCCAATTTATTACAATTTAATTCAATTTTCCTCTTTTATCCATAATCAATGATCTACAGATTAAATAGGCAAAACTGTCCTTTTATTTCTTCAATGGTTTCCCTCTTTTTTCCTCTCTCTCTCTCTCTATATATATATATATATCTCTTTTCATACCTCCCATCCAAATAACTCTCTCTCTCTCAAGGTACATTTCATTTCTTCAACTCATAACAACCACCTCTCTCATTTTGTTTACTATTTCATTGAATTATAATTTAATTTACTTTAATTCCTTTGTTTATTACATTGTAGGATCAATTGTTGCGAGAACCATGAGTTACAAAGGTGAGAGCCCGGGGCTTGAGTTGAAACTAAACTTGTCTCCAACGAGGGATCATCGTCGAGCCGTGTCGCCACGTGAATCTGTTTCATCAACGGAGATTTCTCCTCGGAGCTCGTGTGTCTCCAGAGACACGAGCCCCGACAAGGCTGCTCGATATTCGAGCAGCCCCGACAGTGGTACAAGCATGATGTTGGTGGGGTGTCCTCGTTGTTTGATGTATGTTATGCTTCTTGGAGATGATCCCAAGTGTCCCAGATGCAAGAGCACTGTTTTGCTTGATTTTCTCCATCAAGATAAGGTCAACAAAGAACTCAAGAAGTGAATTCTTGATTTCTTGTTTGTTTGGAAATTTTATTTAAGTTTTCTTGCAAGATTTTGTAGTTCTTTTTGATAAATTTTCATGGGGTTATGATATTAATAAAAAGTTCAAAAAAAACAAAAAAAAAAAAAAAAGAGGAGATTTCAATGTTTCAATATTGTTTATTTTCATGTTATGGATTACTAATTGATCGTGAATGTTACATCTGATGAATTTTATTTAGAGATTTGAAGATGGATTTGAAGTGTTGAAGATAGTAATTAAATGCAATGAGATGGTGCAGTTGCAACGAATCATTGTGCTATAATTGTGAGATGTAAATATTATTGAGAGTGTTTGAAGTTGATGGGGGGTTGTTTCTTCACATGCTTCTTGGAAGCAAGCAATTGCACTTCAAATTCAAGCATTTAAGTAGACACCTCCTTAATCAATATTTTATTAAATTTGGGGGCATTATGTGGTGCTATTTAATTCAATTTATCTATCATAAATGATATTTAATTCTATAATTAAATGTATAAAATTTTGCGTGTACTATTAATGGCAAGAGCGGGGTACTAATTCAGATTACCCTATATTGTATTTAGTATTTCATCTCATATTTTATTAATTATATTATTTAATATACAATATTTGTTAAATAACAATATTATTTGATATGTATAGACTTGTAGTGATTATTTTGAAATATTACTAAAGATTTGGTGAAATATAATATGTTAATAAAAGTCTGGTGTGGAGGAAACACTATATGACTGTTCACATATTTTCCTACCTTTTTTAAAACCTAAATCAATTAGAATCTAGAAATAACAGATTACTAATTCAAATGAATTACAATTTACTAAAAAATCTTTTATATTAGGAAAGGAGTTGTATATCGAAAAATGTCTAAAAAAAAAAAAACTAATTATGCAATAAATATTCGGCTTAAATTACTAATATAGATCACATGTATTGTACTTGAAGATTTTTTTTTTTTTTTTTGGATCTTTGATCTTGTTGTGTTCTTCCTTCAATTGTTGGTACTTAGTTCTTTGTTGAAATTAAAATTACGTGTAATACTTGAATTATATTTCTATAGGATCGAGATTCTAAAGGATTTTTGGATTGTATTCTAATATAAAATCACAAAAATTATATGAGACCGTTTCATAAAAAAGGATGGAGTCTCATTATCCACCAATCAAACTAATTTTCACAAACTCATATGAATTGTGGGTTGTGGATTTTGTGGGTTGACCATCTCATGAAAAAAGACCAAGAGACGGTTACATAAGAGTCTCACTCATATAAATTTAGGATGAATGTTATGACAAAACTCAATTTATAAATTAATTTTCAATTTTAAATTCAAATTTTAAAGTTTCTCAATATAAGACTCAATTTAACATTTATTCTCAATTTAAGGCTTGAAAATTAAATTGAGTTCTTAATTCAAGACAAAATATCATTTTATTTATTTATTTATATTTAAAGATTTATTTATATTTCAACATTTATTCATATTTTGGATAAATTAATGCACTTTAAGAACAATTTTCATCCAACTTGTCCTAATTTATATATAAAAAAATTTAAGAAAAAAATATAATTAATTCAATTCATATTATATAATTTATTTTAACTGATTAATATTGAAATCGATTTTCTATATTTTTATTCATAAAATTAAGAAAATTAAGAATTCTTAATTTTATGAATTGCATCAACTAATTATATATATATATATATAATATTAATTCAAATCGGATAAAGATCGTTCCAAAATTGCATTAACTTATCTTAACTTATCTAAAATATAAATACAAATTGAAATATAAATAAATAAAAATTGAATTTTGTCTTGAATTGAGAACCCAATCTAATTTTCAAACCTTAAATTGAGAAGGAAAAAAAAAAATTAAATTGAGCCCCTTATTGAGAAATTTTAAAATTTGGGTAACTAATCTATAAATTGAGTTTTGTTATGAAATTTATCCTATAAATTTATCATATACAAAAATACTAACGAGTTCTAATATAAAATTATTGAGCACATAATTACTAAATTACTATTTTGACCTAAAAAAATACATATAAACATATCATATACAAAAATACTAACTAGAATTCTAATATAAAATTATAGAACATAAAATTTCAAAATTACCATTATTACTTTAAATAATATGGTTATGATTTTGGAATAAGATTCTATATATAAAATTATTAAACACAAAAATACTAAATTACTATTATTACCTTAAATAATACATATATGGATTTATTACCTTAAATAAAACATATATAGAGTTATTACCTTAAATAATACATATATAGAGTTGGGATTTTATAGGATTGTATATAGGATTTTGGATTATGATTCTATATAAAATTAGAAAATAAAAAACACTTGAATTAGAATTCTAGTTGTGATAGGATTATCTTTCCTAGTTGTCTTGTGTGTTCTTTAGTTGATAGGCTTCTTTCACGATTTGCTTATTTAAGCAACTCATAAGACAAGTTTTTCGTCAGAAATAAAATCACAGGTTTTCCGAATTTTAGTGTTTTCTATTCGATAATAATGGCGAACTCAACCCTAATCCAAAATAGCTGCATTTGCATGTATGCATTTAAAGGCCCTCCATTGACAACAAAACAAAACCAGGATCAACTGATCATCAGAATTTCGATCTCACTCGGGTATGTCCAGGAAAACCCGGCCCGGAGACGGAGCCCGTTGATCCATCCAGTCAGCACAAAGAGCTTCAGCTATCCCCGTCGGGCCTTCCAGGGTGATATCATACACAACATAATCCATGGCCTGGAAGTCCCATTCCCCCTGGAAAACCTTATCTGGGGCCTCGACTTCCCACCTGATGAAGCTGGGTCCAGGCATGAAACCCTAGACACAATCACAACGGATAGACTGTCGGAAATTGCTCTTTGTTGTGCAGAGAATGATCAGATAGGGTACATGAGCATCGCCATTTGGAAACTGGTGAAGCTGAAGCCGGAAAAGTATCGAGAAGTGTGTGAGGTGGAGAGACGGCCTTTGGATGACTGGATTCTGGAGAACATGGATGATGTGAACTTGTTTCGGTGTCTATGGTTTATACACAAGCTTCATCGGGTTTCTTCGAAGGATGGTGAATATTACGGGTTGAAATCAGTGATGGTAACATCCGAAAGAGAGTGTTCGATATGCATGGGGGTTTTGAAGAAAAATACACAGGCTATATCTATGTCGTGTTCACATATCTTCCATGGATTCTGCATATTTAAGTGGTTAGAAAGAAGGCCAAATTGCCCACTTTGTCGAAAAAACCTGGCTTTACCATAACAATTCTTTTTTTTTTTCATATGAATTCAAATTATCTTTTATCTTCTTTTTTTTTTTTTCTTAAGAATTCAAATTATCTTTTATCTTCTTTTTTTTCTTAAGAATTCAAATTATCAACCTATGTTATAATCTTGTTCCTCATAATTCTACCACACTATCTCATAATCTTGTTATATTTGCAAAAACTTTAATACATACATTTATATTTGTAAAAACTATTACTATCTAGTTATAATATAATAGAGAAAAAATGTATATTTGCAAAACTATTGTGCACAACACTACCCAATATCTAATATAGAAGTAGAAGAGGAAAATGTTCAAAACAGAGATCTAAACTTATTTTTGCATGTTTTAATGTATGAAAAGTATCTATCACTACTACATAGAGTTCTAACTAAAAATTTTAGAATATTAACATATTTTTGTTCTCCAATATTTTTGCTGTATTTGATGATCCATCCAGTATATTAATCCATGATTTGACAAGTATAAAGCCTTCAAATCAAAAACTAAAAATTAGTCACACATCTAAGATTTCTCTTAATTGATCAAATAAGGTAACAATAGCACTCCCATGTATCAAAGATTGATAGAAAAGCAATAAAAGAACATCGCCTCTCGATCTGGTTTATTAGCTCAAGGAAACAAATACTAGGTCCAGGCAGGTTACCATTATTGCAGAGATTTATTATTAAAAAAATTAATGGCAGATCATCAAGCTAAAAACTTCTGTATATTCCTAGTAAACAAGGTAGTACTCAAAGGACAAGATGAGAAAACAGAGCTCATACATCAGAAAATAAGCCATCAGATGATAATTCACTATTATCAGTGGCCAGTTTATGATGATAGAAACTAGAAAGGATTGGTTCGTACTTGAGAGATAATATATGCGGGCGATTTCAACTATCAGGCAGCAATATGACCAAACAGGCTCTTGCGTATCTGCATTCAAATACAATTTATGGATTGTGGTCAATAACTTAATCTGAAGATTGTATGAACCATACAACTCAGCGGAAATAAGAAGGGATTATAGTTTTCAGACTCTTATACCACTTCAAAAATTTGGAATAGCTCACACGATAAGTCATGTTCAAGAATTTTCCTGTCCATGTTTAACTCCTTTCTTTATTTCTTCCTACAACATTTTCTACTCCCTGATTTGTTTCTTAAAATATTTATTAAGTCTTCAAAATCACATCAGCAAAAGAAAAAAAAAGGGTTATCTAAATGCGTACAGGTTTACATGTTCAACATTTGTCTCAAGAAGACCTGAGCATAAAACTATATGCTGTCTTGAAAGAAAAAACTCAAATGATCCGATTAAGTGAACATTTATCTCACTTCTTTCTTACTTGGCATTTTTCAAAAGATGCTGATTTGACATGAAATTCAATAGAAAATTCTTCATCTTACATGAGAAGGGAGTAAAGATGAATAAATTAGCATCTTAAGAAATGCTAAGCATTTCATGTAAAGTGCAAGAAGAAGATTACTGGACTTGACGTTAAAAGTCATAGTTCAAAATTTGCAACCTTAAACAAGTAGATTCCAATAATGAACACAAACAGGAAAAAGGAAAAGTGAGGAGAATAAATTGAAGGTACCTCTGGCAACTTTTTACGGAATACGACTTCCAATCTAGCATCAAGAGTGTTCTCAAACACAATTTTCCCATCTCTGGAAGCCAACACTACACCTCCAGAACTAAAAACAGAAAGCAGAGAAAGAGTTACTTTAATGTCATTAGCAGTATTTAGACTTCAAACCAGTCAATTCTAGAGCTTAAGTAATCAAAACAGGGTGTGGGGAGAGAACAATTAGTTAGTCTAAATTAACTCAACTCTAAAACTAATTCAATTTACCAGATTATATCCATGAAAGTGCACTAGTTGGTAAGATTTCATTACCAGAAACGATCATGAGCATTGTGATGAGAAGGAGCAGGTGGAAGATAGATTTGATCAATTATGATCTCAGGTGGATGAACTTGTGCCTTTTGGGAATATTCATGCTTTGCTGAGTCCAATACTGACTCCACCAAGTGTAAATCTTCTTTACGACAACGCAACAAGACAGATGGCTCTTTCAACCTCAACAAACTCTGAAATGCGAAGTAAATTTCAAAAAGTTGCAGAGGAATGGTTATATGGCAATAAATTATGCCTATTTTAAAATCCAAACAATAAAATAATATGCAAACACAATTTTACAACAAGGTATACTCTGTAAGCATGCTGATGCATCACAAATATGAAACAGGGCGAGTAGAATCAAATACTATTCAAGTTGTTGCCCACTAGAAATTAAACATGAAAAATGAAGTTCAACAAGAAAAAAGGAGGACAAACAGGATTGCACTATTCCGGAAATTTTTTATATAACTTGAAAGGCTGCACTAAGAAATTTAATATTATATATTAAAATGCCATGAATAAAGTTAATTGCCTCAATTCACTTCTCAATGATGAACAAACAATAATTAGCCTTTACAAGTAATGGTAATGCTTGAGAACTAACATTCTTGATAAAAGTACTTTAAGGAGAAATTAAATTCTCCAAAGAAAAAAAAAGATCGGATGTACAAAGCAGATATACACAATTATCAGGATCAGATATACACAATTAGCAGGATTCGGTTTTGCCGAACCTGAATAGTGAGGTCCTTCAGGAGGCGTTTATAGTTATGATGGTCACGGCTAACATTCAAAAGATCCTTCGCTGCAGCATCCTTCATGGCATTGACCAAATCATCCTGAGCTTGAAGAACCTTGATTCGAGAAGCATTCAGTTGCATTGAGTACTCACTACAACAAAAAATTTGCATATAAAATTTTGATCAGATGACATCCAAAATCGGATAGATCATTGGCATACACACTCCATCAAGATTCCATTCTTCCAATCAGATCTCCTAATCAAGTTGGAGAGTACAGTCACACCAACGAAATGATTCTATAAATTGATCAGTTATCATATTAGGAAAGTCGAAAATCCAAAGAAATTCGCCAGAAAAAAACCAAAATTCTGCTTCAAACAAACACGCAGCAGAAAAACCACCAACAACAAAAAAGAACAAAAATCGCAAATTTTACATTTTTTTGCGAACATCAACTTGTTTCTCTTTGCGTTCATACTCTTGTCTGATCTTCTTCTTCTCGGCTTCCACTAACTGCAACTTCTCGATATTGAATTCCTACACCAGCAATAGAAAAAACTGAGAATCGAATTTGAGAAAACCTGGGATCCGAAAACCTAAATCATAGAGGTCGCAACTCCGAATATAGCGTACCTCTTCCGCAGAGACAGAGATCTCGTTGGCCTTCTCCTCCGCTTCCTGGCGGATGAAGCGGACCATCTGCTGGATCTGCTTCGAAACATCGGCGTCGTTCATCATTGGATTCAGGTCGGGCTTCAACGAGTCGGGTTTGGACCTTTTTCTTACTCTGGAGTAGCCTAGACGTGAACTGGAGATTCGAAAGGGATTGGAGAAGGTGACACTGATATGGCATATATCATTTTCCTTTATCGTTTGCGAAATTAGTAATAACTTTAAAAACGCCTAATTATTAAAAACGAAAAGAAATTCACAAAGTTTTAAAATTTATGATTTAATTCTAATATATCATTACCTTAATTACAGTTTAGATCACTATTTCTTTTCACTCAATTTGAACCCATATTAAATTGGTATGTTATAAGTCATATTATGAACCACTGATTTAAAAATAAAAAGCTTATTTTTTATCTCCATCAAAACAAGTCATTTTAGATAAATTTAAATTAAACGAAAGGGTTATGACCTATGATATGAATTCTAAAGTGGTTATTTAGCTGTATTAGGGTTGAATTGTATTTTTAAAATATGAAGATTTTTTTATTCAATTAAGTCTTTTTAGAATGATTTCAACTGGAATTTACTTATAAAACTCGAACCACATTGAATGGTACTCAAAGTAAGTTAATAGGTACAATCTGGCCCTCAACTAACAAATTATGATTTCAATTGAGTCGAACTACGTGTATATCCATTATTTTATTTAGATAAATTTTAAAACAAAACTTAATTTATAGATTATTTTTAAATTTTTAACTCAAATTTTAAAATTTCTCAATAAAAGATTCAGTATATATATATATATATATATATATAAAATAAATGTAATTTAAAAAATTAAAATTCCTTTATTTTTTTAATTTTATGAATAAAAGTATAAAAAATCAATTTTAATATTAATCAGTTTAATATAAATTTTATTTTATAAATTGAATTAATTATATTTTTTCTCTTTTTTTTCATATAAATTAAGATAAGTCAATTTTGTTCTTAAAGCGCACTAATTTATCTTAATTTATTCAAAATATAAATACATATTGAAATATAAATAAATTTATAAATATAAATAAAATAGAATATGAAATTTTATTTTGAATTGAGAACTCAATCTAAATTTCAAACCTTAAATTGAGAACAAATGATAAATTGAGTCCCTTATTGAAAAACTTTAAAGTTTTAGTTCAAAATTGAGAACTAATTTATAAATTGTGTTTTGTTATAAAATTTATCCTATTTTATTTCATGTTAATCATATATATTATATAATACACTGCTTATAAATATTTTATATATTGAGAGACTTTAAAATTGGTGCTTAATATGCAATAAATAAACTTAAAAAATCATAGAACTGTTCTTTCACTCTTTACATTTTACGTTAAAAGTTATAATTGGCCATTTTAATATGAATTAATTTCAATTTGTAACTTAAACTATTTGATTTTTTCTTCATTGTGTGTCTAAATTAAAAAAAAAATTCAAAGAAAAATTTAAAAATGCAATTTACCTTCAAATACTAGTCAAAAATGCATGATTAATACGTCAAAATGATTATCTTTTAAAGTCAAGTTATAATTTTAAATTAATTTAATGATTCTTGTTTGATTCAAACTTAAATCGAATAAATTTTTTCAAAATCCTATAATAATTATAGTTTGATTTGTGCTCGAATTGAATGAGATTCATAAAATAAATTTGAAATTATAATTTAGTTTCGAATAAAAATTATTTTGAAATATGAATCATGAATTTTTAACTAATATTTGAAAGTAAATTACATTTTTAAATTTTCTAACAAATTTTAATCGAAAAATATGTGTTTAATATAGTTACAAGAAAATTTCGAAGAGAAAGTATAGCGATTGAAAAAGTTCTTGACTTTAAACACCAAAAAAAAAATCAAAAAATTAAGATTGCAAATTAAAATTAACTCTTTTAAAAATCATTAAAGAATTCCAACTTATATTGCAGCCGTCTGTGAACTAATTCTAGAGTTTGAGTCAAACTATGAAGCGTGTTCAACTCAGACCATCATTCTCATGATTAATTAATTATCAAAGCACTTAGATTTAATTAATGTAGTCAATTATATGTTCATCTCCCTCTTTCCAACCTCCTCCTCCACTTAATTCTGTAAAAAAATGTCTTGGTAAAAAAATGTCTTCTCTTCCTCACTCGTCAGTTAATCCCACATTCATGGCTTTAGACAACCTTAAAACCAACGATTTCAGGCCTATAAAGATCCGAGAAGTGTGGTCCCACAATCTCGAATCGGAATTCGAGCTCATCTCCGATCTCATCAACCGTTACCCCTTCGTCTCCATGGACACCGAGTTCCCCGGCGTCATTTTCAAGCACCCCAACTCCGCCCATGCCCCACCCTCCGATCACTACCGGATGCTCAAATCAAACGTCGACATTTTGAACCTCATCCAGCTCGGCATCACGCTTTCCGACGCCTCCGGGAACCTCCCCTATCTCAGCCCTGTCGGCGAGCGCTTCATCTGGCAGTTCAACTTCTCCGACTTCGATGGGGAGCATGACCCCCACGCTCCCGACTCGATCGAGCTGCTGAGGGCACACAGGATCGACTTCGAGAGGAATCGGGTCGACGGGATCGAATCGGCTCGGTTCGCCGAGCCATGGTTCGAAGTAACGGTCGCGGTGCTTGTCGCGATGTCCACCGTTAAGGTTACATTGCAATTTCGCGACGATTTCGCGGCTGTGATGGACAATTTTTCGGAAAAACTCAAAAATAGTCTAAAAGTTCAAGAAAATTACTACATATATGTTTTTACTAAATTAACATAAAAAACAATATTTCAACTATAATGAACATATGAAACATATAATTACATACATTATTAATACCAAATGGAATATCGAGGTGGTTCAAAGTCATCATTATCTTCCCTTTTAGGATAAATAGAAAAATGTGCATAATCATAATGAGTAGGATGAGGTATAGGTTGTTCACGTGGATACTCATGATAATATCCAAATCTTCGATATCCTATACTGTCAGAAGATCCAACCTGATGATCATGGTATCCAGCATTAGTAGGAAATGAGCTCACACTATGTCTCCCACTAGTATAACTAGATGATCCATCTCTGTGACTACGTTGCCGAGCTTCAACCGAACCTCCATAATTATGATCATGGTATCCAGCATTATTAGGAAATGAGCTCACACTATGTCTTCCACTAGTATAACTAGATGATCCATATCCATGACTAGGTTGCCGAGCTTCAAGGATGTATAAATATTAACTAGCCACATTATTGCTACATGGACTTTTATTTGTTTTGTTCTTTTATGTACTTTCGCCCATGTGTGAATAGCAATTTGCTAGCTATTGTTCTTCTTTTAACCCTCTTTTGTACACTTTATTCAAGTGCATGTGCTATCACTTATTCTTCTTTTGTCTACAAATTATAGCAAATAACAACTACTATTTTTATTGCTATAACTTTAATTTTTCTACATTTTTGCTTACACACTCAAAGGTATATATATATACATATTAATATACCCATATGTAATAAACATGTATAAAAAATATTACATTCAATCGAAAAAAGAATATACAGTATTCAAATTCAATTATCTATCCGTCGTTTCCGCTTTTATCGCTCCTCAAATCCGTTACGTCTATTATAACACCGTTACAGTCCGTTATAACGCCGTCACAATCCGATATAACGAAGCGTAACGTCGTTACGAGCGTTATCATGCCGATATCAAGCCTGATAATGTAGTCGACCGTTTTTAACCGAATCAGTGACTCGGAGAAGGCCGTTAAGGTTACGTAACGTCGTTATAACGGCCGTAACGGCTGTTACTTTGAACCATGCGCCGAGCTGATGATGAGCTCTGACCTGGTCTGCAACGACGTCGTCAGCTGGGTGACGTTCCACAGCGCGTACGACTTTGGGTACCTGGTGAAGATCCTCACGCGCCGCCGTCTGCCCGGAGGGTTGGGTCAGTTTCTGGAGCTTCTCAGGGCATTTTTCGGGGACAACGTTTACGATGTCAAGTATTTGATGCGGTTCTGTGAGAGTCTGTACGGCGGGTTGGATCGGGTTGCCCGCATATTGAATGTGGGTCGGGTCGTCGGGGAAATGTCATCAAGCCGGGTCGGATAGCTTGCTGACGTGGCATGCTTTCCAGAAAATCAGGGACGTGTACTTTATGGAGCGTGGGCATGAGAAGTATGCTGGGGTATTATACGGATTAGAAGAGTGTTAAAAGTAGAATTTTTTTTTTCAATTTTTGATACAAAAATTGTGAAGGATTTTAGGATGATTGTAAATTTTTTGATAATTAGTCAATTAGTAGCTACTCTTAGCCATAGGTACATTTACCAAAAATCTCTCTCTATATATTCTTATATCTCATTAAATGTGTTTGACTGTGTCTAGTTAATATAAAATATTGTTAATAATCAATTAGAGACATATATGAAAATTAAGTCTTCATATAAAAATAGGAGCATACAATTAGTTTATCTTGTGAGACAAGTGTGTTAATCTAGTGATATACATTAAATCCTGTAAAATAAAATATGACGCATTTAATGAAGAAAATTGACATACAACTATACATGTTTAATGAGAAACAACACAATAATCCATAAAAATCTAGGTATATTTTCTTTCATGTTTCAATCTTGTATTCGTTTGTTTCATTAAACATATTGTATAGTATATTTTTATTAAACATAATTAATATTTACTACTAAATAAGAGTTTAATACAAAAAAACAATAGAAACTAATTTGAAAAAATTATTCAACTCTAATTCATAATAAAAACTTCATACAATGAAATTCTATAATTTGAAGCATCGGTTACTTTGGAACCTATGAAGTATCAGATTTAAAAAAAAAAAAAAAAACTAAAACAAATAAACCACTATTCTATTTTTTATTTTATTTTTAAAGAGGCCTTTGAAAAAAAAAACTCATCCTTCTCTTAATTGCATGGCATTGAATTCCACCTTTTTAATTTGCCTTCTTTTTCCACTGTATTTTCATGTGAATTTAATGTCTTCACATGGCCACCATTACGCATATCCAAGTTAACTTCTCACGTGAACAACACCGCGGCGTCTCCGCCGTCTGCGGCGGCGACATTTCCATTCCATATCTCCGTGAACGCTTGAACGATGACGTCATGGTGGTGCGGCGAATTCAGCTGCAGAAAGCAGTCGAGAAGCTGCTGAAGATCATCTCTCGAATATATTTCCTTCTCGAAGATCATCTGAAGCATCGACTGTCGGAAATCTTGATACGGGTTTTCCGAATTCTTGACAATGGCGAAGCTGTCTTGGATTTTCCTGCAGGCTCCGGCGGCTGTCGACAGTTTGGTGTGGCAGAGATGAGGGGAGAAGGTGGTGGAGGTGCAGTCTTCGCCTCCGCTGCGTCTGTCGAAGGAGCTGTCGGAAGAAGAGGGGCCGGTGCTGGATTGCCGATCATCGGAGTATGAAGACTTGGGCTTGGGTTTGGGTTCGATGACGTCTGTTGCTTTTGTCCTGCAGTTACAGCCTCCACTTGCTGTCACAATTTTCTTCAATTTTTGTATCTTGCTCGCCGACATGTGGTAGGTCGCGGTGGCGCTACGGTGGTTGGGTGGTGGTCCGGTGGTGGCTATTTGGTGGGTTTTTAACAAGTTGAATAAAATAGCTATGGATTGAGGGAATTAGAGAGACTGAAGCGAACTAAGAAGAATATATATGATATACGTTTTGGCAAAGTATTGGGTGAGGTCGCTCAGATCTCATTCACAGTTCTGTGAGATAAATCAGATTAAATATAAAAAATTATGTAATATTTTTGTATTTATTAGGTGATATTTTTTTAATATATTAAGTAATAGTTTTGGATTATAAAATACATTTTGAGTTTGGTCAAACTATATCATATAAAAATATCATTCCTAACACAAGTTTCATGTGCTCTTCTCTTTTCATTCGGTTGTGTGGTAATATTTTTTTATATATCAAGTAATACTTTGTATTCAATATAAATATATGTATTTAAAACAAAAGTATTACCTGATATTTTGAAAAATATTATCTAATATAAATAAAAGTATTACATAATTTCTTATATCCAACTCGACCACCCATTTCTCATGAAGGAGATGCGTGAGACAATCTTACGTAAGACTTACTCATATCTTTTAGGATATTAATATACAAGAGATAATACCTCCAAATATCCTATTTTCTTATCTTTATAACTCAAATACTCCATCAACTATAATATTATCCCAATATACCCTAAAAGTGGTCAAAGACCAATTTACCCCTAAAAAATCACTATTCAAAATGCTATTTCCACTCTTAATTTATGAATGTCAAACCATCTTGTTAAACTTTGTTTTCACAACCCGGATATAATTATCTTGGTATTTTGGTTGGAAACCTCTCTCGTGCCCCAAAAAACACTCGTATTTATACTTGTGATCTGGTCTGAAAGGTATAACAAAGCCATATACTGAACGATTATTATTCGGAAAAAGAATTAACTGAATTTTTCCATGATTTATATTTATTGAGATCCGATGCTTAAAATGGTATCAGAGCCTGGTTTTATTGAAGAAATAAATTAAATTATGTTGAACAATATTATTTTCTTGTGCCTAACGGAGGAGAAAATCAAGAAAATGTATTCAAAAATATTTCGAGATAACACAAGTGCAGGATATCAGTAATGACATCCAGCTCAGATTGGAACACAATTGTTCCAGACACATCTAAGGTCACGCAAGACCTTAGGGAGATCCAGAAGACCATCATTTATTATGGTGGACAGATGGAGAAGATAGTCCGATCTCTATCCGAGATCCAAAAAGATGTTTCAGATCTGAAACAAGAAATTGTAGATCTGAAGAGAAGACAAACCAAAGGAACTGGAAGATCAATGAACGAGCGTATGAAAAATTCGTTCGGAGATATTCCAATCATTTCCAAAGGAAAGGCTACGGAAGTTTCGAAGCCTAAAAGCAACGACGAACTCCTACTTGATATCATAAGACAAGTTGGATGGAAGTCTCAAGAGTAGATCTTGCAGAATTAACCGAATCATTTTCCAATCTCGGAATTGTGGATCTGGTAAATCTCAGGATGAACGAGCCGATTCCGCCGATTCCAAAGAAGGAAGAGGAAAGCACAAGTACGCCAGTACCGGAAGCACCAGTACCTGAAGTACCGGTTCCTCCCGAACCCAGGTGGTGGCAGGACGGGGTTGAGTATGAAGAATATATAGCTCGACAAGCCAAAACCCGACCGGGAAGGTTTAAAGGAGTATCCAAAAGCCCTTGGGCAAAAACGATGCTTGAACCAACCCATCCGTTTGGAGTGATGCTCACAACAGACATCATCGATTTCAGAAATATGGAAGTTTTGATCGATGAGTGGATGTCATCCATGAAAGTTGCTTCATCAACACTGGATGTTGATAACGATCATTTTTGCCAGATACTGGTAAATAGTTTGCAAGGTTCAGCCAATAAGGCATGGGAGATGACCGAAGCCTCTCTCAAAAAAGAGATCTTATCCAACGAGAATGTTATAACAATTGTCGAAAGGATGGGTCATCTACTCAAAATATGTTTCCTAGGGGACGGATATTTTGAGGAAAGAAAAGACGAGAAGAAAAGAGAGTATACACAAGCTCTGTTTGCTCTCGAATTGAGAAATATATGTTATGCGGATGAATATATATATTGGTTCCGCAAATATTATTTCCAAGCAGATGTACCATGGAATGTGGCAACAGATTTATTCTTTGCAAAAATTTGCAGTCCATGGAGGGAGATGCTTATGCAAACCTACAAGGTACCTACAGGCCGAGTCGATTCAGTGGCCAGAAGGATGTCCTTTTTCAAGGATAGTATACGAGAATGGTGTCAACAAGCAACACTACAAAGGAACAAGAAGAAACTAAGAGGAATGGTGAAAAAGACCCCTCTTTGTTGCGACAACAATGATTTTCCGAGTATTATCGAAGAACCACAACGCGAAAGACACGGAAAGAGAAAGAAACACTTCAAGGGAAGGTTTCAATCTAAGTCCGGAGGATCATACAGGAGACCTTCCAAACAGGGAAGATCATGGTGGTCCAAATCAAAGGCTAGATCTTACAAATTTGGTCAAAAGTCTGGTCCTTCCAGGTTTTCTTCACAGGGATCTAGATCCACAGGGAAGCCAGTAGGAGGAACAACCCGGAAAAGAACTTTCAAACGAGCTCACACTCGTACGAATGAAAGTTTCAAGGATTGCAACTGTTGGACGTGCGGCGCGAGAGGCCATATTTCGCCTGATTGCCCACAAAAGCAAAAAGATGTGCGCCAATTCGAGTACACAGACGACATCCGAGATGCTGTCTTCTATGGTGATTTGGTGCCAGTTTACAAGTTCGAGGACATCTCTTCAGATGAAAGCATCTATGAAGAAGAATTAGAATCTGTTTCAGAAGGATCCGATGGATCATCTACAGAATCAGACGAGTAGCTCCGGCAAACCAGAAGATAGACTCCAGACGACGGACAGTCTATCAGGATTCTTTTCAAAAATGACCATCTCAAACAAGACGATGGAAAGAATCATGCAACAGGATTCAGCTTTAGGTCCGTACGACGGATTTAAGATTGGAAGTCTTAATCGATTTTGTGACAAAATCGGAATAAGACAGCGCAAGCATCACATTATCTACCGGGTGAACTCAGGTGAGTTCTCTATTCCAATAGGGTTAACCGGTAATAACATTGAGATGCAACTTATTCCAAAAGAAGAAATTCTTGAGGAATTGAGTCGTATCAAAGAAAAAGTAGCGGTCACAATGAAATAGATTCATATTGGAACCATTGAAGTAGTGATTAAAGCTACCTTCAAAGAAGGAATTGATTCTGAATTACATCTATCTGTGATGGATAAAAGAATCAATAATTTAAGCGAAAGTTGTCTTGGTACAATGGTAGGTAATTTATATGCTGGCAAACTTATGTTTGACATACATCCTAGGATTGTATATAACCTAGCAGACCAAGATTTTAGTAGAGTCTTAACCCTTCATCAAGATTTTAAAAGACCTGATCTTATGAAAGAAGGAAATAGACCATATTCTATCACGTATAGAATTGCATATGCTCTTTCCAATACACATCATTCGGATATGTTTCTTAGGAAGGAGTATATAGAAATTCCTAGAATTTTCAAGGAATTCGCCAAAGTTATGACACCTGACCCAATCAAAATACCAAGGTTAGGAGGTGTCAATTTGCTAATCAAAGATCAACCTATTCTAAACAGTAGATCATTAAGGTTTGATTCTGAAATTAGTAACAGGTTGTCCTTTTCCGAGGGTAGGATTTTAAGCCTAAAAAGAAAAGAACCAAGTGAGGATTTGTATCCACAAAAGATTAGGGTAAGAAATGTAAAAATCAAATGCCCTAATAATGAATGGAAAGAAATCCATATTGTTTTTGATATATCTAAAACTGATAATTTGTTTCCTTGTGAGGAGATATATCATCTAAAACAACCAAGTATTAACAGATATGAAGGCATGTTAGAAATAGCAGGATATCATGTATCTGTTACAGGAAGTGCAGGCATAACTAAAGGAGTTATGACCCTAGGGTTAAGTTTCCTTGAAGAACATAAGCCCTGGAGAAGAGATGAGAAATGGATGGAATTCGACCTTGATGGACATACAATCAGGGTAGAATAAAACCATTATGCCAGGAATCAAGTTAGATCAAGAGATCATTGATCTCACGATACAAAGAGACAGGCGATAGCTTTGTTAAGATCTTTGCGAGAGCAAAATCTACCAGAACAAAGAAGTATCCAAGACGTCATAAGGATACAAGAGGCTGCGTTAAAAATAAGTCAAATTAACGCACGAATAGACATGCTAGAACGCTGGAGGAGAAGGATTTATCCAAACAATACAGATTTGTTCTAAATTATGCCAGGAAGGTGTATTGATGAAGAGATCCAGGATCTCAGAAAAGAGAAAGATGAGTTGACGGAACGCATTAGAGAAATGCGGGATAATGGACAGACTCATCAAGTAAGGTTTCAAGAGTTGATCTGTGAGCATAATGTTAGAAGCTCAAGGATAAACTTGTTAGAATCTTGGAAAAGAGGAATCTATCCAAACGATTCTGAATGACAAGTATTTTCTCTATATATATATCTGTAGGGATATTATATGACCAATATAAGACGGAATATTTTGCAGCTTATATTGACTCAGGTTCAGGCATTTGCACAGCAAAGCCAGGAGTTTTTCCCAGCGAAGCAGTGGAAAAATTACCTCTTATTGCAGGAAGAGACTTCTCACAGAAGATCCTTATACTCAATAAAGGTATTCGAGAAACACGAATAATGATCGGAGGCGCATTCGATACCCCTTGGTATAAAGTAAGAATGCCACCAATCTATATTCATGATGCAGGTGCTGATATTTTGCTTGGTAACAATTTTATCCAAACTTTTGCAAAATATGAGCAGGATAATCACAAGAACCTGTTAACCTTTACTACTAACTGTGGTAGTATGATACAGGTTTTGCGGCGAGAAAAGGCTTTTAATAGGATCATGCCTATTAATTTTCGCAGCAAACGTGGTGATAATGAAGCCAAGTTAACTCATCCAAAAATGCAGGATAAGAGGAAATTTGGTGAAGCTCTTTTGTCATACAGACAAGAGGGAATGGAGGAGGCACATGAAGAAGCTATTCAGTTTCTAAAGAATGTCTTACAAGAAGGACCACCCCAGATTGACATTAATGAGGAAAGTCTACTTTCTCTCGAAAATGTTAAAAGGCTAATTCAGAGGAACTACAATGAAAATCCTTTAGCCTGGTGGGACAAAAACCAGATCGAAGCAACGTTGAAGGTAAAAGAACAACACAGATACGAGTTGGTTCGATACAAGCCGATACAGATGAATCTTGAAGATCGAAAAGATATGCAAAAGATTATCAAAGAGCATATCGATCTCAAGCTAATCGAAGCAGGTATTTCTCCTTATAGTAGCCCAGGGTTTTTGGTAAGAAACCATGGCGAAATAAAGAGAGGAAAAGCAAGGTTAGTAATTAACTATCAAGGTATTAATAAGATTACCGAATTTGATGGTTATTACATTCCAAGTAGAGAACACTTAATTGATTGTATTAAAGGGTCAAAAGTGTTTTCAAAGTTTGATTGCAAGTCTGGATTTTACCAGATTAAGTTAGAAAAAGAGTCTAAGAAATTAACTGTTTTTTCTACACCACAAGGTCAGTATATCTGGAACGTAATGCCTATGGGTCTTGCGAATGCACCTCAAATATACCAACGAAAGATGGATAATCTATTTAAAGATTATTTTGAGTTTATGTTTGTTTACATAAACGATATCTTAATTGCCTCTAAGAATATGAAAGATCATTTAAAGCATCTTGAAATATTTTCAGAAGCATGTCATAAAGAAGGATTAGTGCTCTCTGAAAAGAAGGCAATAATCGCGGTTAATAGAATCGAGTTTCTCGGTGTTATTATTGACCATGCAGGAATGGAACTACAGGAACATATTGTGGAGAAAATTTGCAATTTTCCAGATGTTCTTAGAGATAAGAAGCACCTTCAAAGTTTCTTAGGAGTGATTAATTTTGCAGGTTCATTCATTAAGGACTTGGCAAAATATCGAAAGGATTTCCGTCCTTTATTGCAAAAGGATGAGAAAACCAAATGGAAATGGGAAGATATTCATTCCCAAAGAGTTCGTGAGTTAAAACAGGTTTGTAGCAACTTACCAAAACTCGCGATTCCTCAAGATGAGGATCAGTTAGTTGTCTACACAGACGCTAATGATTTCAGATGGGCAGCAGTGCTCATGCGAAAGACATCTACGGGTGAAGAACCATGTAGATACACTGGAGGGTTGTTTACAGAACAACAGGCTAGAGTTTGGCATATTAACGAGAAAGAATTCTTTGCTGTTTGGAAGGCTTTTAAAAAATGGTCTTTATTTTTATTAGCTAAAGAATTTATATTAAAAGTTGATAATACTAACGTTAAAGCTTTTTTGAAAAACAAACTTGAATCAAAGATCGAAAAAGCACGTATTATCAGGTGGCAAGCAGAATGCCAATATTATCTTTTTGATATTGTCATAGTGAAATCTAATGAGAATGTTCTTGCAGATTTCTTAACAAGAGATGGATATCCTTGAAGCAGATTCCATCACAATACGAGCAAGACACCTTAGGGAGAACCTTGAAATGCATTACAATGCCTTCGAGGAACTAAGGGTAAGAGCCGAAGCGGCATCTTATGTCCAGAAAGCAGATTTGGACAAAGTCCAAATGACTCTACGTGCAGCCATAACTTCAAATAATGATTTATGGAATGCATTAGTAGATCCTGTAAACAAGGCCTGTTCACCATCGGTGATGCAGAAAGAATTATACGAGAGGAGTTCATCATCGATGAACAAACATGGTACTTTTATACCCAAAACAGGACATCCTGCTGATAAAAGTTTTTCATCGGACATCGGTGAAAAGGCTGATAAGGCCGAACCAAGTGTTTTATCGGATTCCGATAAAATTATTAATTCGGAAGGTCAGGAAGCAATTCTAGACAACCCGAGTCAACCCAGCACCTCTGGGGTAAAAGAGGGAGAGGTTAACCTAAGACCACAGACTGGACCTAGACAGGTTAACACTAATCAAGCTATTTCTCCTCTGCAGGTCTACCAAAAAACATGGGAGAAATTGGTGACAAGAAATGGGATCAATCCAAATAGAATTACTGCGGATTGGTCTGGTAAGTATCCAAGACTTTGGATGCTCCCGGGGGTAAACCCTCATGATGTGCGGGAATGGTTCGATTTTGGAGCAATTGCTTCAGTTTTTACTACCGCACCCAGCTTTCCGGAGATTTCCAAATTACCAGATTGGATATCTACTGCTGTGCACGATTCATGGCAGAACAATCCATACTTGGGTCGAGGAGATATACTGGAGCTAAAAATTATCTCTGCTGCTCCAGAAATCACAGGAAAAGGGTCTTATCCAGTTTTTCAATTCATAAAACTACAGAGACCTGAGATGGGGGCAATAAACCGAGCTAAAACACCCCCAGAAAATAGCCCTTTGGTAGTCGCCTTGGCTGAAAATGATATATCAACTAGGCGAGCATGGGGCCTTTGGGTCTGTCTCACCGAGATGGACAAAGTGAAGTATCCATTCAAAATATTTCATAACTCTGTGAATGGATCATTCCTGTTAAATTCTATGACAGGAACAACTACCGGATTTGCTGAAAACCTCTTTGAAAATAAGAGAAAGTTAATCTGGGAAAATAAGGTTCCAGCCACGGAACAGACAAGGAAAAAGATATGTAATATGATACATATCGGGAGATGGGGAGAGCGGATATGCTCTTACTGTCAAACACAAGAGAAACCGCTGTTTGGACAGGGTTTCAAAATAAAAAAGGACAAACCCGATTACCCAAAGAAAAAGGGAAAATGGAAGGGTTTTTAGAAAATAAAAACAAAAAATGTAATAAAAGGAAACGGGTCTAATTAGACTCGATTGTAAACAAGCTGAACATGTATTCTACTAATGTAATAGTATAGGAATACATTGAAAAAAACATAGGATGCCAATTTCAGACAAGAGATAGTGGCATGTCCCGCCACCGTTGAAGAATCTGCATCCTGCACCAAAAGACAAAGGTGGAGGACCCCTCCACTAAGGAAAAACTCGTTGCCGACACAAGAAGACAACGAAGATAGTAGATGCACCTACCAAGTGGTGGGTGAGAAATAAAGGAAGCTGGCCCATTACCCACTCATCTAATGGATTGCAAGCTGGCAAAGGCAATAATGCAACCTCAACAGGAGTACATTAAGGCCTATAAAAGGAGGCATTCAGCCTCAAATGAAGATCATCGAAAACACACCCTTTCTTCTCCTTTCATAAGTTTTTCGAGAAATCTTCTCTCTAGTCTGTAATAGTATAGCTTTCAAGCTTTCCTGTTCATGGGGGTTTCCCCTTCACGAGTCTTAGCCATGATAGGCTAATTCAAGTTTCTCTTCCAATGGCAGAGAAAATTTATATTGTAAAATAGTTTAGTTTATTTTCTTCAATAAATAAGGCTTTTGCTTTCCGACATTCTGTCCAAAAATTTTATAATTCTGAGTGAAAAATTATCCAGTAGTGCGTCTCCCCGTGACCTCCTTAAAGGCAGGTGGCCGTTGAAAAGGAGTGTGATCAGGGTTCCCAAGAAAATCGGTTTCAGAACCATAGACTGCGGGCGAGTGGTTGGATCTTTGATCCATAAAACCTGAACCGAGGTCCAAGGGAACTTAAGAGACAAAGACGAGGTATGATTTAAACTCAGTTTTATTTTATTTACAGAAGCATGTTGGGCCTGATATTGATCAAAGGGCTAATCCGGATCTAATAAGTATAAGGATTGGAAAAAGAAAAAATTGGCTAATGGCAAGCATGGTTTTTTGGAGGTTTTTGAATGTTAGTAAGGGTAAAATGGTATTTTATCATAAAAAAGGGGTAGATAGGGATATTTTGTTATGAAAGTGGGTATAGAGGGACTTTTGTTATATGGTAGGGTAGTTGAGGAAAAAATATAAGGAAATGGGTTATGTTTGGATTTGATCTCTAATATACAATATGATGTATCTTATATTTCAAAATAATTATCATATGTTATGTATATTAAATTACATTATTAATTAATATATAATATATATTAAATATCATGAAATACTAAATATAAAATTAAATATAATATAATGTTCAGATCGGGAGTCATACAAACCCCACTCATTAGTTAACATGTCTCAATTTAATTAAATAAAAGGTAAATATATATTCGAGGACATGAAAGCTTTTACTATTTAATTTTATGTTATAATTCAAAAGGGTAAAATGATTATGTGGTAGAGTTTGTTTAGGATTTTGATAGTTTTAAATCAATGTAATTTGAGTGTGTTTTATATTTGAGGTGTGTTAGGTAAATGTTGGAGTATGATAGCTTATCTTCTTTTTTATTTCGGTTTATGTTTTCATAAAATAATCAACATATATCGTATTTAAAAATTGAATAACCAACACATGTGTCATATATATAACTAATCATAATAGCAAGCTAGCTAGGTATAATAGTCCTATTAAAAGCTAACTTTGACGGTTGAAACTTGAAAGTTGAAACACAGCGTTCTCATTTTTTATTTATTTATTTTTTAAAAAAAAATTTAAACTAGACTTGTTTTATTTATAGGACTCTTTTTGACACGATTGATGAATTTATGTATATCCAGTAGTACATTAAATCATGAGATAATCTTACAAAAATCACATTTATTGTAAAATTAAAGGATGAGTCTATACACACTCCATTCATTTTTAAATACATTCATTTAAAATAAATGAGAAAACAAATATATATATATATATATAAATATCTAAATACCCTTATCAATTAAATTACTAAATAATCAATCTTCATCTTCATCTTCATCTTCATCCCTACAATCACAAGCAGACTTCATCATCTGCTCCATAACTTACACACAGAGACACTTTATATCCATTACACTCATCTTCATTTTCAAAATTATAAACATTTATTCTTCACAACTCACAGACGTGCAACTATTATTACTAATCAGAAGAAAAAAAATGAGATTTATAGATCAACTATCAACCGAAAAATCAGCTCCCAATTCGGCAGTTACTTAGTTGTTCGAAATTCGACCGCAATCGATCGAACACGCTGCGGATGAGTTTGATCAAAAATGATCGAATCATAGGCAACGAAATCGACAAATTAGAGCCGAACACAACCGAGCCCATCCTTGCGTCGAACACGCTATGGATGAGTTCGACCAAAAGTGGTCGAACCATCAACAACGAAATCGACGAACCAGAGCCGAACACAACCGAGCCCACCCTTCGATTTTCTCGGCTTTCAGCGATAACTCTTTTACCCTCTACACTATTAATCCTAATTTCCCGTACACATTATCAGTCATAAGAAGATTTTCTTCATCATCCATCAATTTCATATTTTCACATATGCTTGGCCATGAGAGAGATAATGGTGGTTGGCTGATGGGGTTTTGAAGAGAGATGATGATTATGAAAAGTTGCTTCAATACACCGTGTATCTATTTTATTTTTTTAATAATCAGATTTTATGTTTTTATTTATATATTTAATAATAAAGGGGTGTGTTTAGAAAATTTTAAATTGTTTTACATTTTAATGGGTATATTTGAAAATTGAGGTGTGTTTTGAAGATAATGGATGTGGATAAGGGGGCCCAAAATTAAAATATAATACGAGATATATTTCACTAGATTAATGATGATAATGTTGAAGTTTCAACAAAATGGGGTCTTAATTGAGTGTCTTTTCCCATCATTAAATGCTAAATTACTTTAAATATATTACATAATAAATAAGTTATCTTATAATTTATATAAAAATATTAATAAAATAAAAGATTACATTTTGTTTATTATTATTATTATTAATGTTTTTGTTGGAAAATTTTATTTTTATAGGTATTTGAATTATATATATTATATAAATTAGCTATTTAATAAGTTTAAATCTTTAATACATGTTACATTTATTTTAAACTTTTATATTGCATAAAATAAATGAACTACAAAAATTCATTTCTATGCATACATCATCATCATTATTATTAGCATCATCTTTATCTTTTTTTTTTTTTGAAAAATATTATTAGCATCGTTGTTATTAGTATAGATAATTAAAATTATTATCTATATTTGCATATATTTATAAATTAATATACGTTTAAACTTAAAATATAAATTTATTATATTATTAAAAATTATATTTTATCATGATAAATAATAAAACATGCATCATGTAATTATACTCATTATATTATTAAAAATTATATTTTATCATGATAAATAATAAAACATGCATGACACTCGTGTACTACTAGTAAGTAGTAAGTATTAATAGGAGTTACAAAGAAAAACTATTAATTGGGTTTTGGATATTGTTGTCATCCGGCCCTAAATATTTTGTTTATGTTCAATTTTATTTCATGGGGTATTTTCTCTTTCGCTAAAGAATCATGTAAGTACATAATTTTATTTTTTTTCCTTTTTTCATTAGAGTGCATAGTATTTTTAGGGCATAAAGTTCATGACAATTCTAGTTCAAGTCTTTATTATTATTCTATTTTTGCAATTATAGAGTGTGTAATTAAGGTTCTTGCCATTCATGAATTCACTTCCTATTTCAATGGTATTTCTCATTCAATTGAATGACATCGTTGAAGTTGAACAATCTTTAAGTCTTATTAATCATGGATGATATCTCAGTTTGATTAATCATCAATTCCATCAAAACCTCAGTTTACGATCAAATTAAAGCCCAATTTCCTAAAAAAAATGATGGGTTCAGGTTTTCCTTTAACCCAACTCCATTATTTAAAAATTAGAACAATTGGTTCCTGAATTATGAAGTTCCAAAAACCTCCATTGAAAAAAAAAAAAGTAAAAAGAAAAACAATTATGTAAATAACAAAGACTATAAGAAATTTTTAGTATTACAATTGATGCACCAAGATTCTGCCTTGAACCAACCTAGCAATATTCCCAACTACACCTAGGTACTACATTGTTAGAACAACAATGTCAAAATTAAAATCAACTACTATATTAAAAAATTCAAAATCATCATTGCTAGTTAAAAAAGAAAAAATAAGTATTAATCCAAGAATAACTACCTACTTGTCACATCATCTACGTCTTGATGATGATCACCGAATCCAAAACAAGCCCCAATAATCTTAAGAAAATCAAACTTTCTAGAGGGTTTTGGTTCAGGACAAGGAGAGACGGACTTCAAATACAACCAAGTAGCCTTTCTCACCAGTTGATTCTTGATTGCAATGTCATCGCAACAACGTATCACTTTCTTATCATTTGTTGTGTCAATGATGTCTCTCAAAGAAATATAACATGATAACGACGAAAAGTCGGAGTTGAGTTCATCATAGGATTCTTGTGTGAAAGTATGATTATGTTGGATGGTTGGAAGCTCTGGATTTGAACTTTTGTGTTGCATTATTATGACCAAGAAGATGAATTAATTAGAGCAAAGTTTCTTAAGGTTCTGAATTACAATTATATTATATTTATAGTTGGATATAGACAAAAATAAATCCTAAATACATATGACTTATTATTGTATTAGGAAACAGTTACAATATTATCTGAAACACTTAGATATGCCTATATCTAAGTTGTTTTGTGATATACAATTATATATCTTATATATCTAATTTTTGGTGCATATACATTGAAGGTATATAATTCTAATTTTTTATTAATAAAATAAAAGAATGGAAACTAACTAGAAAATTTTAAAAATAAAAAATAAGGATTGTAAAATATGATCTATATCATAAGTAAAGAATCTCGTATGATCTGATATATCAGAAGGTTTATTGAGGCTTATCTTCAAACTCGGAGGGTAGAGTTGTAAATTCATTAGCGCCTAAAAAATAGGGGTCCAGAATTATGTAACTTGTCACACTTGGGATCTTAGTTTTAAAATTTCTCTATCTTCTCCACCGCTTTTAAACATAAAAACGTTCACAAAATAAATAAATAAATAAAAAGGTATAGATTAAACAGATGTTTTTTAGCTGCAAAAGCAATGGCCACGCTTCTGCTAATTCCTGTTCAGATTATCAGTAAAAAAGCAATTTCTTCTTCTTCATCTTCTCCATTACAAGATGGTAAAATCAACAGATTTAACTGCTCAAAGAGGCTAATTTACAGCAGATTGAGAGTTAGAGCTGTGAAGGAGAAAGCAGAGGAAATTAAGAACCCCTCTTCTGCAGAAGAAGTTACCAAGAAATATGGCCTTGAAGTTGGTCTTTGGAAGGTCTTCTCTTCTTTCTCTTTTATTTTCACTTTCATTTTCTTGATTATGCTATAAGTGGGGTGTCTTTGATTGGTTGAATTTGGGATTTGTGTTCTTGGAAAGGGTTTTTGAAAAAATTGGATCTTTATGCAAGAATCAGACTGTGAACCCATTTTGCTTTGTGGGAATTTACAGTAAAAGTGAATGATTGATTTTAAACAGTAAATTTAGCAATCTTGATGCATAAGTATTGCAGAGTGAAATTGTATATTGAAAGTTGGATTGGAATGACAGATATTTTCTTCAAAAGGAGGTGAAGAAGGTGAAGAAACCAAGTCTAAAGGAGATCAAGCAAAGGAGCTCCTAGCAAAATATGGAGGAGCATATTTAGCCACTTCAATTACACTTTCCTTGATATCTTTTGGCCTATGTTATGCACTGATCAATGCTGGGGTGGATGTACCAGCATTGCTGCAAAAGGTACCATTTTAGATGCAGTTCACGAGTAGTAGGAGTGTAAAAGAATAAGAATTTTTTTGATTCGATTCGTATTCGAAAAATTCAAATTCGAATAAGAATTTTTTTTAATATTCGAATTATTTTTAAATACAGTAAAACATCTATAAATTAATACTCTATAAATTAATAAACTCTTTAAAATAATAAAATCTTCCGGTCCCGACTTGGGGTTTTGTAAAAAATCATTAAATTCGATGAGATAATAAGATAATAATTTTTTGAAAAATCCCTTTATAAATATTAGGTCTCATTAAAACTCTAAATTAATAATTCATAAACATTACAATTATAAATATTATGGTAATTTGCTAAAATATGAATCTATTGTTACTTAATTTTTCTTAAAATTTAACATGTATATTTAAGTACTTCCAATGAATTGATACATGCATCCATGAATATAATAGTTAATTGTATACAATGAATTGATATTATACATGAATATATTTAATTAGTTATAAAGAATTGGTTGATATATGAATATAATCAATGAAACATGTATATGAATTCATTTATTTTCAATACATATGTACTAAATTTGCTGAATTTAAAAAGTCTCTCTTTTAATTAATAAAATATTAATTTATCGATATATTAATATCTCTTTAAATTAATATAATTTCATGGTCCCAGGTTATTAATTTATAGAGGTTTTACTGTACAAATAAGAATACCAGTGTATTCGATTCGATTCGAAATATTTAAATATACATATTTATATATATATATATATATATATATATATATATATTTACGTATTTATATATATATACGTATTTATATATATATATATACTTATTTTTTCATTTTAATTTATTTCATATATCTAATTATTTCATCATTTAGCAGGTTTTCGAATCGAATATCATTATTATTTTCACGAATCGGATCGAATATTTAAAAATTGTGTAAAAATTTCGAATTTCGAATCGAATATTTGAATTATATTTTCAAATCGAATCAAATATTAATTGAATTTATATGAAACGAATCGAATACGAATCAAAAATTAGTATTCGAACTCGAATCGAATACGAATAGTATTGAAATTTTTTGAATTCAAATAAAATTTATCAGTATTCGATTCGGTTCGATTCGTTTACCGCCATAATTAGTAGTAATGTTTTGCCTGTATTGCAGATTGGAATTTCTTCAAACGAAATGTTTTGCCTGTATTGCAGATTGGAATTTCTTCAAACGAAACAGGGGAAAAGGTGGGGACGTTCGCGTTGGCTTATGCTGCTCATAAGGCGGCTTCACCGATCAGATTTCCACCCACTGTGGCTCTTA
This sequence comes from Scutellaria barbata, assembly GCA_028654395.1. NCBI lineage: Eukaryota > Viridiplantae > Streptophyta > Magnoliopsida > Lamiales > Lamiaceae > Scutellaria > Scutellaria barbata. Next base: position 1,380,567 of record CM053653.1, on the reverse strand, counting down.
CACCCATTGTTGCTAGTTGGATTGGCAGGAAAGGTGATCAGAAGAAGTGATTCATGTCATGTTGAATGGATGTAATTGCCACAATTTTGTTGTCAAAGCAGCCTGTATTGATACAATTTGTGTTCATAGCTGAATAGAGATATGCTAAGAGCTTTGGTACATATTCAATCTAGACTAACATATTACAAAAGAGGCAATTGAAAATTTCCCAATAAAAGCTCAACACACTTGATTCGTAGGGTGTTCAGCTCGACTCGCGTCATTACGCCCGTCTCTATAAACATAATACATACACTATTTGAGCATTGCTTGATCAACATTCCACCACTTGATTAGAAGCATAAATACCAAACACAGATAAGGAGACAAGAAGATGGTATAAAATGTGTCGAAATAAATGTTGTAAATGCCTGGCCAAGTTTCAAGCATGTTTAACCGAATATAGTACTGAATTTCTCTCTCCATTGTGAGGAATTGTGTACATACGAAAGGATTGTTTACTTGAACAAACGAGCGAGGTCAGGGTCATCCAGGTCCAAGTCCAACCATCCTTTAAGTCGCATATGTTCGATATAGTGGTCTGGGGGCTTAATAGCACGTGGATTTCGTGGGGTGAAGCCATACATTCTCTCAAGATCCTTAGCAAGCCAACGAGTATATGCACGGTCCAGAGGTAGCACAATTTTCAACAACACCTCTTCCTTCTCAGACTTGGCTTGTTTGTTTCCCATTGATAAACCTAAACAACTTTAGAAACAAAACTTAGCAAACAAAGAAGAAAAAGGAAAACAGTGATAGAGATACGAAGGTAATGCATTATCCATACATACACATCAGATTTGAATCAACACTTGTAAGAATTCACATTGGAATAGCAATCTTTCACTAGCATAAAAAGTACTTAACTTCACACAATAAACCATGGCTGATTATAGTTGCCTGTGTTGGTGGAATGCAACTATAAACTTAACTTAGTCAAACGAGAGAATCACTAGTTAGACATCACACTTTATATAACATTGAGCTCACTAAAGAGACCACTATTCCGAACCAATTCAACACAGCAAAAGTGGCCATAACTTCATCAAAAAAACCTTTTAGCTATGCTTCTGAAGAATATCAACAATAAGCAATAAAGCCAGATTACTTCTGACCACTCAAAATTCTGACTTGGGCCGCTTAGATCCTTCATTTGATTATCCAAAACTCTCAGGAATCTAGAAACCCAAGAGAAAACAGAGAACAACAAAATTCCTTTCAATTTGAACAAGTTTGAGATCGATTCTAAACCACAATTGAGAACAACCCTGCTTACATTCAACAAGAAGTTCAAGTCCACCAACTAATAGCACAATACAACTCATTCAACCCAAAACAACAGTTTTTCATGGAATGTGAAACAACAGCAGAAAGATGGCTTAAGAAACTAATATTTGAACCCCACCAACTGATAAGAAACGAGGGAAATTCTTCTGAAATGAATAATCAAGAAATCACCTGTGACTGCTCGGATACGTGAATCAATGGGTCGTCGCTGATGACGATAAAATTGAAGCTAACTGTAATTTTGAGTTAGGTTTTTGAAAGGTTGATAAGTTTTTATATATTTATTTACTTTTTTTTTTTGAGGAATTATGAATTTTTTGCTTTATTTTAGTCTTACCTTATCTGGTCAATGAAAATTGAGAAAATGGCCCAATATAACCTAATTCCCTATATTTAGTGTCAATATGCCCCATCCTTATAATTTTTGCTCCATATACCCTATTCGTTATATTAATATACCCATCTACCCTTTTTTTTTTAAAAAAATCGACATGTGGACCCCGATCACTAATTGTGTCAGTTGCGCATGTTTGACTTCTTATTTTGTGTATTTTGCCCATGTATTTCGTTATTTATTTTGTTTATTTTGTGTATTTGGTTATTTGTATGTTATTTAATTATTTTATTATAATTGCCGTGTATTTTATTTTATTTTAATTACATCTTATATTATTTAATACATTATATTTAAATGAAAAATAATAATAATACTTATAAAATATTGGCAATAATATGGATTTAGTGGGAACGACAATTTTTTTTAATATTTAGGGGGTGCACGGCAATTTTGAAAATAATTGCCGTGCCCCCCTTTATTTTTTGAAAAAAATTTGTAAAATTTTATTTAGTGTTATAATTAGTGAGAAAATTATAAAAAAGCTAATTTTGAAAGTTGCATTGTAATTATTAATAATTTTAAATGATTAGTATTAAATTTCCTGTTTTTTCAAAATTGTCGTTCCCCCTATATTTTTTCAAAAAAATTTCTAAAATTTTCTTAAGTGTTATAATTTGTGAAAAAATTATGAAAAACCTAATTTTGAAATTAGCATTGTAATTATTCATAATTTTAAATGATTAGTTTTAATTTCTCAATTTTTGCAAAATTGCCGTTCCCCCCCTATATTTATATTTTTTTTTTCAAATTAAATAATTATTGCAATAATTATTTATTTCTTGTTATATTAGATTATATTACATTTTGTTATGCAAATTGTTATCTTATTTCATTATATTGTATTATATATTATAATGTAATTATTATTATTATTTTCTACTTATTTTGCTAATTACATATTATATTATTTAACACATTATATTCAAATCCAAAATAATAATAAACTTATAAAATAGTGTCAATAACATGTATGTAGCTTGAACGGCAATTTTCTTTTTTTTTAGGGGGTGCACGGCAATGTTGAAAATAATTGCCGTGCCCCCCTATATTTTTTCAAAAAAATTTCTAAAATTTTCTTAAGTGTTATAATTTGTGAAAAAATTATGAAAAACCTAATTTTGAAATTTGCATTGTAATTATTCATAATTTTAAATGATTAGTTTTAATTTCCCAATTTTTGCAAAATTGCCGTTCCCCCCCCTATATTTATATTTTTTTTTTCAAATTAAATAATTTATGTATCAATAATTATTTATTTCTTGTTATATTAGATTATATTACATTTTGTTATGCAAATTGTTATCTTATTTCATTATATTGTATTATATATTATAATGTAATTATTATTATTATTTTCTACTTATTTTGCTAATTACATATTATATTATTTAACACATTATATTCAAATCAAAAATATTAATAAACTTATAAAATATTGTCAATAACATCTACATAGCTTGAACGGCAATTTTCTTTTTTTTTTAGGGGGTGCACGGCAATTTTGAAAATAATTGCCGTGCCCCCCTATATTTTTTTAAAAAAATTTGTCAAATTTTCTTAAGTGTTATAATTTGTTAAAAAATTATGAAAAAGCTAATTTTGAAATTAATATTGTAATTATTAATATTTTTAAATGATTACATTTAATTTCCCAATTTTTGCAAAATTGTCGTGCCCACTCTTTATTTTTTTTTTTGTTTACAAATTAAATAATTTTTTAAATAATAACATGTATGTAGCTTGAACGGCAATTTTGTTTTTTTTTTAGGGGGTGCACGGCAATTTTGAAAATAATTGCCGTGCCCCCCTATATTTTTACAAAAAAATTTGTAAAATTTTCTTAAGTGTTATAATTTGTTAAAAAATTATGAAAAAGCTAATTTTGAAATTTGCATTGTAATTATTATTAATTTTAAATGATTAGTATTAATTTCCCAATTTTTGCAAAATTGTCGTGCCCCCCTATATTTGTATATAGTATATAGTATAAAATTCCACACACAATTTAAAATTGCCGTGCATCCTTTTTTTTTTTTCAAAAATTGTTGTACGGTATTAATATATATATAATTAATATATATTATAATGTATATTAATATATTACATAATGCATATTTATATATATATATATATATATAAAATTGCCGTGTACACGGCAATTAATTATATAATATATAACTAATTAATATATATGCACGGCAATTATATAACATGCATTATATATGCATAACTAATTATATAATTATATAATATATTAATATATATTATATAACTAATTAATATATATGCTATGCACGGCAATTTTATAACATGCACGGCAATTATATAACATGCATTATATATGCATAACTAATTATATAATTATATAATATATTAATATATATTATATAACTAATTAATATATATGTTATGCACGGCAATTATATAACATGCATTATATATGTATAACTAATTATATAATTATATAATATATTAATATATTTATATAACTAATTAATATATATGCTATGCACGGCAATTTTATAACATGCACGGCAATTATATAACATGCATTATATATGCACGGCAATTAGGATTAGTGGCACGGCAATTATATTAATAAAAATTAGCTTTTACAAAAATTTGTATTATTAGTGACACGGCAATTATATTTTCAATAAATTATTAGTGGCACGGCAATTAGGATTAGTGGCACGACAATTATATTAATAAAAAGTTAGCTTTTACAAAAATTTGTAATATTAGTGGCACGGCAATTTGTAATATTTGTACAAAAATTTTTGAAAAAATAAAGGGGGCACGGCAATTATTGAAAAAAATGCCGTGCACCCCCTAAACATTAAAAAAAATTGTCGTTCCTTCAATATATATTATTGTCAATATTTTATAAGTGTTATTATTATTTTTGATTTGAATATAATGTATTATATAATATAAGATGTAATTAGCAAAATAAGTATAACAAGAAATAAATAATTATTTAAAAAATTATTTAATTTGTAAACAAAAAATAAAAAAAAATAAAGAGTGGGCACGACAATTTTGCAAAAATTGGGAAATTAAATGTAATCATTTAAAAATATTAATAATTACAATATTAATTTCAAAATTAGCTTTTTCATAATTTTTTAACAAATTATAACACTTAAGAAAATTTGACAAATTTTTTAAAAAAAATATAGGGGGGCACGACAATTATTTTCAAAATTGCCGTGCACCCCCTAAAAAAAAAAGAAAATTGCCGTTCAAGCTATGTAGATGTTATTGACAATATTTTATAAGTTTATTAATATTTTTGATTTGAATATAATGTGTTAAATAATATAATATGTAATTAACAAAATAAGTAGAAAATAATAATAATAATAATTACATTATAATATATAATACAATATAATGAAATAAGATAACAATTTGCATAACAAAATATAATATAATCTAATATAACAAGAAATAAATAATTATTGATACATAAATTATTTAATTTGAAAAAAAAAATATAAATATAGGGGGGGAACAGCAATTTTGCAAAAATTGGGAAATTAAAACTAATCATTTAAAATTATGAATAATTACAATGCAAATTTCAAAATTAGGTTTTTCATAATTTTTTCAAATATTATAACACTTAAGAAAATTTCAGAAATTTTTTTGAAAAAATATAGAGGGGCACGACAATTATTTTCAAAATTGCCGTGCACCCCCTAAAAAAAAAGAAAATTGCCGTTCAAGCTACATACATGTTATTGACACTATTTTATAAGTTTATTATTATTTTGGATTTGAATATAATGTGTTAAATAATATAATATGTAATTAGCAAAATAAGTAGAAAATAATAATAATAATTACATTATAATATATAATACAATATAATGAAATAAGATAACAATTTGCATAACAAAATGTAATATAATCTAATATAACAAGAAATAAATAATTATTGCAATAATTATTTAATTTGAAAAAATATATATAAATATAGGGGGGGAACGGCAATTTTGCAAAAATTGGGAAATTAAAACTAATCATTTAAAATTATGAATAATTACAATGCTAATTTCAAAATTAGGTTTTTCATAATTTTTTCACAAATTATAACACTTAAGAAAATTTTAGAAATTTTTTTGAAAAAATATAGGGGGAACGGCAATTTTGAAAAAACAGGAAATTTAATACTAATCATTTAAAATTATTAATAATTACAATGCAACTTTCAAAATTAGCTTTTTTATAATTTTCTCACTAATTATAACACTAAATAAAATTTTACAAATTTTTTTCAAAAAATAAAGGGAGGCACGGCAATTATTTTCAAAATTGCTGTGCACCCCCTAAATATTAAAAAAAATTGCCGTTCCCACTAAATCCATATTATTGCCAATATTTTATAAGTATTATTATTATTTTTCATTTAAATATAATGTATTAAATAATATAAGATGTAATTAAAATAAAATAAAATACACGGCAATTATAATAAAATAATTAAATAACATACAAATAACCAAATACACAAAATAAACAAAATAAATAATGAAATACATGGGCAAAATACACAAAATAAGAAGTCAAACATGCGCAACTGACACAATCAGTGATCGGGGTCCACATGTCGATTTTAAAAAAAAAAAAGGGTAGATGGGTATATTAATATAACGAATAGGGTATATGGGGCAAAAATTATAAGGAGAGGGCATATTTGCACTAAATATAGAGAATTAGGTTATACTGGGTCATTTTCTCATGAAAATTTCATCCAGAATATATATATTCTTACATATAATCAATTCAAATTAATATATATATTTTTTATATAATATTTTTATATTAAAATTTTATAATATTTTAAATTAATTATAATTTTAATATAAAATTATTTAAATATAAAAATTTTAAATTATTATTTTAATCTTAAATAATAATTATTAATATAAATATATTTAATAATTCATATTTTGTAAGAAACATTCATATTTTTATATAGATAATAAATAATAGATATATATATATATATTTTTTTTATTAATTTATTTTATTTAACAAAAATAAATATATATGTTTCTTCTTCTGTCTGAAGTTAAAACTATATCGCCGCTACACCGGGAATCTCTCTCCCCCAAATACGATACTCCGGTAAACTCAGTTGATCGCTGTAATTTTCCGGCTACGCCACTGATATTTAAACGGTAAAATTCTTAACTTTGATTTAGTAATTTATCTTTCTTTGTTTTATTTACTGTTTTTATTCTTGCAATTTAGGTTTAGGAAATTCAGTTGTTATTGATGTTGTTTGGGGGGTTTTTTGGCATTTCAATTTTCAATATTCATGTTATGGCTAATAATCAGCGAGTTTGCGTTTTTGGATTCGTTGAATTTCTAGAGTTTACGGGGTTTGGGATTATCGATTGAACTATGATATCTGAATTACGGCTCGAAGTCGAAGATCAGTCTCGATTTTTGCCTATTCAATTAGATTATTAGGGTTTGCAAAAAAAAAAAAATAATAATAATAAAGCGAGAGAGAGAAAGAGAAGAAAGATCATCCATTTACTACGGTGAACTCAAGTAAAAAAGAGAGAAGGAAGAAAGGGAAGAATTTGAGTTTCATTATCTATTTGTATATAGTAGCCTGTCGGTGTTTATGGTGCTTATTTTTCAGCTGAATACTAATTTGGATTCATTTTAGGTTTGGTGATTCAAGAGGAATCTCAAAATAAAAGAAATGTCGAAGTACGGGTTGCAGCTTAGAGTAAAACCGCAGCAGAAAAAACAGCCCACAAGGCCTCCACTTCCAAAGCCTCCTGCCTTTAATGACGATGACGATGACGATGACGATGATAATGTCGAGAGGGACATTTTGCGCCAGGCCCACAAAAACAAAACTCATCGAGATGTTAGTCCTCTTTGTCATAAATATTGTTTGGCTACTCACCCTCATTATGACTTTCTAATTGAATCTGTGGATATGATAGACTTGTTTGTTTTCATTTTGAACACGACATAGGTTGAAGAGCAGCATAAGAAGGCTCTCGAAGAAGATCCTTCAGCATTTGACTATGATGGAGTGTATGATCAAATGAAGGAGAAACAAATCCGTCCTAAAGAGCTGGATCGACAAGATAGGAAGGTATAATAATGGTTGCTTTTTTCTTGTTAGAAAATGGCAAATTTGTATTGAGAACTATACTGTAGGAACTTATTTGTCTGATTTCTGCTATATGTTAACTTTTAATGTTCCTCTGCATCTTGACAACATTATCTTGGTATAATTGCAAAACATCCAAGAGAGAATCCAGATGCATCTTGTAGTAAATAATTTCAGTGAAAGCAAAGTGTTTGAATGTGATAATTGATTTGATGGATCAAAGTTATAAAATCGGTAGATTTGAAATTACTACCCTTGTGAAAAATAATAAGAAATTGGCCTCTTGTGAATGACAAGAATGAGGAAATATTTTCCCTATCAACTAGCAAGGATATAACATGGTATTTGAAGCACTCCATTTTGTTTGTTTTCTCTGCTTTGTATTGATTCTTCTCGCAGTAATAGAATGTTACTGTCTACTACTTCTTATCTTCCTCTCAAAGTCTTTGAAGGATCTTTTATGGATTAATAATAGTAAAACATGTTCCAATTTGGTTTCGAGGTTATGAGTCATTTGTTATTTCGATTTGCAGCCAAGATATATTCAAGTACTAATTGATAAGGCTAAACAAAGAGAAAGAGAACATGAGATAATTTATGAGAGGAAACTTGCTAAAGAGAGAAGCCAAGACGAACATCTCTATGCAGATAAAGATAAATTTGTCACTAGTGCTTACAAGAAGAAACTAGCAGAGCAAGCCAAATGGATGGAAGAAGAGCGGCTTCGTGAACTGCGAGAGGAGAGGGAAGATGTAAGTTGAACTTGCTTCATGGTTTCATAGTTTTTTGTTCTGGTTCTGGTGATGATGTGACTTATAATTTGGAGGAATTGTTCCTGCATGTATCTCTAGTTTATATTAGCAAACATAGCAAACTACTTTTGTTATTTGCACTCAATTTTGTGTTTTCTAATCTAATGATGTCATGAAGCTCCTAATAAGTTCATGCATCGAATCTAAAAATTGAAGCCTAATCATATACAAGGATACTGTGATATGAGAAATCTATTTTTGGGACTTAAGAAATCTTTATTAGATTCCAAATATTTAGCTAATGAATCCATTTGGTCTTGTTTTTAGGGTTTAAACTTTAAAACTATCTATGCTCTTAAAGCTCTTAAAAGAACTAGGTTTGACAAACCAAGCTTTCTGTTGTCCTTGAAGTCATGAAGTTGAGGGGCATGCTACATTTATTGCCTATGATGCACAACATTCATAGCTTGTATATGCAAACAATGTGCCTCCTGCTGGGAAAATATCATCCTGTTAATACTATGAATATTTTAAGTTTGCCTGCAATTCATAAATTGGTATAAGCGAGTTGTTTGATATGTGGAGTATAATATTTTGATTTTCTGGTTCATTTAAGCAGGACACACCTAACTTGTTCTTCTCATGTTTTGAATTCTAAGTGGTGTTACTATTGAGAAACTTGAAGTTTGTCTTCTATTAGAATTCCATTCTGAGCACGATGTTTTACAGTGTAGTTTTGTTCTTCATTTTAATAGGTCACCAAGAAGACGGACATTAGTGATTTTTATTTCAACCTGGCAAAAAATGTGGCATTTGGTGCTCAAGATGATGACAAGGCCAAACCTAAAAAGCAGCATGCTGAAGTCTCTCCAGTAGCAACTGGTACGAGTTCTGCATCATCACGGATGGGGCAGAACCAGAAGGAGATTTCCGAGGACCTTTCTCCCAAGGGAAAGTCTTCAGACCTTCCAAATGCAAGGCCTATATCTGAAAATTCCACTGAAGATCCAGCCACAAATGAGCAATCAGCTAGTAAACAACCTAGAATTGACAATCAAGAAAGAACCGAGGGTGCAGTGGATGTAGCAAAGGACGATGAAGAGAAAACTGAGGGTGCAGTGGCTGCAACAAAGGACCATCACAAAAGAAGTGAGGATGCAGTGGCTGCAGCAAAGGAACGGTTTTTGGCTAGGAAGAAATCTAAGGTACAGTGAGGTAGTGTGCCCAGATAAAGCCTTTGGCGACATAATTGTGTCTTTTCTCCATTTGCCCTCTAAACTCGACTCTAGGAGTAGGAACAATGGAGCCCATGTGTTCTGAAAGGCTATTTCTCGTCTCCTGCTTAAGTCTGTATGATTTGTATCTCCCTTTAACCATTTGATGCAATGCCAATCTGAGATCTTTCACTACATTTTGAAATAGTTTCTTTTTTAATTCTATTCAGGTGTTTGCACGACTGTTATCCGTAATTGAATACTCATAGGTTGAGTAGGGCAGTGTTGCAAAATCAGAATATTTACGATAGATTATTCTATGATCCCACATAAGATAAGGGAATGCTTTTAGCGTATCTTTTTCATATAAACAAACAGTTATTGTTTTATGAATACCCAGTTTAAGTTATTCCACCTAGTCAGATCCCATATTTTCTAATCCTTAATGGCATCTGAGAATGGCCTAGAACTTGAAAGCAAATGCAGGGTCCCAGAAAATAGTGGAATGAAGTTATCATCTGAGCATTACAGGGGTAGTTTGCTTGTCTTTTTTGTCTTCCCATCTCATTTGAAAAGGACCGATTCACATGTTCACACTGCTGTTCCCATGTGTGTTGCTGCCACTTTTGGACGATTATCCATGTTGTTATACCAAGATGTTGTCTCAAGCAAGCTTGTGAAGAAAGAGGTCTCAGCTTTGTTTGCAGGAAATGGAGGTTTGGTTGGAAACGGCTACTCCCAACCACCATGTTTATTGAATGCGGATCCATCTGTCCCAAGTTGTCTAAAAGGCCCACCAGTTTTCATCAATTTGCACCTTTTACCCCTTCTACTATACCCTAATCACATGCTCATATCCAGTTATTGCAACCTTAGGACCAACAAATATGGAAACATGAATACCATAATGACTACCTCAAAAACTCTTATCTTCTTTTCTTATACTTGAATACAAGCATTAGATTATACTGCATAATCTCATCATCTTGTACAATGCCTTTCTCTTTCTCCTCTTCTTACATCATCTCTCTTCTTGTCCTGTCTTCTCTCTCATCTCCAATCTCTGCAACTCCTATTCCCCTCTCTCTCTTTAACACAATCCCACATCCAGATCCATTTCAGAGGCTCACACAGCTAGCTTCCACCTCCATAGCCAGAGCCCACCACCTCAAGAATCCCCAAAATGCCCCCATCTCCACCACCCCTTTGTCCCCCTACAATGGAGCTTACTCAATCTCTCTCAGCTTTGGAACTCCACCCCAGTCTATACCAATGGTGGTGGACACTGGCAGCAGCTTTTCATGGCTTCCTTGTACTAAAAGATATGTCTGCAGAAACTGCTCTGTTTCTTCCAGAACCATCCCCAGTTTCATTCCTAAAGAATCATCTTCTTCCAAGATTGTTGGATGCAAGAATCCCAAATGCAGTTGGATTCACACCTCATTCGATCCCAACACCAGTTGCCAAGATTGCCAATCCTCCGAAAAAAACTGTACTCAAATCTGTCCTCCATACATCATTCTCTATGGCTTAGGCTCCACAGGTGGAGTAGCCATGGTTGAAACCCTAAACATGCCTCACAAGAAAATACCCGATTTTCTCGTGGGGTGTTCTGTTTTCTCATCGAATCAACCCGCAGGCATAGCTGGCTTTGGAAAAGGAATTTCGTCGTTACCAAGCCAATTAGGCCTCAAGAAATTCTCATACTGCCTTGTTTCACATAAATTTGATAACACACCTAAAAGCAGCTTTCTGTCATTGGATTCTGAATCCGATTCAGGTAGAAAGACAGAAAATCTCAGCTATACACCGTTTCTGAATAATCCAATCAGGCCTGCAAACAGCGCCCTATCGGATTACTACTACATTGGCCTAAGGAAAATCACAGTTGGAGGCAAAAAGGTCAAGGTTTCATACCAAGAATTGATCCCTGATTCTGGTGGCAATGGTGGGACTATAGTCGATTCTGGATCCACGTTTACTTACATGAACAAGGCGGTGTTCAATGTCGTGGCAGATGCATTCTTAGAGCAAGTGAAAGAGTACAAAAGGGCTGAGAAAGTGGAGTCTTTAACAGGGTTGAAACCATGTTTTGATATTACAGGGTACAAAGATGTAAGAATTCCAGAACTGAGACTCCATTTCAAGGGTGGAGCTGAGATGGCTTTGCCACTGGAGAATTACTTCATTGTTGTTGACGACAACAAGAGCTCGTTTCTGTGTATGACTTCAGTGACAGATGACACGTTGCTCCGGCCAGATCTTACCAGCGGGCCATCTGTGATTTTAGGCAATTTCTTGATGCAGAATTTCCACGTTGAGTTTGATCTGAGGAATCAGAGATTTGGATTCACACAACAATCTTGCTCGTGAGAGAGACAAGATTTAATGTAACAACAATCCATGTATTAAGATTAAATATCACTTGGCACTTCTTTTCTTTCATTAGATGTTGTATTTTGCATCATAAGAATAAGATTACATTATCAAAAGCAGTTCTTTCCAAAAGGGCCCCAGAATACAATTTCTTGAATCATGCAAAAAACATGATTCAATCGTTTGATTGCATCCAAAATATTTCCAACAGCTTTTTTAGTACTACCCTCAGCTGTCTGAATACCAGCCTCTGCCTCTCCCTCGACCACGACCTGAATTGCCCAAAAACGGTTTATTCCCTCTCCAAACTTCACCACGAGCTACACCACTGCGCGGCTGCAAGAATTCGTTGCTTGACTGATGATTGGGTACACCACTGCACGGCTGCCGGAATTCGTTGCTTGTCTTATGATTGGGTACACCACTGCGCGGCTGCCGGAATTCGTTGCTTGTCGGATGATTGGGTACACCACTGCGCGGCTGCCGGAATTCGTTGCTTGTCGGATGATTGGGTACACCACTGCACGGCTGCCGGAATTCATTGCTTGTCTGATGATTGGGTACACCACTGCGCGGCTGCCAGAATTTGTTGCTTGTCTGATGATTGGGTACACCACAGTGTGGCTGCCGGAATTCGTTGCTTGTCTGATGATTGGGTACACCACCGCGCGGCTGCCGGAATTCGTTTCTTGTCTGATGATTGGGTACACCACTGCGCGGCTGCCAGAATTCGTTGCTTGTCTGATGATTGGGTCTAATGTTCGACCTATAATACGAGATCGGTCCTGAACTCCGATAAGCATTATAGACTCCATAACCATCAGTGTTTAAAGATCCTCGTCCTGATCTCACATTGTATGAAGGTTTTCGAGCTGATGCTGGCTGGAAATCCCTGCCTCCATGGCTGCAGTATGGACTCGAAGTCGAGCTTTCTCTAGCCATAATCAGAGATGTTTTTCCTCTACCTAAAAATCCAACACCGAAGCCTTTGTATATAAATTCCGGAGCTGGATTTTGAGCTCTGGATTCAAAGTTAGGCTTCATCATTCTCCCATTCTGAAACCTGTGTTTCAAGATCGTTTGTTAATTAATTGATCTTTTTTACCAGAAATGCAAGAGCATATGTTATATAACTTTGACTATACACACATGTTACTTGAATTAGTATATCCACGGCGTTCGTGCCAAAGTATCGTGTCTACTATATCCTCTTCATTCACCATCTGCAAAGCACCATTTAGTTTAAGATTTCGTATTCATTGATTTTGATCACAGAAGGAATCGGTTACCTTCTCTGGAATGTTAACACCTTCAAGAAGTCCAGGAACGTGCTTAGAATCTCGAGGTATCTCATAGAACACACATCTGATCACAAAACAAAGACAAATTTACAGATTAAATTTAAGTGGTAAAAAAGCAGCAAATCTCTGATTTGAAATTTGTTTTTTAGCTTGCTTACAAATCATCAACAACTCTAGTAAGATCCTCAGGCATCAGATGTATTGTACCTTTGATTCCCTCCCTGAAATCGACATCGTTTAGAGCAAAATCGAGTACAAGCATTCAGAGAAACCATACATTATAAACCATCTTACATTGGACTCTCCATCATTACCGCACCCTTAATTCTTTCCGAGGTTGATCTGACTCCATTGCACAAAAGCTGTTGGCCCATTTCACTTGAGCATCTCACAAAAAATTGATCAAGTGTCTCTGTATTCCTCGTTTTCTCATGATCCTATAAAGAGAAGTACAGAATCTATTATATTTTCAAGAACTACGAGTTCTCAGTATCAAAAACAGGATTTTTTCTAAGTAGTATGGTAAAACCTTTAGCCCGTTTTCAAGTTTACTTGTCTCTGTAAGAAGACGTTCTTCCTCTATAAAGGGAAGCTTGCATATACCCTTCAGAAGATAAAACACATAGCATCAGCAAGAAAGAAATTTAACTTATAATTGATCGATTAAGCCTCTTATCTGTGATACCTGCCACATAAACCTCTTCCCATCAACATCAGTCTCAAAATCTACGTAGACGAAGAGATATCAACCATGGGTAAAATAGTCATTTCACGCAGTGTAAACCCCTTCATATAATTTAATCAGCATATTTTGAACATCTCTTACCAGTGGGGTAAAAGCCGATGATACTTGAATTCTCATCGATCATAAGTCCCTTGTACGACACAGGTAATGCATGAGAACTGGCATACACAATTCTGATCAGATTGACATATACAAAACCGGGAAATTAATCTTAAAACGAATCAAAATAACAAACATTCAATAAATTTACCTCCTTGGAGGAAGCACTCCCATAAGTTGATCAAAAGGTTTGAAAGGCACACCTTTCTGAAACTTCACCTTAGTCTGAGATAGTCCATTCATGTCGGATGCGAAGGGACCATAATGGAACGGATAAAACCTACAATCAAACCTCAAAAACATGTTCGTTTATTACTTAATTCATGAAAATGGATCGATCAATTGCAAGAAGACATACCAAGTCCAAGAGGGAACTCCAGAAAAGTAGTACAGTAGGACCCAACATAGTCCCTCACTGTACTTTGCAACCTAGTATTGAATGTAATAGATAAAGGAAATTCATTTCAACATATTGATTACAAAATTCATCTGAATGTAATAGAAACATGATTAGACGATGCTTGAGAATTTAAACGAACCACTGCTTTTCTTGTCGCCTCCATCTCTTCAGTGCTTTCAGCAGAAAAATTTACTTTGTAATATCTCTGTTTCCAACCAGGGCTACCAAGTTTAACCTACAAAAAAGGTCAAGTCTCATTCATATTATCATCCGATCATTACAAGAAAAAATTTACAAGTTAAGTACTGAAGAATTAGTCACCAACTTTATCTGTCCCAATAGCACCATCTTTGAACAAGTCAGATTGTTTTCGAGTGTTTTCTTTCAGTTTCTGCTTCAGCTCTTTGGTGTTATTTAGAACCTGAATGAAATCAAATAATAACAATGCTAATGTTAACCAATGGAGATAAAAACAAAAACATCTCAAATAAACGAAGAAGCTCACCGTATCAGCATCCACATCTGAAGTAGATATCTTTAGTCCCTGCCATGATATTTCATAATGTAAGCCAATATGAAACGAGGCCATATTCAAGTACGAAGATAAGAAAAATGTTTAGTAAAAAAATACAATGCATACATCAACTCTAGCAATGGTGTTCAAGCCTACTATATCCGATGATGTTCCTTCTTCAAGCTGGTTTTTCTCGTAATCTTTCTGCAAAGGCATAACATTTTCATTTAAGTTCAATCAATGCTATATATACATACACACATATATATATAAAGACTGAATATTGACAAACTAACAGCTTCTCTATAATCGGCAAGAATCCGTCTCAATCTTCTTTCTTTCAGTTGAGACCTTTTGGCAAATATTTCATCCTCATACGCACCTACAGCAAGTATAAATCTTTCCACCCTTTTCAGCTTTATGTAGCCGCCTTTTTTGTCGTCAATGTTTTGCATGTCGACCAGATGACCTCCGAGGTTTTGAAATTCGCTCTTGTAGACATGCATAAGCAAATCTATGCAACCCTAGTGACAACACAAAAATATTTTTTTAATTTTCCATTTCAAAAAATGAGTGGCATATAACATGGTTAAATTTAAAGAACCTCATGAATTTCAAGTGTCGGCATATGAGGAAGAAAATCGTTCCCAGCAAAGAAGCAAATGAAGATGTAATCATCAACGACTCTCTCAAAATCACATTCTAATTTGTTGTCCGAACTATGAATATTTAAATCCAAAGCAAGGTATTCTCTCAGTATGCATACGTTCAGAAACTGCAAAAACGATTGATTTTTTAGAAGTTGAATAGAAAGATAAATTACAAACAAATATTACATATACATGTCGAATACCTGATACACTTGCTTTCTATTAGCTCTCCATGGAGCTTCCTTGCATGAAGCCAACATCTCTGTTTCAGTAGCTGACTCAGCACTCGATTTCTGCCATGGATGTTATTTAAAGACAACAAGAACAGATATGAAACGACATGTGTATAAATATAGTTGATGTTATAAGCGCGTTAATGCACACATGCAAATTGCAATACCTCCTTAAACCATTCTCTTGACTTCAATGAACAAGTCTCGATTGTATGGCAACTATTCTCTTTGTTTGTAGACAAGACCTCCTGTTAATTAACAGCCAAAGCATTATATGATATAGAAATAATTTTGCAGATGAGAAGAAATGACAAATCTAACCTCTCTGAGGATACAAAAATGGAGCTCGTGTGTTGCCAATGCAAGCATAATTAAATCTGCATCCTGTATTTAAACAGGAAAATTAAAGAAGAAATTAAAGATGAAATTTGATGACTAGAATAAATCATACCAGACCATACAGGCAGTGGCTCGTATTTGGATCGTATCCAGGCAATGCTCGTTGAGCTCGAATGAAGGACATGATCTTGTGTTCCCCCTCGCCAGGAACCTTATCATCTGATAAAATAACCTGCGAATAAACACGGTTCTTCGTTTTCAATGTTGAGACAAAACGATGAAGCTGTTAATGAAATCCATTTCACTACCTTAATGTCACTCCAAGCTGGATCCTCTCTCATCCTCTGACTGACATAGCTTCGAAGTTTGTTCGACAGCATTTGCATGAATTCAGTGCCCGGTGTGATAACGTTCGAATCACAGATTTCTGATTCTTCTTTTGGCAAAACAACTTTGCCTTCCATTGCAAACTCTTTCCTTAACTGTTCTTCCATTTCATCCTGAAGACAACATCAAAAAATAACTATAACTATTAACTGCCAACTTATCATCCCTTCATGCAAGAAAACAAGCTATGAGTTTGCACGAACAAACACACACACACACAGACGAGTAATATATGTAAGAGAAGAATCTGACAGTCATTTCAGTGTCCTTTGCAGCACGAAAACGCCTGGCTCGCTGCTGATTCATCTTGGCCCTCGGAGCTACACCATCTGGATCAGTTGATTGCATATTAAAATTAAATGAAAGATAATTCTAAATATGATTAAATCAACATAATGATTTCTATGAACAGCAGCTGATGCAAACACAGCTATACTTACATTCTAGTAATTGTTTATTAGTTCAATTACCAGATACAGCTGAAAAGTATGGGATATTTTTCTTAATATAGCCTAATTTCTGTTAAATTACTATAATGTAGGATATCTATTATTAGCTAATATTATGTGTTCTTTTTACAAGTTTCTAACACATCATGAATCCAAAGATGAGCAATATATTTAAAATGACTTTTATTACAAATATATACAAGTAATAAAATATTAATTAACATAACTTATAGAAAAATGAACTTTAGTTATTTGTAAATAATGCACTTTTTAAGTTTTAACTAGTGAAATTAAATACTGGAGAAATGGAATAATAAAGTATGTAGCATAATTAAATTAAAGTTCAATTGTAGAAGCATAAAATGAAACTTAATTACCTACGAAAAATGTAAATAAAAAAATTGAAAGAATATTTAAACTTACTCAGATGATCCATCTAATTTATTTATGCACAAATAACACAAAATCATTACAACACAGTAGAGAAAATCTTATTCTCATGTAGAAAAAGAGATGAAAATAAAAATAAAAGCATATTAATTACCAATGGCCATAAACAAGAGCTTCCGGGGCTTCACAATGTGGAAAAGATGATCAATGTATTCATACATACTGCTAAACACCTCTTCAAATGTAGTTGGTGGGAAAATCTGAACATCATCCACATACACAAACAAATACGTATATATATATATATGTACGCTCGTATCGTATGTACATGTAAGGAAAAGAAAAAAGAAGAAAGAGGAAGAAATCTAACAGTATCTTCAGGGTGGAAACAGGGATGTATGATTCCATTCATGTCCAGATAAAAATTGTCCAACTCCATTGTAGTGTTATGATCTCCAGCATCGCTTACAATTTTCGGGTACTTGTTAACCAGCCACCTGTAAAACGATGGAACTCCCATTTTTCCTCTCTCCTATATATGTGTTTTTCTGTAAGAAAAGGAGAATTTCCAGAATACGAGGATTATGTTAGAATGGTAATATGAATTATTTGGAGATGGAAGATACAAGAAGAAGAAGAAGAAGAAGAAGAGAGAGAAGGAGAACCAAAAAACGACGATTGTCTCGAAAGTTGATACACAAATCAGTGACTCTTGGAATTCTGTCGTAGTAAATCGTCTTCTTTTTCTATTTTAATTAATATAGTATTATTTATTGTCATATAATTATATATATATATATAGGATATTTGAAAATTGGAATTCTGTCACCCTGTAGTAAATCGTCTTCTTTTTCTATTTTAATTGATATAATATTATTTATTGTCATATAATTATTTATATATATATAGGATATTTGAAAATTGTAATTTTTATCGTTCCATAATAAATAAATGCTATCTTATATATGAGAAAGATTACGTTTGTGCACTCAAAAAAAAAAAAAAAAAAAAACCTAGTTGTATGATATCTATTTAAGGTAAAAACAAAATACATATTTTTCTGAATTCTTCGATATAAAATCATTGATAGCATAATAATATGAGTGTGGTTGTATCATTTCCTATTTTCTAGTGTATTTTAGAATTTTGTGTGTTGCAAATAGCTTAATGTTGAAAACAATTAAAAAAATCACATTCAATATGGCTTATTATCTCATCAAAATCATTTTGCCATCTCTATCTAAATTATTATCCAATTTATTTGTTAACATTCTACAAACAAACATGTTCACATATTCTGTATACTTTCTACATAATTTATCACATTTTCAAATTATTTTAAAATTTCTGCCTCGAAAATTTTCCAAAAAAACTCAAAAAAAAAAATTTTAAAAAAATCCAACTTTGAAAGAAATAAAACTAACAAAATTTGTGCGACGTCGTATTGGCGAATTGGCTTTGATTTCAATGGAGTTTTGCTTTTGTGCCTCAAACCGCCATAAAATGACTGCTTTTCAATACTTCAGATAAAGATTTGTCATTGATTTTCTATTTTATCTATTTATTTTGCAATATAAATAGATAAAAATGTCGAACAAACAGGATAAAGCAGAGAACTCTATATAAAGTGTTATAATTAATTGTGATTTCCAATATATATTAAGTAACGTGGGATATGATATATATCATTGTTGAGTTATTTATTATATATAAAGATACGTAAATGTCCTATAAACTAGTAGTAATATTTAGTAACTATGTTATATTTTTGTGCTCATATATTCCATGTATTGCATATAAGAGCATCTTAATTTAAGAGACTGATATAATTTATTGCGAGTTTTGTATTATTTTTGTGCAAATATTTTACTGCACAAATGATATATATCCACAATCTGCACCAAATAATGAAAAGTATGGGTTAATTTGGTAGGGGTTATTAATTTTTTTAAGATTGATGAAGAAGTGGATGTATTGGGTGAAAAATGTTATAAAAGAATATTATGATTACTTTTGGTATCATAAATAAGTTGATGAGATCAAATTATAATTTGTTTGATATCTTAGATTAAATAGATGCAGATTAGGTAAATTTCCATTTTTGTTCGTAATCATCTTCATTATTGTATTTTTTTATTATTTGTTAATATTGTCATTTAAAAAAATAAAGTCCCAACTATTAACTTATATATCTATATAATCTATAATTCATTGCCCTGAATTGGGGCTAGTATGATTTTTTTAAGTGAAAAAATATAATTTGAAATTTGTTATAAAAATTAATTAACCATTAAATATGAGTTATTATAATTTTTTTAGTAATTACAAAATTAATTGACCAATTTAAAGAATTTATAATATTAATAAATTTAATATTTATATGAGTATCTTAATATTAAATATATTTTATTTAAAAAAAATATAATCTCATCTTGTCTTATATGGATTTTGTAAATTATTTGTTTATATAAGGAGTGTTTTTTTAACATTTTCCTCTCTTATCTCATGCACTGTTCCAATAATCAAAAGAAATCTCATCAATTTAGAAAGATGTTTTATGTAAAAAAGAATAATAAAATTCACACGAGTCTTAAATTTATAGTAGACCCCTCACGTTATTACAAAACACTAGAAATAATATGATTCCTATTCAATCTAGGTTCTATCTAATTTACCAAACTAGCACTATAGATATATTGGATAACATACTATCCAAATATTTTTGCTATTTTATTTCTTTGGTGACGAGCTTATCCAAATAGCGGTATTCTAACATACTATTTTCTTAGATTATTCACATTTTTTTCTCTTTTGGCACGCTCTTCTGGTTTTTTAATGGAATATTGCAATTTGAAATTTTTATTAACATATATAGTATAAAAAGAAAGATTTAATAGTGAAGTTGACATTGGTGACAAAAGTACTTCAAGTCACCACTGGTAAGATTTGCGGCAGAAGCCAGCGAGTCAACTCGTTGCACTCAGTACCATGGCTCTCAAATGGGTCTCTAGGAAACCTGTTAATAATTTCTCTATTTTGGGTTTTTTTTTAGGGTTTTTTAATCCCATATGTGTGGTATGAGGGCCTTCTCTTTAAGAGGTAAATTCGACTTTAAACCATGTTTGATTAGAGTTTCTTAACTTCACACAATAAACCATGGCTGATTATAGTTGCTTTATATAAATATAACATTGAGCTCACTAAAGAGACCACTATTCCTAATCAATTCAACACAGCAAAAGTGCCCATAACTTCATTATGCTTCTGAAGAATATCAACAATAAGCAATAAAGCACTCAAAATTCTGAGTTGGGCCACTTAGATCCTTCATTTGATCATCCAAAACTCTCAGGAATCTTTAGGTAATAATTTCAAGAAACCCAAGAGAAAACAGAGAAGAACAAAATTCCTTTTGAATTTGAACAAGTTTGGGATCGATTCTAAACCACAATTGAAAACAACCCTGCTTACAATCAACAAGAAGTTCAAGCCCACCAAATAATAGCACAATACAACTCATTCAACCCAGAACAACAGTTTTTCATGGAATGTGAAACAACAGCAGAAAGATGGCGTAAGAAACTAATATTCGAACCCCACCAACTGATAAGAAAAGAGGGAAATTCTTCTGAAATGAATAATCAAGAAATTACCTGTCACTGCTCGGCTACGTGAATCAATGGGTCGTCGATGATGACGATCAAATTGAAGCTAACTGTAATTTTGAGTTGGGTTTTTGAAAGGTTGATGAGTTTTTATATTTTTTTTTTATCTATTTATTTTGCAATATAAATAGATAAAAATTTCGAAAAGAATAAAGCCAAGAATTTTATATAAGTGTTATAATTAGTGGGCTTGGAATCGGGGTCCAATATACCACAAATGAAGATAAAGTAACTGTAATTTTGAGTTGGGTTTTTGAAAGGTTGATGAGTTTTTATATTTTTTTTTTATCTATTTATTTTGCAATATAAATAGATAAAAATTTCGAAAAGAATAAAGCCAAGAATTTTATATAAGTGTTATAATTAGTGGGCTTGGAATCGGGGTCCAATATACCACAAATGAAGATAAAGTAACTGTAATTTTGAGTTGGGTTTTTGAAAGGTTGATGAGTTTTTATATTTTTTTTTTATCTATTTATTTTGCAATATAAATAGATAAAAATTTCGAAAAGAATAAAGCCAAGAATTTTATATAAGTGTTATAATTAGTGGGCTTGGAATCGGGGTCCAATATACCACAAATGAAGATAAAGCGATTCTTACTATCATTAAATATAACAAAATATTTTAAAATACCATAATTTATAGTGAAAAACAAAAATATTCTCACTTTTATTCTATTCCATCACATTTAGAACAGGGTGAGATGTGATTGATGTCTTATTATGTCGTCACATGTTACATGAATTTTTTTAAGAGATTACACCAATTTTGTTACATTTTCTTACATGAATTTTAAGTCATTTTTTACAAGGTTATATTAATTTATTTATTTCTTGTTATGTTACATGAATTTTTTTTTTATCACATGATAATTATAAAACAATTTTTGTGAATTATAACTTATACAGAAAAATGGAATAAAACATTATATGATTTTGGTTGTACAATCTTTTTTTTTTAAGCATTGCACTTTGCACGAATTTTGTTTTAATGCATTGCACGGCTTTTTTTAATGCTTTGCATGAATAAAAAACATTACATATTTTGTTTTAAACATTACACGAACATTATTTTTCTTAAGCAATTACACAAAAATTTATGCCAAATAGCATTTCACGAATAATATGGCATTACCATTACATGTCTGTGTAATTCTTTAATATTTTTTAATTATCAAATTTCGAAAATTTATGCCACGTTACCATTCTTTTTAATACCATTACACGAATTTTTATTTTTATTTTATAATTATCAAATTTCGTGTAATGTTGTTTATCAAATTTTAAAAGTGTAGTGTTGTCAAATTAGTGTAACGTTGTTTGTTTTCGAATTTTAATAATTATCAAATTCTCGTAATGTTGTTACCTTTTTTTTTTAATTTGTAAAATTTTCATGCAACTCAAAAAAAATTAAAAAAATTTATGTAACCCGAAACAATTTAAAAAAATATTTTTTTTACACAAAAATTGATCAATTTTCATGTAACCTTATGAAATATGAGCTTACATAAAAATTGTTTCTTGATCATTTACTCTTTAAAAGAAATTTTCACGTAAATTTCGCATGATTTCAATCTCTTTCACACTGCAAAAATAGAAAAGTATAGATCAGTCTTATATTAATTCATTCACTATTCACATTTGATTCGGTCAAATAAATGATAGAAAAAGATTAAAACTTACATTTTGTGCTCAAAAGAATTTAAATTTATATTTGATGGTAGAAAGAGTAATAAATTAAATATTTGGTGGTATATTTGGCCTTTTGCTCTATAATTAATTGTGATTTCCAATATATATACTACGTCTTTTGCTTTATAATTAATTGTGATTTCCAATATTGGGATATGATATATATCATTGTTGAGTTATTTATTATATATAAAGATACATAAATATCCTATAAACTAGCAGTAATATTTAGTAACTATGGTATATTTTTGTACTCATATATATTCCAAGTATTGCATATAAGAAATTCTGAATCTAAGGGTATGTTTGTTTTAGGCTTACCCCCACCGGATTTGAGATTTTAAAATCCCAAATCCGTGTTTGTTTAGAGGATTTTGTCAAGAATTATCAAATTTATCAAAAACCTATTCTACTTAAAAAAAAACACTATAATTAACCCTATACCTAAAACCTATTACACATCAATTAATAATATAATATTACACATACATACTTTTTCCAGCATTGATTTGACATCTACAGTAATAATCCTACATATAAAATCTCAAAACAAACACAAATTTTAACTATTCACCTTTATTACCAAATTCCAAGATTTCAAAATCCGGATTTCCCCCATCCTACATAAGCCTTAAACAAACATACCCTAAGAGATTGATATAATTTATTGCGAGTTTGTGCAAACATTTTACTGCACAAATGATATACATCCACAATCTGCACCAAATTTTGAAAAAGATATATATATATATATATATATATATATATATAAATTTTTCTATTTTATTTATTTGGTGACGATCTTATCCAAAGAGCTCTATTCTAACATAGTATTTTCTTAAGTTATCCACACTTTTTTTCTCTTTTGGCACGATCTTCAGGTTTTTTTAATGGAATATTGAAAATTTTATTATATAGTGTAGAAAGAAAGATTTAACAAATTAGGTAAACCCGACATTGGTGACAAAAGTACTTCAAATCATCATCGATGACATCGATGACATTAACTAATTTAATCAATATTTAATATTAGTGGCCACGGGTCCAAGTATATTTCACAATTATTAATTATTCCATGCCTAATTTAAAGGTGCTTTATATTTTAATTTATTAAAATTTGATTCGTGTATTTTAAATACATAAATAATAGTTATATTTATTAAATAAATATTATTATTCAATAATTCACATCATTTATAAGTTAATCTTAATTATAGTATTAAATATGATCTTAATTATAAATAATATAAAAGAAAAATAAACATATCAAATAATTATATAAATAAATACTAATAATAATAATTTAAATATCACCCCAACAAATAACAATTGAATATAACATGCATTAGATAGCGAACCTGTTGCAATTGAGGCTTGAGATAGAGGAAAAATAAATAGACAAAAACGTCTTGAGGTAGAGAAAAAATAAATAGACAAAAACATTATTATGGAACTGACCATTATCATCAGTAGTATTTATTTATAATTGTTTGATATATTTATTTTTCTCTTATATTATTTTTTGTAAATATCATATATGATATAATTAAAATTAACTTATGCAGACAAAGTGACTTATCGAATATGAATATAAAGACCTAAAGAATTATATTTTTAGTATTATTTAATTATTTATAATTATTTTGATATGTTTATTTCCCTTTTATATTATTTATAGTTAAGGTCATGTATGATATAATCAATATTATCTCACAAATAAGTGAATTATCGAATTATAATATTTATATGGCTAACATTTACGTATTTAAAATACACAAATTAAATTATAGTAAATTAAAATATAAATCAGCCTTTAAATTATACATCAAATAATCAATTATTGTAAAATATACTTGGTCGACATCACCAATGATGACTTGAAATAGTTTTGTCAGAGAAGTCACCCAATTTATTAAATCTCCATTTTTACATTGCATTTTGTTAATAAAAAATTTAAATTACAATATTCCATTAAAAAAAAACTCAATCTTCACTAGTTGTTTTTAAATAAATAAAAAACTTCAATCAAAGATTGCAAGTTGTCAAATTATTGTTAAACTATTTAAAAAAAAACACAAAAATTTATACAAGATGATTACATCAATAGTTATCGTATTACTCCACAAATAAAATTCATTTTCACAAATTTATATTTAAAATGTAGAGTATTGATTATGGGTTGACATGTATAACGTAACTAGTTTTGTAAGACGGTTTCATATAATTTTATTTAATTTATTAATTATAATATAGGACTTTCAAAAAAAAGAAAAAAGTGCGCTGGATAACTATTAATAAATAACTATCGAATTCTAACTTCTTGGGTTCTTGATAAGTCATTAGGCCATAAATTCCAATAAAGCCTCGACTTTCTAATTAGTAATTTACTCAATCTTCTAATTAAAAAAATAAATCACTTTCCCTCTCTCTCTCTCAAAACACAAAGAAAGAAAGAGATGAATATAAATATATATATATCATAAATAAGAAATCTTTCTATTTTTCAAGGGACCTAAGACAATTAAGTCATGGTTGACATGATTGGATTGCCATCTTCTAATTAATACATATATAGCCTAATCGATAAATAAATTAAGATATGAAATAGAAGCATCACATATTCAGATTTCTAAGACATGTCCCTTTCAATTAATTAGCTGGAAAACGCAGCACATGAATTATATATTTCCTAACCAAAAAAAAGTCTCAATAGTTTGGTAATAAAATATAAATTATATTATTCCCTTTTGTCCTAACTGATGGGATATCGACAGGTAACACTTCTTAATAGGACTAAACTTTGAAAATAATTTCAACATTTTCTGCTATTTGTTTACGTACTTCGTCACTAGTAATTAATACACCATTGTCCTCCCAAATAATTGGTAGACGACATGTGTAATAGTTGGACAACCAACCTTATATATTATTTCATCAACCCTAATTTATTATGCACAAATCAAGCTACTACATTTGTGCGGTGGTCTTAACTTTCAAGTAGACAACTCATAAATTACCATAAATTAAAACATAACATCACTATTTTATATATTATGTGAATTAAAAGTAATGAAATATAAAATAAAAAATAAATTTAAAATAGAGAATTCAATTCACACCTTACTGCAAACTAAAAAGATAATATTCATAGTGTAGTAATTTAAGAAAGTTGTTGGTATAATTAGCCTTTTTATATTAAAGAAGAGGTCGAGATTTCATACAATAAATGTATAATAAATGCAACTTTTATTTTCTTTTCCTTTCCTAAAAAATGGAAATCTTTACAAATATAGGTCGAAAGGATTCTGCCTTTAATCTCCTTTTAGTGAAGTACTTATTGCATCTATTACTATAATTTTATTACTGCAGCTTGATCCTTTTGATCTAACAAATCAATCCACAACCACATTTCAGATGTGTTTGTAAATTATATAAAATACATTAACAAGTTTTATGTAACGGATTCGATCAAATAATCATTCAAAAAATATAAATTTATATAATAATTCGCAACATACATATGAGTGAAAATGAAAAATTAGTCTCATAACCGTAGACATGTGGCAAAACGAGTCTTTTTTTTTTATTTTTTAAAAGAGATAGGAACTAATCATTTTGATTATATTTAGGGTTAAAAATATTTTCCCATTCAAACTATACATGATTTTATATTTTTTGATATAAACTTTTAAATGTTGTAATTTGTCTTATAAACTTTATATTTGTTGCATTTTACAGTATTAAACAAATTATAATTGTTGATTTAAGACATGTGTACGGCTATGATTTATTCAATACTGTAAAATGCAACAAATTTAAAATTCACATAGCAAATTGTAATATTTAAAAGTTTATACCAAAAAGTGTAAAATCACGAATAATTCGAATGAGAAAATGTTACCCTTATATTTATCATGTTTGTCCTAAAATTTTAATTTAATTGAAATTCAATAAGCGATTACTGACAATTATATTTTTTAATCTTTGTGTCCCTATTTATTTATGAAACTCATAACAAGTTAATACGGATCGTTCATACAATTTAAAATAATTTGTAGTATGTAAAATTCTAACTAATTTGAAATAAAAAAACACAATAATTAAAATAGAATGATTGGTTTTCCACTTTTAAAAGAAAAATGACTAATTTTTCCACATATTTATAGTTATGAGACCAAATTTTACAATTTTAAAAATTAAATAATAAAACATAAAAATTGGACAAATATATCATTAATTAATCAAAGGATTTATAATTTAAAATTGAAAAGAGAATCAAATTAATTTTATAAAAGGTATGATATTAAATCTCTAAATTTTAGATAAATAATATTAACAGAGATAATTTAAGAATAAAATTGTAAAGTCTAATATATCTTTATTATTGGACCCCCAACCCGAGCAAGAGTTAAACGCATTATGTGGTCGGATCATCGAGGTAGCCTTCAAGAGTCTGATTTGGATAACTCAATGAGTAGGTACTCAGGTGACCTGGCCAAAATGATAAGCTTGGACGGCAACAAGTCAACCCAACCAGGATCAAATCCATAACGAATCCGAATGGACATTGTCGAGCCGATCAGGATGTTCTGTGGATTACTGAGTAGAATATTCCCCGTAAATAGGAGATAGTGGGGTGGATTTAACCATTCACTCCCTAGAAAATAAGCTAAAAACAAGGGAGTAGTGAACATGATCCTCATTACTCGAGCTCTTTCTTAGTTATAAATAGAAGGATTTTTAACTTGTAAGAGTTCAGACACTTTTGTATTCAAGTATTAGAGTGTTCATTTCTCTACTATAAATTAAATACGATTCTAGTCGGTTACAATAAACCGACTAGGATCAGCCGAACTAAATTGTCCGAATAGGCATTGGGCACAATATTTTTCTGCACTCTTATACACTTTTTTCATCCAATTTCACTTATTCAACTCGGATTTGATCAATTTGAGTGTTCGACTAGGAATTGAATCATTAAAATAAATTCCGACATCAACACTTATTTAAGTATAGTTATTATAAGAATTTTTTTATTTTTTTATTTTCCTCTTTAAGAACATCTACAACAATTACTTTTGTTTTTATAAGAATAATATTAAAACAATACAATTTTTCTACCTTAGACATCTGGTAAACCTATTAATTTTACTTTTCATAAAATTATAAAATGAAATCATTATAAATCATTATTATTGAGCATATTAAAAGTTATTACAGTGAATATTTTATTATTTTTGTAAAATAATATGAAAACTTATGAGAGAAGATGAATGACTTGACATTTCACTATTTCTCTCTCCCCTAAAATTAAATTACAGATTAATTTTATACTTCCGGCAAAAACACATCAACGAAAATATCTTATTAAAATATTTAAAAACACAGCCTTAAAACATTAACACATCTTATTTGATATGAATAAATGAAAATATTTTTATTAGATTATAAATAAATAGAGACTTAATTGGGAATAATTATTTATTTAAAAACAAGGTTTATTTGGGAGGGTTGAAGGTACAAGTGTCACAATCAGTGAACAGTGGCGGTGCCAGAAAAATCCAAAGAAAAGAGGTGAGAACCGTGTATATGTTGATGAACTACTGCTTTACTGTAAATGATTCACACACTCCCACACCCTTCTCTGTGTGAAACTTCCTCCCACTATCCACATCGCCATTCCCCACGTTTTTTATAAATACCCCATTCATCTGCATTTCACTTTCAAGATTGAGAGAGTGCAGAAATTTGAATGTAAAATGGCCTCTCAGAATCAAGAAAACACCGGTGTTTTCCAGTGTGTTCGGGGCTTGTTAAGGGCCTGTTTGGAAAAGATTGCAAATGCAGCAACTGGAATAGCATCAGAAACAAAGAGACTAGGAGAAGAAGATCCCAGAAGAGTTGTTCACTCACTCAAAGTGGGATTAGCCATAACTGCTGTTTCCTTGTTCTATTATTTCGACTTCTTCTACGATGGATTTGGTGTTTCTGCAATGTGGGCTGTCATGACTGTTGTTGTCGTCTTCGAATTTTCTGTTGGTACGTTCATATCTTTGGCTAATTAAATGTTTTTCACAAAATGATAATACTTACAATGGAATCTTGTTTTCTTGATTTTTAGGAGCAACTCTTGGAAAAGGAGTGAACAGAGCGATTGCAACAATGCTGGGTGGCTTATTAGGGTTTGCAGCACATCGATTAGCCAGTTTTGCTGGGGAAAAGATTGAAGTTGTGATATTAGGCCTATCTGTTTTCTTGATTGCATCTATGACAACATTTTTTCGATTTTGTCCTAAGTTGAGGGCAAGATACGATTATGGGCTTCTCATATTCATCCTCACATTCAGCTTGATATCCGTTTCGGGTTATAGAGAGGATGAGGTTATAGACATGGCTCAAAGGAGATTAACCACGATCCTTATAGGTGGATCTGCTACTGTGTTGATTTGCATACTCATATGCCCTGTTTGGGCTGGCCAAGATCTTCATAAAATCACTGCTTCCAATATTGAAAAGCTTGGCAATTTCTTGGAAGGATTTGGGCGTGCTTATTTCCAAGAATCTTGTGAGATGAATCAAGAAAACAAAGAGCTGATTAGTGAATACAAATCCGTGTTTAATTCCAAAGGGGTTGAAGATAACTTGGTTAGTGTGGTTGAAGCTTTATATGTGATCAAGATTGCTTTAACTTTTAGCCCCGTCTGTGTTCGACTTGATTTGATTCGTGTTTTCTTGCAGGTGAATTTCGCGAAATGGGAGCCTAGGCATGGCAAATTTAGGTATCGACATCCTTGGAATCAATACCTTAAGATTGGATCTCTGACACGAGAATGTGCATACAAGATCGATGCTTTGAACACCTTCCTTAACTCCGATGTGCAGGTAAAGAAACCTCGCCCTCAAAAGTGTCTTATTTTGATTGATCACAAGCCAATTTACTTTTCTATCCATGATTATAATAAACAACTTTTCTACTCATTCGATAGATTAAACGTCTAAATTGTCCTTAATACAATAATAAAGTCTGTCCTCTACTTTTCTATCTATGATTATAATAAGCAACTTTTCTACTCACTTGACTGAGTTAAATGTCTAAATAGTTCTTGATACAATATTTTTTGTAAGTGCTTTTACGGAAAGTGAACTGTGATTTTGCAAGAATTTCGCCCTAAATCTTTCCTATTTGTTTAAACCTTGTAGACATCGCTTGAACTTCGTAAAAGGGTCCAAGAATCGAGCACGAAGATGAGCTTCGAATGCAGTTATGCTCTAAGAGAACTAGCAATAGGGATCAAGACAATGACTAGCTCACCATCAACAGATCCTCATATAGTGAATGCAAAAACTGCAGCCAAGAAGCTCAAAGCCTCGATGAAAACCGGGCAATGGCCAGAGACCGATCTTCTAGAAATATTCCCGGCTATTACAGTTGCTTCATTGCTGATCGAAGTAGTGTCTTGCACGGTGAAGATAGCCGATGCTGTACATGAGCTTGGATCCTTGTCCAACTTCAAGAAACGCGATCCAAAGATGACAAAGCAAACAAGCCTAGAGAAAGTGAAAAGAACTCCCAGTATTGAAGGATCTCATAGCTTCAACATTGTAGTTGAGTGATTGGATTATTTGGAGAAAACTATATAAAATCACTTGGTGTAATATAGATATGGTTTTAGGACATTAATCATCTGCTTTGTACAGACAATTTTCTGCCTTAGTTTGTACAGAGTTTGATCTCATTGTGCTCTTATTCCTATGGTTTGTTTTGTACAAGGTTGTCAATTTGTTTTAACGGAAGATTTCACATTTTGCCAACTTTTCTACTTGTCAATTTTATTTCATTTTCTTAATATCCTTTCGTTTCAAAATAAATGTCGTTCTAGACTTTTATGTAATTTTTATTCCTAATTATTTCTATTAATATTTATAAGATAAAAATTTAGGGATTTAATATAATATTATTTATGGAATTAATTTGATTATATTTTCAATTTTGAATCTTAAATAGGGGTGGAATAAACTAGTTTGGGCTTTTTTGTGATAGGTCTAGGCCTCATATTTTAAATGATCTAGACCTAAAGTAGGCATGGCAACGGAACAGTCAATCCCCATCCCCACTTTTGCGGGAAATACTCATCGCTGCCCCACCATTTTTTTAATAATTTTTTAAATTTTTTTCTAATTAATACATAACATAATTTATATAATTATATATAACTAAAATGTCAAAAAAATATAAAAAATGACCCATAATCCTAATAAAAACATAATTTCATCAAGTTAAGTTAAAACACAAAAATAAACTTTCCTATTATATTTTATTAATTTCTATCATTTTTCAATACTTCAATTCACGTAGAAGAGAATGAGAAATAAGATTTTGAGTTTTTGATTTGTATATTAAAATATATTTATTTCTTATAAATTATATTATATATATATATATATATATATAATTCGAGGCCCTGCACCTCATTCCCCCGGGGCCTACCATTCGGGGAAAAAATCGTCCCCATCCCTCATCCTCATCCCCATCCCCACATGGATGCATTTCAAGGAATGAAAGAGGCGAATTCCCACAGAAAATGGGAAATCCCGTTCCACTGCCATCCCTGACCTAAAGCCTACAATAAATTTAGAAAATTACATTGAAAAACATGAAATCAACAATTATGTAATGCATTGTACTAATGCATTCACTCAGTTCTTCCTATAGTGACTCCAATGAACATTAACTTCCTGCTAACTAAAACTAGTGAGCTAAGGATCTGTATTCTGTAGAACACATCCCAACAATAGTTGATTTTTTTTTTGAAAGAGTGTGCATGAACTAGTTTTGAATAATCAATCATGGGATTATAACATTAGGGCACAACTAAAAGTTATGTATGCTCTTTAAATATGTATTATATATTTTTATAATTCACTATAAAGAGGTGAATTTCTTAGGTTTTTTTTAAAGATTCGTCATGTCGATTCTCATAAAAAAGTCTAATAAAAGGTATTGACCTGACTTATTTATTAAATAGGTCGAGTCGAGTTGGGTCAATATTAGGCCAAGCCATAAACCCTTGTCGATTAACTCGATCTATTCTCACCCCTAATCTTAAATTTCTTGATAAGTTCAATGTATATTTGTCCAACTTTTAGATTTCTTAATATATAATAAAATCACTGAAATTAAACTTATTTTAAAACTAGAAAATATATATTATGAGAGGGACTTATGATGTAATTTATAATGACTTTCAATACACAGCACACGGCAAGTTTGTTAAAATACTTTTTAGATTTATTTAACAATATCATTAAGCTCTGCTGAAGAAAGCATTTGATGCTTCAAAACTGTCAAAATCTTGACTATGAAATACATTTTTTTTAGAAGCAAAATCTTATCATATTGCTTTCATAAATACTTCATTCTTGGATTTTACATGCTCTGAAATATCATCTTTTTGCATCGTTTTTTAATATTCTTCTTCTTATTAATATTATTATTATTTTTTAAATTGTAGAACATGAAGGAAGAACAAAGTAAAAAATAAAGGATCTAATAGCTTCATTCTGGATGATTTAAAGTATAAATCAAATATAAATAACATGCTTATGTGACAGAGGTTCTATGTTTGGTATTTGTCACTTAGTTTTTAAAAATTCACAAATAATTTTGTTCCAAATACAAAGTCACTAATAATTGTTATAATTATTGAATAAATGATTTATATATTACAATGATAATATTATTTGTTTATTTCTTAAAAAATAATAATTCTGTATCACCTATATATTACAAAATTATATTTCATTCTATATAATTTATATATTGCATCCCAAGGACTAGATGTTTATAAATTATAATGATAGTGCAATGATTTATATACGTATATGAATATATGTAAACAAAAAAAATAAAATATACACTATTTTACATAAAATATCTGCTATTGACAGCGATTAATTAAGACTCAAAATAAATATTGTAGCTGCAACAAATCATTGCACGTGGGCTTTGAACTAGCCACCATTGAAAACTGTGCACAAAATCTTCTAATTAGCCGCCTAATAAATATTAAGACACACAAAAGAAATTGTCACAAAATTAAAACCAAATATCTACAATTAATATTATTAAAGTACAGATTGTGAACATCGGAGTTTGAATTTGCATCAAATAATTTTTCTAATTTTTATTGTTCTTTTTTTTTATATTTTTTTAAATTCATTAAAAAAAATTACACAAATTAATATAAGATGGTTTGATAGATTATTTAATTTTTAAAGTGTGACTCTAGGAATAAAATTATTTTACAAACTAAAATTATGAATTGCATGTAGATTTATCACACATAATTACTACCCCTATCTAATAATTCCCAAACATACTAACCACATACGTAGAACCACAAAATAATTGGTAATTATTATTTGACTACATACGTTGGATGATGGATTGATGGGGGTGATTTTCTGGTTTTTGATAATATTAAAAAGTAAGCAAACCATCTTTTTTTGGCAGTCTATTATGATTGACTAAACTTTTGAATTTTTTATTATTTTGCTTTTTTTTTTCTTTATGTAATTTGGTTTACTAAGAGCATCTGCACTAAAGTAGCACATAATCTGCACCACTTTAGTGCAGATAATCTGCACCACTTTAGTGCAGAAACAGTATTTTATCTCCAGCAGTCTGCACTAAATTTTACATTAAAAAAGAATATTCTTTAATATTTTTAATTATTAATTTATTTAATTATTTTTTTAATTTTTTTATATTTATAATTAGATAACATATTAATATAATTTTTACTCTTTATAATAAAAAAAATCATTTAATTAATTGAATAAAATTCAATGTAAAATGAAAAAAAAAGACTTATTTTTATTAAAAGTGAAATAGATGCTACATATTGTCAGTAATTTCATATATTTTATTTAATTTTCAGTTATTTTATATTTTCTTTCATGCATTTTAATTTATTTTTTGTAATTTTATATTTTATTTTTATGTATTTTAATCTATTTTTAGTAATTTTATATAATTGTTTCTCGATTTTCATATTTTTACTATCCTTATTGAAAAATGACCTCGTGTTTACTTTAAACTTTGTATATTATTATCAACATCGTTCAAATTACCACCCATATTATTTTACATTTTTATATTACCATTCATATTGAAAAATTAACACTTATATTACCTCAAATTCTTATAAAATTAACAAATATTTATAAAATATATAAATTGGGCCTATAGTTATTAAATTAAGGACATTTCTATTTCTCATTTTCACAATAGTTGGCCCAAAACTCACAAAATATTTAAGAAAAAAAAAAGTAAAAAGAAACATAAAATAATGGTGCTGGAATAGTGTGGCTTCACACTTGACACCGGGCTATTTATTTCTTCACGATAGCGCAGAAAATGAAGCCTTCCTGGAAGAGAAAAAGTGGCGGTGGGCGGTACTCCAGCATGCTGCTGCGGCTGCTCTAAGGTGTTTTCCAATTTATTATGTTTTAATATACATTTTAATATAATTTTATTGAGTCCTTATACTTTTATTGTGAAAAAGATTTTTTAAGTCCCCTAAATTAGGCCTTAATCTAAAAAAATATCCATAAGTTTGACATGTCAAATTCTAATTCTATATATATAACAAAATGTATAATTTAAGAACTTCAGTCATTATTGACCACTTAAGTTGTCGGATTTTGACACATGAAAAAGATATGTGATCAATTTAATTGGGAATTTTCATCTCTTTTTTTGGGGAATTTTCCCATATTAATAGTGTTTATCATGTTATAATAATAATATGAACCCCTAATTCTAGTGAATAAATCCTCCAAAAAAAAGAGAGCTGATGTGTAATATTGAGATTTGAAAAAAAAAAAAAACTCTATTATTATAAGTGGACATCTAAATATAATAAAATCTCCAATTAAATTAGCTGTGTATCTTTCACTGTCAAAATCCGACAACTTAAATGGTCAAAGATGATCGGAATCCATAAATTAAATATTTTATTATACATGTAGATCTCGAAATTGGACATATCAGAGTAATTTTGTAGACAAAACCTAAAATGCGAGGCTTAAAAAATCTTTTTCCCTACATTTATTATTGTTTTCCGTACTTTTTCTACCATTATGAGTTTTATTTATTTATTTGTTAATTAACGCATTCAAGAAGAGTGGTAAAAGAATTGCTCAATGACAAAAATAATAGAAGTTATATATCTATTTGCCGATCAAGGATATAATTTATGTATTTCGGGATAAAAAAAAAAATCTTACAATGTAAAACTGGTCCAACTTTTTTGTTGTTGTGACTTGTAACATAATAACTTGTTAATTATAGAAAATAATTAGATTTTTTTAAGTAAAAGTTAATTAATTATTTAAGTCTGTAATTTTCCACCTTTTAAACTCACTTCAAGGGTCCTAGATGAAGCATGGAAAATTAAAATTAAGTTATTATAATTTATCGGCCAATTTACTAGGTTCCATATCTATTATTTAATTAAAAAAAACATATTTATATGTATATACAAATAAAGGATCAAAATTGTATTCAGTAAGATTCACCAACTATATTACACATATATGAGATTAAAGTATTGCAATATACATACATATATATCTATTTCTATTACCTATATAAAAGTGTGGATATTTTTTATAAAATATGGATTGCTGAATATATCCCTATTAATGATTATTATTTAAGGTTAAAATAGTAATTTATGATTTTAATACTTAAATAATTTTATATTAGAATTATAACTAATTCAAAAACCTATAGAATTCTATTACAATTAAAACTCTAATATAGAAATGTTATATATAAGATATTTGAATTGAACGCATATATATATGAATGTATCTTTTATCATTTTACTTTTGCATTATTTAATTCCTTTTTTAGTTTTTTTTTTCTATTTTCCTAGTTTTAATTGTTTTACTTTTGTCTATAAATTATTTTTTAGTTCTTTGTTATGCACTCTCTAAATAAAAAATCAACCATAAAAACCCAAGGGGTAAAAATTGGAAAAGATAAATTTGCAGGGAACAAAAGTGTACAAATAAAAGTACATAGAGTAGAACTCAATAAATTTAAAGTACGGGAGCAGAAGAAAAATAATGAAAGTCCAATACGCAGAAATAAAACGAATTGGGGTAAAAGAGAAATATATGAAAATATAGGGCAAAATATGCTGATTTTTCATCTTATACGTGTGTGTGTATATCATACATATATTTTACAGAGAAATAATTCCAAACGGGAACAAAGAGAGGTAGAGGGAGGGAGGTGGTGAAAATGCACTTCATCTTCAGGGTTTGACTTTGATCCTCATTCTGCAATCTCATAAACCCTGAAGAAACTAGTGATCAAATCCTTTTTCATCTCTCTCTCTCCTCATTCCTAAAAGATTCCATTTTTGCTCCAGAAGAACGTATTTAAAGACCCATTATTGAATTTGCATGCATTGCTCCCCAACAAGGTTTGTCATACGTTGCTTGATTTCTGGTCACATTATCCACGTTTTTTCTCAAATGGGTCGAAAATTAAACGCAATGCCTGTAATGCAAATCATGTTTTGATGTAATGAATGGACATGGGAGTTGATCAGTGGAAATTGACGCACGTTGTTGTCGTGCTGTTGATTTCCCTCGCCGGAGGTGTTAACGCCTTCACAGATCCAAATGATTCCAAGATTCTGAATGATTTCAGAAACGGGTTGGAAAATCCGGGGCTTTTGGGATGGCCCGAAAAGGGGAATGATCCATGTGGGCCCCCAGCATGGCCTCATGTGATTTGTTCTAATGGCAGAGTTATTGGGATTCATGTTCAGGGCCTTGGATTGAAGGGGCAATTGCCTC
The DNA here is from genome assembly GCA_028654395.1 of Scutellaria barbata. Classification (NCBI taxonomy): domain Eukaryota; kingdom Viridiplantae; phylum Streptophyta; class Magnoliopsida; order Lamiales; family Lamiaceae; genus Scutellaria; species Scutellaria barbata. The sequence goes on along the minus strand of CM053653.1, from coordinate 1,343,610 downwards.
CCAATTTGAATCAATTGGAAAAGCTCCAAAAATTAGGGTTTCAGAAGAACCGTTTCACTGGAAACTTGCCCTCTTTGAGTGGATTATCCAATCTGGAATCTGCATACTTAGATTTCAATCAATTCGATACAATCCCGGATGATTTCTTCCATGGACTTGGCAATGTGCGTGTTCTTGCTTTAGATAACAACCCCTTTAATCAGACCTCTGGATGGGCTATACCAGATGATCTTGGAAAGTGTAAAAACTTGGTGAAGTTTTCTTGCAGGAATTGCAATATAGTCGGACAGATTCCCGCCTTTTTTGGGACGTTGACGTCTCTGAATTCGTTGGGGTTGTCATCCAATAGGCTGAATGGTGAAATACCATCTAGTTTTCGTGATTCCAAACTGCAGAACTTGTGGTTGAATGATCAAGAAGGAGGTGGAATGACTGGTTCTATTAATCTGATAGGGACTATGGTTTTGCTCACTGTGGTGCGACTCCATGGAAATCAGTTTTCAGGGCCGATTCCAGATAGTTTTGGGAGTTTGCTTTCGTTGCAAGAGCTGAACCTGAGTAGGAATCGCCTAGTTGGCCTGATTCCCTCAGGCTTAGCCAGTTTGAGCCTTCAACTGTTGGATTTGAGCAATAATATGTTAATGGGACCAATACCAAAGTTTAGTGCAACAAAAATTTCGTATGATCCGAATTCTTTCTGTCAATCTGTTCCTGGTGCACAATGTGCTCCTCAAGTTGGTGCCCTTTTACAGTTTCTTGATGGTGTGAATTACCCTGAGATTCTTGCTTCCGCGTGGAAGGACAATGACCCGTGTGCAGGGCGTTGGTGGGGGGTCTCTTGCAATTCAAGAAACCAGGTGTCCATCATTGATTTAGGGAATCTTGGACTTAATGGTACTCTTAGTCCTTCACTAGTGAACTTGTCTTCACTTCTTGAAATCCACTTACAAGGAAATGACTTACATGGTGTAGTACCTGCAAATCTGACTCAGCTGAAATCACTGAGATTGTTGAATATAAGTGGGAACAACTTCGAGCTGCCATTGCCTAAATTCCGTGATGATGTAAAGGTTATATATAACCATACATCATCATCACCTCCTGATATCCCACTATTGCCTTCTTCTCCAAAGGGCAAATTAGAACCATTAGAAGACTCTGGTCCTAAAGAGTCGAATGCTCATTTTAATTTGAATCCCAACTCTCAAAACCGGACAAAATCCACATTGCAGATCATCGTGGCATCGGTTGTAGGCTCTGTGATTCTCACTGTTCTTTCAGTCTTATTGGCTGCACACTGTCTTAAGAAGAGAAAAGGTATGGCTCGTTGTGCTTCGGTCCATCCTAAAGACTTATCAAACTCTGGTAACATAGTGAAGATTGCAAGAGCCTCTTCCATGGAGGCTCACAGTGGTACTAGAGTGGATAATGACCTGGTATTATCCTTTCAAGACCTCCGCAAAGTGACCAATGACTTTTCACGAGAGAATGAGCTGGGACGTGGAGGTTTTGGAGTCGTTTACATGGGTAAATATGGAGACGGAACGATGATAGCAGTTAAGAGAATGGAAGCTGGGGTGATCAGTGACAAAGCTCAGAACGAATTTCAGACAGAAATCACAGTGCTTTCAACTGTCCGCCATCGCCACCTCGTCTCCCTATTGGGCTACTCTGGAGAAGGAAATGAGAGGCTTTTGGTTTATGAATACATGCCTCATGGGGCTCTCAGCAGACATCTGTTCCATTGGAAGAGTCTAAAATTACAGCCTTTGTCTTGGTCGAAAAGGCTCAACATCGCTCTTGATGTTGCAAGAGGAGTCGAATATCTCCACACTTTGGCTCACCAAAGCTTCATACACCGTGATTTGAAATCCGCAAACATTCTTCTTGATCATGATTTTCGAGCCAAAGTTTCCGACTTTGGATTGGTGAAAATGGCTCTCGATTCAGAGAGTTCGGTCATGACCAGACTGGCCGGAACTTTTGGATACCTTGCACCTGAATATGCTGGTAAGAATACACACTTTCAACACAAAATATTATGTTACAAGATGAAACTAATTCTTGTCTCATCCCTTTTCAGCTACTGGAAAGATTACAACCAAGGTTGATGTCTTCAGCTTCGGAGTGATACTAATGGAGCTTCTAACGGGACTAGTGGCAGTTGATGAGCGTCGTCCAGAAGAAAAACAATACCTAGTCGAATGGTTTTGGAAGATAAAATCAAATAGAGAAACACTTATTGCTTCAATTGATCCTGCTATTGATGCAACAGAAGACATTTATGAAAGCATTTACGCTATGGCTGAATTGGCGGGACATTGCACTTGCCGGGATCCTAACTACCGGCCGGAGATGGGATATGCTGTGAGTGTGCTGTCTCAGTTGGTGGAAACATGGAAACCGCACGAGGAGATTGATCGGAATTTGGACATGGACTCGAGGTTGTCTCTTTCGCAGTTGGTGAAGGCGTGGAAGGAAGAAGAATACAGTAGTGGGAGTGAGAATAGTGATGGAAGTATACCGGCTAAGCCATCAGGATTTGCAGATTCTTTCAATTCTACTGATGCTCGATGATTCGAGGAGGTGGTTTTTGCTCTAAATTTCTGTTTTTTTTATTCTCTAAATAGTTATGATTTTTCTTCTTGTTTTTTTTTTTTTGCATGATTGTGATTCTTTTTTTTGTAGAAATGAGATTTGATTCACACTTTATAGCCAAATGGATCTAAAATAGTTGCAGGAACTTTAAAAATAAAAATAAATTTTGTGTCAAAAGATTGCATCTTGTTTTCTTATATGTTAAAGATTGCAAAATAATTTCAATCTTATATTCAGAGAGAGAGAGAAAGAGAGAGAATTCTGTTTTTCAACTGTAATTTGAAAAGATGAACATTCCCGCCATCAGCGCCGCCCCAGGGCCGCAGCCTCTCCGGCGGTCTTCCACAAACATGAATTCTCTGGATCAGCACCATCAATTCTCCTTTAAAAGCTCGCAGAAAAATAATTCTAACAGTTCTCTCGAAGTCTCCACGGCCTCATGGACTTCTTCCATAGCCCACCACTGCAAAAACGGCCGTTTATCGAAAGCAGTCTTGCAATTCACCGGCATGCGGACAGCCGGGGTGGAGCCAAACCACGTAACCTTCGTCACTCTCTTCTCCGGCTGTGCCCATTTTCCGTCCCAGGGTTGGTTGCTTGGGCCTTGCGTCCATGGCTATGCTCGGAAAATTGGGTTGGATGTTGGCAATGTGATGGTTGGAACGGCTATAATTGACATGTATTCGAAGCTTGGTAGTATGGGGTTGGCAAGATTGAGTTTTGATCATATGGGTATCAGGAATAAGGTCTCCTGGAATACTATGATCAATGGATACATGAGGAACGGCGAATTTGACGAAGCACTCACGCTGTTCGATGAAATGCCTAAGAGAGATGCTGTTTCTTGGACTGTGTTGATTGATGGTTTTGTGAAGAAAGGACGGTTTCAGGAAGCATTGGAGTGGTTTCAAGAGATGCAGTTATCTGGAATAGCTCCCGACTTTGTGACAATGGTATCAGTGCTCTCTGCCATTGCTAATTTGGGAACACTTGGTTTAGGTCTTTGGCTGCATCGATTCATCTTGATGCATGAATTCAGGGATAACATTCGGGTTAATAATTCATTGATCGACATGTATTGTAGGTGCGGGTGTGTAGAACTAGCCCGTCAAGTATTTCAAAACATGTCTAAGAGAAGCTTGGTTTCATGGAACTCAATAATAGTTGGCTTAGCCAGTAATGCACATGCAGAAGAAGCTCTGAAGCATTTCCAGTCGATGCAAAATGATGGATTGAAGCCTGATGGTGTGAGCTTTACTGGAGCTCTTACTGCGTGTAGCCACGCTGGCTTAGTTGACGAGGGGCTGAAATTGTTTGAAATGATGAAAGAAGGCAACAAAATTTGTCCAAAAATCGAACACTATGGATGTGTGGTGGATCTTTATAGTCGAGCGGGGAGACTGAAAGAGGCATTGCTGGTAGTGGAGAGCATGCCGATGAGGCCAAATGAAGTCGTGTTGGGTTCTCTGTTGGCAGCATGTAGAAATTCTCAAGACGTCGACTTGGCTGAGAGGCTGATGAAATACATCTACAATTTGGACCCGAGTGGTGATTTCAGTTACATTTTGTTGTCAAATATTTATGCATCGACAGGGAGTTGGCGAGGGGCGAGCAAGACGAGGAAGAAAATGAAGGATCTTGGATTACAAAAGAGGCCCGGGATTAGCTCGATTGAGGTTGATGGGATCATTCATGAGTTCGTTGCTGGTGATAAATCTCATAGAGATGAAGAAGCTATCAATATGATGCTCAAGAATTTGTCACGTGAGCTAAGTACATCTTTCTCTGCTTTAGTAGTTGAATTGCATCAAGAATATCAGTGCATTTGAATTACTGATTATATATACACACATTCATTTGCACAAAGTAGTGTTAAGACATATATTACATAATATCCCAGATTACACATATTAGTGATTCACATAACAAAACACACACCATCTGAGGTGTTCATTAAGCCTATACATCTATATTTCTGGCATTTGAAGCATGCAATTTTCATTGTTTTTTTTTTTTTGTTGTTGCAAAAACTAAATAAGATGCAGTGGGAAGAGCTTCATGGCGTACGGGGCTTCTTCGGGTCCTGCCCGTTGTGGTGCAACGGGTTGGGCCCACCCGGAATTCTCCTGAGTTCCCAATCCTCTGGCATCTCGCTCTTCCCATTGTTGCCTTTTTTAGTGTCTGCATTCTTCATTGTCATCTTCATCTCCAAAAATAACTGATCAAAGATTGAAACATATCAAGACTTGTTAACACAGGTTAATCTATACACACGCACACACACTTCTTGATGAAATATGAAGTGAGAGAAACCTGTCTGTGAACTTCCAGTGAGCTAGCTCCCCTGCTTCTGCATTCTGTTTAAAATTCAACACATTAATAACATATAGTTTTTGAACTTAAAGATCAATACTTGCATGTATATTAGAGAGAGAGAGAGACCAGCAAAGTCTTGAACTAGAAGGGTTAAAAGTAGCAGCATGCAGATGGTAGCAGAAGGCATAGTGTTTGCCATAGATTCTCTATAAACTGAGAAATAAAGGTTCTAGGAAAAAATTGCAAGTTGAGTAGTGATGAGAGTGGTGGATTGAGGGGCAATTTATACAGAAAATATTGGATGGAAAATGATTGCTCATGCAGCCATTTTGTAAGAGAAGAGCATGTTTATGTATATAATTATATATATATATATGCATGTATGATATGACACTGTATTTAGATTTTAGACTCCATAAATAAAAACCATGGATGGAATATTGTTGATATTCGAGCCTCCCTCTTGACGGCGCCGTTTCAGATGACTGTCACACTATTACGTCACTCTCATGCTATATCTGCACTATCATTTTAACTATGAGAATGTTATCAATATACATATAATATGATCAATCAACTAATTCAATATTATCACCCACTTAAAATTCATCACAGAAATTATATAAAACAAATTTACAAGTCAAATTTTATTTTAGGGATTACGAATTTCTGATTGACTCATCAATCATAATAATTTATATAAGATATTTGGCCCCTAATTGACATTAAAACTTGTTTCCGTTAAGGAATGATTTTGCCAATTTTAGCACTATACGTTGGTACTTTCCTCTGTCAAGCCAGTTTAGGACATTTGCTTTTCATGTTTATTATTTCTTACTTTTTATATCTTTTATTTTATTTTCTTTTTTCTGCTGAGATATTGTATACATTGACCCTCTGCAGTTTCAAGTACATTAAAAACAACGGATCTGGGCATTTTTCATTTTTTTGGGAAGTACTACTAATAATTAATAAATCAAATCAGGCAGCTGTTTTTCTTATTTTATTTTAAATTGTTTTATCAAGATGCTCTTTTATTTATGACTGTCGTAATGCTGATGACCATTTGTAATTATTACATATGATTATTCTCTATGCAAACCTGGATTTGGACGGCTATTTTAAATATTTATTTTCAGAGATGCTTCACAGTTCACAATAATTAATTTTAGATAAAATTTGATTTTTGTAGTATGTATGTTGTTACCTAAAAATATTGTTCATGGCACTTTTATTTTACTTATAGGTAAATATATTTAATTATTAAAACATATGAATGATTATTGTTATGAGGATAAAATAAAATAAATTCAACCTTAATTACTTCTTAATAGTGTAATTAATTAAGAATTAATATGTAATTTTGAGCATTATGTGAAAGCGAAGAGACTGATTGACGTGGTCATGCTTGTCTCTCTTTGCAGATAACTTTTCTGCTTTGCTTTAATTTTGCATTACATGCACAATAACTTCTAGCCTACCACATTTCTAGGTTTTTATTATATTTCTATTTTATATATACATAAAGTTTATATGAAATCATTTTATAAAATTTAATTTTTATGAGAGGAGTACTCAAAATATAGAATTTCACTTGTAAATATAAGTTTAACAGTTGGATTTTGTATTAATGATTTAAAACAATTTGAAGGAAGCAAATATAAATATATCTTAATTTGGTAATTATAAAGTTTTTAATTTGATAAAAAATTGAAAAGGCAGGGTAACCGTACGAGAGGCACTAGCAGTTTCTGTTAACATGTAATGTAGGAGCATGCCTTTTATGGAGCGAAATGACGGAAAGGCCCTCGTGACGTCATCATCTTTTCAGGCGAGATTCTATTGGCATCAAATGAGTTAATGTTGATTAGATGGGATATCTCAAACTGAGATATTCTGCAATCAATGTGATAGTGGTCAACCCAGGTGATTTCTAATTATCAAAAATATTCAAATTATGTTTCATTTTCAAAAACTAAATAATGAATTCAAATTGAGATAATTTATGTAATTGCTTCACTATAAATTTGTTTATATTTATATGAAGATATGTCATATACGAGGGACCCGTAATACATTTTCTTTTATCAACAATTAGGAACATTCAATTTCAACTCAAATAAAATGTTGGCATACTATAATCCATTATTCTTTACAAAATGAAATAAACTCTCCACTCATGATATTTCACATAATATACAAAAAAAAAAAAAAAATGAAGAATATCAAGAAAAAATGACTCAAAAAACTGGAAATGTTTTCAAAGAAAACTTTTCAAGAAACTCAATGATCCACAATCCTAGGATCAAGACCTAATAGTTTCCTAGTTTTCCCAACAAATAAATCCTTGGATTTAATCAAACCTGGTATAAGTCCAATTAATGTTGTCAATTGAAATTGAGCCACTGCATCATGTCTCCCCAATGACACTATAATCTTAATTGATTGTGGCTTATAACTCACCATCTTCCTCTCATTTCCTCCACCCATCAACACCTTCAAGTTCTTTGCAGCAATCAAAACATGTTTTTGAGCCAAATACCCTTGCTTCATTTCCTGAAACATTGCTCGGTTTTTAGATCGTAGTAATTAGGCCATATGTTTATAAGTCAATGAAATAACTGTTTTTTGAGCCCTTTAGATGCTACATCTAGTGAAGTTTCACTTGAACCAGATGTAGTATCTACAAGACTCTGTTCTTGTTGAACAAGTAGTTATTAGGTATGTTTATAAGTCAACCAAATAACTGCTTTTTGAGTCCTGTAGATGCTACATCTGGTGAAATTCACTGGTAGTGTCTACAAAACTCCTTTTTTTGTTCGATTTTTCACTATCGACTACATGCATACCTTAATATTTGTAATATCACCAATAGCGAAGATGTTATTGAATCCTTTAACTCTTAGGTGATCATCAACCCTCAATCTTCCGAAGGTGTCGATGCTATCCTTCAACACAGTCTCTCGCAACCATGCTGAACCGGGTGGTTTCCCCGTGCAGACAAAAAGGCGGTCTGCTTTGATCGTTTCACCTGATGAAGTTACATAAGTCTTGCTTTCCTCGGAGGAGTTGCTCACATCAACTGATTGATTGAGTTTCACTTCAACTCTCCTCGATTTCAGCCATTCCAGAGTCTTGTTGCCTGCTTTCGGCCCAATGAATTCTAGCAACCTCGATCCCTCGTGGACTAGAGTGACCTTTTTGTCTGGAAAATCGACCGCGATTTCCCCAGCTAATTCAACACCAACAGGGCCTCCCCCAATGATCAAAACAGAATTAGCTGATCTTATCTCTTCATGTTCTACATTCATATACAAAGCAAATTAGTCCAAATCCAGAGTTTCTATAAACTTGTCCTTATGAAGATAATAAACAAGCACAGAATCAACTAAGTTTATATATAGACTATACAATCACTAGTTGCCACTTGCATTACACCCAAGAAAGAATCTTGGAAGTTAATTCAGTTAAGTTAGTTGATGTCAATTTCAAGAAAAAAACTTTGCAATAGACCATACACTATAGAATCACCATTAGCCACTTTATTACACCAAACCAAGAATCTTGTCTGAATAAACAATGCCAACTACAACTATGCATTTCAAGAAACCAATCACACAATAACAAAGCTCTAGCATTCAACCGATAGTACCTGCTCGGAACTCTCTGAGTCTGTGGGGCCGAGTGGTGGGGAAGGAATCGTTGTGGCCAGTTGCAATGACAAGGTAGTCGTAGGTGATCATACGCCCCTCTGATGTCAATACTTGAGAGTTGGAGATGTTTATGGCCTCGGATACTACAAGACGTCCGTTGCTAAGATAATCTTTGTGGTAGATTAAGGATCTTTCTGCAAAAGATGGCTCCACCATTGATCTCAAGCTTGCCCATGGAATCTCAAAGTATTCTTTCCTATTTCAAGATTCAGTTTGAGTTCATAGTAAGAATCAACAGAGGATTTGATACTATATAGTGATTACTGATATTCATCATACTTTATGTGTGTATTTAAAATTCAAGATTGTTTCAGCTCCAAATACAATTTATTACATATGTTACCACTAATCATTATGATAATTAAGCATCTCATCAGAATTTGACAAAAAGAAACATGCTTGATCAATCAAATTGCAATAAAAATTGAATCTTTACTAGGAATAAATTGCTTACGTGTCAATGAGGGTTACATCGGCATGAAATTGCAGGGACTTAGCGATGAGTGAACCAGCAACGCCGCCGCCAACCACTACCACCCTCTTCCAAACTCCGGCCAACTCCGGCGACTTCTTCTCCATATCCCACCAATATGAATGATCCTTGTATTACTGTAATAAAAGCAGTGTAAATTTATAAGCATAACTTGGGGGAGAAAGAGAGAGACTGAGTCAGCAAGAAGGCAAAAAAGTCAACATCATGGGAAGGGCCATGGAAGTTGGTTGTTTGGCAGATTACTTCGTCTTTATTGTCAGTTGTCGCGTTTTCAGATTTCGTAAAAGCGGATGTTATGCAACGCGACTAAGTAATAACGTGGTCAACGCCAACACGGGCACAAAGTCAACGCTTCATTTTCTTTTGAGTGAGTCGAAATCCCCTATATATGAACTTGAAATTTCCTATATTGTTTAGGCTTAATTCCGAAAAAAAAAAAATATCATCACCTTTTCCAAATTAACAATTTAGTCCCAACTTTTCGAATTCAGTGAAAAAATCACCACATTTTCCAAAATTGTAATTTATTCCCAAGTTTTTAAATATTAACAAAAAAAAATCACGAATTTAATAAATTATTGTAATTTGAATTACATTAATTTTTTTTGGAGATCACAACTTCAACATTTACATAAAAATAAGGACATTAATACATTATTATAATTCGACTTTAACATGCTACTTTGTTTGACACGTGAAATCGAATCGTCGGAAATACAATTGTACTTTAAATTGCTATAAGAAGTTAAAGTTGTGAATTTTCCTGATTCACTTGCAAGTTTGTAAAAAGAAAAAACGAATCTCTTTTTTTTTTTTTACTAGTTTTTAAAAATCAGGATTAAAATATAATTTTGAAAAGGTGATGAATTTCTTTTTCAATACACTATTTTCTACTATAAACTTATGATGCATAAAGCTAAACACAATTGGGCGTGAATGATATTGGTTAGTAATATGGGCTAAAATAATCACATCAAACAATATTGAACTTTGAAACTATGGAGTTGTATATGAGCCCAGAAAACACTATATGGCATGTGGGCTCAACTATATTAGCAGACCATGATCCAAACAAAAAAATAAAAAGAACTCAAATTAAAGTTCCTACAATTAAAAGAAAAAAGAAAAAAAAAAGAGTTCGAATTTAAAATAAAAGAATGTATAGAAAATTGTTTATTGAATCAAGCAATGGGCGAAACTACTATGAAACAATATTTATATAAAAAGTATAAGAAAAAGAGAAATGTGAAGGATCCATTCCTTTACATTGTAGTATTGTACATGAGGCAACATGCATGTCACCACCTATATTAATTCCAAATTCATTATTTTTTGGAAATTTTCATTCATTGCCACACCAAGTTTAGGCTGATATTTATTATGCAAAACAACATTCTTGCAATTTGCAGTTGTCACATTTAATTCTCATTGCAATTTGTACATATTATTACTATTGTATTGTGAACCATTTAATATGTGATGTTTTCATATTTATGAATACCGTTCCATCTTCAACACTTATTGCGTGATGACACTAAGCAATATAAATGTAATTGAGATTTTTGGTTGCAAAATAATTTCTTTTCGTTATAACTTAATTCCAAATTTACGTTTCATTAATTTAGAAATATATAATAATTCGACTCCTCTGAATTGGTACCTTATAAATCTGGGATATGCTGATCATACAAAATAATGTATTCATTTCATGTTATATACAACACTAATAATTAATTGCTTATGGGTAGTAAATTTTACAGCAGAAATCAGATATTATCATTCGAAATAATGATGATTTTTACTTTTTTTTATTTTATTTTAAAGAAATTACATTTGGTCTCTTTGTGCTACATGAATTTAGCACTTTATTGTTCATAGTTGACTGAGATTGTCCAAAATATTCCATTAGAAACCCTAATGTGCCAAGTCATAAATGTTATTTAAGAATAATTTCATCTTTGAAGTCATGCAGTGTAATAGGTGATATATAACGAGAAAAGGTTGGATTGACAAAATCTAAAATAGGCATAATTAAATAAAAGAGTGTAGTTTCTGAAGTTTTAACTAATACACATAATTGTGGCACACAACACATAACTACAATTCAATAAAACTAATACAATATACCAAATATGTGTCATGTTCCATTTGCCATATAATAATTGTGGCATACTACAAGAAACAAATAAATGTATGAGAATAGTCAACCAAAGTAATTATTAATGGCATGTAATAGGAAATCATTGTTTCCATCAATTACTGGCTAAAGTATGAATTACACATAAAATCTAATAGACGCTATGTATATATGATAAAAGTATAGTGATATAGATAAACCTAATTCAAAGTTTCAAACTGATTTTAATAAACGATGTCAAATTGAATATCGAATAATTTGGCTTGATTCTTGGTTGTTAGGTATCTGAGCTCAGACAATATATACTGAACTAAAAATGTATACACACACATACCATACTTGAACAAAAGATACTGCAGAAGCATATATTCTTTGAGGGTCACCTTTCCAGCTTTATTTGGTTAAACCCATTAAAAAAAGTGATTTTTCCATTGCCCAGATGGCCATATTAATTACATTTCAATCATTTCAATGCTTGCTTCATTTCCAAGAATTCACTACTCATTCTTTCTAATTATTTGCTCTCTGTGGTGTTTCTGCTAATGGGAAATTTCTCTGGAACTGTTCTGCAGAAGGGTTGAAGAAGAAGAAGTAGAAAAATCCAACGATTAGGTTAATTGTTTTTACATTTTCAAGAAACGATGGAATCAAGAATGGAGCAGTACGAGATCATGGAACAAATTGGGCGTGGAGCTTTTGGGGCAGCCATTTTGGTGAATCACAAGTTGGAAAGAAAAAAGTATGCAAAGCAGTTGATTTTCTCAAAATTTTTCAATTTATGGAAAATGTGTGGTTTTTATTTATTGTTTTCTGTGATTATGGAAAATGAAAAATAGGTATGTGCTTAAAAAGATTCGATTGGCCAGACAAACCGAACGTTGCAGAAGATCAGCTCATCAAGAGGTTAATCGATTTTTTGTCGGTTTTTGGACATTTTGCTGATTCATAAGTATTTTCTGATTATGTTGTTAGTTTCACCTTTTGGTGTCTCTGTGTGCCTGTTTAATTTTCTTGTTATTGCTCTTTGTGAAGTTGATGAGTTGAAATGATAATGTGATTGTAATTTGTGGTGTTTAATTACAAGAAAATGAAAGAGGTGTTTTTGTGCTGTTTAAATGTGTAGATGGCCCTAATTGCTAGGCTTCAACATCCCTATATTGTCGAGTTCAAAGAAGCCTGGGTGGAGAAGGTATTAGCCCTCAAGCTTAGCTGATATTTTGCACGACTTACTTTGGTATTGGAGTTAAAGATTCAGTAAATTTATTGTCTTCCTTACTTGGCTTTTTCACCTAATGCTGATGCAGGGTTGCTACGTTTGCATAGTTACCGGATATTGTGAAGGTGGTGACATGTAAGAATTGTATATATAGGTCTAACTGGAAAGTTTTGTATGGTTATAACTGTAGTTGTTGTCGTATGTTTTGATGAGCTATTGACGATGAAAATGCAACAGGGCTGAACTTATGAAGAAAGCCAATGGGCAGTACTTCCCTGAGGAGGTTTATATTATTTTCATTTTTCGATGGATAAAGATACATTTCTATGTATGGATGCATAATTTTCTCATTCCCACTAAAAATATGTTTTAATCATGTGTAGCAACTGTTAAAGTGGTTGACTCAACTGTTGTTGGCAGTTGATTATCTCCATTCCAATTATGTTCTCCATCGAGACCTAAAAGTAAGATTTAATGATTTGTGAAAAGTTCTCTATTAGCTTAAATATGATTCTTGGACTAATTTCCGTTTTCACTTTGCAACTTGGTGGTAGTGCTCCAACATCTTTCTGACAAAAGATCTGGATGTTCGTCTAGGTAAGTTTGAATCTTGAACTCGAGTTTTTCCTGCAGGCTTCATTTCAATACTTAATGTTTTTCCTTTTTTTGATGTCTTCTTTGAGCAGGTGATTTTGGACTTGCTAAAACTTTGAAGGCAGAAGATTTGACTTCTTCAGTACGTGTTTAATATTCATATCATCCATCTCTATTATTGCTTATAAAATACATTCTATTGAAAGTTTTGGAGTATCCAACTGCTTTCGTTGTTTTGCATAGGTTGTCGGAACGCCCAATTACATGTGCCCTGAACTTCTTTCTGATATTCCTTATGGTTTTAAATCAGATATTTGGTCTCTTGGTAAGCCGACATATATACATATTCGTCTTCTTGAATGATATAGAGTGAACCCAACTCTAATTGTTGGTTAAAAATGACCCTTTGTCAATCAGGTTGCTGCTTGTATGAAATGGCTGCTCATTGCCATGCATTCAAAGCTTTCGTAAGAACATTCATAACTTGTTGCTATTTTATCTGTTTTGGATTCTCTTTGCGACATAATAATCCTGTCTCGTCTAATCCTATCAGGACATGGCGGGCTTAGTGAGTAAGATTAACCGATCATCCACGGGCCCGTTGCCTCAATGTTACTCCACATCCTTGTAACTACTCGAATCTCTATCCCTTCATGCTGTTGTCCTCTTATGTCTCTACTCATGTTATATTTATTAGGAAAACGCTAATCAAGAGCATGCTAAGGAAAAACCCAGAACATCGACCAAGTGTAAGAGCCTCGACTATTTATTCACTCGTACTTGAAGAAGGCTCCAAATGATCTGATTTCATTCATTATTGTCTATCAGGCATCTCAACTCCTAAAGCACACAATTCTACAGCCTTACATCGACCAGTATCGTCCATCTTACACTAGTCCTATGGTACCTATTTCCATCGCTAGTGAGCCGAGAGATGATGGTCTGCAAGAAACTGGCTCGATGCCTGCAAATACTGATGAATCCGAGGTCGTGAAACGGCTGCACAACATACAGAGGAAGAAGACTGAGTTTAAGCAGCCGAGGATAATTAAGGACATTATAACGGCTTTGAAAGAAGGAAGAACCAGAGAAAACACTTCTCCCATGAGAATCTGTGTCGAAGGGTCTCCTAAAGACACCAATTCAACTCAACATATACAACAAACAGAGTCTCTAAAGCATCAGGTACTATAGAATTTACACATATGTTCTTTATTGTGTTTTTTCTTACTAAAGTCTGTTTCTATCTATCTGTTTAGTTACCTATCATGGAAACTCCACCAAAGACCAATGTCAAAGATGAAGGAACCCCTCTTTCTTGTCCTGTGAAGCCTGTTCTTGAACCATTTTCCAGTCGAATGAGACAACAACTCGAACATGACACAGAAAAAACCATGCTTGACAACATGAAAACTGATCATAGTGATGACGAGGCAGGAAATTGCTTGAGCGAAGATCATCAAACCACAGAAGTATCTGTTAACGAATCCAGACCAAGCTGTTCCACCCCTTCCTCGTCCCAGTCAGAAAAACTTGAGAGCTCATCAAGAGGGTGTGACAAGGATCAGTCCATAACACACACTGTTGAAACATTTCAAGAAAATTCAGATGATACTGTTTCTATTGCTGCTAAATGTTCTGAAAATGTGGTTCATTTAGATCTCTACGGAACAGCAATGGAGACTTTAGATGTCAAATCCTTCAGACAAAGGGCAGAAGCACTTGAAGGGCTACTGGAGCTGTCTGCTGACTTGCTTAAGCAGAATAGGTTAGAAGAACTTTCTGTAATCTTGAAGCCCTTTGGAAACGAAACGGTGTCTCCAAGGGATACAGCAATCTGGCTAGCTATAAGCCTTAAAAGGATGAATGCTGGTACTACTTTGTCTTAATTCTTGTCTCGTTGTTTATCTATACATACGCGTGTACTCGTATATTATATATACGTAGTTTACAACGTTCATTTCCCATGCAATGCAGTCGTTTTGCCTTGGTGAAGCTATAGTTCTGCCATAATTTCTTGCACGATTTGATTATCAGCTTCGTTATATGTGTTTTTTTAAGTGATTATTTCTTTTGGCAGAGTGCTACAATACTTGTTATATATAGGCATTTGTGTGTACAGAAATCTGATCTCTAGTTTAGTTAGATATACAGCATTCAATTATGATATAACATGCTTGAATGTGTGAGTTATTCTGGATCGTTTTGAGAAAGAAAAAAAAACATTTAATTATGATCTGTATTTTTTAGGTAAATTTATGTTTTATTGTGTTATTCTTAGTTTGTCTTGATCTCGGTTTCACATCTTATATAAATTATATATCCTTCAAAAATATAATGGTATTCCAATAGTGTATGTAAATAATAAATTAATTACTAACTAAATAATAATAATAAATTTAGGATTGAGTTCACTTTAAAATTCTTGAGGTCTAATCAAATTATTGAATGTACCCTGATGTTTGTAAAAAATATTGATAAACCACCTCCAACATAAATTATTAAAAATATAAATTTTTAATAAGATACCTTAAAACTTAGAATATGACAATATAGTGTAATTTCGAAAGAAAAAAAATGATTAGGTTGGAATTAAATTACGTGTAAGAATCAATAGAGACATTTCTAACGGGTTTAATTGGTAATTTAACCAAATCTCGACTAAAACAAAATATGAGATTTTTAATTTTTTTTATTCTTTAAAGAAGAAATTAAAAAAAAAAAAAAACAGAGAAGTTTGAAGCAAGTCGGCGGTGTTGTCACCTCGTTTCTCTCTCCTACACGTACAAACACTCTGAGTGCGTGTCAAATTTGATTCTTTGAAAATCAACAAACCCTTTTGTTTCTGAAAATCATCTACGCTTCATGGAGGCCTCCACTAGACCCGCCACCGGCTATCCGGATCCTAACCCCAACCGTTACGCTGCAAACCCGCCTCCCGCCGCCGCCGCCGCCTTCCCCTATTTCGCCGCCGGCCCTCCGACCAACAACGCTTACTATAGCAACCAAAACAACCCCTACTACCCGCAGAATTACCAACCTGACCCCAACACCCTCCGCCGCACCACCTGGCTCCGCCGTGCACTCGCCTTGCTGATTGGGCTTGTCCTCATTTTCGCCGTCGTTACGTTCATCGTGTGGCTCGTTCTACGTCCTCAGCTCCCGCAATTCCGAGTCGACTCGTTATCCATCTCCGATTTCACACTCCGCAATGACTCCCTCCTCTCCTTCGCCGCCGAGGTCCGCCTCACGGCGCGGAACCCCAACAAGAAGATGGCGCTATCTTATGATCACATTGAGGCCGCGGTTTATTACAAATCGTGGTCGCTTTCAGACACCATGGTTCCGCCATTCTCGCAGGGGACGAAGAATGTGACGTCTCTGACGGCGAATTTCGCGGCGGCTGGAAGCTTCGTGGATAAACCGGCGGTGGATGGGATTAACAGTGAGAGGAGAAGTAATGGGATTGTTGGGTTCAATTTGAGGATGCTTTCTAGGGTTAGCTTTAAAGCTAAGGCGTGGAGGACTAGGAGGCGGTTCTTCAAGGTGTTCTGCGGCGATTTGGCTGTCAGAATTCCCACCAATGGCCGATCGGCTACGTTCCCTGGTGGCCCCAGGCGGTGTCGGGTGGGGAGTTGAGGTGAATTTATCAGTTCTTGAACTTTAATACATTGAAATATTAAGTGTTAAAATGGTTATTTTCTCCATGGATGCTCAATGAGGATGAATGATCTACTCTAAATTCCTGTGCTTTTAATACACGGAGTTCAATACTTTATGTTCATAGTTAATTTGTGATGGTTTCCAATCTAGTATCTTTTATGTTCTTGATTAGCATTGTTTGTATTCATTTGCCATTCGAAGAATCTTGCTTTATTTGTTGATTGATCATGTTTGAGTTCATCAGTTTGATCGTATCTATATATTGTTTGCGCTGAGTGGAAACCTTCATAGATCCTCCATAGATACCGATGAAAATGAGCTACGAGCAATAACACGAGTTGGCTAAGTGAGAAACAAACGAGTTTTGATGTCTTTATTTCTTGCATTTCACTAATAAAAGCTTGCCTATTGTAAACACTCAACCCTGTCTTTTATGTCGCTTCCTATGCTTTTCTGTTTTTTCCGGAATGCTTTCATTGACTTATGTGTGAAACTTCTTTGAATTTTTATTGCAAAGATTTGATGAAGTTGAACAAAACAGTTTTTTAAGAGAGACAGATGAAGTTGAACTAATTGGAGAATGTTGTTTATAACTGTTTTTTTTTTTTTTTTTCCCTTTCGGTGTGTACATAAACACGTGTCGCCCTCTACACATAGAAATATTATCTGACCTATCGAAGAAGATTGTGCAGACGTCTTATGGTTTATAACCATCTTAGAATGGTACGACTATATGATTGAGTTATATATTACTAAAAACTGTTTAGAATCACAATTCCAAGTTGGAATATGGTGCCTGGTTGGATTCAAACTTGAGTTCATGCCTTATAATTTGCTTGTTTGAATTGTTTTGTACTGAAGTTCTGTTACACCATTGATATCATGCTTCGCAGCTTTGGAACAAAATGCATCAGCTTGAGAATCCCCTCACTGTCTCAAATATGAGAGAGGCTCGATGAAATCAACAACGAAGATGCAAATTGATTTGGATCGAGTTTCCTCGGTTGTTGCATGCATTGCTCAAAAACACACAACTTCTGGTCCTGAACCAGTAAGGGCGCATCCGTTATTTTCTCCACAAAATAGGGTTCTTTTCTCACCTTGCTTACAAGTATACATACATGTATACAGTTGTTCAGTTAAGTTGAAGTTGGCCTTGTTGATGTGGTAACTCTACATTTGGTTTGTATTTCCAGTGGTTTTTTTCGTTTGGTGTTGAAAGAGCCTTAGCTTAGCTTAGAACTGTAATTTGTTGTTTAGTTTAGAATAATAATGGTTCTCAAGTGAAATGTGAAGTTATCTAAAATAGGTTGTTAGAAAAAGGTAGGGATTTGATTGAACTGAATCGAACCGAAGATCAAGAGGCCTGCTCGAGCACGGTTCATTTGATTCTTCATAATCAAGCTCAAGGTGGATTTGATTTAATTTTCATGAACGGCTCGAACTCGATTGACAAGTGACTTGTTTGACAACAAGTTTAGTTTGAATTTCAAGTTCGTTAAACATATAATCGAGTTTGAGCTTGTGTTATATATATATATATATATATATATATATATATATATATATATAAACGAGTTGGGCTCAATCCAACCTTCAAGTAAATTCAATTTTCACAAATTCATATTATAGATTGACTTGTTTTATGATATTAGATTTATAAAATGATTTCATAGCGATCACACACCTAAAAATTATTTAAATTTGTTCAAGGAGAGAGATTAGAATTATTGAGAATTAAAGGTGCTCAGTCCAACATGGAGATATCCATTTCACGATCAATGCTCCAATTTCATAAAAAAGGAATAATAATAATAATAATAATAATAATTAAATTTATAATTATTATTATAAAAAGACACTTTTATGTTTTTTGGAAAAATAAAAGGAAATAGCTGAATAAGAAGGATTCTTTTCTTCCGATTTAGCAATTTCAGTTACTCCATCCTACTCATTTGGCGCTTTCACCTTTTGGAATCTTTGCACCAATGAATCTTTTATCTTTCTAATTTGCTTTTAACACCCTCATTCTTTTTTTATTTATTTTTCCTTTAGGCAAAAGGTCCTTCATAATCGTCAACAGTCTTGAAGGATGAAGATGGAATAATCTCTTGTTTAAATATATATTTATTTATGTCTTCGGTTTAAAGGGATGGAGTTCTAAAATAATCTCTTCTTTTAATTTACTGATTTTATAGGTTCAAAGGGATAGGATCATGATTGGTTCGGTTGAACCGATCGGACTGGCTGATCCGATCCTACAAATAATGATTGTTACTCATCCTAAATTGACAATGTCTAAATGTCGTGTGTTTTATATAAGGTACAAAATTGTCTTGTTTGTTTCAATTTGATTTTACTGAATGTTATTAGTTGATCTCATGAAAAGTTAAACAAATGTGGGTTTATGATTAGTTGGTCAAAATTTGGATAGTTGGTGATAAAAAATAAAATAATAATAAATTTAAAAAAAAAAAAACGAAATATCCATTCATAATGCTCTTATTTTTAAGTTCAATATATATTAGGTGTTAGAGAAGTGTAAAAGTAAATATGAAATAATTGTGTATTCAAAAATAATTTTTAAGAAGACTCTCATTCTCCAAAAGTTTTCCTTCAAAGGCAAGAAATTTTGGATTTCCTTGGTGGTTGTTTAACCTACATGCACCACCGCCAACCACCGGCCACCTTCCACGGCCACCGGCGCTGGTGGGCCCCATATCAAGCTCCACTACCATTTCTACTCCAATTAAATGTCATTTCTTGCCATAGTCACATCAGCATGGAAATGCCATTTCTTGCCATAGTCACATCAGCATGGAAATGCAATTTCTTATATATTTTTTGATTAGTTAAAAATAAAATTTAAAGATGAACAGGAGAACTTCCCAAAATTAATCCAAGTGCTAAAAGACTAAAGTACTTATATAATTGAAATTGTTAAAATGTAATTCTTAATATGTTTATTGATGATGTATATTGATCTCATCCCTTTAAATTATGGAATATGAATATGTTCATCGATAAAGTAATCTCATCCCTTAAAATTATGAAATGTGAAATTAATATACATGTTAAATTCCTAACACCTTAATGGTGATGTGTTTCGATAGTGGGTAGGATTAACAAAACTGCTTATATAATAATAAGGTTAGATGGCACTTTATTGTAAAACCATTTCATGAATTTTGATGGATGAGAAAAATCTCAATTTATAAGATTTAGATATAAATGATTTATCTTAACTTAATTAATAATGAAGTTGAATGAAATCAGTAGGATTCCCTCTCACATGGTACGATTCATAAGATTGTTTCACCTAAATTTTTGTAAACTACACAAAAACTTATACTAGATTATCTTATATATAATTGTGTACCTAAGACTGAGCCTCACTATTCACATCTAAATTAATTTGTCAATTTTTATTTTGTGGGTTATAATTTATGATTTGATTCGTGCAATAAAATTTGATGAGTAAAAGTGATTACTCATAGATAAGTAGATATAAATACTGCAGAGAATTTAATCGTAAAGACACTCGAATTTATTGCCTTGTTCCAGGGAAGCACATGCACACGTACTGGAGATAGCAAAAATGTAGTTAATATATTTATTTCTGAATTCTGAATAATTAATATTGGAGCTGCAATTGGGAGGGGAAATAAATATATAAATTTAGTTTTTTGGTAAATAGAGAAAATGATTCCAGGCTGAGAATGGCAGGTTACCTATTGTACACATAAAATGTCATCTTCGAAAGAGTTCAAAATTGCATATGGGTCCCTTTTCAAAAATTCTTGAATCTTGAAACCTTTGAATTCAAGTATATGCCATGTAAAGGAGATAAGGTTTCACCACAGGATGCATAAATATATTCCATACCCCACTTCATACTACTAATCCTAACTGCAAATTAATATTTATTTATTGGGTTTGATTTGGATTCATGTTTTTTTTTTAATTTAAATATTGGGTTTTATATGTTCTTAGGAGAATTGATATATAAATAAGTTGCTATATGAATTGAAATAATGCTCTTTAAATTGCAGTCTACTAAAGGATTAATATGAGACACATATTTGTAATATGTGAATAGTTTTCTGGAGAATGAAATCGTTAAAAAAAATTAATGTTAACGAAATAAAATGACAATAAAATCCCTAATAAGGTAGTAATTAATTAAATGATAAAAAAATTTGGTCTAACGTGATAAAGTGATTGAGACATCAATTCTGTTTATTTTCTATTATGAATGTGGTTATTCCATCTAAAAATAATAATAAATTTCTTAAATATTAAAAAGAAAGTTAAATACAAAAATTAACTTAAAATATGATTGTTTTTCAATTTGCAATTTAATTTTTTTTTTCGATCATAATTTGAAGTTTAAGAATTTTTTAAAATGCAAGCTAAACATTTTTTCCGCTAACTTTTTTAGCGAAATGCATGACACCCAATTTTATAAGAATAAATATGTTATTATATATATATATATATATATATATATATATATATATAATTTTCTACTGTGCAAATTGAAAATTGATCATGCTTTGAGTTGATTTTATCATGGAAGTCACATTCAAGTCCCATAAAATGCATTTAAAAAAAATTAAAATTCAAGTTACAATTAGATAAAAAAAAATTAAATTATAAATTAAAAAACGATCGTAATTTATTTTATTTTTTTCATTTAAAAAAAAAACCCAAGTTTAGGCTAAACCCTCCAACCCCCTTCCCCACAATTTTACTATAAATGAAATGAGATGTTACATATGCACTTACAAACTACTAAACCAATAATTTTGTCACACCGTTATTTCCTCACCACACTAATTTCCACCATCACCACCGCCACCACCATGTCGGAGAAGAAGGACTGCGGCCACCACCACGACCACCGGAAAAAGCTCTACCGCCACATCTTCGCCGCAATTCTAGGCTTCATCATCCTTGTCCTCTTCCTCATCCTCCTCATATGGCTCATCCTCCGCCCCACCAAGCCACATTTCCTCCTCCAGGACGCCACCGTCTACGCCTTCAACCTCTCCGCCGGAAACCTCCTCACCACCACCCTCCAGGTCACCCTCGCCGCCCGGAACCCTAACGACAGAATCGGCATTTACTACGACAAAGTGGACGTCTACGCCTCCTACCACAGCCAGCAAGTCACCCTCCCCACCCTGCTGCCGGCGACCTATCAGGGCCACAAAGACACCACCGTTTGGTCGCCGTTTCTGTACGGCGACGCCGTTCCGGTGGCGCCGTACCTCGGCGTCTCTCTCAACCAGGATGAGATCGCCGGAACAGTAATGGTCAACATCAGAGTCAGCGGAAGAATCCGGTGGAAAGTCGGGACGTTTATCTCCGGCAAGTACCACTTGTACGTCAACTGCCCGGCGTATATAAACTCCGGCGGTAGAAATAATGGGATCGCCGTTGGACCGGCGGCGATTAAGTATCAGTTAATTATGGATTGCCACGTGGATGTTTGAGTTTACTAGCTAGTTTGTGGTTGTACCTCATTGTTAATTTTTTTTCTTTATTTTTTCTGATTTTCTTTTACCGATTTAGAAGTTTTTTTTTTCCTCTAATTTTATTTTATTGAAGTTCTTATTCAAGTTTGATTTATGTCATACTACTCTTCTTGTTACTTAATATATACATATGTGCACGCGCATATTTTATATATCATAAATACTATATTAATATAGCTGAAAAAATATAATATGCAAGATTGAAGAAAAATAAAAGATAAATATATAAAGACAAAAAAAAATGTCTTACAAAAGATCTTTAAATGCAATTTCAACTTTCATGACGTTATTGTGTATCGATTTTTCATATTGTTCAACACACCCCAAAACTTATTAAATACATTTCATTTTTAAAAAAATGAGAAAGGTATAAAATACAATATTATTTCAACTTTTAAGAAGTTATTGCGTAGGAAATTTTGCCATATTGTTAAACATATCTCAAAACTTATTAATCACATTTCATTATTTTTTTAAAAATAAAATGTATAAAATATAATATTTGAGGTGTGTTTAGTATTTTTGGGGTCTATATAACCTCACTCTATCTAGTGTATTAGAACGTTATTGCTTATTATATGCAAAAGGGTCTATAAAAATAAAAATAAAAATTCTAAAAAAATCAAGATGAACTTAATCATTTTTTGCTTTAATTGAGTTTGAGCTCAAGTTATTCAATTATGATGTATTTATTAAATATAAAATAATTGAACTTATTATTTTAGACGTTGCAGAAACTCGTAGAATAAATAATATGGGGATAGCTATTCAAGAACTTGGAGTGAAAAATAAGTAGTTATGATGCCCTTTTCTATATCTTTTTTTGATCATTAAAACTTGGGATTGAAGGATTATAGGTGCAAAGAAATTGTCCATGGTGGATAGTGTAAAGAAAAAGGAAGACAGAGTTCAATTAGTTATTAAAATATTAAATAAATATTAATTCGAAAGATTCTTGTTTCGATTAGTCCAAGAATTTTGTGGGCAGAAAAGGTGACATTAAATATAAATGAAATAGTACCAAGAATCTGTGTAATAATATCAAATGCACCTCGTGTGTACAATCTTCACTTCGACCTCGATTCTTGATTGTTTCACAGCATAATTTTAGGATCATGTTAATTTCATGGTGGTTGACTCCAACTTCT
This sequence comes from Scutellaria barbata, assembly GCA_028654395.1. Classification (NCBI taxonomy): domain Eukaryota; kingdom Viridiplantae; phylum Streptophyta; class Magnoliopsida; order Lamiales; family Lamiaceae; genus Scutellaria; species Scutellaria barbata. The sequence goes on along the minus strand of CM053653.1, from coordinate 1,320,192 downwards.
GTTATTTGTGGCTTTTGAGACTCTACTTTAATATATATATATATATATATATATATATATATATATATATATATATATATATATATATATATATATACACGGTTTGATTCTTCTAATGTATAAATATACATCAAACATTAGTTAATAATAGGGAAATAATATCATTTAATGCATATGATTTATGATGATTTATGATGACAGTGGGACAATCAAAATTTCTAATCTTTAAAATCTATACAGTAAAACTTTTATAAATTAATAAACTTGGGATCATGAAATTATATTAATTTAGAAATATTAATATGGGGAAAGTGTCCACAATACCCCAATTCATATAGTTAATAAATTTTAATACCCTAATGCATATAATTTGTATGTTTTCTACCTCTTTTGTACAATTGGTCAATTGGACCCACATTGATTGACATTACAAGTACAATGTCATAAAATGTCTCATGCATGACACACTTTAGCTTCATGTGATAAAGTTTTTTGGCATTTTGTGAGTTATTTTCAACCACCCAATTTCAGCCGTGTAGCCTCTTGTTCAAAAATTTGCCCTTCTTCCTCAAAGCTCCAAACGGCCATTTCTTCCTCAACAACACAAACGGCCATTTTCTTCAAGCTTGGAGAGGTTTCCCCTTGCAAAAATCGTCCAAATTTGGTGAAGATTAGCACACATTGTACGGGTTAGTAAACGGCAATTATTTGTATCTTATTTTTTCGATCAAAGTTGTGCAATTTATTCATTCAATTAGGCTGCAATGGTGAGATTTTTTTCTGCAATTTTTGGCTTGAATTAGTGGTGCAAGTTTATGAATTGTTCTGCAATTTATAGTTTAGGGTTTTGTGATGAATTAGGGCTGCAATTTCAGCAATTTTTCTGTGCAATTTTTTTGATGAATTAGGGCTGCAATTGTGTTATATTTGTGTGCAATTATGGTGATGAATTAGGGCTGCAATTGTGTTATATTGTTGTGCATTTGTTGTGATGAATTAGGGTTTTGTTTATAGTTTAGGGTTAATTGCAATGTAGTTTATAATTAGGGTTTAGGACTGAAAAAATCGTAATTAGTCCTAAAATGTGGAATTACATGGTTGAAAATGAGAAATTAGGGCTAAACGCCGTTTAGCCCTATTTTTTTTGCTAAATAGCCGTTTAACCCTAAAACAAGGTTTTATCGCCAAAAAACCTTGTTTTAGGGTTAAACGGCCATTTAGCAAAAAAAAAAATAGGGCTAAACGGCTATTAGGGTTAATAGCCGTTTAGCCCTATTTTTTTTTGGCTAAATGGCCGTTTAACCCTAAAACAGGGTTTTTTGGCGATAAAACCCTGTTTTAGGGTTAAACGGCCAAAAAAGGGGATCCATTTTTTTTTGGTTTTGTAACACCATTTGTGATTAATAAGTAATGTTGTATTTGTGTACATTTGTTGTAGATGGCTTTTGAGTGGGTTCGCCGACGTTGTCAGGGCACGCTAGCCTACATTAACGGGTATACTCGTTTGAGTATACTAGCTGATATCAGACGTGCTTTGGGAGAGCACGGGAGAGAGTGTGTTGCGGATTTCGGACGGACATGTTTTGGCCATTTTCTACGGTGGGAGACCTCGGCTGAGACATGCAAGTCGTTTCTTCATGTTCTCATGTCGAGGGAAATAAGTGGTCCGACCACCCCCGATGATGAGAGATGGTTTGCAATTGGAGAGGAGTATCACCTTTGTAAGTTTTCGAGGAGAGAGTTTGCTCTAGTCACCGGTTTGAGGTTTGGCGACTCCGATTTCAGCCCGGCTGGGGATCATCGTCCGCCAAGAGATGGCGTGTACTACAGAGTGCATGCCGAGACCGCACACGTGACGCTGCAACAACTCCTATATAGATTTCAGGGAGGGGAGTTCCGTGGGAGCATGGATGATACGGTGAAGATCTCGAAGATCCTACTCGTTTACTACATCTTACTTGGGGTCGACTGCAGAAAATGTTCGGTGGATATGTGGGTGTGGGCTTTGGTCGAGCAGGAAGAGCGTTGGGAGTCATTTCCATGGGGCAAGCTTTCTTTCCAGGCGTTGCTTAAGTATATGGACCTAGTGCCAAAGGATATTCTGGTCCCGGCCAACATCAATAGAACCCCCGCGTATCACTTCTATGGATTCTCGGTTGCTCTACTGGTAAGTATAATTAATTTGAACATTCTGTTACTCTTTTCGGTCGTTTTAAATTATGTTATTACAGTGCTTTGCTCACACATATCGTAAATTTGTTCACTGTGAAGATATGGGCGTACGAGGCCATCCCTGTATCGTCCACTGTGGCTGGCCGGCGATTGGATACTGGACTGCACATTCCGAGGTGCTTGAAGTGGTCCACGGCGAAGTCTGTAGTGGATGTCACTGATGTTTTATCCGGCGAGGTAATTCTATTACTTTTTTCAGTCTTGCTGCCGAAACTGCATAGGGTTTATTTTTACACCGAAACTGATGTTTCAGACTTTTTATGTAGGTTGACGGCGTCGAGTCCCTCATTCCGACTGCCGAGGAGATTTGTCAGCCGTATTGGCAGAATATTGATCGCTCATTGAATGAGGGCGTGCAAGCTGCACCACGAAGGCGTGGTCGTCCTCCGACGACGGTTGTAGCTCCTGCACCTGAGCAGGATGCACCCGGTCCATCCACGAGTCAGCGTCGAGCTGCTCGGCGATCGAGGACCATACGGTCCAGACGACCACCGATGCCTCCGAGCGAGCCTCCTGAGGAGCACCCGGTTCGAGACTTCGGTCATAGTTTCGAGCAACAAGAGGCCGAGCAGCATGGGCATGAGCATCCTGGGCATGAGCAGCCTGAGGAGCACCCCACCGGCCAGCCCGACCCAGTTTTCGAGGAGCCGTACGCCGAGCAGCATGGATATGAGCCGTATCGGGATGCCTCGCCGATCAGCTACATTCCTCCTTCCGACTTTGTACCGCCAGAGCCTTCGTACCCACATCAGAGCTCCGATCAGGATGGCCTGTTTCAGCGCCTCACTGGTTTTTTTGGTACTCAGATCGACCAGTTGCGGTCTTACGTTGATCGTCGTATCACAGATTTGTCAGGCCATGTAGATGAGCAGTATGCCGACCTGCGAGGCCACGTCGATGAGCAGTTCACAGACTTGCGAGGCCATTATGATCGGCAGTATACAGATGTATAGGGCCAGGTTTAGGACTTGGTGCAGACCGCAGTGAGGGAAGAGACGCAGAGGCTGGAGTTGCGCATACCGGAGATCGTTGGTGATGAGCTCATAGCATTCTTCAGCCACCGGCCATCATATCATGCCTCCTACTATCCCCATGCTGGTGGTTCTCATTATTCACAGACTCCGTACGCTCAGCCGCCCGGCAGTCATCGAGGTTGGGATCCTACTCCAGTGTCATTTGATATGGGCACTTGGGCGGCCCCGGTTCAGGCAGGACCCAGCACCGGTTTTGACGTAGAGTCACCAGATTCTACTAGTGATTATGCTGGATCCTCCATTGCTGGGATTCCCGAGACGACTGCCGGCATTCGTCTTGTACGACAGAGAGCTCCGTCTCGACATGTTCGAAGTCCATTCGTCCATGGATCTGCACGTAGACCGAGTCTGAAGCAAGCTGACCTGGAGAAATACATTGAGGCAGGACTCCTGGCGGCAGAGAAGAAGCAAGCCTATGAGATGTAAGTCGTACTTCATTAATCGTATGATATTCTAATTTACGTTAGTTGGGTGATTATGTCCAGTGATTGACATGGCACATGTTTTTGCAGGCGTAATGTCGGAGTTGGATATGGTGTTGGGCATGATTTCTTCAGCTCGTTTTTGGATCCGTTGGCGGACATGACCCATGAGGTGTTTTTTCATCACTTGAATGTATTTTTTTGCTTGCTTATTACTATATTTTTACATTTGACCGTTTGTTTTATGTCAGCATCTCGACTCGTACTTGGGGATTATGCAGAGCAATGCACTGTTTGCAGGGATTCGGGTCCACGAGGAAAATGCTCACAAGTACCAGGTGTTGGACGTCCACTTTTTTGTAAGTATAAACATCACCCTTTATTGCATTTTCGATATATGTATTCATATACCTGCCTAGTGATTAATATTTGAACTTTGTAATGCAGAGTGCTTGTCAGGAGGTGTGGAACGTCACTCATCGAGGAGAGTCGGATTACAAGAAGTATAAAGGTCCGACCAACGAGACTTTTGCATCGGAGCTCCTGGATCAACTTGCCCCGTACGTGTTGGGACAAAAGCCCAAATGGCGACATGTGAAGCCCTGGTGGAAGAAGCCAAAAAATGTAAGTCCCTATTACTGGTCAAATAATAATTTTCGTATACTTTTGATTTGTTGGAGCAACCATTTTGAAATGCTAAATGTTCGATCGGCATTATTTTACAGCTCGTCACCGTCATGAATCTGGATGGGCACTGGGTGGCTTGCTCCATTTTTCTGCGTGCTCGTAAATTAGTACTCTTCGACAGCCTGCATTGGACATGGGACAAGAACAAGGAGCAGAAGCGTTATCGGCAGACGATACCCATTAGACGTGTTATACCTGTCTTGCTGAAGCACACAGGCTTCTACGACATGATGGCCAATGAGGGTACTCCGATGCAGCCTTTGGATGACGAGTTGGAGCTTTCGTCCTGCTCTGATGCATTATGTTACGAGCAGCACGAGGACCACACATGCGGTGTCTTTGCCCTCATGGCCGTCGAGAGTGCACTGACACTTGAGTGGCCTAGCCATTTGTTTCGGTTGGGTCTCACGAGAGCACGGCAGCAGATGGCGTTGACAGTTTTCAGATACTCCTCTGATGAGAGCACCATCACGGCTGAAGATATGACCGATTAGCCTGTTTCGATTTTTCATTTCACTGTTTTATGTATTTTCGGATGATGTATTGTCTTTATTCATTTTATGACATGTAGATGTCAGAATTTTATTCAGATAGCATTCTATGAGCATTGTTTCAATATTGGCCTTCATATTTGATCGTCCTCATGTTCGATCGTCCTCACAACAAAGTAGGTTCACAAAATATTCCATAATCTACTACAAAGTAAAAGAACTGTCGTACAAGTGGCACTTTCTTCTCGTATGACTGTCTGATCTACACAATGAGCACTGTTTCTTTTTTCTTTGCTTCGTACGTCCGTCTGTTGGAATCTCATCTGTATCACCAGCTAGATCATCAATCTCGCTTGGCTGAACGGGCGGCATGGGATTTGTGCACGTAGCTCTGTTGTGTCCAGTGCCGCCACACCGACCACATGTTCCTGGTGCTCGTTGACTTCCAAAACTAGATATCCGACTTCTTCTCGGCCGGCCGGCTTGTCTTGGTCGATCAGGTGCAAGACAAAAAATGCTTCGAACGTCATCAGATATGACCCAATCTTGTGGATCGGGTACAGGGCAAACCTCACCAGCCCACATTCCTCTGAGTGACTCAGTGGTGTAGTACGAGCCAACGTAAGACGTCACTGCTTCTTTCGAAAAACTGTATGATGAGGAAAAATTAATTAACAGAGTTAAATTAATACAGAAATATTTAATCTGCCAATCATAATAATTACCTGATTGCTGCACATGCGTGGGCGCACGGTATCAAGTCATTTTGGAACACTGAACATGTACAGCTCTGATGGTTGAGCTCGACAACCCAATTTTTTCTACCTTCCACCACCTTGAACTTGTATTTACCCAGCTTATCTACATGCATTTCTCGTCCCCGCCGCACGGCATCAACTAATCTATCATGTGCGGCCTTTGTCAGCTCATTTTCCCTTTCCTCAGCGACCGTCCTTCTCTCGACAAACCACTTTTCTTGAATTCGTCTTGCACACTCCAAGAAGGAACACACTGATAGCTTCCGAGCCCAAAGAAGACGAGCATTCCATGTCTCGGCGGCATTAGAGGTCATGAAGTTAAATCTTCGCACGGGACATTTCACCCGAGACCATCTCTCAGCTTTTGCATTGCTCAATGTATCCAGTGCTCCTTGGATATTTGTTTCTACAAGCAACGTCATGTACCTGAGATGTTCGATATGTTAGATAACAAAAAAGGTGTAGAAAATAAATAAGTACATTCTTTTATAAAATATACTTCTCGAACAGGGTTTCGTCGTAACAGTATGCCGCTTTTTTTAAAATCCCCACAAGATGTGAACCATGCTTCGCGAGATTTTGTTGGAGGTGGAAACAACATAAACCATGAGACGCATCTGGATAGACTCTACTGATGGCACTTGCGATGCTTTTATGTTGATCGGATACGATAAGCAGCTCATTTGGGCATCCGAAGGCATTTCGCACATGACCCAAAAACCATGTCCACGACTCATCATTCTCTATATCTCCAATCCCGACTGCCAACGGGAAAATCTGATCGTTTCCATCCTTCGTCACCGCCACAAATCCAATTCCCTTATACTGACCTTTTAAATGACACCCATCAACTACTACAACAGGTCGTGAATATCGACGAAATCCATTAATGGAGGCGGCCAGAGCAAAACACACATACTTAAATTTTCCATTACTGTAAGTTTCCAGAGCAGTGTAAGATCCTGGATTGGTTTCTTTCAAGACCTCTAAATAGGATGGAAGCATAGAAAATGAGCTCTTCGGGTCACCATACGCGAGCTGCATGGCACGACGTTTTGCTGTTAATGCAAACCTGTAAGTGAGCTGCAAACCATGCCGATGGTTCATTTCCTCGATGATGCCCCGAGGATTCAGCACCGAATTATCATTTCGTAGCCTATCAGCGTAGTACTCTGCGATCAACACAGATGAAAGTCGCCTTGGAGCAGATGTTTCCAGATCATAGCTACAACTGTGAGGCAACTTTATTGTGGAGATCTTCCAAATACCATATTTCTGGTGTGCATGGAGCTTGAATGGACAATCTTTTTGTTTGCATCGAACATACCATTTCTTAGTGTCCGACTTTTCCACTCTATATCCAACTCGATTCTCCAAGTGGTAAAACCCGACTTTGTTCTGCAGTTCAGCCTTGGTGGAAAAAGTGGCACCTTTTTGAAGACCGCTCGGCTCTGGGTTGTTATTGTCCAAATCTGAAGAAGCAGGCGGCTCGAATGGTGGAATATCGGGGATGCTCCATTCAGATCTCAATATGTACGTTAGAAAATCCTGATATGCCTCTCGCTGCTCCTGATCCAAAATGGCCTCATCTTCTTCATCCATCTCGAAATCACTGATTATCTCGTCCGGTTCTGCCGTCTCGACATGATCGTCTCCGGTATTCGAACCTACAAGAAGGTATAATTAAACAATTATTCAATTATTTCATACGTATAATAAATTCATATGTGACAACTATTTAAAAGTACCTGCCCAGTGGTGCCGATCCTCACGCCATTCTTGTCCTCGTTCGTAATCATACGTGTATGGATCTTCTTCGGGAGGACATTCTACGTTTCCAGTATAGGATGTCGGAGGCACGTTTAAGTCTAGAAAGTTGAATCCTCCATAGTTTACCCGACCGCTTTCGGATGGCCAAGGTGACCACGTTTCAGCTGCAATTTTTCCTTTTGACGGGCCTCCCATCCAATTCTCATCACCTGTTGATCTACCGTAGGTCTCATCGTTCTGATTAGGTATACCCCATCTTGCATAAAAAGCTTCGTCATTTTTCAACCCAAAGGGAACATTTGAATTCTCCAAGTTGAAGGTCGTATGAGGGTCCGATTTCTGCACATTTAACCCGAGACCTGTGTCCCAACAAACACTTTGACGGGCCGGATCAAATACTTCATCAACGGTATTATTTTGCGCTGAATAAGAGGATCCTACGTTACGGGGCTCGGTCGAAAAACCACCAGCGCTGTAATTATTACTTGTACTTGACACAACAGGATCGAATACTCCAACATCCATCCTTCGAATGGAGACATAAACAACAAGATCGTCTCCAGATATGCATAACATTCTTTCCAAATCAGAGTCATTCTTTATTTTGATCTTTCTAACTCTTTCCTTCATCTCCACTAACGAGTGGATCACATATCCCCAACAATTCATGTCTGCATGTACAACTCCATGAACACCGTCTAGTAAATCAGAAAGTGTGATTCTTTGAAGATAAGTCACCTCTCGATAACCATTTACGTACTCTAAGCCTTGCCAATGACCTCCAAACCAAATATTAACAACTCTCAAACTCATTTTCTTCTTCACAATTCGAGTCTAACCAAATAAATTCGTCAGTATGCAGTGCAAAATTAATTTCAAACAACGAAATGCAGTCGAAGATATAAAGTGCTTAATTATATTCTAGAACAACATATTCAGTGAAAGTGTGGTTCATTCAGTGAAAGTGTGGTTGTTTCACTGAAACTGTGGTTGTTTCACTGTTGTCTATTGCTTCATTATTCTAAACACTGACACTTCTATTGTTTAAATCTACATTTTCGTAAAAAATTATCGTTTTTAGCCTTTCACAATAATTAGGGTATTACACGGTAATTTTTTCAAAAAAAAATTAGGGTTAAACGGCAATTTACCCTAATTGCCGTTTAACCCTCAAAAAATTCATTAATTGCCGTTTAACCCATAAAACATAATTAATTGCCGTTTAACCCCCAAGATTAGGGTTAAACGGCTATTTTCCAAAAAATAAAGGGGTAAACGGCCATTATTGTAAATTGTCGTTTACCCCTTAAAAATTTTCGAAAATTGTCTTTAATCCTTTAATTTCCATTTACAACCTATTTTGCACCTATATATGGATAAACGGCAATTTTAATAAAATTTTAGGGGTTAACGGCAATTAGTGTCAAATTGCCGTTTACACCTTAAACATTTTTCAAAATTGCCTTTACAACCAAAATTAGGGTTTTCAAACATATTTATCAAAATTTGAGGAAAAAAATTAGGGCAAAAAAATTACCTGATATCTCTTCACGGCAATTAATTTTTACAAATGCAAAAAATTGTTCACTTGTAGTATGTTGAGATGAAATGAAGGATCCGCAAGTAAAAATGCAATATAAAGTAAAAATGCAATATAAACAACAAAAACATACACTATTCACAAGTCACATGCATCAATGATTAGTACATTCAAGTGATCAATCATGTCTTGTGTAAAAGTCAAAAAAAGGGGTAAAAAACAACCAAACTATATCAATTAGGGTATAAAAGATACACACTATATCAATTAGGGTACAAAATAATCACCCCTATATAAATTAGGGTATTTTGGGCCCCTATCCCATATTAATATATCAATAAATTAATATTTTATTAATTAAAAGAGAGACTTTTTAAATTCACCAAATTTAGTACATATATATTGAAAATAAATGATTTCATATACATGTTTCATTGATTATATTCATACATCAACCAATTTTTTGTAACTAATTAAATATATTCATGTATAATATCAATTCATTGTATACAATTAACTATTATATTCATGGATACATGTATCAATTCATTGGAATTACATAAATATATATGTTTACATTAATTCGTTGCACTTAAATTTTAAGAAAAATCAAGTAACAATAGATTCATATTTTAGCAAATTATCATAATATTTATAATTGTAATATTTATGAATTATTAATTTAGAGTTTTAATGGGACCTAATATTTATAAAGGTATTTTTCAAAAAATTATTATCTTATTATCTTATCGAATTTGATGATTTTTTACAAAGATCCAAATCGGGAGCGGAAGATTTTATTATTTTAGAGAGTTTATTAATTTATAAAATATTAATTTATAGAGGTTTTACTGTATATCACTTGTAGATCGCATGGAAACTATGCAATTTTGAAAGAAAATTAACAGTTGTTAAAACTGCTAATTATGTGAGATAACTTTTATTTATTCATATCTACATAATTTGGCGTGATTTGATAGAACTTGAGTATAATATTATGCAGTTATGCAGTTTGTTGTTAGTGGTGCAAAATGAAAAAGTGATAATCATTAATTATAGGTAATTGCATAATCAATATTTTCAAACTCTTATCAATTGTTTCGATCACTATTCACTCAATCAAAAACCCTTATTTCCAAACTGCTCATATTAGTAAATATAAAAATCAACCTAAACTAAGATTTTTTTTTAATTTATAATTTAATTTTTTGAGTAGATTTTGTATGAGGCCGTCTCACAGATCCTATTTTCTGAGACAGATCAAACTACGCTTTATATAATGAATTATATAATATTTTTGTGTATATTAGATAATATTTTTCTATATATTAGGTAGTACTTTTGTATTATATAATGTATTATATGTATATGATACAAAAATATTACATAATATACAGAAAAATATTATTTAATATATACAAAAGTATTACATGTTGTGCAAGAGAGAAGAGCACTTGGAAGCCCTACTATCCACATATTTTTTTTTAAAGATTTGACCAAATCCAATTCAGATTATGTATCATTTAATATAAAAGTATTACCCAATACACATAAAATTATTACATATTTTCTTATAATTTGACTCAACTCATAACAATATCCTATAATACAAAGTATTACCTAATAAACTCAAAAATATTACATAATTTATTATGTTCGCCCGACCTGTCTCACGAAATTGGGATCCGTGAGACAGTCTCACTCAAGACTTTGCTTTTTTTTTTTTATCTCGTTCCAACTTTGAAGTTCTAAAATTTATTCAAATTTTTTTTTTATCCAACTACAACCTCAAAATTTTAAAAAAAAATTCAAAATATATCATAAATCATAGATTGTAATTGGATAAAAGAAACAAATTTTAGGCTGCAAATTAAAATTAAATCATATATCAAAAAAATTGTTGGAAAAATAATTTAGATTGCAATCGGATAAACTAAAAAATTTAAACTTTACAATCTGATATAAAAAGGAAAAAAAAAAAAAAAAAAAAAAAAAAACAAAACCAATAGTGTGGAACTGTGGATTGATTTTTACATTTTATATAAACGCGCACATTAACATCCTATGCCAAATCAATGTACAGTGCCTATAAGGTAAAATATAAACTGGGCCTAGCCCAAACTACTATAAGAGAAGCTCATATCTGGAGTGGATTTACACTTTTTCGGCCCAAATCTGGAGCCTTGAATTTCGGAATTTCTTTTATTTTTAATATTTTTTACAATTTTAACTATAATAGAATTGTTTTAGAAATATATTATGGTTTAGTATCAATGTCATAAAAAAATGCATAGTTTTATTATTTTTAATTTTTAGAACATTATATAAATTTTAAAACTATCTTTATAATCCTAATTTATTATTGAAAAAAAATTCAAGGATATTTTGTGAAATTTGATAATTGAAAAGGTAAGTTACAATAATTTACATAGTTTTGTGGATAAAGTGTAAGCAAAAATAGTTGGTAAAATACAATAATTAGGAACTTATCACTAATCCAATTTGAAAAAAGAAAAAAATTGAAATTTTGATTGAACCAAAAAACCAAATTGTTTACTTTAATTAGAAAAAAAATATTTTAAAAACAAATCTGAATCCCTTTCAACATGTTTTTAAATTTAGAACCACTTAATATTATTTTATTAATCTTTAATATTATATCTATACTATACTAACAATGAGATATTTGGAAATAATTATAGAGACGCCATTTTTCCACTCAAATTGTCCTCCAATAAATATTGATTTTTTTTATTGATTATTATACTAGTTTTCAAGAATAATGATTACATATAATATAAAATATATTTTTATTTAATCAATGTTAACTTTTGAGATTCCTATACATCACTTTTTTACTATCCAATAAAAATTTGATTTTGATAAAATTATTTTAATAAATAAAATGTGAGTTTTTTTATTTTTGAATTTGGCTTCCTACTCAATCATCTTTGTAACTTCTTCTTCAAGATATTGATGTCTCTATATACAAGCAAAACTCATTTCTAAGAGTTCAAAACTGAAGAAACCCAAAACTATAATACAATTTTAAACAATTTTTCTAATTTTAGGAGAGCAAAGAGTTGAATACTATTTTAAAGAGAAAAAAAAATTCAAATTTCAAAATCTTGAAGAAAAGTTGAATATTATTTTAAAGAAAAAAAATTCAAACTTTAAAATTAGAACATTTTCAAAAAAGTAAAAAAAAAACAGCACAAAAGTTGAATATTTATGCAAACAATCAAAAACTATTTTAAAATATCTAAAAATCTAAAAGAAGTTTAACAATAAATTAATAATAAAATGATTTTAGAAGGTTGAGAAAAAAAATTCATAAATACAAAAGTGGACTAAAAATGAAAAGAATATTTAGAATATACCTATTATAAATATCTTAAAAATACTTATAAAAATAAAATCATAAGATTAACCATGACATAAAATTGAAACATTAACTTTTAAAAATATAAATATCAACAAATAAAATCTTCAAATCATTTAATAATAATAATAGTATTAATAGGCTTTTTTTCTATTTTTTTAATAAATAGAAAGATTCAAGTAATTTTATAAATTTTTCTTTTTGTTTGGATGTAATAGAAATTTGTTAAAAAATTCGAAGTTTGTTTATATATTTTTTTAAACAAATTGAATTAGCTATAAATTTAATAGTAATTCAAATATGAAATAATTACAATTATAAAATATTTTATATCTTCAAAATACTTATAATTAATTACATTATATTATCAAATAAATGATATATACAAAATTATATGATAAGACGCAACTTGTGTGTACACTACTAGTATTACATAATAATGCTAAATAAAATTGTAAGGGGGAAAAATACAGTTTATTAATATATTGGTTAAACCATTGAGTAAAATATTATATCTTACGCTATTTAAGTCAAACCCATTTAAATCTACTATTCAGTCTCAACGTTAAGATAATGATGGCCTTCAACCCTAACCCTATCTTCTCCATCGATTACAATACTCACACATGGATTCTCCACCTCCATTAATTTCTTGTTTTTCTCGTTTTCTCTATCTTCTTCAACTTCAATTCCATCTTTCCCCTTGAAATTTGTCATTGAACTGAGCTCGTTAACAGCATCGGCAATGAGTTCAACAATACCGACCGTATCGATCACCGCTGCTGCAATAGGTATTACTTGCATAATGTTTTCATGATCTTCCCATAAATCCGTTTTCAGCAAGGATTTTAGGGTTTTCGACGCGATTTTTAGGTTCGCGATGTGTGGAATGGAAGATGATGGCTTAGTCATTGTTTGAACTGTAATTGCTAGCTCTTTTAGCATTTTTCCAGATTCTGAAAATGCTTCCTTGATTGTCCATTGGATTTCTTGAGGTGCCTGCATTTGTGATGACATGATTTATTGGAGGTGTCGAATTTTGAGTAAATTTATGGGTGGTTTAGATGTGATGATAAGAAAGTATTTGGAATATACTTGGAATGTGGAGTTTAAGGAGCCATGGAGGGCTTCAACGCGACAGGCGCACTGTCTTGTGAGGTTTCCGATCTTGAGGTATTGTTTCCATGGATGGCGATACATGAACCGACCGTGGCATGGTTCCCATCTAGCAAAATTGGCCTGTGAGATTGAATTTCCAGATCAGAAAATGCTATGTTTTGCGGTTGAAATAGGTGAATACAAATGGCTTGAAATAGATCGACTCACCAAGTTCTCTTCCTTGCTTTTTGAATCAACAAGAACTTTGTTCAGACTTTGTAGACACGGTCTTCCTTTCTCTATTTGTGCTGAATCTGGTATCAAATGATCATGACAGTGTTATTCAATAATCTGAAATCGATTATGATTGTCGTGTGATGATCGTGTGAAATGCTATACATAATATATACCTTGTAAGAAACTTCCAAGTTCATTTATGTTTTGAGCAATGAATTTGTGAAGATCTTCGCCAGCCCATACTGGGAAGACGAAAATGCATACCATCACACAAGTCAATGCACCAATGACTATGGTTAACACCCTTGTTTGAGCCAACCTAAGTACTTCATCAGTTCGGAAACCAGATATAGAAACCAGACAAAATGTGAGGATGAATACTAGCATCCCATAATCATATCTAGCCTTCACGTTGGGAAAGAATCGTATGAAGGTTGACACTGCAGCTGCCACGCCACATACTATATCAGTAACCAAAGAGATCAATAATACAAGGAGTTTATGGTTTTTCTGGTGCAGATATACCTTGTATGAAGACAAATAGCCCTATCAGAAAGGGTTCACTGGATTTCCCTGTTAGACCAGCCAAGTAGTGAGCTCCGAGACCAAGACCACCAGCTGCTAAGGTTGCCAATCCTCTGTTTAAGCATTTTGCAAGTGTTGCACCTAAAAAAAATCAAAAAAAAAAAAAAGAAAGAAAGAAAGAAATGCAATATGTTATCCCGATTATGTCTCTGAAACGTTGATTATGATAATGGGTAGTCCAGAAATTTTGTCTTGAATCAGTGATAGGCTTTATTGCTGAGATGAGTCGGTTTTTGGTCCGACTATTGGGTAAGCTTTTAAGAGGTTCAATATTTAGGACCATTCTCAAATCTCAATATCAAGGAACGCAGAAACGTACCGACAGAAAATTCAAAGACAACTACCACAGTCATCACAGCCCACATTGCAGAGACACCAAAACTGCTGTACAGAGCCTGGAAGTAGTACAACAATGATACTAATGTGACTGCTGATCCAACTTTCAGAGAATGGATTAATCTTCTTGGGTCCTCTTTTGCTATCTTTGTGGTTTGTCTAGAAACTTCATTTAGTTTAGCTAGCAACCTTGATGGAACGTCTTTAAGCCACAACCATCCCTTCATGAAAATGCTCATTGTTTCTTTGTTCTACAATTAGAACTATAACAGGTTTGGCATGGAATGAAGGAATTAAAAAGAGGGCTCTGCAGTAAGAGGTCTATATTTTCACTGACTTATATAAGTGCATTGGGCATACGACCAAAAGAATAGATTCAATTCTAAATAAGAATAGTCTTTTGGTGCCTTTTTGGAGTTTGTACCAAACAAGTACTAAGGATTTTCAGTGAAAAGAAGCGGTTGCTATAGCAAGATGATTTTAAAGTAGTTCAGATTCTTTGGGAGACATGTCTGTTGCTGAAAAGGAGAGACTTAAAGGTGAAATAGATTTTTTTTTTTGTTTTTGTTGCCATTAAACAGCAGTTTGCTTCTGGTAAGGCTATAAGATGGCCTGGAACTTTTACTAGGAATAGTAGATATAATTGGGTATATTTGCATTATGTGATCTATCTCAACCCAAGTTGAAAACTTTTTCCAAGTGTTTCATATGAATTGGTATCATACCCATATACATGAAAAATCTTTTGTGTTCAATGAATACTGCAGCATGCCAGTATCTGGAGTTGTGATGGTATTAAGCAAGAACAGAACTTAAATCTTTGTCATTTGCCCTTCTGATTGTTTTAAGCTTAACTATATGGAGTAATGCATCAATTATGTGTTCTACTTTACAGATGTTTTTTTTGTTGCTGTTTTAGATACTTATTAGCACTTTTTCTTTAATGACACTATCTTATGATTGTGAAGTTCATTGTATTTGCCGTACTCTTAAACCACTATTTATCTTATCTGACTAGAATAGAATGTTACAAACTTGAGCATCATATGAGCCGTGTTAGGTTTCTAGTCACCGTAACGCTTTACTTTTAGAGCGAAGTTTAAGAATACGTAATTTTGCATTGACATTACATGGTAAAGTTGAAATATTTTATGCTGATTTTTTGAATATGTTCCTTCTCTGCTATAACTTTTCCATACAAGATTAGTGTTAGTGCCATTGAAATAGAATATCTACAGCTATAACAGCAACACTTACACATCTAAAGTTACTCATCCAAATGCTCAACTTATTAAGGCTGCTGATTCTTTAAAAACTTCTTGTAACCTATCATATGCATTCGTTCCTATCGTGCATCCTCCTTTCATACTGCATGATACATCTATTCGTTTATTTGTATATCTCGTCATGTAAATTACGTCCCCGTTTGAAATCGATCTGCACCACAAGTTACAGGTATCATGGAACAGCATATGCTCCTATGAGATTACTTATCTGTCAATTGCTCACTTTTATAGGTACCTGATTAGACCTTAAGTTTGACATGCCTTGTGTCTTCTTCCCTTCATTTCTTGTTTTCCCAGATTCTGAATAGATATATAAAAGCTTGAAATAAAAAAGCATGATCTTAAAATGGATTAATTTGACTTGTAACTTTTCATGTTTTATTATTTTTTTGAGTTGGGAATTTTGTGTAATGCCGATAATGAAAATATGGGAACCTAATCCTGTTTAGTTTCAAGTTTATAATGCAGAATTTCAAATAATAGTAAATTCTTTCTTGAAAATGATCAATAGAAGGTTCATGTCCAGTAACATTTATTCATTATAATTATTCCTCAGAATATATGAAATTTCCCTGCAATGTCAAAGATAACTACACTAAGCCTTGGGGGCATTTGATGCAGATCCTCAAATCAGTTCCAATCTTTTCAGTATCAACTTAATTGAAAAAATACAACAAATATATTGAGAATATTGCCTCAAAATCTATAAATTTGACTTAGCTACCTCTCTATCTGACATTCTTCTTCGATGGGTAACTTAAATACATGTATTGAATTCAATTGATATAATTAACTGTACTTTTGTAAATTGCATTTTCTTTAATGTGCTCTCTATACTTAGTTTGTCATTGATATTTTCTGGGCTTCACTTGAGAAAAACAAAAAACCACGAGGACAGGAACAAACAATCTGGGTTCATATCTCATATGATTAGGTAAAAGAACTACTTTTACATCGTATCTGATCTGTCTTTGTTTCAACTGAGCAGGATGGATATACACTCAGACAAACAATTACTTTTTGCCAATGGCCTAAACCATGTGATTGTGACTCTTATCCTTTCATTCAACATTAAGAACAAACAGTTTCTTCAAGATTACAGGTGGAAAAACACCAAGTATAAAGGCTGTTTGGTCACAGGCAAAGAGAAGCTTGAGGAAGGGAAAGAATGGTCGTAATTTGAAGAAAAACGAAATCACGATTCTGATATAAAAATGAGGAAAAACAGTACAATGAATCCACAACGGGCCTCTACAGTCATGGCACCATGCTTAATATACATTAGTAGATCTTACAACAACCTTAACCACATTGCTATAATCTATCCCCCTTTGTCCACTTTCTCATCCCTTCGACTAATAGCACTACGTACCCTCCATCAACTGCCACTTCTAACACGACTAGACTATCGCATTTGATTAGAGGTTACTGCAGCTAATCCAAAGACCAAATCCTAGAAGTAGTTTGTTTCCTATGTTCTCACCCGGGCTTCATCAAGCAGCTTCACCCGTAGATTTCTTGAAGACGCGTTAGTCATGGCAAGCTTTGGTTATGCTCGCTCTTAACACGTCCAAACGAGATGCAATCATCACTGCAAACTATGGGATCTAGCAGTCATGGGAACGGAGGCGACTCGGTGAAACTGTTGGGCCATCGGGTTTTCGCTGGTTATGCCGTTGGGTTGAGCAACACCACTTTTTGCACTCTGCTCTAAGAGACGAACTAAAGATATAAAGATTTCCATCCTTGTGACGTCCCTATTCGCCTGTTAAAAGAAGTGTGTTAGCAACGTGTTTGTATGATCATAATGCATGCCACGTATGATCAATGACATCATACCTCTACAGAAAATCGAGCCCAAATCTTGTCGTTCCGAGTCTCCATGACCCCCTTCAAAATTGTTAACCCCAGTCCTCTAATTATGTCTGCTATTTCTAGAAACAACCCTCTCTCTTCACAAAGCATCTGTCACAAAAGAAAATGCATGAGAAAAGGGGACAGACTAAAGTTTCATGCCGTGAATTTGACAGGTGGTCGTGATACCTCCACAAGCATTTGACGGGGCTGATTTAGATCCTCGACTATGATGGGACACACCATGGATTGTGAACCTACTTCATATGCCCAGGTAGCTCCTCCTTCAAAGTTATCTTTCAAAAGCAAACCTCCATCCTTGCTTATAATCTGAAACTTGAAAACAAATCAAGAATCTAAGTATTTCACATTTTCGTTTTTCTGAAGTTCATACTGGCAGTTCTCAATATGTACAATATAAGAATGTCAAGAAAAGTACCTTGGAATCTCCAGTTTGCTTTAGTTTGTCAGCATGCTTCGTGACGCTTTGCAAGAACAGCATGTGTTTGATGGTGCGTTCCAATAGAGCGTCAATGCTACACTGTTAAAAAAACAAGATGTGTAAATGGCAAGAAGCAATTACAAGAATCATCTAGTCAGAAAATCAAGAAACTTGACTCCCTATGTTATCACCTTTGCCCCGTTTGGCACAATTTCCCTCAGTTCCTTGACACGGTCTTGTATCATTTGGCGATCTTTTGGTCTTGGTCTTGGATTTTCTCCTGGTTTAAGCCGCTTGCGATTTGTTTTACCTGTTTCATCTGGTTTCTTGGAATGTCCAGTCGACACACTGTTATTTGGTTTTGCTCTTTGATCTTTTTCCATCCATGAACTTATTTGCGATCCATAAATGGAACTTCCATGAGAATAGGATCCCGATTCTTCCTTGGAAGAGCCTGTTCTCATTGAGCAGGAACTCATAGCTCCTGCCTTTGCCAGATATTTTGGGACACCAAACAACTCTCCCTTTAGAGGCTCAGAAACACCGAATCGACCAAATGGGAGTGAAGTATTGGGCGCCGATGAGCTACTTGTATGTGTCAATCTGGTCCTACAAGAAACTGTGTCATCCATGCTCGGCTTAGTGGAAGAATGAATCTTAGAAATGACAGCCTCCAAGAGATGGTCGGAGCCAGCTGATGAGAAGATTCCACTTTCTGATTTTCCTTGGCTAGTTGAATATAGTTCTGAAGAAGTATTACTATTCCAACTATGCATGTTGGGGGTTGCTTCATTGCTCAAACAACTAGTCCAGCCACTACTGAATAACTTATTCTTGAAATCAGCCCCCAAAACATCGAACAGATCGTCTCCTGATTCGGGCTGTTTTCTGTCATCTTGAACAAAAGCATGAACAAGCTCATCAATATTTAGATGCTCATTGTATTGAATATCATGAGCATGAATCACATTCTGTCCTGTCTCTTTCTTACACGCATTCGACTCACTTTGTGCAAACTTATTGTCCAAAAGATCAGATGTGAAATGGTCAACTGAATCAGAGTTAGTATGAAACGTCACATTTTTAGGCTCACTGGAAGCTGAATTCTGAGAATTCATGTTTCCATTGGCTGCCCATTTCACATCAGAGCTCGTTCCACCATTGCATGGTTCATTTACTTGGGCTAATGCTCGAGAAACAGAACCATCATTGGAGTTGCACATCAACCCAGAATTAGTTCCAAGAGCAGGCCCCAGAACGCCAGACGACACATTGGGGGTGCTAAAACGGTCATGATTGCCAGAATCGGACAAGATTTTCTGTCCCGCACCTCTAATAGTGCCACAATTCAAAGTGCTAGAAGGCGTACCAAGAGTGGTCCTCGGGACATAGAGAGAAGTATGTTGGTTCTTCCATATTTCGGAATTCGATGAGATAACTTCAGCTTTGGCCACTCCATTCAGTAATTGATTCGAAGAAGAAAAATCTAACTTCATCACACGCCTAGCTTCATTCATCATTGAGTTTGAGCCTTGAAATGCCGCACCACTTGACTGCAGTTCGTTTAGAATTTCTCCGGCCATGGAAAAAGATGTTTGACCGCCATTCATAGTATTCTGGTATGAGTTTCCTACATAGTTAAAACTTTCCAACGAGCAAGGTGGGTTGACCCCATTTGACTCAAGAGACGATCCTCCATGAGTGAAACTCCCTACTGGATCCCCAAATCTTGGAGCATGTTCTTTCGATTCGTGATTGGCTGAAAGCAAGACACCAGGTACATGTCCGAGCTGAAGTATTAATGACGTTACATCATTAATAAATCCCGTATTTTCCATTATCTGAGAATGTAAACAACAGATACATCAACCTAAGAGAATCAATCACCCAAAGCAACAAAGACTGTCAATTCATCATCATTCATTATAAAGGAACTTACTGTCATGAAAGAACCGAATTGAACGACACCATGGGGAAGAACAGGAACAACTGCAATTGTCTGAACAAGGAGAAAAAAGGAATTAGTTCAAAAACTTAAATTCAGTGAAAAAAATCGAAAGAATAAACACATATTCATGACGAATTTTTACCCGCATGCCAGCTGAAAATTGTAGGCACACGTCTTTTAGAACCTGGGAGGCCAACAAAAGGGTAAAAGAGGTTCATTCAGATGATAGAAACAACCAAACATTCAGTAATTATTACATACAAGTTTTAGAGCATGTGCAACGCACGTGGAAATCAATTCAAATTAAAGAAAGAAATAATACAAATATTGGATATATAACATTTTTATATTAGAGTTCTAATTATAATAGGATTCTATAAGATTTTGAATTAGGTAGAATTCTAATATAAAATTATTTAAGTATGAAAATCCTAAATTACTGTTATAACCTTAAATAATAATTTATAATAGGGATATATTGGGCAATCCATATTTTGTAAGAAATATCCACACTTTTATATAGGTAATAATAGATAATAGATATATAGTTAATAGATATGTTAGACTTCTTCATTAGCCCGTTTCAAGAAGTAGCCTATATCGTACCTCGGGTGGATGAGCTTCGCCATAATAATTCTCAGATAGGATCCACTGATGGTTTCCTGTAAATGCAACTCTTCCAACTAATCTGAAGAAAAATCCAGGCAAATAACTAATGTTTAAATAAACGTCTTCAGAGCTCAAGTACAAAACACGATTAATGAGGTCTAAGATTCTGTTTTTACCCTTCTCCTACAATATTAACATGGTTGTCCATCATCATCTTGTTCACAAGCAAATGCACCTTGTCTCCTGCCTGAAAGTTGGATTGTAAACTAGAAGCTTCAGCTGAAGCCCATGAAGCATTGAAGTCTTGAAAAGCAATGTCTCGATGCTCGTTTCCAGAAAGCCTTGTACATGATGATGCAGGCAAGTAGTAACACTCTTCCCAAATTAAAAGCCTGTGAAATCAAAATTAAGTTTGATGTCAACATTCTTGAATCTCTTATAATCATGCTTAAACGAATCAAGGACAACTAAGAAAAAGGATGACGAGATTACAAGAAACAAACATGAGATTTTTGCAGAATAAGGAAAAGTACACATAGATGCAAACAAGGACAACATCAGAACTGAATGTACTCACAAATATGATATCATAACATGGGAAAGAGTTTCATCACATTAAAACAAATCTATTTTTTCAATTCTACTGAGATTCTTCAAGACAAACTTGACAAAACAGAAAACTCCAAACTAAGAGAAAACAAAAGTTATCTCTCATCAGATCACAAATCAAGAAAAAAAAAACCAAATCTAAGAAATCTGTTACATGTCAAATCAAATCTTGATTACCAATTAATTAGGAAATCTAACAAGATAAAAACAAAATATTTAAAC
This sequence comes from Scutellaria barbata, assembly GCA_028654395.1. NCBI lineage: Eukaryota > Viridiplantae > Streptophyta > Magnoliopsida > Lamiales > Lamiaceae > Scutellaria > Scutellaria barbata. Next base: position 1,298,650 of record CM053653.1, on the reverse strand, counting down.
AAATAATCAGGGATCAAAACACACAAATCCTTATAATTTAGTGAAAATGAAAATAAAATGGGGAAGAAAGGGATGTTGATGATAATGTGTTTGGTTGCACTTGGCTTATTGTATTTCTGGGAGAAAAGGAAAGATCCATTAAAATTTCAACTTTTGTGCTCTCATTGGCAATCAATTGAGAGTGGTCACCACAAAATTCCAAGAGAAGGGAATCACAAGACGCAGCTGGATAAAAGCAAAATCAAGAATTTACTGAAAAATACACCAAAATTCCTCCATTTGGAGACACAGCAAAAAGATTCACCAAGACAAATGCTAGTATGAAATCTAGCTTTATGTTTTCTCTCTTTTCCTCATCAACCTAAACTACAAAAGAATGTATACAGATGCAGATAGACAGAAAGAGATGTAGAGAGAGAGAGAGAGAGAGAGAGTTCAACAAAAGATGTGATTTTGAAGAAACTCACTTGGGATTTTGGTAGCCAATCTTCCAGAAAACAGCATAAGACCACTGGTTAACCCCACAAAGAGTCTTGAGAGCCTCTTTCAACAAATAACCCATTGCAGCTACTTAAAGCAACATGCACCAAGTACTATATGGTTGTGAATATTCTTGTGTGTATCAACAGATAAAGATTTTGAGTACCGAATGATTCAATAGAGAAGTGAGAGGACAAAGTGTTTGTGAATATTCCTCTGAGAAGGAAAACTTGTTTCTGTTTTCTTGAAAAATATCAAAGAGGCCATAGCCTAACTTCCTCTGCAAGAGCCACGCCCAGCCTGTTTCGTTCTCAACCCACCACTCCTCGTCCTCTCTGGATCCAAATTCCCAGTTATCATGCTCTTGCAGCCCATTCTTAAGAGAGCAAATGGCGATGAGGTGGAAAAGAGAGAGAAGGGAAGTGAACAGAAAAGGAAGAACACTAATCCTTTTCCCCGTTCAAATGAAGAAAACTCTGTATTCTACACTATCCCACAAGCTTTAAGCTCGCAGTTTACCGCAACAAAAACGTTCTCCATCTCAAATGCAGCTTAAAAATGCAATCTTGAATTCAATTATGGGAGGGGGAAGAGATCAGAGCCTTAAGCGGTTTCAACTTTCAAGGTGGAATCTATGGAGGAATGTCACACTTAGTGTGTGTGAAGTGTGAAGCTCTCTCTCTCTCTTCTCTCTGGTATTTTTTCTTGTGCTGGGGTGGAAGTATGTAAGAATGATGGTGTGTGCTGCTTTTTCTTTTGTCACACCAGAGGAGAAGATGATGGGGGGAGTGTGCTAAAATGCGCCATTATGATTAACCAATGAGAGGTAGGTGATGGAAACTGGGCTTCAGTTTCCATGAAATTGCAATGCCTGCCACTAGAGGGAGGGGTGGGGGTGGGGTGGGTGGTTTTTTTGTCTGCTTTTTCTGTGTTTTTTTTCAACTAATTTCAGGAGGAATGCAGTCAGAAATTTTGGAACTGTTTGAAGAATCTTTGGAATTGCTTCAGTCAAAAATCTGTCTCCTTTTAAATTAATATCTCCCATAAATAGAAATTTCAAAGTCTTGAATATATAAAATAGGGATCTTTGCCGTAAAAGTTAGGGAATTTTCTTCAAATTATAATTTTAACATGATATTTAATAATTAACTAAGTAACATCACTTTTAATATCCCCTACATTGATAATCAATAAAAAAAAATTATAAATTCATGTTTTATGTCAATTAATATTTATTTATTACACGTAGTAGTATCAAATATGAGGTTTTTTTTTATAATTTTCAAAAATTTGAGAATGAATTTTTAAATGCTTGAAATCAGTCCGTTAATTATGGATGCGCAAGACCTTAAAAATTATATAGCCAAAGTTCATGTTAAATTTTTTTTTTTTTAACACCCATCACGAGTGGGGGATTAAGGCACCATCCCCAGCCTATATATAAAAAAGAATGAGAGTATACAAATCAAAACAAACTATACTAAGGCCGTGAATATAAGATCATAACAGAAAATGAGAAAAGACAACAAAAGCAAATGCCAAATAGGAACCCCGGTTTGGAGACCAAACCATCTGAATTTAAAATTTGGGTACCTTCCATACGCACCAAGGAAAGCAAAACACAGGGGACAGTATGCGATGGAGGACCTGAAAATCGTGGGATCTTCTACCCGCGAGAGCAAGGAAGTCAGCAGGACGATTACCCTCACAGAAGATGTGGGAGATCTGAGTTTGTCTCATGTTAAAATTACAATTATCCCTATAAAATATTGTTCTCTTTTAAAATTTTTATTATACAAAACTCGACTATTAGGGCTTAGATAAAAATAACCAAACATAACAACATGAATTGGATTCATCATGTTTTCTACAAATTATTTGCATTTGTGGTCCTTTTTTTTCAGTTAGTATATATATTGATAAAAAAATTAGAAAATAATTTAAAAAAAAAAAAAACGATGCTGAAATTGCAAGTCTTGTTGAAAGTTTATTACATGGAATTATACAGACATTCTAACACAATAATGTAGAGTTCCAATTTTGCCACTAAGTCAGAGTCAGAAGTAAAATTCAGGGATTCAGAAGTTGTACCCTGGAAAAGGCTAATTGCCCAATAGTGGGAGTTGCTGTCCTCCTATGAAATACCAAGAATGCCCTTCCTTTTGGGCCCAAATTACTTACCAGAAAAACATAGGAGTCTCTCTCCACCGCATGATCTGTGTCGGGTCAGGACCACGGCCCAATGGGCCATGACGCTTATCCCTTGTCACTTCGTTTACTTTTTTTTATTTTGTTAATTAAAGAAAAATGAATATTCATAACAAAATTGTTCCTTTTTTTATATTATGGTAGGTAATCTAATTTTTAAAAAATAAAAATAAATTTTGGAAGTCAACAATGCTTGTTTTTTATGATGAAGATCACACTTACTCCCGTGATTTATTGTGTTTCTTACTTTCTTGGTTTGTGATTTATTTATTTTTCTATTAATTAGGTGTGTAATTTGACCCTTTTTGTTAGATAAATAGTTATAGTTGAACAAATTCACGCATTTGAGCAGTTTTACGTGTATGTCGTAGTTGAGAGGATATATTTCTTTTTTGGAAATTATTCAAGTATTTATTTTAAAATTAATAAGTTTGTACTAGTTTAATAGTGAGTAAGTATATCATAATTATTACATCCCAACGAACTTATACAATTAAGTACCATAACAATGACTGAAAATTATTTTACATATTTATTCTATGATTTTATCAACTCAATGTAAAATCATGAATCCACCCATAATAAAGTTATAATTGAAAGATCAACATGTTTTTTGTTTATACTTAATTGAACATGATTTGCCTAAATCAAGTGCAACAATTTTAAATAATATTAATATCGTTGATAAATGTAAATGATGTCTGCAATATAACATATACCAACACTCTATCTACAGTATATGTTCACATGTATATATAACTTACTGCAAGAATTTCGATCACAATCGTTAAAAATGATTTTATGTACTATCATTTGTTTTGCAATATGATTTTAGTATTCGATCTGAGTTCAATATTAAAATTATTCATATTTATTGCCGTAAATTTTAAAAAAGAAGTGCCATAAATCATATTTTCAAATACCCAAATTAAATAAAAATGAAAATAAAGTGATGAAATTAGTATAATTTTTGTAGTTATTGGACTTTGTTGAGAAGTTACAAGGGTGTAGAAGAATGTTACTTTTTTCTTTTATCATTATTAGGTTTCTCCACACTAATGATGGAGACTTCCAGTGGCCCTTTTCTGCCAAATGATTAGGTGGGCCAACAATTTTAATTCAAGATATATATGAATTAGCATCTACAATTTTATTATTTTTTTTCTTGAATTGTTGAGCCACAAACTACTGTATATTATTTATTTTCTTTGAGAATTAAATTTATTTTGGTCTGGGGCTTTTACATCGCATATATTTGCAAACTATACTATTGGTCCTCCTTCTGCTACAAACAATATTTTTATTTGATGATGCTGATTTTTATTCTAAACACCTGAGGTGGAAAAGTGTATTCCAATATGACAGTTTATTGATTTTGCCAAATTAATTGGTGTTGATTTTCCACCTAAAGTAATTTGAGTCTAATCAGAATTAATTAATTAATTAAATGATAAAAATTATCAATTACATTCCATTGAGGATCAAAAATTAGTTTTGGAAATATAACAGGTGTAAATTTGTTTTATAAAAATTAGGAATCAAAAACATAATAAGCCAACATAAAGGGAAAAAAAAAACAATTATATATATTTATACATATTTATTACAATGCACATATAAATGAAACATTATTTGACAATATAAAATCCAAATTGATTTACACATATGCAAGAGTAAAAGTACAAGTGTTCTTAGTGTGAATATACATGCTTACTAAAGACAATGTCATGCTTACAACATCAGTAGTCCTAGGTTTATGCATGTGCCCAAATGATTCCTGTAAAACTAATTAATTCATCAATAAATTTGGAGACAAACCCTTCATTATCATTTTCTTCTGTTTTGGTCATAAATTCCATAATAGTGACAATTTTTATAATGATGTCTATTTTCTTGGGAGATACAATATTTGCTTTGAGCCCCTAAACCCCTTATCCTACTTATCCCTCTAAGGATAAATGCCTGATGCCTCAAGGCACTTTGAGCCTTGTTGTAAGTTGTAACAAGTCTAGTCACTTTTGTCAATACTACAATGTCAAATTGATTATTAATAGAGAAAATACATGATCAATATTGTATTGTGTAGAGTATGAACTCGATTACAAGTAGATATAACAATGACTCGACAAATAACGATTAGCGTGTGTGTTATAAATCTTGCATGACACCAGACAAGTGATGGTTGTATTAATGGTCCGTTTATAGATTCAAACTTCAGAAAAATGTGTATGGCAATGGTCCTAGGTGGTGGTCCAAATGGCATTTCCAATTATGTCCCCTTAGGGGCATGATGAGTTTGCCATTCCAAGGCTTTTCAGTTGTGGCTTTTGGGCAACATTCTTGTATTGTTGGTGTCTTTTCTCAATGCCTACTCCTAACTAACACCACCCTAATTGGAGAGTGGGCTTCAAAAAATTTTTTTTTTTTTTTTTCATTTTATACTTCTTATTTTCATGATTAATTGTTGCACATTACATTCCATATTTCTTTTACGATCAATAATTCTAAATCCATGTGATAGAATTAAATTGAAATGGGATTGGTAGTTAAAATAAGGAATTCCATGAACAAATATTAGGAATGAGATTAATTGAAATCAAAACACGTTACAGCTCATATTCTATGAAACGAAGAAGTCACATTCAATTTATTTCATTTTATTATTTAATCAAAATCGAATTAGTTATTTACATTATGTGCCTCCGTCTCACCGCTTCCTAGATCTATTACTAACTAGTAAAATCATTACATCTATTAATTAAATGTGACTAATCCATTATTTTATTAAAATTAATAATTTAGACTAGAGGAAAATTCTTCTTTTTTTAAATATTTAATTCGTGGGCGGTTGTAGTATCTGCTTTTTTTTTTTTTTTAAATACTGGCAAATAAAACTTAAAATAAAAGTTTCGATTATAATTTAATTAAAATAATTCCTCGAGTTCTATAATTCTATTCTTTTGGTGTTCAACAGCAGTTTAAATTATACGGTGCAGTGACAGTGATTAGCTGACAAAGCCAGTTATTGTCTGCACTAATTTTTATATAATACACATATATGTGTAGGTATATATATAAAACCCAAATATACTCACATTTTTCTATGCATTTATAAAAGGGCTTTTCATAGATAATTGCGAAAACTATGATGCTTCTATTCTACTATAAATCATTCAACATATCAGTAAGGATATCTTATTATAAATCTTAAAAATAAGATCTAAATATAATCTAAAAAAGAAATATTAAATATTTCCGTATATTTTCTTTCTAGATTTTCTAATATCTTCGATTTTTTGAACTGCCCAAAAATTTATCTGAAAACGTCTCAGATTTTTATATCTTTGAGATTAAGACATAAAATATTTATATTAGGAAATTGAATATAAATTTTAGATAATTAAAAAATAATTCTGAAATGAAATAAATAATAAAATGAGGGATTAAAATATAGGTAAGAGAGTGTTAAATTCTCTTGGGGGAAATAAAGAAAGTTGGGGAGAAGGCATAAAAAGATGGAGCACTAGTTGGATGCACATGAGTTAGTGCACCTTTGGGTTTTCTTCCTATATTTTATTTATCCTAACTGCAAATTAATTAGTTTTTTTTTTGTTTTTTTTGGTGGGGAATTGTGTGAGATGTATGTAAAATACTATTATATTATTGTTGTCATATAATTATTGAATAAAGTAAATTGTGTGTGTTGATATGCAATTTCTTAGAATAAACTAAAAAATAAATTCCGTTTCAATTTTATTGCTTTTTAATTATCAAGAAAAGGTGACGAATTTTTTTTTTTTTTTTACAATGTTGACCCATATATTTTTTACTGGTTTTTATTTATTATAATATATTAATAATACTATTAACTTTGAGCATATATTTATTTCATGAAAATAATTATATATGTATAACAATTTCTTAATCTTTGTTAAATAACTTTAAACAACAGATGTTCTGAAATGGTGGAATGGTCTTTTTTTTTTCCTCTTATATTAGTTTAAATATTGCATATTTTTAACGGGTTATTGTATGTATAAAACTCATCTAACTCCAGTCAACATTGCAGTTCTTTTTTTTTTTTTCCTTAAACAAGTATTTTCATTTTTGCCCCTTTTGACCCCTAGTTTAGTTTTTAATATAAAAGGTACAATTTGATTTCTACCAGAAATTAAATAAAAGAGACTTTTTCCAACTGAAAAAAGTGAAGATTCTTGATTATTTCAAGTTTCGTCCAATTGGTGAAACAAAAGCTTCATCAGAATGTAGTATTTTATCTATAATTACTTGATACTGTAATCTAATAATCAATTAATTCTTTAATTAGTTTTATACTATAAAATACGATTGTCCAATTTTTATTTTAAAAAAAAGAAACATGTGTTTTCCTTTTGAGGGAAAAGAGACATCGCTTTATTTTCTTCATAATTTTTATACCACAAAAAGGAAATAATATGTATCTATTTGTGTTCTAAACAATTGCTTTTGATTGGTGCACAAAGTATAATTATCACCTATAAATGAAGCTTCCTAATAAACTTCGTGGATTCATTATATTAATTAATCCACGAAACAGTAGAGCTATTCAATGTATTTGATTTCATTATCTAAAAAATACAATTCAATATCAACATTTAATACATAAAGAACTACAAACACTATTTTGTGATGGGTCTAAACCATCATCATAGTAATATGCAATTATTGATACCATATACATAATTTGCTGTCAAAAAGGTTAATAAAAGATAATGAAATTTGAATTGAATTATAGGATTAGAATAATGTAAAAGGGGTAAATAATAATTGGTTTTTTATTAAGTGGACCACCCAAAATATATTGCAAATGATCCAAAATTCAAAAGGAGAAAGATAGGACGGAAAGGCATGGAAATGTGTTGGGGTAAGGAAGAAGATTTGCCACAATGGGACAAAGGGCTTGAGAATATTGACTTATTAAGGATATACACAATTTTTTTCATATCTATTTATTAATTTCCCTATTTTTTGATTAGATTTTAGCCCTCATTTTGTCTCCACTCTCTCATTAATGCTTTCCTATCCTTTCCAATTATTTAAACCATGTTAATTATGTCACATTTTCCATGCTATTTTTTGTGATTGGAGTTCTATAGTTTTAACCGGATTTTAGTGTCATATGTGTTGTTAAAAATATGTATTTATGAAATAAAATATGATATTAGAATACAATGTAAAATGGATGGTTTGATTGGTTCTTTTAGTTTGGATTTGTATTTAATGTGGTTTTGAGAATTTGTAATTTCCAATGAGAATTTTAATTTTCCAGACACAAAAGGCCCACAAGAATTGAGCCAACTAAATGGGCTCAGTTTGTATTCCTCCTAAATATGTCCCAAACTAAAATAGATTTACAAGAAATTACAAAAAGGAGTCCTAGGTTTAGATACTTTTTGAGAGGGTGTTTTGCTAAAGATTCTTTAAAATATATTTTAATAATAATTAAGTTATAGAGATATCTGAATAAATAGTGTTATGGTGTAATTCTTGATTGTTCCAACAATATAATCTTCCTTGACTTCAAATTGTTACAAAATACTAACAAATATATTATAAACTCTGAGCATCTCATAAACTCTCAAACATCTTATAAAAGTTTTTGATGGAAACTCAAGTCCAAAAAACAGTCCCACCAACAATCAAGAAATTGCTTTTATATGCTTGACTATTCCCAACAATATAATTTTCTTGGTTTATAAATCATGTTTTTTATTGCCAAGAAAGGGCAATCAGTGAAATTTTTGGTGACATAATAAAAGGGAAAAAGGGGTATAAATTTTGTATGATAATGAGACACTGAGATCTATGGCATTGACATTGCTCAGTACTTTCTGTTCTCAAAAGAGAAGTTCCTCTCTTTGTGTCACCTTTTATTTTTTGCCTTATGAATAGATGTTGGTTAGTGGGGTTACATAGTTTTATTGCTCAACAGCTGAAAAAAATAGCATCTCTAGATTGCAAGAATTGTTATATACTCCATCATATACGGTCTCGGTCTGGAGTACCATTTGACGATGCCGAATGTGATCGGTGAAATTCACTAGATATATAGCATAAATGATATCGTAATTGTTGGGCTTTCCGAAATTTAGAGATATGTAAGAATTTTTTCAATATGTCGGGTTTGAAAGATTGGTTATGTGTAACTTGTTTTGAAATTGTGCAACATATTTTTTTTTTAAATTAGAGTAATTTTTGGGATATTTATTGATAGATCAAAGTTGAGAATGATGAAGGTTTGCCACCATAACTTGGGTAGGCCATGAGCCATGGCATGCCTTGGACCAAATCATGTCCAATTACTTACCTTTGCCTTCTTTGCATCATACATGAGAGAGAAATTGCAATCATACATAATATTTATTTTTTTAACTTTATTATCATATAATTGTTTTCTTTTGAAATTCATTTTGAGGGAGTGTGGTATAGTAAAATAATGTTTTGATTTATATAATACAATCTTAATATCGTTTTTTGACATATGATTTGTTATGAGGATAAGATGAGATTAATTGTATGACATGAAACAAAGATGTACAATATGCTCTCAATGGTGGTACAAGTCCTCTTTGAAGTTTGATTTCTTTCTACATAAATAGTAAATATGATTTTATAATTCTTGTAGAAATCTAAGCCAACACCCTTTTATTGCAAATTCAAGAGCAGTGAAGGCAGTGTCTGAATTTGATTGTACTGTCCTTTGATGTGACCATTTTGGTGGGCCTAGATAATGTTCTTAATGGGCCTAATCAGCATACATAGTTGCAGCAATTTATGACTCCTGAAAAGGGACCATAAATGGATGAATTTCAGATTTGACAAAATTTGTTCATATCATACCAAACCAAAGATATCATAATCTTTACCGAGTAGACTCTTGTGAAATCGTCTCATATTAATTTTTGAAATCTTTATCTTAGTGGGCCATAGGCAATGGTTAGTGAAAAATTTTATCCGTACTATAAATACTACAAAAAATTCTAAAACGACTTTAGGAGAAAACTAAATGATGTATTCTACTGATTCTTACTACTACTTTATAAATCAATGGTAACTGCTTTGCGTAGTTAAGGCCCAATATCTCGGAAATTGTGGCCCAATAATGTTTATTGGGCCAGTTTGTTTCATTCCCACTCCCAGATTTGAGTGAGCATGGCCCGGATTAACTCTATACGGCCCATGTATGTAAATGCATGTGAAGTCATTGACCTAGATTTGGACTGGTATATAAAATGTTTCATGTGTTGAAAATAATTGTCAGTTTAAATATCAAATTTGTTCTAATTTATCTGTTACTAAGAAGAGTAGATGATATATATTGTTTCCAAATTCGCCCCAATCTTATTTTTTTGTACATAATCAAATATTTTGAATAATTTCATAAGATCTAATTTAGTAATTTTCTGCAACCACTATGTATGGAAGTAGTTGGAGATAATTAATTTTAAACGGAAAATTAAATAAAAAGGAAATTCAGGGTTTTTAATATTTATTGGAGGAGCCATATTGAAACAAAAAATATTGACTGTTGAAAGATGCTGATTTGAAAGATTATATATATTAAAATAGAGAAACAACTGAGAGATTTGAAATAAATCAAGTCCAATAAAATTTGAAATTTGAAATTTAAATCATAGCACGTTATTGACTTCGAGTATGAAATTTATATGTTTTGATTTTCATAGCACGTTACATCATAGATCACTAATATTATTTTTTTAGATTTTCTAGAAGACGGTAATTAGTTAATTGTCCCCTTGAATTCTTCTACTGAAAATTATGTGTTTCATTGTTCAATATATTATATATTCATGACGCTATTTATAATACATATAAATGTATAACTGTATTGTTAAAAATAATATATAAATACCATTATAATAAAGAATGTGTCCATGAACGATTTTTTTTTTTTTAAAAAGCCACTCTATTTGTCCAAACGGTTCCAAAAATCGGAATCGGGCTGGTTCGAACCGGCGGTCAACGGTTTCGGAAACCGTTGACCCGGTTCCAAGTTCTGAACCGTAACTGTGTATAATAAGGTTCGGTTTCGGTTCGGCAGCTCAAAAAACCGGCAACCGGCGGTTAAACCGTCTATTTGTGCTATTTTTTTTTTCATTTTCGAACGTGACATGTGGAGGGCTGAGTTCATTTGCCCGTTGATGATCGACGACGTGGTGAGTTTACCATTGGAACCGCCGGTTTGAACCGGAACTGGAATCGCCGGTTCGAACCGGCACAATAATTTTTATTTTTTTATTTAGTGTCACGTGTACGATTAGGATCACTTGACCGTTGATGATCAGAAGAGCACGACCGTGCCAGATGGAAAATTAAGGCTGGCCAATGGGGCACGACCGTGACAGGGTTTCCAAAAAAATTCAAAAAAAAAAAAAATCGAGAAACCGGTGGTTTGAACTTCCGATTCCGGTTAACCGCAGGTTTCCAAATCGGAACCAGACCCCAACCCCCCACGGTTCGATTCCGTTTTCATGTTCTCGGTTCCAAAAACTGTCGGTTTCGAACCGGCAAATCAAAACCGACGGAACACCTCTACTCTATTTGTTGATTGGGCAGACTCGGAACAATTTAATTTTTTAAAAGAAGAAAAAATGTGAAAAAGGAAAATAGTGACAGAGAAGAACACTACCATTGCAAATTGTGAAAAAAAAAAATATTTAAAAAATTGACTCATTTCATTTCGGTTGACTAAAGAAAGTTAAAAATTAGTCTATTTTGGATACATGCAGAAAATGTTTTGTTAATTGAAATTTAATTGGTCCCCTAGACGACTGAGTAAATTATGGTTCAAATTTTAAGAATTTATCCTATATCTCTAATTTATATCATTATGAAAGTTATATAATTTTATCAGTTTAAGGATTAGTTGTTGGAATAATCATGAAATTCATTTAATTTTCATTTTATTTTTTCATTTTGACGAACTCGATTATTTTCAATTTCAAAATTTTTAATAATAATTTTTTCATGACAATTAACAACTTTACTTTTCAACGTCACCGTAACTATATTCAAAAATTTCCCATCAAATAAAACTGCTAAGAAAATGTGAAAGTTGATATTATATTTACTAATATTACAAACATGGTTAAAATAGTAGATTAAATAAAATTCATGATTTTTACTGCAATTAATTCTTAATTAAAACTGCTCTTAAAACTATTAATGTAAGTTTAATAACAACACATTTGAGTAAATATACTGAGTTAAATAATTAGTTTCAACTTTAAGTCTCTCCAAACGACTATCACTACAGATCACTAATTTTAAAATTTTATAATTAATCAATGATTACTATTTGTTTGCATATCAAACAAATAAATAAGTGATTCACTTATCGAATTCATGATTCTTCAATTTGTCTTTAATCATACGATATTTTATTTTCTTCTTTGTTAAATTTTTCAATATTCCTGCAAATTGTTGTGCTGAGTCAGCAGCCACCTGACCAGTCATCGTCGCCACGTGGTCACTGTTAGGTAGTCAAACCACGTGATTTGTATTACTCATGCGTCGACCACCGAAATGGGATGAAATTTTTTGACCAATGTACATTAATTTTATGAAAGGTATTTTTATTAAAACAAATTAAGGGTTAATAGTTTATCTATTTTAATGGCTCTTAAACCCTACTCGTTAAACAAAACTGTAAATTGTAAAATATTTTAATCTATTCAGTCTTTTGTACCACTAGTATCAAAATTTAATTTTGCATTAAAATTGTTATTTAACTATTGTTTTTGTATTAATGGTAGTGTAAAATCAAATTTATAATCAGTTTTATGGTATATGGCCTGATATATTTCTACGTGTTTAGCCAATTAAGATCTAACTATTTTTACGTGTTCAATCAATCAAGGTTGAACATAGCTAGTCAGGTATCTTAAAATTTTTAAATTTTTTCGTACGATTGTCACACGATTTTTATACATTTAATTAATTCGTAAAATGTTAGTCATTATGTTGACAATTTATTTCTTGGAAAATTCTAAAAAAGATCATCAAAGATATAAGAAAGATGAAAATGAGAGAAAAAGTGGAGGAGGAGAGAGAGGTAGGTTTAAATTTTAATGTTTTTGTTTTTTTTTTTTAAGACAGAATTGGTATTTTCCTTAATTTTATTTTTTAATTAAAATATCTATAAATTGAGATCTAGGTAAAGAGAAATTTGGATCTTTTATTATATTCAATATTACATCTCATATTATATTTTCTATTAATTAATGATGTCATTGATACATATGATATGTGATGATTAATTTAAAATAAAAAATATAATATCAAATATAATAAAAAATCTCACTCCCATAAAGACTCGGTGACATGATTAAATTTGATATCCAATTTACTCAATTAGCGTATTGGAAAATATTAATTGATACAAAAAATTCCTTAGAATATTCCTGTTTTCCTTCAATTTTCCCAAGTCTAAACTAGCCGCATTCTCTTACCACTTTTGTCTTAAAAAAACCATGTTTATCTTCTCTCCTCTCCTACACGTTAATTCCATTGCCAGCTTCATGTTCATGCTGCGCATTTATTCTTTATAATTTGCTCATCTTTCAACATTGACCACCACAAAACATGGAGGAAATCGATATCCCCCAGTATTTCATCTGCCCCATTTCTCTGCAGATCATGAAAGACCCCGTCACCACCGTCACCGGCATCACCTACGACCGCGACAGCATCGAGCAGTGGCTCACCACGGCTGCGCAGGAGGTCTGCCCCGTCACCAAGCAGCCCCTGTCCCGATCCTCCGAGCTAACTCCGAACCACATGCTCCGCCGCCTGATCCAGGCCTGGTGCGTCGTCAATGCCCAGAGCGGAATCGACCGGATTCCCACGCCCAAGTCCCCTCTTCACAGCTCTATCGTTCTCAAACTCATTCGAAGTGTGAATAAGAACAACAATCTCGATGCTTTGAAGAAACTGGAAGAATTAGCAAATGAGAGCGATAAAAACCGGAAGTGCATGGCCGAATCTGGGGTCGCCAAATCCATGATCTTCTTCGTTCTCAGATGCTTCAAGAATCGTGAATTGCTGGGCATGAATCATGCTTTCAGAATTCTTGAGTTGACGTGGAGCTCAACGGGGCTAATTGTTGAAGAAATAAATCAGCTCGATTTTTTCCGATCTGTTCTATGGGTTCTGAACTGCGATGTCGATAACTCCATAAAAACCGAAGCTTTAATAGCTCTCAAAAACGTCGCAGAAATGGCGGATTCGAGCTTCCTGGAGAGATTAAATTATCTAAACCCATGTTTCTTTACACAAATGGTGAAGCTTCTGAGGAAGAACATATCTCCGCAAGCAACCAGGGCAGTTCTCCGGATTCTGATCGGAACGTGCTCGCCGGCGAGGAACAAGGCCCTGATCGTGGAAGCCGGCGGCGTTACGGAGCTGATAGAGATGGAGCTGATCGGGCCGGAGAAGAGGACGACGGAGCTGATATTCGGGCTGTTGGCGCACCTGTGTCTGTGCGCCGACGGGCGGCAGCAGTTCCTGAGGCACGCCGGAGGCGTGGCGGTGGTGGCCAAGAGGCTGCTGAGAGTGTCTCCGGCGACGGACAGCTGGGCGGTGTGCGTGCTGGAGTCGATCGCGCGGTTCTCCGCCACGCGCGGCGTCGTTTTGGAGATGCTGGCAGTGGGTGGAGTGACCAAGCTCTCCATGGTTTTGCAGGCGGATTGTGAGGCCCATTTGAAGATGAAAGCTAGAGAGATTTTGAGGTTGCATAATAAGGCTTGGAGTACTTCTCCTTGTATACAACTTTATCTCTTGACAAGATATGCCAAGTGATCCTTGACATATATTGAAATATCCAAATTTTTAAAACACCGTGCCTATATTGTATCCAAAATTTTCGATCAATATTTTTTCGATATGGTAAATTTGATGTTTCATATTTGGATATTTTGATATTTGATCCACCTCTATTGTCAACTACAATCCTATTATGTAATCTAAAAATTTAAAAGAAAAAAATCATTATTTTTAAAAACTCTAAAATCTTGCAATTTCAAAGTTCAAACGGACAAAATCTACTTAATTAATGCTGGTCCAAATAAAAAAAGCCCATGATTTATTTATATAATTTTGTTGAGTTAGAGTCTTCACACTATGGCCCAACTGCATTTAATGGTTAGGACTTACGAGAGGTTATCCAAATCCACTCACATGAACTCAACTACTAATAAATAATGTAATTAGAGGGAAAAATAAAAATAATTCAATCAGAAAATAGATTAATGTGTTAACCGGGAGCAAATAGGTACAAAAAAATGTGTTATTACTATTCAGTGTTTTACTTGTATATAATTCTTCAAATTATATGGAATGTGAAAAATTGCAACCAAAAAAACATTGTTACTTTTTAAAAAGGAAACAAGAAAAAAACAATTAAGTGTCAATTAATTTGCTTCTTGAGCATAATGAGATATACGGTTATGGTTAATTTAATTAGGGTCTGGTATGTAAGGTATTTTTCATTTTTTTTGACAATTAATATCTATTTTCAATTTAGATCTTCAATATTTTGATTTTTTTTTTAATTTCAATTCAATTTTAATTAAAATTTAAAAAGAATGCGTAAATGGTCGTGACTGTCAAATTCTGATAACCACGTCAAGAATTAAAATTCAGATCAAAATTAGATTGAATTTAATACATTAAAGATTAGAATTGAAAAACGAATATCTAATTATAAAAAATGAAATTTTCTTATATATAAGACTAAACTTGAAATTACTTATATACGATTAATTGCACACTTTTCCTTTATCATATTAGTAAATTACACATGTAATAGTGGCAGCATCCCTCGTACATACAAAAAATTACAAAATAAATTAGTACTGCTTTTCAACAAATAATTATCAAATTTTGAGTTACAACTTATAAACATCGTAGCATAATAATTTCTGCAATAAATCAGCGAAAGGATCGAAAAGTCGTAAAGTGGACAAAAATTAATTTGTTAGCTGTCGTAGCTATTTGCAGACCAAGATTTTGACTAAATTTGTAAGAAAGAGATTTTGTCGGACATGTAAATCAATAAATAATTTAGGCGAATAAAAAATGGCTCTACAATAAATTCATATATAAAATATTCCAAATTTCTTGGACACTGACAAATATTTCTTTTTATTATATATCTAAAAAGTAAGTTGCAAGTAGAAGACCGTTTAAACTAGCTATTTAATCACTTTCGATCATATCATTATTTAAGCAAAGCAATGTTGAACATTATCCTAACAAACAAACTTTATTACAAGCTAAATTTGGAAAGTTCATTAATTCCGATTTAATTTTACTGATTTTTACGCTGGTTCATTTACTTTTTTAATTTTTTTTTTCAATTTTAGTCTAACCTAAACCAAAATTTCTATTGATAACTTGAATGTTGGCGATGAAGATTTGATAACTCAAATTAAGGATTCTGATTGTGGTCGAAATTATACATCCATATTAAAATTTGTATAACAGTCTTTTATATGACAAAATCAAAAAGTGCATTACTTTTTTATCACAATTGAATGATTATTTTATTACTTTTTATCATAAATCTATTAAATAAATATAACTGTCTACGTAGTATTTATTCAATTTTCTCGTGTAAGGTATAATATTTGGTGTAATGCCTATAATGTGTAATGAACTTTTTTCTTCTAATTTTTGTGTACGGATAAGGCATCACATTTTCAATTTTCGGGTAATCATTTTGGCTTTTTTTGTGTAGTGTTTTTATAAAGAGATGATGGCTTTTCAAATTACACATTCGTGTCATGCTTTTGTTAAGTTGTAATATCTTTTCAAATTACTCGAAAAAATTTCATTTTGTAACTTCGTTTAATCCTTGCTTTTCAAATAATTTTCGTGTAAATTGTAAATTTTCAATTCTCGGGCAATGTTTTTCAAAAGAAAAATTCATGTACCTTCAGTAAATTATTCAATTTATTTGTATAAGGTATAATTCATCTAAACCAAAAATTTTGGTAACGCTTTGTTTCAAAATCCATGTAACATTAGACACAAAAATAACATATTTTTTTCCAAAAAAATAATTTTATAACATTCTCTAATTTATAATATAAAAGTAATAAAATCATCATTTATGATAAAAAAAATAATATATCATACTAGATGTGGTAGAAAATTCTCCAAAAAACTCATGAGATGATGCATGTGATTGTGAATACATATAATTAGTTGGGTCCCACCAATCCATTTCTATGTATAGATAGATCGAGAAAGATGATATATGGGGCCACTATTATTGTATTAATTTGGTCAACAATTGCATGCATATAAATTTGTCAATAAAAACATGCAACTCATGAGCTCCAAACTTTAATTTCCCTCTAATTTTCTCTCTCTTCTTGACATTTCAGACGACCTTTTTACCTTTTTCTACGGAGTGCCATCTTTGACGTGGAAAATATACCATTCTCCCTTTTTATTCTTTATTATACAAATATATATATAAATAGATTGATCATAAACTCACATTTTATAACTTCTAAAATAATTGATTTGCTAGTGAAAAAGATTTACTTTATGTGGAGAGTGAGACTTCATGATCTAACGAGATTATAATTCTATATATAATATATTTAAATAACCTTTATTGTAAAACCATTATGTACCTAATAAAATACTTTAAAATAAAATCTAGAACTTCATGAATTACAAGCATCGGATCTATTAATTGTTACTTCTGCTATTACATCATCTATTACATTTTATGTGAAAAGTTTTGTGGGTATATATATATAACTTCCTCGCAAAATAATTAAATAAAATCAGGGCAAGAACGTGAACTGAAACATCAGCTTCACAAATAATCCATATATGTTTTTAAGCAAATCTACTTGCAAGAACACATTATGGGCGTGATTTTCCCAAATAAAAAAGTAGTGACAAATTACATATTTTGAATAAAGTTAATATTAATATAAGTGGTGCGTAATGGTGGTTTCGTGATGTTATTGACAATATCATTATCATAAAAAATCATCATATCAAAAATACATATATTATCTATGTTACCATCTTGTTTTGAGAATCTGGTACGGAATGAGGATTCACCGTTCAGGGAAACAGATTTCCCAGGGGAATCGGGTTCTTATTTTCTACAAGGTGAATTGTATTTTTTATTTTAACAATTCTCAATAAATAAATATCAAAACAATAAAAACAAATAATAAATGAAAATTTAACAATAGTGAAAGAAATAGGGTCTGAGAGTTTTCAAAAGTTTCTATATTAGTTTTAGATGATTGATTAAATCTGAGCCGTGATGAGTATCAAGAGTTGCGTTATTATTTGAATTTTTTTTGAGTAAATTACTAAATTTATTAATTATATATATAATTTATAATATTATAAAAGAGAGAAGAAACACCGTTTCACATAAACGGACCTGGTTTTGGGGCAGGGTCAGGGAATGGGTGGTAGCATAAATACCATCCAATATACCAATATCCCATAATTTTAAATGGGGAATCACCATCCCCACCCCATTCCCCGATTTAATCAAATAATTCTTATTCCGTTAACATCGATATCCAACAGGAATGGTTCTCATCTCTTAATATTAAAAATCAAACTAATAATGTTCACCTATGAAATATTTCATGATCATCAGTATGGACTATATATCGATATGATCAATTTGTAACTTGTACTACTTGTTAAAAAAATATATATATGAAATTAAAGTTTGGTAACGAGTAATTAAATTGTTAAGACAACATATATACATGTAAAACATAAAAAGGCCATTAATCATAACAACAATCTTTGTAATTACAATTTGATCATGTTTCTTCACATGATAATTAAATCGAATCAAAAGCAAAAAACAAAACATTAATAACTAGCCAAAATTAACAAAATCTAGTTTCACTAATAAGATGGATATGAAGAGGCGAATTGAGGTGGAATACATGAAGAACCCTTCCAAACCCTAGAATGCATTCTCAACATTTCTTTAGCTCTGTCTTTCATCTTCAAACTGCATTCAACTTGCATCACCAAACACAGCTTCGCCACCACTCCCACCTGCAGCATTTCCTGAAGAACCCTAGAATTCGACGAATGCTTCGAAATCGAAGAAAGAATCCTCACACCTCTCTCGCTTGCCACGTTTGAAACCCTAAGAATTTTCTTCGAAACTATGGCTAACCCGGCTCCATGTCTCAGCAGCTCGGCTCGGCCCTCGGCGCAGCAGCAGAGCTGGTCCAAGATCGTGAGAACCAGCTCACAGCCCCTTCTGTCGCCGCCTTCTAGAAGCAGCTCTACTAAAACGGAGACGGCGCCGCCTTCCACCGCCTTCACCCGGTTTCTCCCCCATGGACAGAGTTCCACGAGGAGCTTCAGAGCGGCTTTTGTAGCCTGCGGTGAGATCTTGTCGGCTAATATGTGAACCACGTGATTGAACAGCTCGGGTCTGGATCCGATCAGGATATCCGGGTCGGCCACGTTGAATGCGGATCTTAATAGGGTTATGGCGTGGGCCCGAGATTGGTAGCTCCCGGTTTTGAAAACGTGGAGCAATGAATTCACGAAGCTGCCATTGTCCGATGAGAGTCGCTTCAACTCCGAATCTGTTAACTCCATTTTCTGGAGAATGGCTAGAGCTTCGTCTCTGGAGATGGGGTCTTCGTTTCTTCTGACTATGAATGAAAGAAAGTCTACGGCTCCGGCGGCGTGGAGCTGGCTTCTGCTGGAGTCGTCGCGGTGGGCGATGGAGCGGAGGCGGTGGAGGCAGTTGAGCTGAGAGGTGGGTGAGTTGTTGGCGCCATTGATGAGCTTGAGGATCTGGGATCTGTTGACTGGGGCCTTGGGGGTTGGGATGCGATCGTATGCGTTGAGGGTGCACCATGCTTGGATGAGGCGGCGGAGGGTGTGGTTCGGGGTGAGATCCGACGTGGCAATGTCCTGTTTCGTGACGGGGCAGGTGGTGTTCTTGCAGGAGAATAGCCATTTTTCGATGTTTTCACGGTCGTAGGTTATGCCGGAGGAGGCCGTGACTGGATCTTTCATCAGCTGCATGGAGATTGGACATAGGAAATAACATGGGATTTCAACTTCGTACATTCTTTCTTCCATTGTAAGGCAAATAATCGATGATCAAACTGATCTGGTTTATATGATTTCGGGGTCGAAGAAATTAAAGAGGATTAATGGAGATTGTGTGGTTTGGGATATTGAAGTTTTGAGTAGCTGAGAGAATTGGTTTAATGAGCATTATGGTGGTGGGAAGATAAGGTTTTATACTTTTATATGTATGGAGAAATGAACTAGTCGATCAATCCAAGTTGCATACACCTATCAAAATAATTAATTAAGTGGATGAAGTCAATATACACGGAAATTCAAAGGAGAGAGAGAGAGAGAGAGAGAGAGAGAGAGAGAGAGAGAGAGAGAGAGAGAGAGAGAGAGAGAGAGAGAGAGAGAGAGAGTTGATAATGGACTTTTTCTAATAATTTTGAAGAACTCAAAACTCAAGAAAAGCTCAAAAGAGAAGACTTTTTTATCAAGGGTAGATGAATTAATGCATGAGCGTCTTGGCCATGTATTTTGCGTGGTTGGAGGTGCCTTAATTATAGCCACTTTTTGACTTTCAAATTATTATAATATACATATGGCAATAATTCGAAGAAAAATCATCAATTCAATTTAGAGATAAAGCAGTATCTCCTATATCACTGACTTTATCTAATAGTCCAACATATATATGATACACCTTTGAAAATAAAAGTAGATACCTTAATGGATATATCTCTAGCAATCTGTGTGTTGGATGATTTAATCTTTTAGCCTGATTATGAGTCGTGGGTTCAGGATTCGATTCCTACTAGTAACTATTTAATTTTCCACAAAGCACTAGGAATGAACTGTTAATTTCTATAAGATGAAGATAATATATTTTATCAGCAATTAAATTAATGTAGGATATGTACAGTGTATTTACAAACGTCAACCGCAAGAAATCACGTGGCGGCGCCGACAGCCGGTGGTGGCTCCGACGGAACCGAGCTGGGACTCTTCTGCTTACTCAGTCCACATTATCGATTATTTTAAGATTAATTAGATTTTCGTATAAATTCAGTACACTTACAATTTTATAGTCTGATAGACCTTTTAAAAAAAAAAAAATCATGATAGAGCTAATATTAATTTGTCTGAATACAGTGAAATCTCTACAAATTAATATTTTATAAATTAATAAACTTTTTAAAATAATAAAATCTTTCGGTCCTGACTTGGGTCTTTGTAAAAAATCATTAAATTCAATAAGATAATAAGATAATAATTTTTCGGAAAATCTCTTTATAAATATTAGGTCCCATTAAAACTCTAAATTAATAATTCATAAATATTACAATTATAAATATTATGGTAATTTACTAAAATATAAATCTATTATTACTTGATTTAAATCTAATTGGATTTTGCGATGCCTTTTAGATGAGAAGACATGTGTTGAGTGTTATGAATTATTTTATTTCTATAATGAGATTTATATAGTATATGTTTCATTCATCATGCATGAATATATTTAATTGATTATAATAGGTATTTAAGTGCCACGAATTAATGTAAACATGTATATTTAAGTAATTCCAATAAATTGATACATGTATCCATGAATATAATAGTTAATTGTATACAATGAATTGATATTATACATGAATATATTTAATTAGTTATAAAGAATTGATTAATGCATAAATATAATCAATGAAACATGTATATGAATTCATTGAAAACTAAATTTGTTGAATTTACAGAGTCTCTTTTTTAATTAATAAAATATTAATTTATCGATATATTAATATCTCTTTAAATTAATAAAATTTCATGATCCCAAAATTATTAATTTATAGAGGTTTTACTGTATTTGGATTTTTTTAATTGAAAAATTAAAAAATGGTTTGGAAATTTTGGAATTTTTTCAAATGATTTTTTTTTTACGATTTAATTTCAATTTAAGTCATCCTCTCTTTAAATAAATAGTTTATTAAATGTAGTATCTAAAAGTAGCTAGTTGTTTGTGTAACCATATAATTTTTGTGTCAGAACAATACGAAGGGCTAATCACAACACAAGCATAATAAAAATGAATACAAACACGGTTTAATTGAAAAACTTTTTCAATAGATATGATAATATTGAAGACAATAAAAATAAACAAAATTCATATACTGATGGTATATGACATGTGTCAATTTAAACATAAAATAAAATAATTCGGATTTGATGTTTAGGTTGGATAATATAATATATACAAATCAAGAGAAGATGGGTTTAAATGAATTGATTTTTATTAGATATTGTTTACTCTTTATTACTCCTCTTCGTAGCTTTTTTTTTAAACCACATTTTAGTCGTTCTTTTGTCCAAGAACATTAATTCATTCTAATTTTTGTTAAACAAATGCATTAATTATCTTAAAGAAAAATTCAAGATTTCTAGTGAGTCCTAATGTGGTCCATTTCTCGTTTGACGGGTTGAATCAGCAGTCTTAATGATTTATTGGGATTAACTTAGATTAAAAAATATATTTACGGTCTTCTTGCAATTACGACTGATTCATTAAAGATGATTAATTTTTTAATCAATTTTAAGAGGATTAGTTAGTTACTTGTACTGGTGCACTTCCTAAGCAACCTAGCTATATATGTATAATGGAATTGTTCTAATTAAGAAGAAACGAATTGAACAACTCTTAGCCTCTAATTTAAATAATATGGATGAATTTATATTATCATTGATTAAATGATACCCCTATCATCCCATATATATATATGGTTGTTGATTATTTCACAATAATTAAGAAAGTCACTAGAAAAATCAATTCCGACAGTCGCTCATATTTAATGAGTATTATACTCTTTAATACATTATTTCATACTTAATGTTTTTAATTAATAAATATGTAAGACTAGAAAAAGTAAATGAAATAAGATTATATTAGTAAATGAGCTAAATAAATATTACCCTATCTAATTATATAAATAAAAAACTATGTTATTTGAGATATTTGAAAAGGGAAAACAAGTTATATATATATGGGATCAATGGAGTATATAAAAGTGGTACATCCGTTTAAAAATAAATGTAATTGTATTAAATATCATTTTGTTATTTGTCTTTTTCGATTGCTAAGAATATTTAATTTTCTTCTTTCATTTTACTCTCGTCTCGTCTTTTAAATAAAATATTCATTTAGAGATATTTTGATTGGATCTAATCCATCAAAATTTTGGATAACTTCAGATCAATTTATATTTGAACAAGAATTTAAAAAATCATACAAACATATCTCTTTTTTTTTTTTTTTCTATAATTCCTAATAAACACATCTACTCATTTTCACTTTTTCTATCAATATGAAAATGACATCTTATCTATAATTTTATTTTATAATTATTTTATACTAATAACTATAACTAATAATTAATTTTTTAATACACATTTTTTTCCTCCGTTGTAAGAAAAGATTATGATCTTTTATTTAAATACATGTCACGTGCATATAATTAATATCACCTAACTGAGATACATAGATTAATATCATTTTATGTTTTCCATAAACCAAGCTATTGGATGTGCTAAAATATTTATAATGCAACCTTGGGCTCGAATATCGAAACACGTGGGCTAACAACTTCAAAAACCAAGGCCACGAATCTTGGAAATGGGGGGCTAATTTAGTAATTTCAGGCAGGGCGTTTGGTGTGTAGCATTGAAAAAGAAATTAAATTAGATTTGGGCTACATTCATTTGTATCTTTTTTGGGATATGTAGAATCCTTCAAAGTTTGATTTTATTTCACAATGTTTAAAAAATAACAAAGATAATTAAGTTTGTAAAATGATCATATCATAAAAAATATTTACTCGGCTTAATTACTATTTAAAAAAGAAAAACATCGTTTATTTTATTTTATTCTATTTTATTTTATTTTGTGAATATATATTTATTCCGTTTATTTAGTATTGAATAACATAAAAAAAAAGAAAGTGGAAAAATGGAAGAAAGATTAGAGACTGTGCCGCAAAACAAAGCGGACGCGAAATGGATTAGTTAATGGTAGTTAATAATTTCTGTCACGTCCAGATCCACACCTGTCATGCCCTTCACCTCACCTCTCAATAAATCCTCTAAATGACAAAAATCCCGAAAATTCTTCTCTCTATTGCCCAATTTTGTTATCTGTTTTTATTTTTTATTTTTGAAAAAGACGAAGAAATATGGCGGGTGAAGAAGATACTACGCACAACGACGTCGTTGCGATCGAGCTTCCTGCTCCCTCTGGCTGGACTAAGAAGGTGCTGTTCTGTTCCCTTTTTTTGTTTTGTCTCATTTGGCTTTACTTTACCGAATTCTTTGTTTTTTTTTTGTGTGCATTTAATTACGAGAAGCATTTTTAGCTTTTCTGGAGTTGTTGTGGATTATCGGTTGATTTCGGTGGGTTATAGTCGTCAAATTGACGTTTCTTTGAAACTAGGTTGATATTTTGTTCGTAGAAATTAGTTTTAGAAGTAGGTTTGTCTTTTTTTAAATTGTAATGTCATTTCAAGCTCATTAATCATGTTTGTAGATTAAGAGTGAATTTATGACTTAATGATGAATTAGGTTTTTCAATTGTAAAGTTCGTTCCACCTTAAAATGAAGTAAAATTTTAATCTAATGAATTTTGACCTACAAGCATAATATGAAAAGTTGCTGAAATCATACTTCGATTTATGATATAGTTCTTCTGTTGTGACTGTGAGCCGAATGGTGGTGAACTTTGTTTATTATGCCTGTTTTGAAGTCTCATATAAGGAATATGGGTGGATATATGTATACTTTTCTGGTAGTCTTTTAAGTCTTGAAGAGATGCTATAAGTGTAATGTTACTGGAGCATATAATTGTGTATGTGTCTACAATAAGTTTGTATCAATTTAGTTAGACATTATGTTAATATAGTTAGGTCAAGGTACTGTATGAATAGCATTTGGGGATATTGTGGTACACTTCACCTTGTCACGGTTTGTGTCTTAACTCACAATTGTATTCGTACTGTGCTTATTGTTACTCACACATGCATCATATTCTCTGTGAATTATCTCCTGTTCAGTTTTCTTTATCGGGAACTTGTGTTTTTCTTCTCATTATTGTCTGTGAAATCATCAGTTTACTCCAAGGAAAAGCGGTACACCTCAGAAAAATGAGATTGTTTTCATATCTCCCACTGGAGAAGAGATTAAGAATAAGAGGCAGTTGGACCAGTACCTCAAATCTCATCCTGGAGGACCTGCTGTCTCAGAATTTGACTGGAGTACAGGTATCTCTCTCTCTCTCATGTGCATGGAATTTGCATTCCCTTAAGTTGTTGCTAAAAGAAACTGAAATGTCTGATGCTGCTAATGATGCTAAAAACAAAGGATTAGAAATATCTGATGTTGTTAAGTATTGTAGAATTAGAGAAATGAATCTCCGGATTATGTTTTTTGGGTGAAAATTGAGAACCTCCTACTATATGGTCCTGCTCAGGTGACACTCCGAGGCGTTCTACGAGATTGAGTGAGAAATCAAAGGCAGTTGCTGAACCCCCAACGCAGTCCCCTAAGAAAAAGCCAAGAAAATCCAGCAAAAAGAAAAGCAACGATGAAGAAGACAAAGCCACTGACGAAAAGGATCCTACCACAGAAGAAACTAAAGAAAATTCTATTGCAGATGCAAAAGATGATATGGATGGAGAGGCTACTATCGAGGGAGCTCCTTCAGAAGAACCCAATGCAAAGGACGTGAAGAAGAAAACAGATACTGAGGTCATATTGGAGGAACCCGCAACCATTACCCCAGTTGATGCCAATACACAGAATACAAATGCCAGTGTTGAGGAACCCAATGATGCAACTATTGTTTCGAAAGATGCAAAAATTGGGGAGTCCAAGGAGACCTCTTCCGATGTGC
The DNA here is from genome assembly GCA_028654395.1 of Scutellaria barbata. Lineage (NCBI taxonomy): Eukaryota > Viridiplantae > Streptophyta > Magnoliopsida > Lamiales > Lamiaceae > Scutellaria > Scutellaria barbata. The sequence goes on along the minus strand of CM053653.1, from coordinate 1,272,927 downwards.
CTGGATCAAAGATCGATGAATCCAAGGAGGCAAACACTGAGGTGCAAGAAGATGCAAAGAACAACGAATCTAAAGACACATCCCACACTGAAAAAGAAACTTTGGACGGAAGGGTCAATAATGTCGTGGATCAGAACAATCTAGAAGAGAAACAATCTGCAGTAAATCCCACTGAGAAGGAAACCCAATTGCAAGAACCAACATCAGGTAGCTAAGGCATTGAAGTGGTTAATCTTTTAGCTTTTTTGTTTTTTTTGTTTTTTTGTTTTTATCATGTACTGTCATACAGCATCTGTATCTCAGGTAGTGTTCTGACCAGCGATTGTAGATCTGCTCTAGAAATAACTACTAGCAACTCTTGTAGTTTTGTAGCAATTAATTATGATGTTTGAAACATCCTCATGACCTGTTGGATTGTAGATGTTCCAGATGTGCTATGTTATGAGTTTGTGACCAATTTTACGACTTTCCTATTATGTTATTAAGTGCGTGAAGCAAAATTGTAAGATTTACCCCTTTTGTATAATCCATTGTTACCCAATTCTCTTTTTTAAGAGCTCCTATTAACTAATTAAGAATATATACATAACTGCTATAAAATTTGAGAGGGTTAATGGATAGTTATCGAAAGATGAATTCTTATCATCACAAACCAAATTCAATTTTTACAAATTTTTAGGAACATCCTAAATTTTTTTTAAGGTTGTTAGAGAGTTAAAAGTAGGAAAAAAAGAAATTGGAGTCCATGTGTATAGCACCTATCAAATTGCAGTCACACTTGCTAAAATCTTATACAAGTATACAACTAAGCTTTATGTAGTACCAAAAATTATTGGAAATTTTGCAATTTGATATTATCTAAATTTAAACTCATTTTTTATAAGGAAAAAAACGTGGATTTTTGAAAATATTTTTGCTTGGTCAAATAGCCAAAAAAAAATCCGTACTTTTTCAAATTTTTGTTATTTTAGTCAATTTTTTTTAAAATTGTTAATTTAGTTATATTATAGCAAATTAGTTACTATTTTAGTCAACTTTAATTTTAGTCAAAATTAAATTGTATATGTCCTACGTGACCATACATGAATAAAAAAATCATTTACATCTCATGAAAAAAGAAAAGAAAATAAACACCTCATCAATTATTTTTTATTTTACTTTTCATAACACTCAAGTCCAATTTTTTTATTTTTTTTAATCTGTAAATTCAAGATAATATGTTTTTTTTTTATTTTTAATGAGATATAAATGATTTCTTTATTCATGTATCCGCTACATAAGACATATACAATTTAGTTTTGATTAAAATTAAAATTTGGCTAAAATTACAAACAATTAACTTTAATATGACTAAATTGACTAAAATACAAAAAAAAAAACTCTAAATAATTTAGATTTTTTTGGCTATCTGACCTTTATATTTTGTTCTTCTTTGGGTTTAATTGAGAAGGAAAAACAAAAAAATTGCAATTTCACCACGAATTTTCAAATTCAGGAAAACAAATAAATTAATGAATTTTACATAGCTTAGCAATTTGAATTATCTTTCGTTTATCGAAAGAAATCAATTACACAATATTTACATACTGGATACTTTTTCCCCCTTAATTGTAGAATAGCGTGATATTCAAATAGTCGAAAACATAATTATCTTTCATTGAAAATTGAATGTTGATTCGAATCGAAAAATTAAGTAATAAAGCGGACGCGATATTAAAAATTGCAATATTTTTTAAGGGCGTGGCGTTTGAAAAATATAAGAAACAAAACGGACGCGAAAGGAATTAGTTAATGGCAGTTAATAATTGCCGTCACGTCCACTTGCACACCTGTCACGCTCTTCACCTTACCTCCTATAACTCATTTTTAATGGCAAAACAAAAAATTCTTCTCTCTATTGCAACTCTATTAGGAACACCAAGAAAAAATGGCGAGCGAAGAAGATAACCACCACAACGACGTCGTTTCTATCGAGCTTCCTGCTCCTTCTGGCTGGAGTAAGAAGGTGCAGCTCTTGTTTCCTCCCTCTCTTGCTCAATTTGCTTCCGTTTTCGCTTTATTTTTCGGAAGCTGTTGTTTGTGCATTTATTTTTATGCAGCGTTTCCTGGTTTTAATCTGTGGAGTAGTTGTTGAGGGTTGTGGTTTGGTTTCGGTGGTTATAGGTGTTGAATTGACGTTTCGTTAAAAGCTGGTTGTTGTTTTTCATTTGTTCGTTGAAATTCATGTTAGTTGTGCTCTTGTAAATTGTAATGCCATTTGAATTTCTTAAATTAAGTGCTAATTTATGACTATGATGGAGCCGAGGAGTTTGAACATAATAATGGCGTTTTACTGAAATTAATGCTTTGCTTTTGTGTTTTAGTGCTTTCACATTATTGATAGAGAGCATTTGGGTGTTATTATGCGTCATTTGATTTGTTTGAGGCTCTCACATTCTTTGTCGTTTAGCGTTTCCTCGTTTTACCATTTTACTGAGCATCTATAATACATATTAAAATTGATAGAATGTGAATTTTACTCTTAGTCTAACATAGGAAAAAAGGCTTCTAACGTTGTTAAGAAATTCAAGAATGTTTCGAAAAAGCTCCTTAAACAATGGAAATGATTGAAAAGATCCATAAACTATGAAGAAATGTTGTGTGTGTGAGTCCTGTATTAGAATGTTAATATTGTAAAAACATGCGCCTTATTTTGTGGCTGGGTTGGATTGTTTAAAAGGTTCCTAAACAATGAGAATGTTTCAAAATGTCTCTAAACTAGGAAATAAAGTGTTATGTGCAAGTCCTTCCATATTAGAATGGTAGTTTAAGTCCTGTTCTTGTCCAAATAAGAAATTTGTTGTAATCTTCTCATCCCAAAATTAAGGTTTTTGTGAACTTCTTTTCTTGAGGAGCCCTTTTGAACAATGATGAAGAAATCATTCTCTAAAAAATCTTCCTTGAGAACTGGGATGTGCATACTTCCGCCACCACCTGCTTAGAAGCTGCTGGCGACAAATTCAAAAAAATCAAGAGCAGATCTATCTGTAATTTTCTGATAGTCTTGAAGAGATACAATAAGCAGAATATAGCCGTATCATATAATTTAGTACTTGTCTACAATAAGGTACTGTAGGAAGAGCACATTTGGTGATACCCATATATATACTTCACTTATCCACAGATTTTGTTCTGACTCACAATGGTTTTCCTTCTGTGCTTGCTGCTGCTCATGCATTCATCATTTTCTCTTTGAACTCTCTTCTTGTTAATTTTCTTTATTGGTTATGAACTTCGTTTTCTGTTTTCTCCTCACTATTGTTTGTGAAACCATCAGTTTACTCCAAGAAAAAGTGGTACGCCTCAGAAAAATGAGATTGTTTTCATATCTCCCACTGGAGAAGAGATCAAGAATAAGAGACAGTTAGACCAGTACCTCAAATCTCACCCTGGAGGACCTGCTGCCTCAGAATTCGACTGGGGTACAGGTATATATATATCTCTCTCTCTCGGAAATATCTGAAGCTGTTAGGTGCTCTAGAATTAGGGAAATGAATCTCTGGTTTAAGTTTTTGGGTGCCAATTCTGTTCAACCTACTATATGGTCTTGCACAGGTGACACTCCAAGGCGATCAACGAGATTGAGTGAGAAATCAAAGGCAGTTGCTGAACCCCCAACTCATTCCCTGAAGAAAAAGCAAAGAACATCCAGCAAAAAGAAGAGCAACACTGATGAAGTAGACAAAGCCACTGACGAAAAGGATCCCACTACAGAAGAAACTAAAGAAAATCCTATTGTAGATGCAAAAGACGACATTGATGGAGAGGCTATTACTGAGGGAACTCCTCCAGGTAAACCCAATACGAAGGACTTGGAGAAGGAAACAGAGACCGATGCAGCACTGGAGGAACCTACAACCATTACCCCAGTTGATGCCAATGATGCAACTACTGTTCCGACAGATGCAAAAACTGAGGAGTCTAAGGAGACCTCTTCAAACGTGGCTGGATCAAAGATTGACGAATCTAAGGAGGCAAACACTGAGGTGCAAGATGCAAAGAATGATGAAACTAAAGACACATCCCACACTGAAAAAGAAACTCCAAACGGGAGTGTCAGTAATGTATCGGATCGGAACAATCCAGAAACTGCAGAAAACCCCAGTGTGAAGAACACTGTGTTGCAAGAACCAACAACAGGTAGCTAAGCCTAATGGTTGGTTAACTTATTTTGGCTATTATGTGTATTGTCATACAGCATTTGTACTTGAGGTAGGATTCTAACGAGCCATTGTAGATCTGTACTAGAAATAACTACTATGAATTCTTGTAGCAATTGAGGATTAATTTTGGCACTTCCACATTACCTGTTTCTGGATATTTTAATTGATGTTTGTAAACAGGATTTGCTCTATCTTGATGTGTGTATCTATATAAATTGGCCCCAAAGAACAATTATCTCAAAGAACTTAATAAATGTAAATTAAAATTTGAAGAAAAAAAAAAAGGTATGTATATTCAAATGAACATTAAATGTTTTTATATTTTACATTTTAATTTACCAGTTTTGTCAACTACCTTACTTCCAAGCTAGCAAATGGAATATTATCGAATTTATGATGAATTCATCTACCAAATACCAGTAATCATTAATGAATTATTATCAAGTTAAATTCAAATAACTCGGTTAATTTGAAAGTTACCACCATATTCTACTTCATTTGTGATATGCCAAATTTACCCTTACAGCTGTTTTAACTGAACAAACGGAAAAGGTGACTATATACGACAAAGTGGAAAGTTCCTTATAATATTTTATTACAAATAATTCAGAAAGACGAAAACCTTGGATCCAAAGATTCACTGTGCCTGAATTCATGATTCTTCTCACTTCTCTCACTTGGGTAATTTATCATCAACCCCATCGAATTACAGAATTTACAACACAAGATGGGCTCTGAGAATTTGATACTCAATATTAGGCTTCTGTTTCTTGCTCTGTTTCACCTCCGATCCCAACCCAGTGAGTCACTGTTTCTCGATTCTGCGAGTTCACTTTACTATTTGTTTTGCTTGATGATGGGTTTTCCTTTTCATATAATTTTTTATGAAGAAATTGAAGGGGTGGGAGTGATTTTGATCTTCTTCTCCTTTTTGATTCAAGAATTAAATGCATTCTTGCTTTCATTAAATTTTTGGATTATTGTTGGGCTTTATAATTGGAATTTTTTATTTTTTTTGAGTAATTTCTTGTTTGTTCTGATTGAACTGATTGACATTGAATCATCATGAAAATTTTATTGAACTTAGAATGAAAAAGGGTTTAAAGTTTTATATGTATGGATATACTGCCTTTTTTCAATAATGAAATAGTTTTATTTTTACTCTGTTTCTTGATTATATGGTTCATGTTTAGTATAGGGGTTATTGGTCTTAGCTGTTTAAGATAACAAAATTTGAGTGTTATGATGAAGTAGTAAGTGAAAAATTTCCGACATTGTTGACTGATTTCACTCGATAAATTTAAGGTCCGCCATCTCTTCTGAAATGCTTCTCATACAAAGATATAAAGAAGGCAACTGATGGGTTCAAATGGGTTATCGATAACTCATCTCAAGAGACGACTTACAAGGCCAACTTTCGAAATGGCTGTGTTGCTATAGTTAGGGAAGTCAAAAATTTTGATGAAGACGATGATGATTCGTTCTTCAGAGAAGTTCAACTCTTGTCCCGTTTGCATCACCGCCACATTGTAGCGCTTTGTGGATTTTCCACTGGATCAAAGCGGTATTAATTAATCTATAATATCGTTTATTGATTTCAGTTTCTTGAATTCTTACTTTCTTGATGATATGATTACTTATTGCAGCGTATTTTGTTTCATTGTGATTGGATATTTTCTGATGCAATGAGATGTGTACTGTGAGGTTTTGATTCTTTTAGCATATTACTTGTGCATTTCAGATTCCTAGTGTTTGAAAACATGGAAAACGGAAGCTTAAAGGAGCATTTGTCTGGTAAGTTTGGACCAACTGTTTTTTAATGTCTCCCTGTTTTGTTTGATCTTTAACGTTTTCATGTTCAGATCCTCTCAAGACTCCTTTGAATTGGAGAACAAGGCTACAAATAGCAATTGGCATAGCTGCTGCATTGGTAAGTTCTCAATATTGTATCCTTTTGATTAGAGGATTCATGAAAGGTTAAACGGCCATAAATCATGTTAAGAACTTGGTTGCATTGTTCTTAGTCAATTATAACTGCTATTTTGCACCTCTAATTCGAACTCGTTTTGGTCTGAACTTAAGGTCAGTTTTGCTAGTCTACATTTGGAATTTGATAGTATTTAGATAGTCATAGTCTGGATTTTGAAATTCTTGTGTTTGTATGAGAATTTGAAGGATAGAGAGTTATAGTTAATATGTCATTTTCATCTGCAAAGTTGTAAAAAAAATAGATGTCCTTTGTTAGGGAATTATAGAAAAAGTAGAAAAAATAGGTGTTCTTGTTGTGTAGTTCGCCTCACATTTGAGATTTAAACAATCGGTATCACAATGCAGGAATATTTGCATTTCTTCTGTGATCCACCGATTTATCACATCTCCATAAGTTCGAGCACCATAATGTTGGATGAAAACCTAACCCCAAAGGTAAACATTCAAACATGCTTTTAGATGCATATGAGAATGTTGAGTAATTATTTATGATTTAACTTCTTGCTACAGATTTCAGACATTAGCCTACTTAGTGCTTCTGGAGATCATGTTAAAACTCTGCCAACCCCGTCTCGATGTTCAAAAGGTACAAAAGATAACATTTTCAGTACGCACTTAAAGCCTTTATAACTTCTGATATGTTCTTATTGCAGAATGTACAAAGCAAGGATGTAAAGACATAATCTTCCAACTAGGGTTGGTGATTCTGGAGCTGATCACTGGTCAATCATCGGACAAGGGTGGTGTCGATTTGGTCCAATGGGTTCAAGAGCCTCGTTTTCCAAAATCGATGAACAAGATGATAGATCCCGATCTTGGTAACAACTACGATCCGAGAGAGCTTACTGCCCTTCTAAATGTTGCAAGATTGTGCATAAGATCTGTAGATAATCCAAGAATATATACCTCTCAAATTCTGTGGTATTTGCAGAAGAAGATAGGAATTACAAGAAAATAGAGAGTAAATGGCATCTTATATTCATTAATCATATTTTTGAACTTTTGATTCATTCTAACGTTTGATTCTCTCACATGATTATATTTCTCTCCAGATGGTTTATTCTCATTAAAATCCTGACTGATTTTCGTTTGATAAATATAACGAATGCATTTTAAGATATTTATTTATAATATATAAAGCTCAACCTGAAATATAATTCCGATAAATGAATATGTATATATATATATATATATATATATATATATATATATATATATATAACACGATCGAGTTACTATAGTTTCGTTTTATTAAATTTCATTCAATCTCAGTGTAAGCGATCAAACATGTCCCTTGGTAGCAAAGAACTAAACTAGTTGTTAGGTAGAATAGAGTTGTAGAAAATATGAGATGGAATAATTGATAAAACAAAAATATAAATTTGGTGCCAATTTTAATACAAATTAGTATTAATTATTCAATATAATATAAAAATACAAGTTTAGTACCACATAACTATAATAGATAAATATATAAACAATAACTCATAAGAGGCATTTTATGAATTATTTTATGAATTATGAGATGTGAATTGACCCATCTCATAAAATTAGATTTTAAAGACGATTTCACGAGATTCAGCCCATATATATATAAATTAGTCACTTCTAGATGATATATTTATTTCACACTTCAAATGTTCAGTTTGTAGTCAAGATCCAACTGCAAAGTTGAAAACCCTAAAATCTCAGCAAATGCTTAAATAGTTATTACAAAGAGTACAAATTTGACCTAACTAAAGAAAAGTGCTGCATAAAATAGGTGTTATTGACATTTATGCCCATCTATTTCACCCTAATGAAGATGAATTATATGTGAAATCATTGTATGGTCTTAACATTTTTCCTTTTAGGCTCTCAAAATTTCAGACTATAATTTAAATTTAATGTTGATATAGCTAATAGGTTCTAAAAGATGTCATCTAAACTCTTACAAGAACATTAATAGGAAGTGAATATTGAAATCCGAGTAAGAATTAGTTCCATCTTTAGATAAGTTCAAGAACTGGTCTTGATAAGTTAATTAAACCTAACTAACACATTCTTGAAGATTAGTTAAAATTACAAATTATAATAATTACAATTGCAAGATTTTTATTTATTTTAAATACCCTGCAAGTGGATTTTTTTTTTCCTTTTAAGTTTTTTATGTTTAATTTTATGTGTAGTTATATAATTGCTGAAGTAATTGACAACCAACTTAAGTTTCATTTTTGTATTTTAAAATAAAACTTACATCATCTGACCATCATGTCATTTTAAATCATATAATTTCCTTTGGGGCCTTAATATCTTCCAACCAAAAATTAAATTATTTATTTGTAATTTTATGATGATGTATACATAAAATTATAATATATGTACAAAAGTTGACATTTTTAGTATAATAATAGGAAGTATACAAGATATTTCATTTAATCAAAATATCTAATATATAACTTATTAATGGATAACTAAATATTTTATTAAATGCAAAATAAGAAAGGGATGTAGAGAGAGAGAGAGATTAGGTTATTCTGAACCACAAGTAGAGAAAATCAAATTTGGATTGGCAATTTAAAAAAAAGACAAAGTCTTTATTAATTTTATATCTCATTTAATTTTGACCAAAAGTGAAAAGCATTAAAGCATAAAAAAAGTTTATAAAACCCTCACCGACATTACACTATTTGGTTTTACTGTTGCTACTTATATTTTTATTTTTTGAAAGACTAAAGCATATAAATATTTTCAAACTTTTTTTCAAATATCATCATTTTCTTCACATCTAATTATTTACTAGTATACGTCCGTGTGATGCACGAGTTTTAATTTCGAAAAATGGTAATATTAGAGTTTTTGAATATGATAAATATGTATGGAATCTATACAAATAATACTAATATGTGGCCCAACTGACCCCTAAAGTATGTACATTTCATTCCCATTTCTTTCTTTCTTTCTTTGGTTTTCCATTAGCTTTTCTTCTTCCCAAAAATCCATTTTGAGTAAAATAGAAATGCAATTCAATTTGTTTGTTAATAAAATAGCAAGATATTTTTAGGCAAAAGCACATCTACAAGATGCTTTTGGATCCATTAATAATATTTTTAAGATAATGATTCTTTGGTCTTCACTATAAATTAATATTCAAGTAAAAGCATCATCTAAAATAAGCAATGGCTAAGAAATGTAATCTTCAAACCCCTCTCTCTATATATATATACGAGTTTCAGAGCACGTACGTTGCATGTGAAAATCAATTCAAATTAAAGAAAGAAATAATACAAACATTATATATATAACACTTTTATATTAGAGTTCTAATTATAATAGGATTCTATAAGATTTTAAATTAGCTATTCTAATATAAAATTATTTGAGTATGAAAATCTTAAATTACTGTTATAACCTTAAATAATAATTTATAATAGGGATATATTGGACAATCCATATTTTGTAAAAAATATCCACACTTTTATATAGGTAATAGATATAAAAGAATGGAGATCGAGTTCAATTTCAAGAATCATTTCCTTAGTCACAAGATATTATGCAAGAATATATTCCAAATTTGCTGCAATTTCGTCACTTGCATTTGCATCCATACCTTGTAAGTGCTTTCCAAACCACAATTCAAATCAAGATTTTAATTGATAAGAATATGGGATAACTCAATGCCAAAGCAAGAGAATGTCAAAGATGAAAAGAGGATGAAGAAAATCACAAAAAGGACTAAAAGGCGAATCATTGCTTTAGCCTTTTCTAATGCACCCTTAATAAAAAAAATCACCAGTGGATTACCCCAAATAAAAAAAGAGGGGCATAAATTAAATAAATAAATAAGCATTTCTTCATTATGCTAAGCCAAGAATTGTTCTTTTTCTCATTCATGACCAATCCAACCATTAATACATATGTACAATGCAAACAAAAGGACAAAAAGTCCTACTCACAATTCCAACCACTACTTTAATCCTTTTTTTTTTTGGTGCATGAAACCCTATTCAACCGCCATGAGAAATTTCACACCACCTAATAATTACACCCCAACAATATAGTTTGTAATCCTAGATATTCAATAGCCCTTGAATTGCTTGCGTTGGACTCCATTGGGTTACTTAGGTTTAGGGCATTTATTTTTAACAGCCACTCAAAGAACCTAATCCCATTTGGACAATCCAATACCCTTCCTTCCAATAGACTCCCAAATCTTGCCTCTCTGTTTCTTTCTGCAACAAAAAGCGACAAAGGATTGTGTTAGATCATGAATTGTATACCACATTACATCTTTGATCAAAGCCAAGTTTTAGAGACAACAAATTGTGAGTCACATAGAACTTTGGATTACTCAAGTTTAGCAAAGTTAACTAAGAAGCTCTAAGGAGCATATTAAATGAAGGGAAAGAACCACAAAACTTCTCCAAGATATCCACTAAAGTTCATATAAAGCCTCCTTAATATGGAACTATTCCAAAAAAAAGAATATAACAAAGAAACTTTTGTGACAGTAGAACTAAAAATAGAGCAATCAACTCATTCCACTCTTTTAACTCTCAATGAGGCCAAAAAAAAAAAAAAATTAGTGGATTGCAAGCGCATGAAACATGATCACTTTCACCTAAATTGAGTTAAAATAAGAGTACCTAATAATGAATTCTCACCACCCTCTATCAAAATCATCCACCAAAGAAGACCAAATAAAGCCAATAAACAAATGATCATACTATGCTATTGATAATCAACCCAATAAAAGATCATAAAAAGAGCCAACCCTATATGACCACAATTTTCAAAACCATCCTAGAAAGTGACTAATCAACAACTTCACAAACTAGATTCAACACAGAAAAACAATGAGCATAATAAAGAAAGTATCTTTCACTTACCAGAAGCAAAAAAGATCAGTCCTTCAAGATAACCGAGTCTACAATTTCCATCAAAGGATTCAAGCAATCAGGCGAGAATTTTCGTGCAAACATATAAGAGTAACTGGAATTTGATTCCCTAAGCCGATAAATCAGCTCAGACGACACTTCAGAGGGGTGATAAGTGTGTGGATGCCCGTTAACACTATCGGTCCAATTAACATTCGTTAATGTATACTGAGTGCAGCCATTTGGATCTTGCATGGATAGCAGAGTAGGGAAATAATGCTCCTCTGGATAGCAAGATTCGACATTCAAACAGGGTAACTTGAACTTCCTCCATAGCTTCCTATCCTTGATCACCATCAGAGCGTGCCTTCGTGTGAGCACGAAAAACTGTGAGCCCACACGAAATTCATCGAATTTAACCTCAGGGATCATCACATTCTCCCCTCTAGCGTTATACCTATCCCATAAAGTGGACTCATTATCAAGAATCTCAATGTAGCTGGAGAACTCCAAATTCCTGGATAATCTGCCTAGATCAAAGAGAAAATTGTACAAATAATTAAAGGAGTGGAGTGGGATGCAGTGCTGGGAAATGAGAGCGAAATAGGCATTAGAGGGATCGTCGAGCATGGCGGTGGCGAGGAGGCGGCGACCGGCGGAGACGAGCGTAGGGGAAGATCTTTGGGTTCTCTTAGAAGGGATAACTTTGTCTTTGAACACACCTTCAAAGGGAGGGATTTTGACGAAAGGATCGGCGTGGATGTAAATATTGTAGTGTTTTAGGGTAACATTGGAGAAGAAGCGTTCCCATAGAGGGGCGAAATGGAGTTGGGAGTTGGTAAGGAAGAGGAAGGCGATTTTGGGGCGGCGGAGGCCGGAGGAGAGATGGGATTTGGCGGCGGGGCGGCGGGCGGGGCGGCGGGAGAAATTGGCGGAGTCCATAGCGATGGCTTTGTGGAAGAGGGAGAGATCATCGAGCTCGTCGGGGATGGAGATGGTGATCTGCCGCGGCGGGAGCATTCGAGGGGCGAGAAAGAAGACTAGAACCGGAAGAGAGAGAAGGAGTATGAGGGTTGGGATCATTGGGGACGAGGAAGTGGAGATCATACCCATGGCTATGAAAATTTCTCTTCTACTCTCTTTTTGGGGTATTTTAACTGCCTTAATTATGGAGATCTCACTGGATCATCATGGTTGATGGCGCTAGGGTTTGGACGCGGCGGCGATTGGTGGTTTAGGGTGGTTTGAGAATTCAGATTGATTGATTGTTAGCAAACTAAATGGGAGTTAGGGCGATTGAGACTGATAGAGGGATAGAGGAGGGAGAGGGAGAGCAATTGAGGGGAAAAAGAGGAGAGAGAATGGCACAAAGTCAGATATGACGGAGGAAGTGCATGGATTTAACGCCGTTAACACGACCTTTTCCTTTTTCTCTTTTTTGCTTTTCTTTTTCTATTTTTATCATGGAATGGACTAGCTAACATAAATTCGATCTGAAAAAAGATAATTAAAGAAAAAGCTCTTATTTCTAAATTTCATAAATTTTTAAATACGGATAATAGATTTAACATAGGCAGTACACTTCAAAGTCAAGTAGTGGTAATAGACCATTTATAATCAGTAAAATCTATTCACCCATAATTCAGTAAAATCTATTCACCCATAATTGTACATACATTTCACTTGACATAAATGAGCAAGAATTTATTGTACATTTCAACAACAAAGTGTAAATGGAAAAATAGGTTATGCAATAAGGTGACTTTCACTTATATGCTAAAATTAGTTTACAGAGGGGGCTTATAATACATAAGCTTCAAATATAATTATACACAAAATAAAAAGCTTGGATCCATCTTGACTCTCATGGTGATCGATAATGCAACAGACACTATATGAGATTCTCTATCCTTTTTCCTGTTGGTCCCACTATTAAAAGTACGTAATTTTGATAACACAACCAATTACAACATATGGGAACTAATCGGCTCATTGGGGTTATATAAACTAGGTAGTTTAAATTTCAGGGAAAATGGGATAAAGAATCTCCTACGAAAGTGGCTGCTGCAGGATATAAGAGGAGGTTATGCATTTACTGGAAAGCTAACGAGAGACCTGGCGGATGGGCTTTGAAGTCTTGGCATCACTCTTGGTCGATTTGTTTCTGGCATTCACTGGATTCGGTGTAGTCGGACTACTTTTGGCGGTTGTTCCACTGAGTTGCCTGATTGGTTGAGTGATTGGCGCTACCCCTAGTAAAATCAGACGAAGCAAAGCAAGATGATACAAACACTGTTAGTAAGAAAGATGGTGTGGCTCCAGTCATCACGTATAGTTTGACTGAGAACTCGTATATGAATAAAATGAAATGGATATTAAATACATGATTATGGACTGAATTTGGACAGGGAAATATCAACTATCAAGAATTTAAGCATGGCAAATATTCAAGTTAGCAATTAAAAACCAGGGGCAGAATTGCTTTCAATGGAAGCAAGCAAAGCATGGTGTGTGTGTGTGTGTGTGTGAGAGAGAGAGAGAGAGAGAGTTACCAGGCAGAGACAACCGTTTGTTCACTTGTATATTTGAAAGGATTGATCTTTCTTTAGGATTACTGACTGATCTTGAACTAACATTGGACTTTGAGGTAGCTTCCTTAGCTGATTCTTTGGTAACTGATTTAGAACTCCTACTCGAAACAATTTTGGTTGGAGTGTTAGCTGACTTGTTGGCTGAAGGACTGCTGCCATCAGAAAGAGAAGCATCACTTTTTGCATTTGAAATGTTCACGTTTAAGTAACGAGGACCAGATTTCCCCTTTCCAGCACTTGATATTGATTTCTTCTCAGTGGATAACCTAATTGTGGGTGCATTTTTTGCACCATTTGCTTCATTCTCAAGAATCTTCATTCCTTCTCTAAAATTGGCGTCCGAAATGCGATTTTCCCATGGACGAACAGCCATCCACCTCTCCAACCAATTCCAGCCCCAGTTGCTTTTATCCAGATCGAAACCAGCAAATGATGCTTGCTGCCTTGACCCTGCCTGCCACTGCATAATAAAGATTTGATTTTGAGAAAAATGGACAATTAACACATCATTGTTTCTCACATTTAACTTTTTATCCTTGACTTTCCTAGGTTGTAGTGTTTATTTTCTTTCCAAGTTTCAGAATTACTAAAACTATTTTTTAGGCTTGTTTTAAAACTTGGTTACCTGGCGAGCTTTAGCATATGCCTTTGCTTTCTCACGCTTAGCAGCTGCCTCCTTCCTTTTCAACAACTTGGCTTGAATTTCATCAGCAGACCCAGCCATGTCACACCACCCCTCCTGGGTAAACAGTCAACAAATCAGAGAAGCAACAAGCAAGTGCACTGAGCACTGGTTACTTAAACAACACCAGTAACCTAAGCGTATAAGTGGATGGGTTATAGTCTTCAAGATCATGCAAGATTTTGACTAATTTAGAATTAGGATTGGGTCCCCACTTGGTATGAACTTTTTATAAATATGAAACCTCCCCATGCAATGCCAAAGGCAGAAGGTTAACCTATTTTCTTTCAATAAGTTATGGTTCTAATACACATTCCTGAGACATGCCAGTGAATTTCAATCAACCAAGAGTCTCCTATCATATCGGTATATACCAACTTTTTCTAGTAATCAAGAACATACCTAACCGAACAATAATGATGGTGGTTATAGTGAAAATGTTAATAGCAAAAATTTAAGAGCTGCCCGAATCCAGTTTCTTTTTATGTTGTATGTTGACCTATCCAATTTCTAGCGATCCACGACTAAGTTCATAGCCACCCACACTGGAAAGACTTTCTACAGTAACATGTTAGCAACACCAAACATATTGCTCTAGCTCAATTCCTTATTTATTTTTGATAAATCCAAATTATTTATTAGTGTCAGAAAGTGTGTTGTAATCATTTCAACACCTGCACAAAGCAAGACTTTAGGTTAGACTAAAGCTAAAAATGAAGGCAGCTGCTGCCTGCTAGAGGCAAATAGAACAAAAAATGATGCTAAATCAGTTTCTCAAGCAGTATCTGTTTTTGATTTTTCATAATTCTGTTCGAGAAACTTATATGAAGTCAAAATCAGATGCTCAGAAATCTTGTGCAACAAACAACAACTATCTAATGAGGTAATATTTATTTCACAAAGAAAGTTTAACTATCTAGAAAGGGTAGCTTACTTCAGGCTTTTTTACTTGAGCCTCCTGTTCCAGTTGTAGAAGTTTCTGTTGTGTTGCTTCATTCTCTAATGCCAAACGAGCATTCCTTGCTCGGGAATGAGCCTGAACTTTTACTAATGCTTGCATACAACGGAGAGTAATGGCAGCTTGCCTTCTTACAGCATGACCCCTGACAAGAGCTTGAAGCCTCACCAGTCCTTTCAAACCACGTAAGGTTCGTCTAGCCTAAGGATCATGACAATATTGCTCATTAAGGTAAACAAATACAACAATTATGTGAGTGCAAGAAATGCATAATCTCCACTATCCATTGCAGCCAACATTTGAAATGCCAGAATTCTCAGGTAAATTCTAAAATGAAGCAACTGCATTATAATATATTAAAAACGTTTAAGGTTATAGGATACTCGTTCTCACTTGAATAAAAATAACCGGAATATATAATTAAAAACTAAACTATCTAAATATACAAATAAATCTAAATAGAACCTTCAAGTTTAAAGTAGCACTAAGCTATAAGTGAACAGAAATTCCAAATTTCAGCTATCTTCGAAAGCTAATGGTGGATTGGCTGTAATGCTTCTTTAAACACTTAAAGGAACTTTACAGTAGTGATAACAATAAAGACAAAACAGAACATACCATGGGAACAGTGATGAAACTAAATTCCACATCCTCATTCATGAAAATCATAGAAATTATGTTTAATGAATTTAGATAAATAAAGGTTACAAGAGTGGATCTGATTTGATACGAGTATATTAATATCCTCTTGTTACTGAGTCAAATCTTTCAAATACTAACCAAGAAAATATAATGTTCAGAGCTATTCAGATTGTTTGGATTCCAGATGATGCTCAAAAAATAAGAGTGGGTAGGAGAACATAAATAGGAAGCAAAAGAGATCTTAAAATGAAAGATTCTTTCCAGCTGTTATTGTGATGATAACAATGAATAGGTGAATTACTGCAAGGTCAGCAAGTCATTTCATAATCCAGAAAATGAATAGACTATATACCAGAAATCCTCTGAAAGCCGTTTGGATGCGTATGGCTGCCGCTTCTTCACTCATATTCTGTTGAAGATGAGCTCCATTTTGCAGCTGAAGTGAAGTGGAAAGCAAGAGAAAATTTTGAGGATGAAAAACACTGACAAGCCCTTACATTAGAAGTAAAGATGAATGAAGGAACTATTGCAATGTTATCAAGCATTTAAATAGTCTAGAAAATAAATGGAATTGATACCAGAAGTCCTCTAACAGCTGTTTGGATGCGTTTAGCAGCCCATTCTTCTCTCATATCCCGTTCAAGATGAGTTGCAAGTGGCAGTCGTAATGAAGTGGAAGGCGGGCTATATGGATCTGGAACTGACTGGAAGTTTGCATCTTCAGCATCTATGGCTGGCAATTCTTCTCCCTTACTATGTTGAGGTTCATCTGCATTTTGCATCTGAAGTGAAATGGAAGGTGGGCTAGTTGGATCTGGAACTGACTGGGAGTTCGAATCTTTGTCATCTATGGCTGCCCATTCTTCTCCCTTATTCTGTTGAGCTGCACTTTGTACCTGAAGTGAAGTGGAAGGAGAGCCAACCGAATCTGAAGCTGACAGGACATTTGCATATTTGTCATCTATAGCCATCCATTTTTCTCCCACACTCCATTCAAGTTCAGCTGTATTATGCACCTGACATGAAGTGGAAGGCGAGCTAGCCGGGTACAGACCTGATTGCAAGTTTGCATCTCCAAATTCTATATTCACATTTTTTTTATTCAACTCACTATCAAATATATCATTATCAATCCCAGTAGAGTGCTTTCTTTGTTGCCACATTTTGCCAGTGCTTCCAGAACTCTGCATGTTGAAACCCATTTGAGGTTAATAAATTCCATGCCTGTTCAAGCAAATTTATTATACTATATCTGGAAGTTGGAACTATATAGACAAAGAACTATTTAATAACGGACAAAAGGCTCAGTGTAGGACATATTGCAAAGTCTGATTATCATTCTCCAATCTGAAATGCCACACTTCTGCTTGTCTATGTATAAACTAGACGCTGATTCAATGTAGTGGTGTACCAGCTATAAAAGATTCCAGAAGTAAGAAGACATATTTGGTAAAATTCATATGAACAACCGAACAATGCTCTCATTTCTAGGCAAAATTGAGGAGGAAAATAAATTCAGTTCAGAAAAGATGACTATTGATTTTTTCAACCCATTCACTAAAACTATTTCCAATCTACTTCCTTTACCCGAATCTTTATGTACTCTCTTCTCACTTCCTTATTACTACTTAGCATATAATCAAGAAAATTGAAACATTTGAAAAATATATTAATACAGAAGGTGCTTTTCTTTCTCCTTTTTTGGTTTGAGGAAGAGGGGCTAGGAATGAAAAATATAAATAGAATATGCCACCAACATTTTCTCTCCCTTGTCGAGATGATACTTTATCTGATTTCTTTAAACCAAGCAATGTTTTGATCCATTTCCTTGGAGCACCCATCTCAGTCTGATCTGCCACCAAGAAGTTCAAGAAAATAGTTATAATTTGGCATACATGAAACTTAATTCCGACTTTCCCTCTTCACAAGGGATCATCAGACATCAGAAACAAGACAGAAAACATAACTGCAGATTTCCAACGAAAAGCAACAGAAGACATATGCCTGATCACAAACAGATATAATCTTATGCATTGGCCACTCGCACTATTAAATGGCCACCTCATCTAAAAGCTTATGATTATAGTCTAGAGAGGAGTATCATTTCAACATTTAGTTATCATCTTCAACACATACATAATTCCAGAAAATGCCATGTACCCACAGCAAATTATTAAGAAACTTGATTATCTTCTTCCTACAGATGACTCCAACAATAATTTCACCTTAACTAACCAATCAACCAGATGAAAACGTGAGAGCAGTCAATGATGGTAAATATTCCACATAAAATTATTAAATTTCTCGTAAATCAGCCGGTAATTCCCAAATTGAGAACAATTAGGGCAAGTAATTTATGAAACAGTAGATGGAATTAACAGAAATTCAGCTGGAAACTAGCAGCATCACCATAACAACGAAAGAATGACCAAATTCAGGCAACCTATTCTCCAATCCACTCTTTCACTTCGATCATTATACATTTTCACACTGCATACAGAAACAGAAACAGAAACAGAAACTCATACACATAATTAAACGCAAATAACACACATTTTCCACTCAGATCATTCAATAGAACGCATGAAGAAGAAGAGAATAGACTTGCATACATATCTAGTTTCATGATTCGCCTAATTGTGCTTTAATCGAAACCGGAAGCTCATTCGGTGGATTTGCGGATAAAACATCGGGAATTCGACGATAAATTTAGCGTTGATCATATTGATGATCCATGTGAACTTTATGAAATATTAATATTACAATTTCAATAACATCAACTTTCAAATTTTCTATATTTTACTAAATTACACCATTCACGATCTGCTCTCACAATTTACATTTCATAATTCATATATGAATCTCTAGATAACTATTCAGACTGTTCCATGTAAATTGTGGTGTTTTTTCAAATAACAATTTTACTGTAAACCACGTTCCAACTTTTAAATTAGATTAATGAAATTTCAGTTATAATCATCCTAAACAATGTAAATATAAAATATACACATATATACACAAAACTGAAGAAATTTAAAAAAATAAATCACTTAATCTACCAAAAATGATAAACAACAAAAGTTATTAATTGATGCAAGTAAATCACTATGCATTCTCTCATAAGATGGTTTGATAGGATATAATTCGTGAGGTGATTTCACCTAAATTTTAACCAATAAATAAAAAAGATGTTAAATGATAAAATAAGAAAATTTGCAATAATACCTGAAAAAATGTCTTTCAGTTCTTGACCCGCATTTTGATGGATTTATATTTACAAAAAATCATGGCGAAATCACTGAAAGTTTTCAAAATATTAATTCCAGGTTGTTCAAGAAATTATTTTCAGATTTGTGTTTGAAAACTGGCTTTTTTATATGTATATATGTAGATATTTCCTAGTGGAAATGGAAATAATAATAAAAAGGAAAGAGAAGTGTGCGAGTTAGGAAATGAATCAAATGTTAAAGAAAATTTTGGAATGATGTTTTTCCATGAAGATTTGTGATCGAGAGTTTTTAACGCTGTTAAATCGATTTTTACCGTTGAATGTTTTAATGGTTAAAATACGGTCAAATTTTTTTTTTTTTTTTTCTCTTTCTCCAAAGAAAATATAATTTATTTTAGAAGGAACTAAAGACACCCCGTCTTCTAAGCCCACCCCATTTATTTAGGGCACCCCAAAAATTAAAAATACATTTTGACACTTGTTTAAGTACATCCCATAATATTCTCATTCTACCATTTTCGTTAAAAAAATCACCTTCTTTTTCCATTCTCTTCCTTTATTCTTGTTCGGTCGATTCGATCGAAAAATCTCTAATTCTTCATTAGTTCATCTTCTTCAATCTTGTTCGGTTGACCTGTCCGAACACTTCCCACAATGGAACATCGTCGAAAAGCATTTTGAATGGAATATACCGAGCAAAATTTTACGAGTAAATTAATTTTTATTGTTTTTATTTCGATCAAATTTTCGTACAAATTTGGTTAGTTACAATTAGGATTAGTATTGGGTTAGTGAAATAGTAGTTGATTTTCATGAAATTTATTGAAAAATCATAAAATTTTGGGAGAAAATTCGACAAACACGAACAGAACGGGCGGCCATGGTTGGCCAACACCGCTTGAGGCTGTTCAGTCGCCTCAGCCGAACACATAGGTAGGCGTTCGGCTTCCTCGGTCGAACACATAGTTAAGCTTTTGGCTACCTCGGCCGAACGCCTAGAAATGTTAGTGCTTATTTATTTAACATAAGGGCATTTTTATCTTTGTTTATCTATTTAATTTTGTATTTATTTAAATTGGGTGAGCTTAGAAGAATGTGGGGTGACTTTAGTTTCTCCCTTTATTTTTTTCTTAATTATATTTGGTGATGTATATATCATGAGGTTATTAACATCAAATTTTTTGCAACATATATTTAATTTAAATTATATATATTGTACACATTTATTCAAACCAAACACATGGTCAACCCAAAAACTGATTAGGAACTTAGGATTGAGTTCGCCAAAACACCGAACAAAAATCAATCAGAATTGGGTTGGATGTAAACCATCTGAGAAGGGTTGAGCCCAAACAGCCAGGACTTGGGTTAGTGTTCCCTTCCTCGGCACCATTCGAGGGATCAAAAAAGAGGTCTTCAAATTTAGTATATCCGAAAAATGGAACAATTTTGAATAAAATCAAATCCAATTGAAATACGATCAAGTCTGTTTTGTAAGGAGACAATCAAATCTGATTTGATTACGCACAATACCTTAAATCCAACTAACTAATATACTTTCAAAGATCCTGTAGAGCTTCAATGTAAAAAAAAAATTAAAATTTAAAATATTACTATTAAATCTTCGATTGACTATAATCACCCGATTAAATTGAATAGAGAAAGTTGGAATTGGAGATCGGGCTAGATTGGGATTGGAAGGTCAAGCTAGGGGTCGGGGCTAGGTTGAGATTGGGAGATCGGGTTGGGATAAGACTCACAATCGCCTGAGATTGGGAGGTCCGACTAGAGGCCGAGACTAAGTTGGGATTGGGAGGTCAGGTTGGCTAGCTCCCAATTGCCCGATCATATGATTAATAGGGTTGGGGTCAGGCTGGCTCCTAAACCCTAATCTTTATGTTTTTATATGTTTTTCTACTTTATCTCATTCAATTCATATTTGATTTATTTGATATTTGACTCTATTAATTTATACGAATTTAACATCAACAATCTTTGAGCTAACGAACTACTTAAATTTTTTTTTTTTATACTTACAGAAATGTACGATGTCTTTACTCTTAAGCATTGATGTTCGAATTTTTAAATATTCTTGTAGCACTCAAATATACTTACATAAATATTTGATGATTACATAAATTACAACACTTGTTTCGTTTAAAAATAACTATGACTTAAAAGATTAAGAAAATGTTTACTAGATATAATTATGTGTATAGAATAATAACATTACCCAACATCTAATATATAAACATAACTCATGTATGACACTACAAATGTAGTAAAACAATTATGGGAGCAAAACTATTTTTTTATGATTAAAAGCAAAGATATAAATTGAAATAAATTTTATTTTCTAAAGTGATAATTATTTGAAGAATAAAAAAATATTTAACATCAAAATTAAAATAGAACATATAATATTAATTGATTATCATCAATTATTTTGAATTACTCGTGACATGTGTACTTCACATCATCATTCCATTAATACCTTCTTTTATTAATAAATCTTCACACACTTCAACATCAACATTAACATTCATTATGTATAAATTTCATCATCTTTATTTACATTTTACATCAAATTAATTAATTTATTTACTAATTAAAATTATTTCATTATTAAATGAAATAACATACCGAATATTTATTATTTGGTCGAAAAATAAGAATAAAACAGCCTCATAAATTCATGACACAATATAGACAAAATAATTAAAATAATAATAAATAAAAAAAGACGGGCCCACGAAAGCTGCTTCAATTTGCTGTGCGAGGTGTTGACGCACACGCTTTTATGTAACAAATATGTGTTAAAAGCGCTATCCATGATAATGGAAAGCGCGTTTCTCCGACTCAATGTGCGCAGAATAGTCTAGAAGCAAAATCCTGGCCCTTGATTCCGGAATCAACGGCTGATACTCCACCAAAATTAAAAGAATCACAGAAAATGATTTAAGAAAGAGGTAGAGAATTCGAGATACTTCAAACAATCCCCGAAGTCACCAAGAAAACACCATTGCCCAGTCGAACGGCTTGGATTGTTTCATCACTCGATCTGCACCGTCCAAAAATCCTTATATATTTCAACCCTTCTTCCCCTCGAAGCATTCTTAGAGTGTTTCGCTCTCTCTTCTGATTCTCGTCGCAGCTCTCTCTCTAGAAATCTGTACACAGAACCTTCGATCCTGTGTACTAATCGATTCGTTTGATCTTGAATTCGGGAGTTCTTCCGCGTAATTGAAGATGTTTGGAAGGGCACCGAAGAAAAGTGATAATTCTCGGTACTATGAGGTTCTTGGGGTGCCTAAAACAGCGTCTCCTGATGATTTGAAGAAGGCGTACAAGAAGGCAGCCATCAAAAATCATCCTGACAAGGGAGGCGATCCCGAAAAGGTATCCGTGTTCAATTTCTCTGTTCATGGTTTAGGGTTTCTGCTTTTCCTAATTTTGTGTGTTTCATGTTTATCAGTAGTTGTCTGAATCATATGGAAGGATCAGGATTAGTGAAGTGATCTGTTGAGTCTGTGTGTCTGTGTTGCGTGCTATGATTTACTGAGAATTATGTAATAATCTATTTGATGAAATTTTCTGCTGGAGATCCGATCCAGTTGTTTAGACGTTTAGAACTCAACAAAGTGTTAGTGATTTGATTGATGAATGTGAGGAATTCTAATAAATGGGAAGCAGATTAGGCATTGATTTTGTATGTATGGTTTATGACATCTCTAATTGTTGGATTGTTGAATTGATTGAGAAGATGGTTTGTTGATGTCATCTTTTGCAGCATTGGTGTGTTCATTGAAACCCTTTATTAAAACGCGGCTGATAGTCGTTGCTTTTTTAAATTTAAATTTTATTTTTGATGGTGTGGTATGTGTTTGATATCCTTTTTCATCGATAATTTCCCTTATGCTCATCAGTTTATAGGTTTAATTTTGGTAAACCTGTTTAGGTTCGAGGGGCATCTTTCACACACTGCTAATTAAGAAGAGGATGCTGTATGGAAATGAGATTATTTTCTGGAAATTTTGGTATATCTAGTGTTTAAGTATCTTAATTTGGACTTGTAGCAAATAATTCTTTGTTCTTGGCTATGTGGGTTGATGTTAAACTGTGTTTATGTAACCATTTTTGTGATGAATTGATTGGATTGATGAAATGTTTTATATTTCAGTTCAAGGAGCTTGCTCATGCTTATGAAGTTCTGAGTGATCCTGAAAAACGTGAAATCTATGACCAGTATGGTGAGGATGCACTCAAGGAAGGAATGGGCGGTGGAGGTGGCATGCATGACCCATTTGACATCTTCTCCTCATTCTTTGGTGGAAGCCCCTTTGGAGGTGAGATATTTGTGTCCAGAAAATTTTTATATTTCACCATCTGCCGAAAAATTGGTTTGATCACACCTTACAATATTAGCTAGAATATAAATATGTAATTTGTTTGTATAACCAGGTGGTAGCAGCAGGGGAAGAAGGCAAAGGAGGGGAGAGGATGTTGTACATCCGTTGAAGGTCTCTCTTGAGGACCTTTATCTTGGAACGACTAAGAAGCTCTCTTTATCTCGCAATGTACTCTGTTCGAAGTGTAATGGGTATGTTCTTCATGTCACTTGGCTAGTGTTTCTGTTGTTTGTGTGCAGTAGATTTTGCTTGGACTGGTTGATTTGATCTATATGTTTCTTCTTGACAGAAAAGGATCAAAATCTGGAGCTTCAATGAAGTGCTCAGGTTGTCAAGGAACTGGTATGAAGGTCACAATCAGGCAGCTTGGCCCGGGTATGATTCAGCAAATGCAGCATCCTTGCAATGAATGCAAAGGAACAGGAGAAACCATCAATGATAAAGATCGTTGCAGTCTCTGCAAAGGTGAGAAGGTTGTTCAGGAGAAGAAAGTCTTGGAAGTACATGTTGAAAAGGGCATGCAGAATTCACAGAAGATCACTTTCCCTGGGGAGGCTGATGAGTCGGTACGGTAGTTCAATCCTATTTTTTTGTGGGCTGCTACATTTGCTGTGTTAATTTGAATCAATGTTCTTACATAGTCTTCCCATTGCAGCCTGATACCGTCACTGGAGATATAGTCTTTGTCCTTCAGCAGAAGGAGCATCCTAAATTCAAGAGAAAGGGTGATGACCTTTTTGTGGAGCACGCCCTGTCACTCACTGAGGCTCTGTGTGGCTTCCAGTTTATATTGTCTCACTTAGATGGGAGGCAACTTCTTATTAAATCACAACCGGGAGAAGTTGTGAAGCCTAGTAAGATCTTTGAACTTATTTTATGGTGGATTTTTGCAAAGATGGTCGTGCTAGGTTTGTAAGTTTGCTAACAAGTATTTGTCGTCTATGCTAATATTTGCAGATTCGTACAAGGCTATCAACGACGAAGGAATGCCGATGTATCAGAGGCCATTCATGAAAGGCAAACTGTATATCCACTTCAATGTGGACTTCCCAGATTCTATTGGTGTTGACCAAGTTGAGGCCTTGGAGAAGATCCTTCCTCCAAAGCCCTTGTCTGGACTGACAGACATGGAGATTGACGAGTGTGAGGAGACGACCCTTCATGATGTCAACATCGAGGATGAGATGAGGAGGAAGGCTGCTCAGCAACAAGAGGCATATGATGAGGATGATGATGATATGCATGGCGGAGCCCAAAGGGTTCAATGTGCTCAGCAGTAATTTCTTGATATTAGTTTTTGCGGTGTTTAGGGTCTGTAACTGGATTGTGTAAAGGCTCTTATTGACCAAGTAATGTTTGTTATAGGGTAAAGACTCTGCCTTTTCTACTTTTCTATTATCGAAGTACCTATTCCATACAATTTTATGCTGTTTTGTTTTGCTTATAAACTGGGTGGAGAGTTGACTTCTTTCCTGATGGATATATGGGTCTTCTGCTATTATGATAATAATTGTTTCATTTGGACTTGCTCCGTCGTTTTGATATTTTTACTGATCTCTAGCTAAGTATATCGATTATTGGTTTACAATGATCTTTCATTTTCCATGATAAAACTATTAATATTTGGATCTGATTATGGAAGAAGGAAATTCAAATATGGTGTTTTTAAAGTTTTATTCATTAATTGGACAGAACAAATTGCATTATTTTTTGTCAATTAAAAAAAAAAACAAACATATAATATTAGTTATAGAAGTTAAATGACACAATAATGTCAGTTCAAATTTCAAAACACAAACAGATATTAAAGAAGAACTGAAATTTAGTAACTTACGAAAAGAATGCACAAATACAAGATTCTGTGGCGCAAGACTGAAACCATCCCTTTGAGAGATTCCTCAAGAAATAGCTGTCAAGTTAGAAGGCTATTCAAATGGACAAGCTTTATCTCAAAAAAAAAAAAAAAATGAAAGTCGAGGACTATCTCACAAGCTATTCATATGGGAAAAAAGCACAAAAGCAGCCAAGATTTTCAAGACTCTCAAGTTCTTGTCGAACCAAAAATTATAAATGCATAAACAACTATATCAAAGAGATGGCCTAGATTGAAATATTAGATCATATTCCCGACATTATACTAAAAATTCTGAAGTACTGCAGAGCAAGTGAAGAAATGCCCTATGACTGCTATAAGAATCTCTAAAAGATAGGATTGGATAGGAGAACAAGTTGAAATTCTGTCCTATTGCTGCTTACTTTGTGTGTATATATGATATATATATATATATTCAAAAAAAATGATAAAATGTTTACGATGAACAATTTTTAATATGTCCATTAATAATATATAATAATTACATTGTTTGAAATTATGAAATGTAAAATTAATAAATATATTAGATATATATCTAACATTTATATACGTTTTTTCATTTTTTTTTAAGAATTACTCGAGCGCAATTTATGTAGTTTTCTTTGGTGTTCTTGTGTGTGAACTGCATGGGCGGTCACTTGTCACCTTTTTAGAAAAATAAAATTGAATTTGCCCTTTTCTTTAGCTTTTTTTCTTCTATAATTTTTATTAACTTTTGTGTCTTCTTTAATTAGATCAGAGGCTAAAGTTAAAGAAAAATGATACTATATGGAGCAAAGATTAATAGTAATAAACTAGATCTTAGAAAATTCTGCTTGAACCTCGTGAAATATTGGCAATAAAGATGTTTAATTTCCTTCATGTCAATGGTTGGAGAATGGAAATTATGAGATATCTATGGATGTGGATATAAGTAATTTTGACATTTTTTGCATAAAAGGTTTAAATATTTGGAATAAAATTCGGCTTTCAAAAAAATGCCTATTTGCGATTTGAGCAAGTATATTTTTGCCATACTGGTGACTCCATTATAGTAACTACATATGTCTATTTTTAAACAAAAATATATTTAATCTTGGATGTATGTAAAATAAATTTTGTATTATGTATCAAAGTGATATCCGAACATCGACTTAAAATAAACGGGCTCTATAAGATTGTATCTATTGTATCATAATTTATACGATCAGTTTAAAACTACAACTTTTAATGTTTTTATTATATTTTAACCCCTTTAAAAAAATTATTATAGCAATTCACATGGCTACATTTTAGTGAACTTTCACTGAAGGCCAAAGTTCTAGAATTATTTACCAACTAGTATTTTCTCCCGTGCGTTGCACCGATTATAATATTTATAGTTGATTTTAAAAATCATGATATTAATGGATTCAAAATTTAATATTCACTAAGTTAGAAAAAAAAACCAACATAATATAAAACAAATAATGTCTACAATAAAAATTATAATATAATAATTACAAAACTCACCAAACTTCTTTATATACAATATTAATTGATACATAAATAAAGTTATGAATATAGTTAATAGTAATACATAAATATAAAATTAAGAAACAATAACAATAAATAATTGGACCATAATTTTTCAATTTCATTATGTCCCAAGAATTTATGTTTTTGTAAATTTAACTTTTGGGTCATGGTTTTATTATTTAAATTCTACAGCTTTAATTATTGTAAGATTTTTGAAATAAATTTTAACTTTAAAAAAAATATTTAAAATTTTAAAATAATTATCAGATTTTGAAAATAAATTTCAAATTTCTCAAGCAAATTGTGGATTAGTTATATCTTTATTTTAATTTCAATTAATTTTTTTAAAATTTCCAGTTAATTTTGAAATTTTTAATATTTTATTTTTAAAATCAATCACTTTTAAATTTATTATTATTAATTTTATTGTAAAACTTTTTTAAGATTTCACTTGTTTATGTGTAGATATTTAAAATAACTTTTCTGATTATTTATTATGAAAATTTTAATGTCATTATTTTAATTCTTTTATAATTTTGATATTTAAACCTTACAATTTAATTATATGAAATGGTTATATTTTAAAAAGAGTTATTCAAATTATTATGGTCTTTTTTACTAAAATTATGTTTAATTAAGAGGATATGATTTTATTAATTACTATTAAAACCCAATTATTCAATGCAAGCCCAATTAACTCTTTTATTAAATATATACATAAATAAGCTCAATTATTCAAGGCAAACCCAATTTTTATGAATACATAATATATAATTTTTTAATATTTTATTATGATAGTGATATTTTTAGAAGGGAAAATGACATTCTTATAATATCTTCCAACTGTCTTGCTTTTATATAAGTATAGATTAGTTGATGCTGGACTATAACATGATATCACAATCTTTATTGGATTCAATGATTTAATTAAATTTGTAACATGATATCCAAATCTTATGATACTTTCTCTACAATTCTCTGCCAATAAAAAAGTTATGTTG
Source organism: Scutellaria barbata (assembly GCA_028654395.1). NCBI lineage: Eukaryota > Viridiplantae > Streptophyta > Magnoliopsida > Lamiales > Lamiaceae > Scutellaria > Scutellaria barbata. The sequence goes on along the minus strand of CM053653.1, from coordinate 1,244,998 downwards.
GATCTCCATGCAAACATTTTTTTCACCCTTGTCTTCTCAACCATTTATTAATAACATTAATTAACGATGTACTAATAACATATAATTAAGAATCTACCAAGATTACAATACACTTTATTATGAACACCTTTGGGATGATGATTCTTGTAATTATAGATAATTTACCACCAACACCTTTTACTTGATGATAATTTATAGTAACTAGAAAGTAAAGAAGATTTTGCAAAAAAAGAAAAAAGAAAAAAAAAGATAAAGAGATGATACTCTTCTTACATGTATAAATGAGAATTATGGTAAGTTCCTTGAAGAGATGATTTCCTAATCGTTTCTATAATTATAATTTTAGTTATCTAATTAAAGAAGAACCTACTCATAATCCCAAATCGAGATTATAATATATTTACCAATCATTAATAATGTTTACAGTTTAAAATATGTTATTCACAGATTGTATAGTGAATCTAGCTCATTGAATAAACATAAATCACCTATTTCTTTATTTTTATCTTATTTTATTGTTATCATTATAATTATCATCATTGTCGTCACGAAAAAAAGGAGATAGTTGAGGAATATTTTATTTTTGAAGAATGGGAAAATAATAATCCCTTATTTACCAAGAAATTGGGTGAATGATACACAGCCGTACATTTGTGTATATAATATACACATACATTCATACATATGGAATTATGAAATTACAAAGACAAGGGTAAAATTAGTAATTCTCTCTCTTCTGTCTCTCTAGTGATAGATATAGATACAATATATCATACATATATATATGATGTGTCTATTTGTAGAAAGAGAGAGAGAAACTGTTGTGTTGGAGAGAGAAAGTGCGTGTTTGGATTGGCCGTCCCGTTTGTATTCCTCGTCACCGCTTCAAAGATAGAGAGATAAAGGGAGGAAAAAGAGCACAACTTTGAAGACAAAGGAATTCGTCGCTGTTGAGGATCGGAGCTAGGGCTTTTTCGAAGTTATGAAGATGCAAAATGCCAATTGTTGAGAATTCAAGCTCCGATCTTATTGCCGACCTCCAAATTTAGGGTTTGGCACTAATGGATGTCGATTCCGCTATGGCTACGGAGCCCGATCACGATCCATCGGAGGAGTCCACCACTACTAATGGTGCTGCCCAGCCCATCGAATCTCAATCCCCGTCGCCTCAGCCACAGCAGGAGCAGCAGCAACATGAACAGAGCAGTGTTAACAACGATAGTAATAGTGGGGTTGGAGGAGGAGCAGTTGTGCCTGGACCACGATGTGCGCCGACTTATAGTGTGGTAAATGCTATACTTGATAAGAAGGAGGATGGGCCGGGGCCGAGATGTGGTCACACGTTAACAGCTGTGCCCGCGGTTGGGGAGGAGGGGAGTCCTGGGTATATTGGCCCGAGATTAATTCTTTTCGGTGGGGCTACAGCTCTTGAAGGGAATTCTGCTGCATCAGGAACTCCTTCTTCTGCTGGAAGCGCAGGAATCCGTATGTTTTCGTATGACCTTAGAAATTCGTAATATTTGGGATTTTATGGTATTATGCACTCCTAAGTTTTGTTTTTCTCTTCAATGATAATATTTTCTACTTATGATGATGCAGTCACTGTCAGTTGATTCCCAACATGGGAATCATATAGTTCCTTAGTTTTTTTTTTTTTTTGGGGATTGTTTATAGTAACTTTATAAGTGTCGATGAAAGCTAATTTTTTGGAGTACAGTTAATTTATTTACTAACGCTGTGATATAGCTTTGATAAATCGTAGTACAGAGTTCTGCTGCTATTGCCTCAGATATTAGCTATACTTATTAAATGAGTTGAATGAATGAGTGTTTAACTGTTTTCAGGTTTGCACTTTTGTGGGTTTTCAGTAACATGGATTTATCTCACGGTTACATGCTGAAGTTTGTTTTGAGGGGAATAAGTATTTAGCTGGTGAAAGAATTTGCTTTAATTGAAACTCAAGTTGAATTAATGGAATTTTCTTTTGGAAATTCATGAAAAACAAGTCAACTTTGTCAATAAATTTACTTGACACATCATTGAAGATCCCTTATGAGTGATGAATGATGAAGCCTAATCATTTAATGTTAATAATTATCAAACTGAATCTCTAAGTAGTTGTCGAGCTAAATAAGTATATTTATAAGTGAGCATTTTATGCAGGGTTGGCTGGGGCAACTGCCGATGTGCACTGTTATGATGTGTTAACAAATAAATGGTCTTGGTAAGCGAGAGTGACTTTCAGTTTCCATGTGGTTGCTGCTTCTCTCAGTTTTCACTTTCTTTGCTAAGCTTGGGGATTTATTATTTTCAGTGTTACTCCAATTGGAGAACCACCAACACCTAGGGCAGCTCATGTTGCTACTGCTGTAGGTACAATGGTTGTTATCCAGGTTTGTTGACACATGGAGTGCTGTTAAAAAGTTGCTTATTTTTCTTTTATATGTGGAGAACATGGTAGCTTAAGGATCCTTTGCCTATTGCAGGGTGGGATTGGTCCAGCTGGTTTGTCAGCTGAAGATCTCCACGTTCTGGACCTTACACAACAACGGCCAAGATGGCATAGGTTGGTTACTGTGTGGCAAAAAATGCATATATGCATGCTTTGATCTCTCACTGTGGAAATGGTCACTTGGTTTAGCAAACCACTTTAGTTCATTATAACTTTGTCACCGGACTGAGTTTTTTTTTTCTTTAGGGTTGTGGTCCATGGTCCTGGGCCAGGTCCACGCTATGGGCATGTCATGGCTTTGGTGGGACAACGGTATCTCATGGCAATTGGTGGAAATGATGGTTTGTCTTCTTAAACTATTTTCCCCCTTTTTATGTTGTAATATTTATAGGTAAATAACCTGGCTCATTCTTTTATTAGGAAAGCGACCGCTAGCTGATGTATGGGCATTGGACACTGCTGCAAAGCCATATGAATGGCGGAAACTAGAACCAGAGGGTGAAGGTCCACCTCCATGCATGTGAGTTGTGCAATTTTCTTTTTTGACTTCAATACTTTTTGGCATGAATAACAGTTTGCCTCTCGATTATTTACTTCTAAAACTGTGAGAATCTAGCCTCTGTCCCATTTAGTTCTGAAAGTGTAATCTATTCTCCAATTTACCCTTTGCAGAATTTGAGAAAATATTGCAACTCCATAAATTTTGTTCTTTATGAATCAACCATTTTAAATTGTGTAGACTATAAATTGCTACAATTACTATTTGGATAATAATAATAATTAAGAACAAAGTCAGTTTGCTTAAGAAATGTAGCTCTTAGTACCAAAATTCAACTATATAATAGGTCTACTTCGTATTGATTTTTTTAATAATGTTAAGTTCAAATAAATTTTTTATGTTTGAATGTTTGATCTTCAGTGTTTTCACCAAAATTATGAAAAAGTGGATGAAATTTAAAATACATTATCTTTTCTTAGTTGTATGAAGCATAGTTTGAAGTTTTACAACTTAAAGGGCAAAGTATGACATGCATGCATTATTCAAACTCATGTAATTTTCAATGAAAATAAAACAAACAAGATTGCTGTTCGTCTGTGTCTGAGGTTTCTCTGCCGCTATGCAGAAAATATTTACTTCTCTTGTAACATGGGAGTGTTCTAGACTAGAAAGTTATGGTTTCCAAGTCCTGACTCTTACTGTTCTAGTCTCTGATAGTTGGTTTGTAGAATTGTTTTGGAGAATGCCATTTATCTTGCTTTTCCATTTACCCAGGTATGCAACTGCAAGTGCACGCTCTGATGGTCTTCTTCTGCTCTGTGGTGGGAGGGATGCAAATAGTGTGGTAAGCTTCTTATTTATGGGATTGTTTACTTAATTCTTTATCTAAATGTATGTATTATCTGTCTTCACCTGGAGTGTCATCATTAACTTTGTACAGAATCCCTGTATATATTACATTGTTTTCTATAATAAAAAAGAGGAGTGGTTTCTTAGTCTTTTGAATGGTATTCTTGTTTTCTGGACAGTACACCATTATGGATGTAGAGCCTAAGGTTGTATGAACCATCATTATATACTGAAACTTGCTGTGTCCTAGTGTTTGCTCTATGTTTCTGAAGGATTTCTTAATCTCTCCCCCTTTGACTTATTTATCCAAATGACATAATAAATAGCCACTCGCTAGTGCTTATGGGCTTGCCAAACATAGAGATGGTCGGTGGGAGTGGGCCATTGCCCCTGGTGTTTCACCTTCTCCAAGGTATCAACATGCAGCGGTAAGTTATTTATTGAATTGCATTTTATATATTATGTTATTCTCATAATTTAATCACATAGAAAAAATATCTCTCATGCAAAACATCACAATTAATGTTTTTCCTAGGTTTTCGTTAATGCACGTCTTCATGTGTCTGGAGGGGCACTTGGTGGTGGACGCATGGTGGAGGACTCCTCAAGTGTTGCTGGTACTTATCTTATTTGATTATCTACCAATTATATGTTGCATAGTCCCGCCCCACCAAAAGGGGTGGGGGAGTGGGGTAATGTTTGAAATTAAAATATTTGTTTTTGGTGCAGTTCTAGATACTGCAGCTGGAGTCTGGTGTGACACTAAGTCTGTTGTCACGAGTCCGAGAACTGGTAAATACAGTGCTGATGCTGCTGGTGGAGATAAGGCAGTTGAATTAACGAGACGCTGTAGGCATGCTGCTGCTGCTGTTGGTGACCTGATTTTCATATATGGTGGCCTACGCGGTGGTGAGACATGATAGTTTCACTGATAAGATATACTTATGTTTAGATTTGGACATGCAATGGTGATTATAGGTCTTATTAATTTGCATCTCTGGGGATTTCAGAAGTCATGTCTTCTGCGTTTTCTTTTCTTTCTTTCTGGTCTTAGGGTAGCTATACATAATACATTTCAGGAGTGAGAACGATGACTAATCATGAACTTGTAATTTTATTGAATGTCATTTCTTTGAAATGGACAAAACCAATTTTTGTGGAGCAGGAAAACCTTTTTTTGTCTGTCACTGAAATCCCACGGGTCTTGAGCTGGAAAAAGAAAAAATCCTTTGCTTCATACTTTTCTTCTAGTGGGCACACCTACTGGGGGCAAATGAAGTTACTTTATAATAATATCTGATCTTACTCAATTCTATCTTCAGGAAAGTTGTTTGTATGCTGCTAACATACATGGTCAGTGTTCTATTTTATTTTTGATTAACTTCCCGTTCTTTGATTCCTGTTTGTATGTCTGTACGGATTTCAAGTGTCACAAAATGTTCTATAACTATGTTCATATGTTCTATAGAATATGATGTCAGGACTCAATGCCTGACATGCATTAGGTTTGCCTTCTTCAAATCTTTATTTTTGAATTTCGTACAGGATTTGCCTCATTGGGCACCACTTCTGCAAATTTGTAATATAGCGGTTGACCATTTTATTTTAATTATTGGAACATTCCTGTAGGGGTTCTTCTCGATGATTTACTTGTCGCTGAAGATCTGGCTGCTGCTGAAACAACTAGTGCAGCTTCTCATGCAGCTGCTGCAGCTGCTGCATCCAATTTGCAGCAAGGGAGGTCACCAGGCAGATATGGATTTACTGATGATAGACCAAGGGCACCTCAATCTGATTCTGGTGCTGATGGTGCAGTTATTGTTGGATGTGCTGTTGCTCCCCCTGTAAATGGTGATATTTATACAGATATAAGTGCAGAAAATGCGATGCTGCAGGGTTCCAGGTAAATATCTATGCTATCTATCACTAGTTTCCTCTGTTGGTTGCCTCCAGTTCTGGGACTGAGGATGATATTGTGCACAGACCACTGAGTAAAGGTGTCGACTACTTGGTTGAGGCAGCTGCAGCAGAAGCTGAGGCCATTAGTGCCACATTAGCTGCTGCTAAAGCTCGACAAGTTAATGGAGAAGTTGAGCTGCCAGACAGAGATCGTGGAGCAGAGGCAACACCTAGTGGAAAACAATCTACCATGATCAAACCTGACTCTGCTATGTCAAATAATTCTGCCCCAGCTGGAGTTCGACTTCATCATCGTGCTGTTAGTATAAATGCTAAAATGTATTACGCTAGTTTATACATGTGAGTTGCTAGGAGGTTTTATGCAACAAGTACATTTGCAGGTGGTTGTAGCTGCAGAGACTGGTGGTGCTTTAGGTGGCATGGTTAGACAGCTTTCAATCGATCAATTTGAAAATGAAGGGAGGCGGGTCAGCTATGGAACTCCAGAAAGTGCAACAGCAGCTAGGAAACTATTAGATCGGCAGATGTCAATTAACAGTGTTCCTAAGAAGGTATTTATTTATTTACTTATTTTCCTTTGATGTAGCATTTTATTCCATTCATTTCGATTCTGGGTTATCAGAATGCATGCTGCAACTATGAACTTCAGAATGATCAGAATAAAGGGAGGTAATGTTGAGTTCTGAATTATATTTTCAGTGCCTACTGTTGCTTGTTTTCCTCTAATTCTGCATCAAGTATTTAGATAGCTTAGATTGCTAAATAGTCATATTGTTCCTGTGGCAATTCAAGTGCTTTAGGACTGCATAACTGCAAATCATTTCTGAACAAGGGAGCATAAGAATTTGATCAGAGGGTTATGTTTTTGCATTTTCCAATCCACTAAAGTTATTTTAACTGCAAAACCAAAAGATTTTTGTTTACTTAACTAGGGCAATCCGTGAGATATTTTGTTAGGTTATTTAAAGTCCCCCCTCCCCTCTCCTTCCAAAATCTCATGGCATAGTCTCTGCATGACTTCCTTCCAGGTTATAGCTCATCTTTTGAAACCTCGTGGTTGGAAGCCACCAGTTCGAAGACAATTTTTCTTGGATTGCAATGAGATTGCTGATCTTTGTGATAGTGCTGAGAGAATATTTGCAAGTGAACCTAGTGTACTACAGCTGAAAGCTCCTATTAAGATATTTGGTGATTTGCACGGGCAGTTTGGCGATCTTATGCGACTTTTTGACGAGTATGGATCACCTTCTACTGCAGGGGATATAGCGTGAGTCTTTGAATATCACATACATTGACCTAATTATATTTTGTGAAATGTAAGTATTATTGGCCTATTTGTTGGTTCTTATGGAAAACACCTTATCATACAACTACCGGTGGCTGTCTGGAAGGGTATGTCTGCACTATATAAAGTACATGTCTTGTCTTTGGTCGTTAGGATGTTAAACCTTGCTGTTTAAGTATTAATATTTCGTGCACTTGGAAAGAATCATGACCTATTTGTTTACAAGGTTATGACATAATACATAAGTAAAAGTGCTGTGGTTCACTTCCTAGTAATATTGGAATCCTCTTTCTGAATGTTTTATTTGGTGTTAAGCTATAGCAAGGTGTTTGTTGTCAGCATCTATCGTTTTTTAGACATTTTATATCAAGTGATTTTGATGGTAGGCCAAATAAAAATGATACTGTAACATCTGCTAAAAGGACTCTTAGCAATCTGGTGCAGCAGCAGCTTCTAGCTAAACATTTTGAGAATTTGGAAGATGCTTCTATTTCTTTTCATGCAGTTGAAAGGCTATGTATAATAGGAGCTATGAGAAACAAAAAAGTTTTAGTTTAAATAGCATGTAAATGGATCTGTGAGTTGTGATGATGGAAGATTGTCTGACTGGAAGATTATAAAGGAATTCTTAGTTTGTGTTTGCGTCAGTTCATTTCATGCTTTTGGTATTCTTCCTGTCCTGTTGTTTTACACTTTAATTCCTCTACATTGAAATGTGAATAGAATAATTTTTTCCTAGGTCATTCTTTTATCTCTTCTGTTCTCATGATGATAATGTGTGGGTGATAAATGGACTTATTTTGACAAATTTTAATAAGATCAATTATGAATGTGTTGATATTCAATTCTAAGGTCAATGTTGACTATGATTCTATATAAAGCCTATGTTCTCCTAGCCTCGCAAGTAATGTGATGAATTCCATGTCTGCTTGGACTAACTCTCTTTTGCTTGGTCATTTTCATATGATGCTGATTTCTGGAAATGTTTATCAGATATATTGATTATCTCTTTTTGGGAGATTATGTTGATCGTGGCCAACACAGCTTGGAAACCATCACTCTTCTTCTTGCTTTAAAGGTATCTGCTCATCTTTCGATAAGACAATGTTCTCTCTCTCTCTCTCTCTCTCATTATTAGACTACATTTATCAAGAAGTCAAAAAAATTATTAAAAAAATGGAAAAAGAGAGAAAATGCATGACCTTGGTTGGCCAACCAACCCAAGGTCACAACCTTTTCAACCCAAACCATGTTTTTCTATTGTGACACTTGTCACAATTTGAATGGTGGAAATAAATTTTTTGTTGATATAATTGTTGATATTAAAGATAATTCTTACTTAAAAAAAATACGAAAAAATAATCAAAATTTGTATTTTTTTTTGTTCTCTATGAATAGAGTCCATTATCAACATATTTTGAAGTACAATCTAAAGTTCTCCCTTTTCTCACAATCTAAAATTCTCTCTTTTCTCACATAATTTCTATCATTTCCTACTATGGATTTCGTATTTCAATTATTGTAATTTTAATTTAGTTATTGTGTTATAGTAGGTTATTTTATGTGTATGGTAAATTTTTTCCTTATTATACTTGCGGATTTAGAATATCAAATATTTTTTTTAGGGTTAAAAACATTTTTCTATTTGAACGATACGTGATTTTACACTTTTTTGTAAAAACTTTGAAATGTCTTACTTTGCTGGGTAAACTTTAAATTTGATGCATTTTACGATATCAGACAAATTCTAGCCTTTGATTTCGGACATGTGTGTGGCTAAGATTTGTCTGATACCGTAAAATGCATTAAATTTAAAGTTCATACGGCAAAGTGAAACATTTCAAAGTTTTTACCAAAAAGTGTAAAATCACGTATACTTCAGATGGGAAAATGTTTTTCACCCTTTTTTTAATCTATCTCTTGCACCTTTTAAATATAATAAAATTTGATTATAAATAATATGCAAATAATTGGTTGCTGATAAACATAGTCTTAACCTTGGAAAATGTGGGTCTGCTCCTTGCTTTAAAGGTATCTACTAGTAAAGTAATGAATATTTTTCTCGATGTAATGCCTTAAATTGAGCTGATAAAGTTGTCTTTGTGCAAAAACATGATTATGTAGGTTGAGCATCCACTCCAAGTACATTTAATTCGTGGTAATCATGAAGCTGCAGATATTAATGCTCTTTTTGGCTTTCGGATAGAGTGCATCGAGCGTATGGTAAATACAGATTTATCTTAGTTTTCACTTGCTAGTTGGATGAAGTATAGAACTTGTGGTGTTTCCTGAATTTTATTTGGATGAAGCATAGAACTTATGGTGTTTCCTGAATAGGGCGAGAGAGATGGAATATGGGCATGGCATCGGATAAACAGATTGTTCAACTGGCTTCCTTTGTCTGCATTAATTGAGAAAAAAATTATTTGTATGCATGGTGGTATTGGGAGATCCATAAACCATGTTGAACAAATTGAGAATATTCAGCGGCCAATTCCAATGGAAGCCGGATCAATTGTTCTTATGGACTTGTTGTGGTCAGTACATGTCCATTATTGTTTAAATTCTTCTTTAGTTTAAGGACCTGTCTTGATTTTATGTTTCCCTACAGGTCCGATCCCACTGAAAATGACAGTGTAGAAGGGCTGCGTCCAAATGCAAGAGGTCCTGGGTTAGTAACTTTTGGGGTAGGTCATTTCTCTCATATTCTCAATTTCTGCTTCTGAGCTTATTACAACCGAGAGAATTCTGGGTTTTCAACTCATAGTTTTCAGGAGTGAAAAATGGTTGTATTTATCTAAATGCTAGTCTGCCTAAACTTAAACATAATAATGCTAATCATGAAGAGAGAATAGGTGGTGAGACTGCTGTTTGTGGATGGCAGGTCATAAACATCAACTTACATGAATTTTGATGAAAGAGGGGTGGTTTTTGAGGTAGGTAGTATGGGTGGTTAGGAACATGGACGAGTGACGAAGATATCAAAATGGTGGTAATATTACAGAGTGGAAAATTGAAGGAGTGATGAAAGCTAGAAGAAGAAATCGATCACAGTAAGGAAGAAAACAAGGAAACAGGGACTATAAGGAAAGAAAAGAGGAAGAAGACAATGTATAAAGGAAAATGCTGTGTTTCTTTTTTCTTCTATAATAAATTTTGGCTTTTGACTGGGAGAGTTGGGTTTGTTATGATTATGCTGATGGGGTATCTCAGCTGCAGTCGTCAGTCTTCAAAAAGTCTGGTTTCTTGTTCTGTTTCTAACATAATGGGTACCCCAGCAGCAGCAGTTAAATAGTAGATATTGATAATTTCATAGTTTGAAATTCAAAACTACTGGACTTACAAGTTTTGAAAAATGTGATGTTGGCAACTTGACTAGAAGTTACGGAGTGTGTTAAAGACGAAATGTTGAGATCTGTTCAAGTATGCTATATGCAAGTATGTTATACATTCTATGGCATCCTTTATATTTTAATTGTTATGAGCCAGTACAGATATGGGGAATAGTCTATGCAACAATTTATTGGATGTTTGTATTCACAAAGGAGGATTTTTTTATTCCTATTCATTGGCTTTATGATTAGTCAAGCCTTTTCTACTGTTGCAGCCTGATCGTGTCATGGAATTCTGTAATAACAACGATCTTCAGTTGATTGTTCGAGCACATGAATGTGTAATGGATGGCTTTGAAAGATTTGCTCAGGGACATTTAATCACTCTCTTTTCAGCCACAAATTACTGCGGTATGCCCCAAGTATAAAAGATTTAACGAAGGTTTAAGCTAATATGTACCATTTAGTTGTTATCATATCATTTGAAGATTGACTCTTCAATTTCTTGCATAAATTTCCACAGGTACTGCCAATAATGCTGGTGCTATCTTGGTTTTGGGTAGAGATTTAGTCGTTGTGCCTAAACTCATTCATCCATTGCCACCTGCTCTTTCATCTCCTGAAACATCTCCCGAACGTCATATAGAAGACACATGGATGCAGGTGCTCCATTTATTTTCAACCTTCTACATTTACTACAATCTGTCTCTGCCTAATGTCATCTTACTTATCATGTGCTGAAACTAATCCTCTCTCTTTTTCCCCCGATTTCTGGTTTGAATTAGGAGCTCAATGCTAACCGGCCACCTACGCCAACTAGAGGCCGACCTCAAGTTGCCAACGATCGAGGTTCTCTTGCTTGGATTTAGATTATGCTCCCAGATTGTTTTCTAACACTTCTTCCAGGCTCATGCTAACTCCTGGAATTTCCAGTGATTTGTACATAGCATGATGCCATATGGAGAACTCCATGAGAGCTATATACTTGGATTCTCAGTGGCCTCGAGATTCCAATATCGTTCCATACAAGCTCGGAGGATGAGGTATCGAAGTTTCCTTGGAAATGTGTATACTTATCCTGGGTTTTCTGAAAGATGTCCCCTGTACATGAGAAGCAGGTAGTCAGTATTGTCATTTCTTTGTTGGGTGGGCAGGTTGAGGTATTCGTCGCTAGTTCTTATATTTTCTTTTTCATTCCTTGATCTTTCATGTAGTCATTCCTATTTTATGAGGGTATGAGGTTCCTATATGTGATTGGTGAGATGCAACTAGTTGGTATACTTGGTCATTATGTATAATAGAGAGGGTGTTGCCTTGTAATCTGTCCTTTTTCTTTTTTTTGTTGTACAATGCTACCATTGTGTGATGATAAGAGGTCTTTTTGCTTAGCATTGGTTGGTGGTTTTCTTTAGGTACTAATCGTTTAGAGCTTGAAATAACGATCATTTGTTCGAGTTTTGAGGAGAAGCATTTCGTCTTGATCGTAAATCATATGCTTTTTAACTTTTGTCTTCATAGATCTTGTGTTATGCCCATTATTATTGTTGGTGTTGGAATAGGAGTTCTCGTGTGGAACCACTGGACTGGCTGCTAATGTTCCAGACTCTACGCTTAATGAATCAATTGTAACAAATAGATATATATTGCAAAAATATCATATTTGAATTAATTTTATATGCACCTCGTCTTGTAGATTTTAATCTCTCCGAATATATCACCAGTCACTAATTTGACAAATGATGCTTCAAATATGATCAAGTCATGCATTAATAAGTTTTCTTGCTTTATGATGGTTATAATTTTCTATTATAGATTTAATTATCTTTTACGGGAAAAAACTATATGTCAAGGCAAGTGTTTGAACATTCACCCGAATATAATATTTGATACATCACTGCAATTTTATGTTTCTATCAAAAAGAATTAGCCATGTTTAAACCAAATTCATAATGTATGACAACATTCAGTGGGCTTACACCCATTACCCGAATTGTAATCGATATTTCATCTTCTATAATAATAATATAATCCATAAGATAATATATATTAGAATTATATCAGTTGAAACACTTAACATGTTAGAATAGATGCTTTTAGCCGCCTATACCTCATATTTCAACTAAGCCTTTTCTTCTCATGTGTTTATTGAAGTATAAAGCATATTTTTTGTAATAATTCTGTTGAAAAGATCCTTTATATTAAAGGTGAAAACATACGCATCAATGTGTCATTCATGTTGTTAAACCTTAATCCCAAATGACAAGAACATAGGATCATGGTGTCCCCCAATTAAGGATCAAATGGACCGTAAATGACCCATATCATCATCCCATTGGCTTAAATTTACAAAAGATGATTACTGATTAGTGAAAAAAAAAAGAAAAGAAAAGTGAAATCCATTATGATTATTTGCAGAGACAGACAAGACACCCCACTAAGTCAAACATTGTGCTGATAAAAGAAAGGATTTAGCACTTATTTATTTCTAATTGTATCCAAATCATAACTAACAGAAAGCTGATGACATTCATGTGAAAATTTTGTCCGAAAAGTATTTCTCACTCCCATTAATGTTTATTTTGGCTACACAACTTTTTTTTTTTTTTTGGTTTTTCACACATGACAACATACATATACATATACATATATTTATATATATATATATATGATTAAACAATATCTTGTGGGGATTATTACTATTAAAATAGATATAATGGACATTTTTCTTTTAGCTATGGAAGAAAATTGTTATTATTCTCAATAATCAGGAAGTTGCAATGCAGTATGGCTCCCAACTTAATGGTGATCTCCTTGCCTCTTTGCATCCCCTAAAATATGGAACAAATTGCTCTGTTTTGTCCCCTCTTAGAACCACCAAATCTTGATTCTCATATCCCTTGGTCACATTCATCTTATTTGGACTTCTGTGGGTGATCATGCTGCCGGAGGCGGGATTCTTGTTCTTCCAGAAGTTCACGTAGGAATTGAACGAGGCGGCGGTCGGTGGTGGCCGATGCTGGATCAGCCTCGTCGCCGGATGAGGCGGCGGCAGTGAATGTGTGATTGGAAGCTCCTCTTCATCAACTTTGTTCATCTTTTTAGGCCATGTGGGATTAATATTCCGTAATGGAATAAGCTTTTTCATCACCATACATGATTTGTCCACTCCTATCATCCCACTATGGAGAGACAGCTTGTGTTTCATCACAAATCCTTCATCTTTTTCCTCCACCTCATCCCCGCCACCATCATCGTCGTACTCCTCCTCCTCCTCAACTTCTTCCATGTCACCAAACACTCTCTCCGATTTTCCAACTTCATCGGAAGGAGCCGCCGGAGCATGGACCAAGGTCAGAAGAAGGCGGCCATCGTGGCGTTGAGCATGGAAATAGTTTCTTGGAGGGACAGAGACAGCTTCAACCACCAACCTACCATTTTCCCTGTGAGAGTGCATGTGGAGCGAGGAGCCATCGCCGCCGGCAATGGAAGGAAGCGGCGGCGGAAAGGGCCTCGCCGGCGACTTCTTGTACTGAGCAACATGCAATTCTGGAAAAGAATTGGAATCATTCAACTCCTCTGCCACAACCCTTTGCCTGTCTTCTTTATCTTCCTCTCCATCAGTTAGAATCTCAGAACAACTGTAAGTAGAAAAGCAATCCGACCCAGTTTCTGATCCAAGGCTCTCAGTGCAGATCTCGAGACTCTTGCCACTCAAAGAGCTAGCTGATGTCTTCACAAGAGGATGAATATAAGGTGGTGGGAGCGTAGAATTCTCACTCTTCTGAGTGAGAAGCAAACCCCAGACTTGGACTTGAGCTGGTTTATGCATCTGATCAATCTCTTTCTGGGCCTGAATTGATCTCCAAACTTCATCCTGGTTCGGGATTTCATCATCTTCTTCTTCTTCACTCGACCGAACCAAGGCCTCAGAAGAAACAATCTTTTTCATTGGCGGAAAGAAGCCATTTTGCTGAAGCCATTTCTTGGACGACATATCAGCAGACAGTGTTCTTCTAATCGATCCCGCCTTACCAGTTTCACAGTCGGAACCAAGAATGGTGACGATCCCTTGCTTCATCGGCGCCGCTTCCTCTTCAAGAATATTCTTTACTGGCGAAGAAGGAATGCGGTTGACGCACTTTCTCACAGGCATATTGTTGAACACCTCAAAATCAATTCTTTTCTCTGAAGAAACCAGAGCAGAAAACGCCATTAAAACAGGAAACCAAACACAGAAGAGGGAGGGAGGGAGGGAGGGAGAGAGAGAGAGAGAGAAGGGAAAATGCAAAGATCTATTATACCTTAAATTAAGCCAGCAACAGCATCCAGATTAGGGTTTGGATAACAGTGCAAGCCAAATTGTAAGAGAGAAGAAGATGATAAGTATGGTGAAAGGTTGTGACTGAATTGCAGAAGGAAGAGGTGAGAGTGGTGTGGTATTTGTAGGAGCTCCAAATGCATATGGAATGGATCCATGGGACCCACCTGCCTACGCCACCATTAAAACCACCTTTTCCTTCTCTCGTTTTTTACTCTTTGCTTCAACTCATAGGATTGATTTAACTGTAATTTCGTTTTTTTTTTTTTTTCTGATTTAAGTATTTAACTGATCCGAATATTTCCGGTTCATCGGGATATCCGGTTTTGCCTTTACTGTACCAGTGGCCGATTCCAGTTGGCACCGGTTCAACTGCGTGGATCAATTGGGTTTCACAAACATTGCCTACAACTAATATTCTTCAAGTTTATTACAAGGGGTATAGTAGTAATTTTCTATTGTAATAATACACATACTGACACACATGTAGATTTCTATCTTTTTTTTCAATAACTTTTTTATGTTTCTTCGAAACTTGTGTTCCCTGCATGTTGTTCTTAAAAGTGAGTTTTTGTGATATCATTTTATGTGTTCACTGTTCACATATAAATATATGTGAATGAATTTTGATTTGGAAAATTAAAGATTGGTTTCACGATAACCGTTGATAACATCGTTTCATATAAGTTTTTATGTGTCATTTTATAATTATGAGATATAATATATTATTATTATTATTATTATTATTATCATATAATGGCAAATAGATGACATATATTTCATCTCCACCGTAGAATAAATAATTATTCTACGCCTTTTCTCTCTCGAATGAATTAGCTAGGGGCAATGTATCGTTACAAAATATTTTATTAGTGAAAAGGGAAAAGTTTCAAGTAACTACAACTAAGATATATATATATATATATATATATATATATTTGGAAAAATCAATTAAAACCAAGATTAGTCATGATGGAGATGCATGGGCACATTAGTCAGTCACTTGGGATGAATATTATTCAGTCATAATTTCATGTTCTGGATACTTTTCAATAAATGTACTCGGATAACAATTCCTTAAAGAAAAGGGAAAATAAATAAACAAAAATATTGTAAAAAATTAATTATTAATGAGGATATAGTAATTCGTTAGTCATAGATTTTATGTTTAATCTACTCTTAGTTTTGCATTTTTGGGGAAGGAGATTGTGTGCAGACTTAGAAGAGAAATCGAATTATTACTAAAAAAACAAATCACTTAGTAGTAAAATCGAGTGTATAAAATGAAACTTATTATATATATATATATATATATATATATATCCAAAAAACACACTAGAATACTATATATCAAAATACAATGAGTTGATTTGGATAGGTGGATTTGAGTAGAAATTTAAAATTTAAGTAGCAAATCCATCGATAGAATCTGGATAGATTAGATGTGAATTTAAAACTCATCACTTTTATTTTGAACCAATTTTTGAGTCAATTTGGTGGATTTAAAAATCCACTCTAATTTGAGTGAATTTGAAATTCATTCATTATTTTAAATTTCAAATCACTCTATTCAAACACAGCCTAATAAGACTCGAGATTGTAATTAATAAAAGTGATTTGAGACTATTCTTACGTATATAACTTTATGAGATGAATTTTTACAGCCCACAAATCATATCAGTTTTCACATGTAATCTTCGTTTTGTGGTTATCGATGTTACATACATCGATCCATCTTATACAATTAGATATATGAGCCATACTTAAACAAGAAATTGGGTTTAAGAGGTAAATATAATGAGGGAGCAAAAATGAAAATGAGGAAAGAGAAAGTTGAGGAGAAAGAAGATAAGGTTAACATTGAGAAGAATATTTTTGGTGTGATCAATTTACAATTAGGTAAAGAATAAAATAGTGGATGATTGGATGAAAATGGCTTAAGAAAGAAGCAAAGGAATCACTTTGAAAGAAGCACCACCATTGGGCGGCCATAAATTCATTTTTAACAATTTCCATAAAAGATTCACCACACATATATGCATTATTCCATATTATTTATACACTATGGGAATCATCATATTTTATATATTCATAAATGTATGTGATTTTTAGTAAGTCATGGTCTACCATTTGGACTCGATTAGAGTTTAATTGAGATTGAGTTGTATTTAGACTCCATTAGAGATCTAGATACCTCTATTTGAATTATATATATAGGTGTCAAATTGAGTTGAACACAATCTCTTGAGCTTTTAAATACGTTCAGAATATTTAGTTTAATGAAAAATAGAAAGTTATTGCTTCATAATAATAGCATGTCAATGTAAATGAGTTGTTAGTAAAACATTAAATGAGCATGCCATCCTATTATTTTTCATTATGTATATATTTCGATTAGATTGAACGAAAATTTTCATACCAAGATTATTCATTATGTAAAATGTTTAAGTTGAAGTACATCTGAGTTTTAATTTTATTAAGCGATGACACATTTTCACAATATAGATTAATAGAATGATATTGCTTTTTTTTAAAAAAAATTGTCCAACTTATATTAAAATAAATGTAGCTAGTCAACCTAAATTTTTGTTTTTATTTATAGAATAAAAAATAATCAGCCACTAATTTGAATTGCAATATAAATAATATTTCAAGATCAATGTTATTTTAAAAATATTAGAGCATGTATTTTTTAAACTATTATATATATAGAAATATTAACAAAATAACTTAAAATTAAATAATTACATAAATGGGGTTTGAAAATTTATCCACCATTTATATTTAACAATGGTAGGACCCATGAAGACGGGTTCGAGTACAACCCGAACCATTCCTATCTCTTATCTAATGGATCGGGTACTATCCAAGACCACATATATACATGCCATTTTATGTTATAAATATGGGTATTATGTAAAATTATATATAATAAGATGTGTAATATGTGATATATTTTAATAAAATAAATGATTAATCTTTTCTTTAATTTTTTTTAAATGTATTATATATTTCATGTTAAATGTTAAAATATTTCATCTATTTCAAAATAAATGTCCTTTTGCAGTTTAAATTTTGTTTTATATTAAGTGTTTTTTAAACTTGTATACAATTTAATTCTCAAATTATCCCTATTAATATTTCGTAACTAAAATTTACGAATTTAATATGATACTTTTATAAAATTAATTTGATTCTCTTTTTAATTTTAAATTTAAATTCCTTAAAAAATGATATATTAAAAAACCCAAAACGACGCTTATTTTAAAATAAGAGAAAATAATACAGGAATGGGTAACAGGGTCAGACGACATGTACAGTCAACTCTACGTAATATAGTACTTATTACAAAACAGTTCATGTAAAAATTATTGAAGCACATCGTAAACAAGATTCTATATATATAGTGTGAGTACAGATGTAAGTTACTATAATATTATGCTGGAATAATTATGTGGAAAGCATGCATGGTGTCACGTTCCATTCAGGGACCCAAGACTCTGATATGTTTTCTGTTTCCATATATAAAGTTCAATATTATACTAATATTTTTAATATGATATAATTATTTGATATATATATATATATATATATGTATTGTTATAGTATATGGTGATACGTTTTAAATTGAACTAGTACAAAAAAAGTTGGTGATGTTGATCCCTTTGAAGAACATTTTCTGTACGTGGGTTTACGATCGCATATGAACACTATACTCGTGCTGGGTTGCTTTGTGGGGACATTTCAATTATTACAATTTTTTTATTGTATTATTTGTTTTATTCATACGTATACATTTAAACATACTGTACTATAATGATTATATATGGCAAAATGAAGTGTTACATATATTGTAATGAGAGGGAGAAATAATCTCGAGAGTAGTTTTGGCCAAAGATGTTGGCAATCACAATTGCTTATGAAATTTTGGAAAATTAAGTGACATGATTTGGTTTTTACATGTTAAAATTACATAACTGTAATGTGGGTTTAATGAGGAGATCTTAGAAAAATAAATTTATGGGCTTTAAAATATAAATTTATTTATTTATGAAACATGCATCTTATAGATTCATTTTATTTTAATTTAAAAAATTCAGGGAGTGACACAGATAAATAAATAAATCCCTTTTTTCTTGATTAGAATAAAATCTACAAATTTGATGGACAAACAATATAGATAATGAGTGGCATAAATATTATATATTGAAAAGAAAAATCAGTAGAATTGTGTTGAAACTGTATTACAAATCTTATTTCGTAAGATGGGTTAATGAACTCGTCAAAATCCACATATGAAAAATTTGTGATGGAGAAAAGAAAGAAAAGTGATTGGATAGACGATTTAATGGGCAAATATTGTGTGAGGGCAAGGCAAGATCCCCAACTTCATTGCTTTGCCACAGACTAAGGAAGGCATACAAAAGCCTGTGGATGCTCTTTGTCTCCCTATAAAGCAATACCACTCAAATTCCTCTACCCTTATCTATTTCCCTTTTTTCTTTTTTTGAATTTATTATTTTTATTTTTTATAGCTTGGAGCAAACTAGGTCACATTCTAGACTCATAGATAGCTCCACCTAAGTCCAAAAATAAATGAAATATTGTTAACAACACCCTTTTACTTGATTTATGCACTTGTAAGTTTGTAACATGACTTAAATTAGAGTCTTGTGTCGTTGATGGTAAGAAAATAAAGGTGTCTTTACTATGCAATTTAAATTGATACAATAATCGATTATTTTAATTTTAATTAATTAAAGGTATGAAGTAAGGGTTTACAATTTAGTCTCTGAAATGAGTTTGTGTCAATATGCATTACTTTTCTCCAATTAAGCATTTATATCGAATTTGGGGGTGAAGTCAAAAAATTGAGATTTTTCCAAACCAACCAATCACAGACCTATTTAGTTGCTTCATTTTTGGCAAATATCTAGGAATTAATGACATAATGAAAAGGCATTTTTCACCTTTATTTGTTTAATTATTTCCTCATTTTGATTTTTTTAAAAGTCTAATTTGAATATTGGGGACAAATTATTTATTCTAATCCCCAAAGTCGACTTGTTTTAAGGTATTTTATCTACCGATCCTTTAGTGATCTAAACCTTTACATAAATTCGAATTCTGACATCCTCAAAATTAATAATTAAATTTGATTAAATAATTAGAGAGAATTAAACTTTTTTTTTTAAATAGATTAATTCGAAGTTTAAACCCTCCTATCACGTAACAAGATGCTGCACTACCATGATATACAAATGTACTCTTTTCTTGTTAAGTCAACTCAAGAAATGATTGGCTTAAGTTTTTAAATAATTATTGATTAATATTGTATAATAGCCATTAATTATTTATTAATTAATATAATTTCTAAAGAAAAAACCGAAAGTGTGAAATTCTCACGGTGGATAGATTCTGAGTTTGACTAAATGTATGTTAAGATTTAATTAATTCATAATTAATTACTAATTAATCATCGTGTCGTTTTCATGATTTGTATTGGATTATTAATTGTTGAATATAAGTGTCGACTTTGTGCCTTGACTATTGGAATTTTTTATTTAATTTAAAATTGTGTTAAGTTAACCATTAGTGTAAGTCAAAAGAGTACGGAAAATTTGTATTTTTGGAGAGAATAATAACAAAAATCAGTATATAAGACATGAGGAATACTAATTTATTTAATATTTTTATCAAATCATACTTTAATAGACTCGATAAATAATATGCAATACATAAGGTGAGAATACTGAAAGAGATATTCGCCACCTCATTAAGTCTGTATCTTTATATATATATATATATATATATATATATATATATATATATATATATATATATATATTTATAAATTCTATAATTGTATTCTTCTGACAGCACTAAAATTCTGTCTCATATGATTAAGAATATCTTCTCTCCTTTTTTTTTTTTTTACTTTCTTTCTTAATTTTTTATAACTCTCATCCCTGAAATTAAAAAAATCTGATGAAATAAATTTCATGATATATTTAATAACATATATTTGGACTAGGGATAATAATATTTATATATTTAAAATATATATATATATATATATAACATCATGATATATTTGAACTAGGGATGAGAATAGTTTAACCTACTGGATCGAGGCTTATGACCTAATCTATTATTAACCTAATTTGGCTTAATCTAATTAGTAAATGAGATTTTTTATGAAGCTTATTTATGAATAAAAACTATGATCGGGCCTTAAAATAGGTCTAATAAACCGGCTTATTTATAATATTTATATAAAATATATGATATAGTTAATATGTTTTATAATTCTAAATATATTTAGTCTACTTTTTTGTTTGATATTATTTTTATATATTACATTGTTTTCATGTTTCTTGACGTAACTTTCTAAGTTTAAATGAATGTTCAATTTTTTGAAACAAAAAAAAGATTTCATACTAAATTATTTTGTAGGCTTTTAATAGGCTTTAGAAGATAATTATCCACAAATAGGTTAGATTCGAATTTAAAAAAAAAGTCTTTCATACATAATAGGTCGGACTTAGGTTTAATATTTACACTTTAGATCTAAATCAACCAACAAGAATTCTACCTTGCCTAACCTATTTCCACCCTTAATTGGGACGGAAGAAGCGAGGCTTTCCGTAATTCTACTTAATAAAAAAATTAAAATAATAGGGTAGGAAAAAAAAAAGAAGATCAAAGAAGACGAAAAGAGAGCATATGGTTCTGCCCACTACATAACATACCACCACCAGCTTTAATAGCTCCAACACTTGTTTGATCATTGATATATTTATATTTATATTTATATATTCCCACTTGCAATTATAAAGAGTGACACCCAGGTCATGGTCCATGCCCATCAACTTGAACTTCCAACCCTAGCTACCTACCATTATTTTATTTTATTTCATTGTTACATTTTACATTTGTTCATTTATCTATTTTTGAATTGTGTCCATGTCATTTAAGTGGTCGGAAGCCTTGGATTGATTGGTCGCACATACAACTCACGTTCCACTTTCAGCAATAGAACCAGACAATTTTCAATTATAGCACTAACATTGATATTTTTAACCTTACGTGATTAGTTCTAGACGATGTCTGCATGATTAAAATTGAAATTTTCTCCTACCAATTTAAGCGACAACTAAGTTTTGTCTTTATTTTTTCCTTATCTGATTTTAAGGACGAGTTTAGGATTTTATTCTAAGGGGACATTTTTTTCTATATCAAAATAAAGCAGATTGAGGGATAAAATTTATATAATTGATAAATTTTACAATATTTTAAGGGACACAACTCTTATAAATTAATGAAACAAATAAAAATTATTAAAAAAATTACGTATGAAAAAAAACATTTTTGAAAATTTAATAAACCAACCATACCCGCGCCCTTAAATCAGACTCTGTTTGGTTCGGAAATTAAATTTGTTTGTGTTAATTTAATGTGTAGAATTAGCAGAAAATGATGATAAACATGTTATTTTCGAGGAATAAATTTAAATATTGTTGACGTCGAAATTTGTAAATGATTAATTTTTAGTTGAACATTCAAATTATGTGAATTTGGATCAAAATGAAGCGAATCAGATCAAAAAAGTGTAAAACAAGTGCAAAAAACACTGGCTCGGAGCCTACTCAAACAATTTAGCTAGACTAATCCTGGTCAATTTATTGTGGGCTGCTAGAATCGTATGTAATTTATATAAGAGCTTGTACTTTAAATACAAAAATGTCCAAACCCTTTACAAGTTAAAAGTTCTTCTATTTATAGCATAAGGAAGAGCTCAAGTAGTGAAGATCATGTTCACTATTCCCTTTGATTAAAGCCTATGTTCTAGGGAGTTGACGGTTATTTCCCCTCATTATTTCCTATAACTTAGGAGATCCCAGCTTGATCAGTCGGGTTGCAGCTTGGTCGGGCCGGCAATACCTCGTCAAACCAGCCATAAAATTGATCATAATCGGGTGGTCTTATTATCGTTCAGGTACACTATTTTAGCCTGATTGTCGGAATGTCTGCTCAATAAATTATTCGGATTGGACTCCTAAAAGCCACATCTGCAATTCAATTAGACTAAACGTATGATCCTAACTCAGGTGGGTATTCAACAAATATAAAATTAACATATATTCACATGATATCAGCAAGACAACAACTCAGACAGCAAGTGATGTTACTTTTTTTTTTTTTTTTTTTGTGTGTGTTTGATTTTGATTAGGACAAGTTGAGGTAGGTCTCTTTTCAACTTGGTTCAAGTTGATCAATTTTTTTTTTTTTTTTCTTAAAGTTAATTTAGATTGCTTTAGAATGAAGTAATATGGTCATAGAAAATAAAAATAAAAAATTAATTTTCTCCACTATATATATTACTTAAACAAGAAATTAAAGTATGTTACTCATTTTAATCTGTTTGAGTTTAAGTTAATAAAAATAACAACTATTTTCGAACCTATCAATCATTTTTTTAAAAAGATTTATAACTTGTCAAATTCGATTTGTTCACACCACTATAAGATGAGTTATGATTACCAAATTATGAGGAGCTATTTTAGATTACTTAATATGCAGAAAATATAGTTTTTTAATTAAATTTCTAATTTAGTAATAGGCTTGACTACAAAAATAGCATTAGAGGTTCAAAGGTTATAAAATTTCACAAATTCTATATATATACATCAATATTTGAAGAGAAAAATTCATTTTTGATCATATTTTAGAGGTATTGTTCGATTTTTGTTCTGTTAATTTTTTATTATCAATTTTAATCCTATAAATGACAATATTGTCCAATTCAATTTTTCTTTCATCCAAATTTATATTATTTCAACTTATCTGATAATTATTTGTGCATGTGGCAATTTAGTTTACATTATTTTTCAAATAATAATGCTACATCATCATACCACATCATTTAATGAATAAAAAAACAAAAAAAAAAATCATTAACTAAAATTAAGAAAAACATAATTAAAAAAAATAAAAACAAGATTCTCCACCCTTCCTTAACAAAAATGGAATTTCCTTTCAAAAATCCTTACAAAAGCAAATCCCCAATGACACCCAAGAACCCTAATTTCTAAATCCAACCCTTAACACCAAAATCTTTCAAGAATTGAGGCACTTGGCCTCACCTCTTTGCATCAATTCGTTTCACCACAATAATTGTATAGAAAAAAGAAAATCATAATAAAAACATTTTAACTAGAATTTATCTCGAGTTCTATCCATGGCTGCATCTTTTCTCAGTGGGTTCCATGGTCAACTCCTTTCTTCTTTTCTTTGACATAGTTTTGCCAGTTTAATTCTCTGATTTTGATTTGATTTATTATTATTATTATTATTATTATTATTATTATTATTATTATTAGTTTTTGAACAGATAATGGAGGAAGAAGGGAGATTTGAAACGGAAGTAGCAGAGGTGCAAGCATGTTGGAACTCCGAGAGATTCAAGCTGACGCGCCGCCCCTACTCCGCCCGCGAGTGGTGGCGCTCCGGGAAACATCTGCCAGAGCTACGCCTCCAATGAGATGGCGAAGAAGCTTTGGAGAACTCTCAAAACCCACCAAGCCAATATGAGAATTGATTGAAATTTGAATTTAGAAATCAAGGTTCTTGGGTGTGATTATGGATTTGAATTTTGGGGATTTGATTTCTTAGGGTATTTTTGAAAGGAAGTCTCATTTTTGTTAAGAATGGGTTGGGAATGTTGTTTTTCAATTTTTCTTTAATTATGTTTTTCTTAATTTAGTTAAATTTTCTTTTTAAATTTATTAAATGATGTGGCACGATGATACAACATTTTTCTTGAAAATAATGCAAAATAAATTGCCCATGCACAAAAAATTATCACATAAATGGAAATAATGGAATTGGGGAGGTGTGTAAGTCGCTCGTTGAAAATTAACTAAAAAATACAAATTTCTAAAAAAAAAAAATTAAAATTGGACAATATTATTAATTACGGAACTAAAATTAATAATAAAAAATTAATAAGATCAAAACGTATTAGGACATGATAAAAATGAATTTTTCTCATAATTTAAAATGTCTAAGTTGCAAGTACCAATGAATGGCAGAGGCACACGTGTATGTCACCCATAAATGGAAACAAAGTATGGTTCTCAAGATTCACAATAATTCAACAACTTTATGTATCTTTGCTCATGAGACAATAAAAGGGAAAATGGCCCAAATTATCTTATAAATTTTCATCTCATTTTATTATTTGATATAGTAATACATCCCTAAATAACTTTAAATATAGATTTTGAGCTCAAAATATCCATTTTTTCCTAAGTCAAAGGATAATTGTGGGGTCATGTCAGAATTTGGTGACTTTAATGTGCAAATACACTGTTTTCATTCATTTATTAATTTGGACATTTGATCACTGTTCAGAAATACAGTATTTGCACATTAATTGTTAATTTATTTATAGTTTGTTATTAATTTATAATACTAATTAATAGTTTATAATACTAATTAATAGTACTAATTATAGTTCGAAAATAGTGTTTCCTAATTATTTTCGAACATTATGTATTATAGCAATAATATTGTATAATAATGTTTCGAACATTATTTTCGAAAACTATTCACTAAATAATACTATTAATTAATTATTTTACTCATGCTCAAGTGATACCAACTACTATTTATTTATTAATGTAGGCAACAATTGTATAATTTATTTTCGAAAATTACATGAAGATTATATCTTCGAAAACTTTAATTTCTTAATGTTCGAAATTTTGACATGCACTGTTAATAATATTTTATTCATTTAAACCTATTATTAATTATTAATTAATTAATTAATGTAGGCATGATTTATTTTCGAAAATTAGTGAATTGCCATAATTTTCGAAAACTATGATTTGTTAATCTTCGAAAATAAAGACATGCACTTTTAATAATATTTTATTCATTTTCCCTTATTAATTAATTATTAATTAATGTAGGCTGGTTTTTCGAAAATTAGTGAATTGACCTAATTTTCGAAAATTATGATTTTTTAATCTTCGAAAATAAACACATTCACTTTTAATAATATTTTATTCATTTTTCCTTATTAATTAATTAATTAATTATTTATTTATTAATTTAGTCTCGTATGAGCATGACTTTTTTTCGAACATTAAAACTGTCTTAATCTTCGAAAATTGACTTGTGTTAATCTTCGAAAATTCTAATTTGTTAATTGTCGAAAACTATGTCTTGCACTTTATTACTTTAATAATATTTTAGTCATTCTTCCCTATTATTAATTATTTATGTATTTATTTATTTTCGAAAACTGATTTGAAATGGCTTTTTGTTCGAAAATAATTTTGCAGTTAATGTTCGAAAATTAGGTTTTGTTAATGTTCGAAAATATTTCATGCACTTTTAATAATATTTTATTCATTTTCTCCATATTAATTAATTATTTATTAATTAATTTATGCATGGAATTGCATGACTTATTTTCGAAAATTAGTGCACTACACTGAATCTTCGAAAATTAGGTTGTGTTAATGTTCGAAAATTTGGTTGTGTTAATCTTCGAAAACATGCCATGAACTTTTATTAATATTTTATTCATGTAAACCTAATAGTAATTATTTATTTATTTATTAATTTAGGCATGAACTTATTTTCGAAAATTAGTGCACTATACTAAATCTTCGAAAATTCTACTTTCTTAATGTTCGAAAACTTTAATTTGTTATAATCTTCGAAAACATGTCATGCACTTTTATTAATATTTTATTCATTGACAACTATTATTAATTATTTATTTATTTATTAATTTATTTAGGCATGAAATTATTTTCGAAAATTAGTGCACTACACTTAATCTTCGAAAATTCTGTTTTCTTAATGTTCGAAAATTAGTTCATGCACTTTTTAACAATTTTAGTAATACATTCACTCCTATTGTTAATTAATTATTTAACTATTTTAGTAATTCATTCACTCCTACTGTTTAGCTCATTTTCGAACTTTTTCGCATTCTGGAAAAATAAATAATTAATAATATGTAACACTATTAAATTTTTCGAAAATGAGCAACACTATTAAAAACGGCATTTTTCGAACATTACAGTATTTTTCGAACTTTTACTATTAAAATTACCATGAATAAAATAATTGGTAGTGCATGTCCAAAGTTCGAAAATAATATATTATTAATATATTTTCGAAAATGCATTACTAATGCAATCATTCGAAAATAATATTATAATAATCCATGTTACACTTTATATTTTCGAAAATAATATATTATTAATATATTTTCGAAAATGCATTACTAATGCAATCATTCATTGTTATATTATCAATAATCCATGTTACACTTTATATTTTCGAAAATAATATATTATTAATTGACGCTAAAAGGAAAGGTGAGAAATGGGCGAAAATTGGAAATGGTCCATATGTTAATCCTACGCCCAAGGAAATTGGCGAAAACTAAATTCGAAAATTATTACATATTATTACTAATGTTTTCAAAGATTATAATTTGAGAAATTAAATGTTTTCGAAATTTGCCTAAGGAAAATGCTCAAATTAAAATACTTCTACTCGAAAATTATTAATATTATTAAAAGATCATGTCCCAAATTTTCGAAGATTAGTATTATGTTTCGAAGATTAGTAGTTGTATTAATTTTCGAAAATTGTATTATATTCGACAACAGTATTATATAAAAATATATAATTTTCGAAAAATACTTATAAAGTATGACACTTATTATTAGTGTTTTCGAACATTATAATTTTCAAAAATAAAAATGTTTGAAAAATTTTATAGGAATTTTCGAAAATGAAATACAATGTTTTGGAAAATTACTAAAATTATAATTAATTTTTTCGAACATTATCATGTAGTTTTCGAACATTAATTATAATGTTTTCCAAAATTATTAATATTATAACAATGAAAAATAATAATCTTGGAACATAACTTTTCAAACATTTGTGAATATTCCTAATTTTTGAAAGTTTGTGAATATTTTCGAAAATTTTATACCCATTTACTACTATTTTCGAAAATTAGTATACCCACTTACTACTAATTTTCGAAAATTTGTGAATATTACTAATTTTCGAAAGTAGGTGAATGTTTTCGAAAATTAGTATACCCATTTACTACTAATTTTTAAAAATTTGTGAATTTTACTAATTTTCGAAAGTAGGTGAATATTTTCGAAAATTAGTATACCCATTTACTACTAATTTTCGAAAATTTGTGAATTTTACTAATTTTCGAAAGTAGGTGAATATTTTCGAAAATTAGTAATACCCATTTACTACTAATTTTCGAACATTTGTAAATGTTTTAATTTTTGAAAGTTTATTCACAAATTGTCGAAAATTTTATACCCATTTATTTCTAATAATATGATAGGAGTCAAAATAACATGAATAAAATAAAATTAAAAATGCATGTTTTAATTTTCGAAGAATAACAAATGAATATTTTCGAACAATAAAAAAGTAGATGACACAATAATAAAATATTAGTTTAATAACATTAATCGAAAACTTGGTATGACATTAAAATTTTCGAAAACTTGGTATGACACAACAATAAAATATTAGATTAATGTTACTTGGTATGACACAATAATAAAATATTAGTTTAATGACATTAATCGAAAATTTGGTATGGCACAACAATAAAATATTAGATTAATGTTACTTAGTATGACACAACAATAAAATATTGGTTTAATAACATGAATAAAATAAAATTAAAAGTGCATGTTTTAATTTTCGAAGAATAATAAATTAAAGTTTTCGAACAATACAAAAGCAGGATTTTCGAAGATTAAGTCTAGTGAACTAATTTTCGAAAATAAGTCATGCAATTGTAAGCCTAAATAAATTAATTAAAAAATAATTAATTAATTAATAATAGAGTCAAAATAACATGAATAAAATATAATTAAAAGTGCATGTCCATATTTTCGAAGAATAACAAATTAAAGTTTTCGAACAATACAAAAGCAGGATTTTCGAAGAATAAGTCTAGTGAACTAATTTTCGAAAATAAGTCATGCAATTGTATGCCCTAAATTAATTAATTAATAAATAATTAATTAATTCGAAAATTGCATAGTAATGTTCGAAGATTAAAATTTTCGAAAATGATAATGTTCGAAAACATTAATAATAATATTATAAATTGTCGACAACATTATTAATAATTTTCAAAAATTTCTATGCAATTTTCGAAGATTATTATTTTCGAAAATAATAATCTTCGAAAACATGAATAAAAATATTAAAAATTGTCGAAAACATTATTATTAATATTCGAAAATTCCTATGCAATGTTCGGAGATTACTATTTTTGAAAATAGTAATGTTCGAAAACATTAATAATAATATTGAAAATTTTCCAAAACATTATTAGTAATTTTCGAAAATTCCTATGCAATTTTCGAAAATTATTATTTTCAAAAATTATTATTAATAATATGTATAATAATGTTCCAAAATTATTACTATAATATTAAAAATTGTCAAAAACATTATTATTAACTTTCAAAAAATTTCTATACAATTTTCGAACATTATTATTTTCAAAAATAATAATATTCGAAAACATGAATAATAATATTAAAAATTGTCGAAAATATTATAATTAATTTTTGAAAATTCCTATGCAATGTTTCGAACATTATTAATATTTAAAAATAATTTTGAATGACACTAATTACTACCTAATGTTTCGAACATTATTACATATATATGAAACAAAAAATTTCGAACATTACATATTGCAAATGATTTGACCATGCTCTTACTAATTACCCCACCTACTTTGTGGCATTTAGTATTATTACCTAACAAATAAAATTTTCTAAAACAAATTATTAGCTAACAAACAGTATTAATACTCGAAAATAGTTATAAATGTTATAAATTATTTTCGAACAATAAGCCATTTCAAATCAGTTTTCAAAAATAAATAAATACATAAATAATTAATAATAGGGAAGAATGACTAAAATATTATTAAAGTAATAAAGTGCAAGACATAGTTTTCGACAATTAAAAAATTAGAATTTTCGAAAAATAACACAAGTCAATTTTCGAAGATTAAGACAGTTTTAATGTTCGAAAAAAAGTCATGCTCATACGAGACTAAATTAATAAATAATTAATTGATTAATTAATAAGGGAAGAATGACTAAAATATTATTAAAATAATAAAGTGCAAGACATAGTTTTCGACAATTAACAAATTAGAATTTTCGAAGATTAACACAAGTCAATTTTCAAAGATTAAGACAGTTTTAATGTTCGAAAAAAAGTCATGCTCATACGAGACTAAATTAATAAATAAATAATTAATTAATTAATAAGGAAAAATGAATAAAATATTATTAAAAGTGAATGTGTTTATTTTCGAAGATTAAAAAATCATAGTTTTCGAAAATTAGGTCAATTCACTAATTTTCGAAAAACCAGCCTACATTAATTAATTAATTAATTTATTAATTAATAATTAATTAATAAGGAAAAATGAATAAAATATTATTAAAAATGCATGTCTTTATTTTCGAAGATTAACAAATCATAGTTTTCGAAAATTATGGCAATTCACTAATTTTCGAAAATAAATCATGCCTACATTAATTAATAAATAAATAAATAAATAAATAAATAATAATAGGTTTAAATAAATAAAATATTATTAACAGTGCATGTCAAAATTTTCGAACATTAAGAAATTAAAGTTTTCGAAGATATAATCTTCATGTAATTTTCGAAAATAAATTATACAATTGTTGCCTACATTAATCAATAAATAATAATTTGTATCACTTGAGCATGAGTAAAATAATTAATTAATAGTATTATTTAGTGAATAGTTTTCGAAAATAATGTTCAAAACATTATTATACAATATTATTGCTATAATACATAATGTTTGAAAATAATTAGGAAACACTATTTTCGAACTATAATTAGTACTATTAATTAGCATTATAAACTATTAATTAGTATTATAAATTAATAACAAACTATGAATAAATTAACAATTAATGTGCAAATACTGTATTTCTGAACAATGATCAAATGTCCAAATTAATAAATGAATGAAAACAGTGTATTTGCACATTAAAGTCACCAAATTCTGACATGACCCCACAATTATCCTTTAACTTAAGGAAAAATGGGTATTTTGGGTTCAAAATCTATATTTAGGGTTATTTAGGGATGTGTTTCTATATCAATGGATAAAATGAGATGAAAATTTATAAAAATAGGTAATTTGGACCATTTTCCCGACAATAAAATGTGAAGAGAAGGATTCCCATCAGGAAAATTATAACAGTAGATTTAGATTACTGTTTGGGTAATAGATATAAATTGAGAAAATTTAAGTGTGATCAATTTTTACAATCCAATGTGAGT
The DNA here is from genome assembly GCA_028654395.1 of Scutellaria barbata. NCBI lineage: Eukaryota > Viridiplantae > Streptophyta > Magnoliopsida > Lamiales > Lamiaceae > Scutellaria > Scutellaria barbata. Next base: position 1,213,909 of record CM053653.1, on the reverse strand, counting down.
GTATCTATGGATTTGTTTATTTTTAAAAGCTGAGAAAATAGTATTTACAAATTCTTTTATTTCAAAATCGATTAAGAAAATATGAAATTTAGGTTGACGTTTGAGTTCAAATATGAAATTGCGCATTGTACACTCTTCAACTTGTCCCCCCTCCTAATTTTGATATTTTTCTACGGCTTAAATTTTAAACCATTTTAATAAGAAAAGATAATAAATAAAAAATTGATACATGTAGAAATAATGAAAAATAAAAAAATTCTTCGAACCCTTGGAAAGTAAAAATAAAGCTCGTAGACCCGATTATTAATGCAATAAATAAAACATTTTGGGAGGGAAAAGAAACAATAAAAAACACAAAAGATCTCCAATCATAGGGCTAGATTTTGACTGACAATTGATAATGTAACACGTATATCCACATAAAGTTTTTATTTTTGTGTGTGATTTAGATGGTGTTTAGTTAAATTTGTTTATAAAATATTTTTTAAACTTATAATTAAATTGTTATATTTCATTTTAGAGTTAAAAATTTTGAAGGGTTTGAAAATAAAATAAGATTATGGAGTTGGTAAATGTTAATAATAATAATATTTAATTTAACTGCATTTTCACCTAGTCACTTAACAATATTTATAGACTTATAACTTTAATTTATTTTTGTTCTATAAATTCTAGAAATGACAACTTTGTTGAGTCTCACGTGAACTTTAAAGATTAATTGACGCCAAAACAAATTTATAGAGATTATTATGTTAAATATCAATGATTGATAAATATATAATCAGCAATCAATTATAATTAATAATCATATATAATGTGTAATCAACTAAAATACATGTAAAAAATCAATAAAAACAAAAGATCAAGGTGCTGGGGTCATAACTTTTAAATAAAGTTTTGACTAGTCAAAATTGAATAATATGTACAAGCACAAAATTATTTTATTATTAATTGCATATCAACCAGCTTTTATCGTAATTTTCATATCCTTTGCTTTTTGCTTAAAGTTTCTTTTCGACTTTTTTGTACATCTTATTTAAAATTCTCGACAATTGTTTGTGATGAATTTTAGATTAATGCTTTCTAGGGTTTTTATTCCAATTTTAAATTACAATCAAAGTATGCATTTAACGAGTACATTAATATAAATTATGTTACTATTCAAATTAGTTTGAATTTTTCATAAACTTTACAACTATGTTTGATGCCGTTTGTTATCAATCAAATCGAGTTGTATATAAACAGTAAAATTAATTCCTCATTCGAGTTAAACCAACATACTGATCATGTTAAACAAATTCCATGATCGATCATAAATTGCATTGATTGTTGATATAAATTGATTATTACCAAAATAATTCCATAATTAATAAAAAATTAAATCTCATCAGAATTTCGAATTTACCAGTAGTGTGGGCACTGAATGAAGCATGTACGTCATGAGTACACTCTTATGAATTAAGAAAGGGAAAAACTTTTAGAATTTTAATTGATAAAATAAAAGGGAAAAAGGGGAAGATATTCGGGTCCAACAACAAGGATCGCTTTATGAAGCTTTTCAGGAAAGCTCTTTATTATTCTCACAATCACAATCTGAGTTTTTATTATTTTTTCAAATATACTTCTAATTTACGTCTAATAAATTAAAAAATCATTTGACATCCAAATACGATTAGACATCTCAATATCGTTAGGCAAATTGAGATGTTTTAGGATAAATTTCATAATAAAACTTAATTTATAAATTAGTTCTTAATTCATTAAGGCAAATTAGTGCACTTTAAGAACAATTTTCATCCAACCTGTCTTAAAATGAAAGAAAAATATAATTAATTCAATTCATTAAGTGTAATACTGATTAATATTAAAATTGATTTTTTATACTTTTATTCATAAAATTAAGAAAATAAAAAAATTTTAATTTATGAATTGCATTATACAAATCAAGATCGTCCCACAATTACACTAACTTATTTTAACTATCTAAAATATAAATAAATAATGAATATAAATAAATTTATAGATATAAATAAAAAATAAATTTTATCATTAAAATTTAAATTTAGAATTTATAATACAATATTAGGAGAATGGTACATAAAGAAAGACAGGGAAAGTGAAAGCACGATTTATTATGTCAGAATATGTGAGGAAGAATTCGCTTTCCTTTTCAATAAATCGTTACCCAATCACAGCCATCAAATTAACGAATGCGGTTCTGCCACGTGTACAAAGTGAACTAATCAGACGCGTCTCTATTTTTGTCCTTACCTTAATAATTTATATTTTTTGGATTCTTGAAAAAGCAGAAAATTTAATCACAAAATTGATCATTCAAACAACTATGAACATGAAACTTGTAAGTATGTAACGATTTTGAGGCCCATTCAACAGCAATATTTATTTTACTATATTATTAGGAATTGATGTTTTTATTTTACTTTTTCTCGGATGTTGACAAGTGTAGAATAATGGTTACATATTATTACGACATTTTTTACATATAAAAAAACTATTACACGTGGATAAAACCCATTAATAAGACTCTTAATCATTTGACCAAGAAAATATCACAACATGATACATATCAATTTTTTATCATTGCATGTGCATCCAAAATATTAATAAAATCACTATCTATTACACAAATCACAATATCATAAACTTTTGACGAGATCTTTTGTTATGAAATTATGTTGCAACCTTCTAATGAATTGCTAAAAATACATATAACCTACAAGTTACAAATCTCATGTATTCACTGATCACAGCTAATGTAGTATTTAGTTAGATTATTAAAATACACTTGTAACAATCCGACATCTTAAATATGATATGAACCAAAAATTTAAAATAAAGAATCTTGTATGTGCAATCGAAAATGTTGGGTCAAATTGATCTCCAGATGTATCCAACATCAATTAAGTGGTAATATTTTGTAATATATTCATTAAATCTAATAGAATTACTTTAAAAATGTACATTTCACCAAAAATAATATCTAGGGAACTTGTAATTCAAGAGTGACATGTGGCATGGCATGTCTATTCCGAAACACTTGGTCTTCAAAATTTGGTCTCGAGATAGGATCTATGGATAAGGTGGGGCAGGTCGGGTCAGATCCCCCTCTCCACCAATACAGATAAAATTCTTTCCGTTCATTCTCATTTATTTGGAAATTAGTCAAACGAGAATTTGATCATGTCATCGAGCTTGCCCATGAGTCGATCGTGAACCAATCGAATCGTTGATGGTTTGGCGGTGATACTCATGGGCTCGGCTTTTGAATTTTTAATGAGAAAGAGGGAGTGAATATGAGCCCTTTTGATTCTTGTAAATTGGCAACCAGCCCAGCAGAATCTCCATTCGGTATATTCTTAACCTACGCCTCTCATAGGGTCACGTACGTGCCCAAATCCCATAGATTTTGAATTTGTTCCAACTTTTTGTGCACCCCACTTTTATTTTTATTTTATTTTATTTTCCTCAACTTTTGTCCATAGTTTCACATGCATTATCCTGTCTCGATATTTATGGATTTTTGATAAGATAAATCGTCGATTTATTTATTTTATTATTTATCAATCCTTTCTTTTTTTATTAGTATATATGCTTTCTTGATATTTGTCATAGCGTTCTAGAATATTTAATTTTTTTTTGGAAAGTATAAAATCATTGTGATGTTACACTTATAGGGAATTTTATATCTTACCGCTTCATTGTCGAGTCCTTTAGTTTTATATCTTAAATCTTTTTTAAATATTTATGTGATGTCACTTACTAATCACTAGTCTCATTCATAAAATATTTGCCCCTTATTTTTTGAGTACGATAAAAGTTGAAGTACTAGATTTTTGAGATTTGAAATTGATTGCAAATAACTTCATGTTTTTAAGTAAGATTAAAATGTATAAAAATGAGATCATGATCTGGCTATTAAGTATATGTTAAGCCAAATCTAAAAAATTAGAACAAATGTGATTCTCAAAATAGTCGAAAAAGATAAATAGATAAGTACTTTTAGTGCTAATTAAATAGATTAGTAGAATATGTATCATGAGGTATAGATAGAGTAATTAATGAGATAAATGTGATTATGGTATGGAGAAAGTGAATGGATTCTGAAATGACTAAAATGCCTTTCTAAATTGAGTGCTAAACATCTGCAAAAAGCAAAATGCTACTAGTGTAAGGTGCTATTTGTGGAACAACATTTGTGTACCATGGAAAAGGCATAAAGCTAGGGTTTGAGTTGTGAGATGCCCCATTTGATGGGACTCAAAAAGGATAAGATGAATTTCATGAAAATGATGGTCATGGAATTTTATTTTATTTCAAACGAAAATAATAATAATTTTTATTTATATATGTTGATTTTTTGGATTCACGACATTGGATAAATTGGAGTCCATACGTACGTAGTGTATTACAACTCACATGACCATGATTTTACTAGCTTCATCATTTCAATATTGCAAAAGTTGAAACATAATTTTATATTAAACGCTAAATTTAAAGACTTTAGATGATGTGGATCATAAAATAAATTGTCTTTAACTCCTAATTTGGATCTTCACCTCAATAGTAAGGTTGTTGAGATAGATCTTATTATAATAAGTATTAGGAGTTGATTAACGGTTTTTTTTTAAAATAAAAACAAGAAGGGATATCATTTTATTTCTAAAATAAAACCTTTATTTTAACAATCTTCTTTAAATTGTATTTCAATTTATATTCGTTCACACACATGCACACACAAGAAAAGGCATTGTTTATTAAATACTTTAATAAATTATGCTACATTTCAGCTGCAATGAACCAATAATGGGTATACCAAGCATTCCACTTAATCTAATTTCTAAATAATAAATCAAATATCATGAGTACCATATAAAGGAAGACATAATTATTTTTTACTGACAAACCTTATGAAATCTTTGGAAGAAAAAGAAAAAGTTAAGATAGTGTCATGTGTTCATGTTCAGATGTCACGAGATTTATAATTTAAGTGATACTTCATTATTATAAAAATAGATGTTATGAATCACATAAGTTTTTTAAATATATGATTATGTTCAAAATAAGTTTTTTAAATATATGATTGTGTTCAGATCAAATCCTCACAATCGAGGTTGATGAGTTTGATCAAGGAGACATAATCTGTAAAACAATTGTTCAACTTGCAATAATAATTCTAATTAAAAATTTTGTTAACTGATCAAAACAATTATAACATCTTGGAACATATACCCCTCTCATAATATTTGGGTATGACGAGTTTTTATTTGTACAAACTTAGTTTTAAGGCATATGATATGATCATGTTTTGATATGAATAAAAGAATCAATTTCACAAATCAATTAGGGAATGTTTGGAAGGAATCTTTCCTAATTGGATTTTGGATTTCTAAATTTTAATGAATGTTTGTTTTTGTATTTAAATTAGGATTACAAAATTCAAATACAATCACTACTATTTATATTACTATCATCTAACCATTATCAAATACATTTTTCATAATAAAACGTCATATTAACCCACATTTTTCTAATAAAATATTAAATCAACCTACCTTTTTCAATGTTGATTTGATATTTACAACATAAGTCTATCCCACTAAATTCTCAAACAAACATACAATTTCACTATTTAGCATTACTATAAAATCCTGAATTTCAATAGCAGGATTTCCACACACCCTCTAAAAGCCCCTTCCCAACAAACCTTGGGATACTTAATAATTTTTTTTTTTAAACATTTGAACTAATTATTTTGTTAGTTTTTCTAATTATCTAATGATCTTGGCAAATCTAATCTTTTTTTCACTTTGTAAGGGGACAAATGCCTAGAGACAAGGCACAAATGTGGGAGCATCAATCAACTTGGTACAAATTTAATGTCTAATTTTCAACAAGAGTTGGGATTGTGTAAACTGTTTTTCTTTTGAGTTTATATCCTCATAGGATGGCTAGATTTACTTGTCGGATTTGTGCCTAAAGCAGTATTTATCTTTGTTAGATCCCTAATTTAAAAAAAAAAAAAAAAAAAATATATATATATATATATACACACACACTTTGATATGACTATGCTTCCATTATGTGTGGTGATGATGTTTTTCCTGAAAAGGAATTTGGCCAAAAAAACAAAAATTTGTAAGGTCCATTTAAAAAAAAAAAAGTTTTTAATATATACTCCTTCACCCTTCACCCATTCCAAAATAAAATAAATTTCATTTTAACAAAAAAAAAAATTATTCAAAATAAATATCATTATAAAATTTCAAGACATACTTACCTATAATGTTCAAGAATATCCTCATTTACTTATATCAATATCAAAGAGGGTTGCTAAGAAAAAATAGAAAAATGTTTCTATATAAGTATATATTTATATAGGGGGAGATCAGACTTTTTATTACCTATCTTTATAATCTATATGAAAAAAATCTAAAACAACATTTATTTTGAAATTGAAGAGTAATATGTATGTTAATGTAGTGAAACATATGGGCTTGATTGTCGTAATTCCTTCAATTAAAATTGTCTATGCTAGTTTGAATTATTTGATGATTAAATAAGTTAAAATACAATTTGTTAAATATTATTACACTTTAAAAGTCCATATATGAATAGTTCAAATTGAAGATGATTTTTTCTTTTCTTCGAAAATGTTTCCATAAAGTATTTGACCTTTCAAAGAAATAAAATAAAACAAAAATGGGCTAGACTATTAATTATAGGCTTTAATAGGCTTTTATTTGATGATTAAATAAGTTAAAATACAATTTATTAAATATTATTACACTTTAAAAGTCCATATATGAATCGTTCAAATTGACGATTATTTTTTCTTTTCTTCGAAAATGTTTCCACACATGCACTCTATAATGTGTGACCTTTCAAATGGGCTAGACTATTAATTATAGGCTTTAATAGGCTTTTATTTTGGTCTGGCCCACTAATATTTGGACCTTTCATCCAACATTTCCGGCCCAAAGTAGTTAATCAGGTGTATCCCATGATAATTACATATTTATATACTACATACTCCAAAAAAATAAATTTTTTTTTTCTGAAAATTATTAAATTAAAATAATTAATCTTAGAGACTAAAGAATTATTTTGAAAACTATATAACATATAGTAATACTAAATTGAGCAAATTTAATCAACAAATATATTTTCCGGGATCAGCATATTGGGCTTGAAGCTACATTAGTAGCCATGACTATCAATCAACCCATATGTCTCAGAAAAAAATAAGACATTAAAATTTAAGATAAAAAATAAGGAAAAAAGATAAGACAAGGTTCCTTGATTTTTTTTTAAATTTTAAATTATATAAGATTGTCTCACAAATAAAATTTATTGAGATGTAAAATCATTATGTACCATCCAAACCCAATTTTTTAATTTAACTTTATTTTATAGTTTATGAATTTTGTGAAATGATTCTGTTGAAGTCTAATATACCTAGAATTTCTGATGCAAATAGACGTGTCATAAGTTTTTATGTTTTATTTAAGTGAGTGTTCATACATCATTTTCTCTCATTAAACTTTTATGTTTTTGTTTTTATTTACATGGAGGATTTCAGTATTCAAAATTTGAATGCTTAATGAAATAATGTAAGATATAAAATTGGCTTTAAAAATCAAATATAAGTAAATACAATTACTGCAAAAAATTTAAAAAGTATGAGAATCTAATAGATATAAAAAAAATTCTTAAGTCTTGTAGAAAATAAAATCTCACTTCAAAGTTTACAAAATTTCCTCATAAAAAAAAAACCCCCAAAAAGGAAAAATCATAATAAAGATATTTGTTTCTGTTTCATCAAAAAAGATTTTTTAATTTTTTTCTCTAAAAAACGGAAATAATCCCCAAATAATATTCTGAATCGAGGAAGAGGATTATTCAAAATAATCAACGACGAAATGAGAAGGCAAGGTGGGCACTACGGGGGTGATTCGGGCGGCGGCGGCGGCGGCGGCGGTGGTGGTCACCACGCATACGGCGGTGGCGCCGCTCAATTGCATCATCAGCACCAGAACAGTAAGTCTGGGTATTACCAGGGGCGCCACCAAGAGCAGCAGTCGCTCGGCGAGAAGGAGGGAGGTCAGCATAATAATCAATGGCAGTGGGAAAGAGATGGTCCTGAAGCTAAATTGCCTCAAACTGCGATGTCGCCGACGGCGCCTTTCTCCGAAGGCTAGTTTTTCCAATCTCTTCTCGTTGCTTTCGTTCGTTAGCTATATTTGTAGCAATTATACCACTTTTCTGTAGTGTATTTCATTAGTGTAAATTTTAAGAAAGATATTCACCAATCGAGATAGATATGGAGATAATTCCCACCGGAGAGATCTCTCAATTGTAAAGCTACTGTGAAGCGGTTATTGTTTGAGGTGCTAATTGTATGAATTTGATCAGATTGTGTAACTATAATCTGGAAAGTTGTCCCCGTTTGTTGCTTTATTGAGAGATTCTTTGAACGAGGTGTTGCATTAACAATTAAATGCTTTGATTCTTGTTGAAGATCTTTTTCGTGCCATCCTTCTAGTTTTTCGAGAACATCATGGATCAGCTGGAGTTTTGTAATGTCAATGCTTAAACCAGCCTCCTAGGGTTTAGGAGCTAGCATATGCTGATTCATGAGATTTTCAAGATTTGTAAACTTCCTTTATCTCGTGGAACTGCATGGAACATAGCTAGAAGTTTGACTGTCAAACAAGGCATAATGAAGGATGTTTTGATAACTAATTGGAAGTTGAGTCAGGTATGAGCTTGGCATATTAATGGCTATTTATGAAATTTTAACTGTTGGGTTGTGTAATAGTTATGTTTAAGAAGTCAATGCAGTGGTCTCTAACATGGATGTTAATTTGAACTGTCAATCTTGCAAAGAGTGTAAATCTGATTGATTGCTTCTCTGAATGGTTGATAAGCATTCAGGTTCTGTTCGTGGGATAATAAACAATTGTCCTGTTTTCTGGCCTCTGGCAGGGGAAAACAATGAAATTGGTCATATCATCAGTAAAGACCTTAACTTGATGTGTGGATTTTCCTGCCTTTGGTGAATTTGAAAATGAGACAATAACCTACTGATATTTGTTTCGAGAATTAGCAATTTGCTTGTAAAGAGATCTGTTATTTGACTAAAAAAGAAAGTGGATTTGTAAAGGATTGTTGATGGAATCAAACTGTTTATTTTATTAGCTTTGCTCATTGCTTTAGAAATGACTTAGTAAATCAATAAACTTAGTTAAAAAGGGTTTGCTTGGCTTGTTTAAGGTTTTAAAGGAATTGGTAACATCTTTTAGTTGCTCCCATCACATCCTAGTCCCAGGACCAGGTATGTATGTCACTGTCTCATGGAGGCTCTCATAAATCATATGCTTCACGAAACTGTTGTTTTTTTTTTTGATCTTCTGTGTACTTTAGATAATGACTAGGTATGAGGTCCACTGTTTTGCTGTCGCTATGTAAAAGCTATTCACCCACTCCCAAGTGACGTTTATCCATACCAACTCCGCAAACTCATAACCTCCATGACAGTAGCTTGATGACTGAAACAAAATCCTAAAGCACATTAACAATTACATAGTTCAGTCCTAAAAGGCAGTAGGCTCTTGTTAACATATAAATTTAACATCTGTACTGTAAATTCAAATTTGGCCAAGCAAGACAGCTGTCTTAAAATCTTCAAAATCTGGACGATGTAATGAAATTGGAGGATTAATACCCCCCCCCCCCCCCACACACAAAAGGAAAAAAAGAAAAGAAAACTCCTAACATAACTGGTATTTGTTTTCATAGGTCAAGGGCGTGAAACTCCTAGATCTTATTACCAAAGCCAGCGGTTGGATCCCCGTATGTCATTGGAGAGACAAGGTGGCGGAGATCATAGATCTCAGCATCATGAAGAGGATATGGATATAGGCTATGAAGATAATCGTGTCCCACAGACTTTTGAAGGTCTTGAACAGAGGTTCCTCGATGACATAATGAAACTTAGCAAAGAACAAACTGAAGCGGAGGATGCTGAAAATGCTAGACATAGAGAGGTTTGTTCTGGCTCTACCTAATATTTATTAAGCATATTTTGACCATTTTTTTTGTTTTTTTAAACATACACTCTTGCTAAAGTTAAAAAAAAAAAAAAAAAGGGTAATTTTGTTCTTTCCCGTGATGCCCACAAACCTTGCTGCTATTTGCGTAGCTGCAAGGAAAGATGAATAGACCTGTCTGATCTTTTAGTTTTAATGTACTTTTACACTGGTTCTTGTGAATGATCTAAGCATTCTAGAGCAAATCAGGTAAATAATATAGTGAGATAAGGTTGAATGATGTACTAGTTGTTATGAGACCTCATAATATTTCATAATACTGATTTGCCGAGAGGTGTTATAGTTCTTTACTTGAAAGATCTCTTTAAGTGTGTACTATCTTTTCTTACATCTGTCAATAACCTACTTCAGTTAAGATACCTTGTCAAGTTCTCCATATTCTTACCAAATGCATATGTACTTTTAACTTTATCTTCAGAGTTTTTCCAAAATTGGGATAGCACGCTTTTTTTTTTTTAAATAAATACAACTAATATAAAATGTGAGCTGGCATTACTTTTTTAAAGCTGGAGATTGTATAAGAGTATTTCTGCTTTGGTGAGGAAATCAGTTTGTTCAAACAGGACCATTTCAGTTTGTTAAAACAGGACCATACCAACAAGTAAATCTGTAATTAGTTGGATGGGAAACATGCTTTTCCTACATAACAGTTTGTCTCATTTAATACAGAACTTAATCAGGTTCTGGGTCTGGATAGAAATTTAGTGACCATGTCCTTGTTCTCTGTGTAATCATGTTTCAGAGAATAAACATAATCAACGCACAATACGAAGAGCAGTTATTTGCACTCCGAGCCCGGCATGCCAGTCGAAGAGACGAGTTTCTCCAGAGAGAATCCCAAGCAAGACAACAGAAATATCAACAGATTGTTATGGATCAGTATCCCTCCAGTAACCTTGGCCCTAGTAACGATCCTCGTTGTCTCAGTGCAGGGAATGCCTCAGCTGGAGAACCACACCGCTCTTACAACTCTGATTCGTACGACTCTTACAGAGAACGAGGCCGATTTCCAGGCAATGCTAGGGATCATGGTTATGAGCCTAAAGTTCCGTACCCAAGAGGGCGTGCTTATGACTCTGGTTCTCGCTATTATAATTAGATTTTCTAGCATAGCTTGTATCGTAACCATTCTCTCGAGTTTCATTCATGAAGTCGATCATCTACTGCTTCTTGGCCTACTTGAACTACATCAACTTGCTCCTTTCAGAGGATCTGATTCTCTATCTCTCTCACATTTTCTGAGACTATGCTGAGAGTTACGTGTTTGTAATGTGCTTTATTTTTCAGCAGTGAATGATCTGTAACACTAGCATAAATCAATTGACCCAAGAAGTTCATGTATTAGCCTGAGAGGGATTTTGTTCTTTTATGATTCTTGATTTATCTTGTCTAACTTTTAAACTTTATACAAGGTGAAATATACTAGGTGTGGTATTTGATGTATATATGAGTGTGGGTATTATTTATTTATTTTTGTCGGTAAAAAAGTTTTATTCCAATGAATTTATTTTTGGATACAAGGTGTACCCAAAAGCAAATACAAACTCAACAAACTTAACAATTTGAAATTCTCCTAGGATCCGAAATCTACAGAGACGCGTGTGTGTGGGTATGTGTTTGAGTACATTTTCTTCCTTTAATTATTTAGTGAGATTTTTTAGATTATTTTGTGGCTGTAATTTTATAAGATGAGCCAATCCACAATTGGGAATGTGCATCGGTCGGTTTGTACCCAAATCGAAAATTGAATTGCAATTTTTTTAACACCTAACCGAGTCATTATGTTCGGTTGTAGCTGAATTAACTGAAATTTTAGGGTTGAGTTTATTGTATAATAATTTTTTGATCAGATCTTATTTTTCAAGTCCACATTGATAGTAATTGATACTATTATGGCTCAATCCATAACACAACCTAATTTTCGATTAGGTTCGATTTTATCAAAGATTCCTCTCAAAGTAAAAGGAACATAAAAACCATTTAATAATTTTTAAAATTGAAATCTAACGAAATTTAAAAAACCAAACCAAAATGCACATTCAGGTTTTGTTTTTTGGTTTAATCGAAAAAATGCTCATCCCTATTCATGATCAATAATTCACCTCATGTCATGTTTGTGAAAATAAGTTTGATTAGTGGATAGTAAAATTTTGTTTGGTTTTATTATATCAATGATACTGTTTATATGAAATTAGATGATAATTATTTAGACTAGAACCAATATTAGGGTTTAAATTTCAAAATTTGCCTAGAATGATTAGGCCTAAATCATGTCACCTTTAGATTTAAAGCACTAAAAAAAAAAAAGATATTTTAATGGAAAAAAATTGACTAATGATTTTACTTTGCTTATGAAATTAAATTTAATAATTATCACCAGATCAGATCAGACGTTAATATTTAGACAGAGCAGCAACAGCAAAGCACCTTTCTTAGTATATACCCACCCCACCCCAACCCACCCTACCCCCACAAATCTTCAGCTAATTATTCTAATTGAAATTCTTAATAAGAATAAAATAAAATAAAATAAATAAGATTCTGATGCACACACATATTGAACCAAATTAAATTAAATATTAATATATAAGATTTTATTTTCGCAGGTAATAGTTTTCTCTGCAAATCCGGCAATCTCTCTCTCTCTCTCTCTCAAACTGATGAGCACTTCTGCAAATCTCCTCCGCCATTTCTGAGCCCGTGTCTTACTCATTCTATAAATACATTTATTCAAATAAAGACAATGGATAACGATGATAGCGCAGCTGCGATTTCTTCTAACTCCCCGCATTCTGAGCCGCGGCAAGAAGAGGAAAAAGAAGAAGAGCCCTCGTCGTTGGATGAAGATCAGAGAGTCTATTTAGTCCCCTTCAGGTGCATACATTTTCAACCAATTACGTATTCGAGTTATCATAATTAACTTTTTAAATTCTGGGTGGGAAAGTGTTATCGGAATTACTTCAAAATAGTTAGCTAGCGAACGAATCTGATTTGCGGAGGGAAAATAATTGAGAAGCAAATAAATTAATGAGAAGCCGTTTTCAAATTTACTTTGAAGACTGGTGCCGTTAAAACATATATCAGCAAGAGTTGGTGTTGGTTTGAATGCCCAAATCGCCTGGAAGCAACTTGGAAAAGATATATATACACTCATATATGTATGTATATGCCTGTGTGTATGTATACGGAGACTGGATTTATTTGTCTGTTTTGTTACAAGCTTTATTTCGCCTTCTTGAGCTGTGGTTTGAATTTTTTATTTTCTTTCTTGGTTCACTTTTTATCTCTTTTGATTGATTTTATCGTTGTAAGTGTTCTGGCATGGGGGTTTGGATTGGTAAGCTAGTTAGAGTCCTGTGACCACCCGTAATTGGGCAAGAAAAGCATAGAAGAAACAGGGCTATGTTCGATCTTATTTGTCTGAGTACTATTTCATATGCAGCTTGGATGTTAGTAAATGTTTTCTCGTTTTTTCTTTAGATGGTGGAAGGAGGCACAGGATCCTTCTTTATCAGAGGTAAAGAAGGGAATTCCATATGCTGCTTCCCCTGCTCCATTTGGGGGTCCAATGAAGATATTTAACAACATATTCAACTCAGATATAGCATTTAACCTAAGGAAAGAGGATGAATTGTTGTGTAATGGTGAAAGTGGTGAAGTTGGGATATCAAATAAGGACTATGCTTTGGTCCCTGGAGACATGTGGCTGCAGACACTGAAATGGTGAGTATGTTTCAGAATCCGTGCTACCTTATAAAAGAATGTTTCAGAATTTGTGCTAGGTTTGGTTCCTTGCATTGCTTAAACTTTGTATGTTCATTTGATATGATATTTTTCCATTTGCAATAATGTGTGGGAGATGCAAAGTATATGCTCATGCATGGCTGAAAGCTTGAATAGATATCTGTGAAATTTTAACTATAAATGTGAAAAGGTAGTAAGATTTTGACATATATGGGTGCTGGAAATTTTAACTCATTGGGTGTTGTTCCACTTGTGTGGGCTACCTCTGGGCATCTGCCAGGCGTCATTTGCTGGTTTGAGTTTACATAAGTCTTGGTAGTTTGATTATCTGCATTAATTAGCTTGGTGGAGTATTAATTGCCATTTTAGTGCACGTGGAATATGTTTGATTCAGATCTTGAGGGTTAGATTTTGTTACCCTTTTTCTCTTGTCTTCATATTTATCTTTCATCTTTAGATTTTCATAGACTGTCGTGCCATTCTTTCATTGACATTTTGATATATTATTATTTTGTTTCCTTATGTGTTGTGGTTCGCAAACTTGTTAATTTTGTTTGGTCTAGGCTGATATGAGCATTTCCCATGGAATCAAGTCATTAAGCATTATTAGTGCCACATTTATATACAATTTTTTTTTTTCCCTGTGCTGTTCAGGCACAGCGATTCCAAGAGTTCTTCAAAGGAAAGAAAGGGGTTCTCAGCTGTAGAAGAAGATATGTCGGATGTTTACCCGTTGCAACTTAGGCTTTCTGTTCTGTGGGATACCAATTTATTGGCTGTAAAAATAAGCAAAAAGGTTTGTGTTTTCTGAGCTGGTGTCAATTGTATTTTCTTCTTTTTTTCATCATTTATGAAATACAGCTTGTTGGCTATTCTGCTTAATATTCTCTTTCAGTTTTTTAATGGTATGTGAGCTGATGTTGTAATATTTTCTATTGAAGCAGCCAAAATCATGGAATCATTTTTAAATAAAAGCTTACTTTAAGCTACTGACCAATTAAGACTTGATGGCCTGCATTTGAAACAACAGTCTTATCATTCACCGCTTACTCTATGAGGAAAATGTGGTTCATTTCCAAAGTTGACTCAGTGTAATAGCTTCACTTATATGTAATTCAGTTTAATATTCTTCATTTTTATGTAAAGAATAATAAGCTCCTCATGCATGGGTATTACATAATTTCTGGATGCATCTTTCCATCTGATCTGGAAAATGAGAATAATTAATTCTCAATTTGTATTCTTGTTCTAAAGAGATAGTTGAGCCGTAAGTTTGGCCTGCTTAAGCAGAAATTGTTTTCCGTCCCATTTCAGAGTATTTATCGAGCATTTTTTCTTTATCATCTTTAAGTTTCTCTTTTCCTATAATTTTCAGGATAATTCAGTTGAGTGCTTCAGAAGAGCCTGCAAAATTTTTAATATGGAAGCTGATCCTGTGAGTGTAGTTTTATTGTCTCGAAAATGTTAGTTCATGACTTCATGTTTTATCCTGGAGACTGATACTCAACTCCACGCTCCGCAGTTACGGGTTTGGGATTTTTCTGGACAGACAACACTGCTTTTATTGAATGACCAAAATAAGATCTTAAAAGAGTCCCAAAAGCCATCAGAGCAGGACGTAAGTAGTAGATCTTACCTGAATTGATTAAGTGGTTATTTACTTTGATTCTGTTCATGCATCTTTAACTTATTACTCTTGCACCTCTAATGTGAAATATGCAATCGTTGAACTCGTACTTTGTCTGCAAAAATGGTTTGTTCTGTGCAATATTTTGTTTTTCTGAAGAGTCAACACCAAAATCCGTTTAGGATTTAATATGGCTATGTAATCAATCCCAGAATCACCCTTACCTTGTTAAAGAATAAGTAAAGAAGTTAAAAAATCCCAAGGAGACAAGTGATTCCCTTTTGTAAATGAATTTTCTTTTCACTTGTTTCAGTTGTTGTTCCTCGATAAGAAATGTGGATGAGTACCATGAACTTTCAGTTGTTTACTGCACCATTTTGTTATAAAGTTTCTCAAATTCTTGTTCCTACTTCTTTGATCTATCTTTTGCTGATATTAGCTTCAGTGAACCTTACTGAAATGTCTTGCTAATGATTAACAACTTTTTTTATTTAAATCTTTCCCTGATATTTTGACGCTTTACATTATCTACCTTTTTTATTTATTTATCTAAATTAACTTCTTTTCTTATGTTATTTTATGCAGTTGCTCCTTGAGTTGCAAGTTTATGGATTATCAGATTCTTTTAGAAATAGAGCTAAAAAGGATGATATTGGGCAATATTCCAATGGTACACTGAATGGTGGTGCTAGCAAGAGTTCTAGTTTTGCTCGAACCAGTTCTTCCAATCTTCTCGGAATTTCCTTTGAAGCTGGTACTTTGGGCTTAACTGGATTACAGAATCTGGGGAATACTTGCTTTATGAACAGTGCTCTTCAGTGTCTAGGCCACACGCCAAAGCTTGTTGACTACTTTCTTGGAGACTATAGGAGAGAAATAAATCCAGATAACCCATTGGGCATGAAAGTATGTCCATGTACTTGTTAGGATTTCTATATTTCCAGGCTCTTTGAGTAATTATACCTTCTCCTTTATTGATGGATTTTCTCTTTTGCTGTTAAAAAGGTCTCCTTCTCAATCAATTAGAATACCATAAACTATTGTTAATAGGATACTGTAGGTGCCTTCTTATTCATTACTTTGTAGTTAACCTTCTATTAATTATTTAAAATACTGTTTATCCTTGGAAAGAAAGATAGTAGAGAGCATTGTAGCATTTTATGGAAGGAAGTCCGTCCACCTGTATATAATCTTTTATGGACATTTCTGGAGTATGTCAAATAGGAATACGATCAGTGTTTGCTATTTCTTTGTTTGTACTATATTACTGTTAGTGATATGCATCATTTCTCAAACAATAGAATAATTTTCTTTTGTCAGGGTGAGATTGCTTCATCTTTTGGCGATCTGATGAAGAAACTATGGGCGCCTGGAGCAACTCCACTGGCACCAAGAACATTCAAATTGAAGCTTGCTCATTTTGCTCCTCAATTCAGTGGTTTTAATCAGCATGATTCTCAAGTATGTTATGTTCTCTAAGTGTACTAAATGAATTCTCAGAATTGGTTTCTCATCTGTTGAAAAGGAAGAGGAACATTAATATTTTCACCATTTTGCTTATCATAGGAGCTCCTGGCATTTCTCTTAGATGGTCTCCACGAAGATTTGAATCGTGTGAAGTACAAACCTTACGTTGAAGCTAAGGATTCCGATAGTCGGCCAGATGAAGTAGTGGCTGATGAATATTGGAGTAATCATTTGGCTCGTAATGATTCTATTATTGTTGATGTTTGCCAAGTAAGGGTCATTTCTTAGATTTATTTGCAGTTTCACATTTTTGTTTCATCTCTAACTCGATGATCCTTCCAAAATTGTGTGTTTCTGGGAAAACTGAATGCTCCTATTAATTCTTGAGACAAGCTATCAATAGTGCTTTTACCTCTGCGGTTAATATTTCGAAGATAAGGAATTTTCTGGTAGTTTTTGTTATCTTTATGACTTCTCAGCTCTCAATAATGTCTTTTGATTTGCTATCATTGCAGGGCCAGTACCGGTCCACATTAGTATGCCCAGTTTGTCGAAAGGTGTCTGTTACTTTTGACCCATTCATGTATCTTTCTTTACCTCTGCCATCAACATCTATGCGGACGATGACATTGACTGTTATAAAAGCTGATGGCAGCGATAAGCCATCCCCATTCACTGTTACGGTACCCAAGAATGGAAAGCTTGTAGATCTTACTCAGGCTTTAAGCACAGCATGTTCACTGGGGGCTGATGAAACACTTTTGGTGGCTGAGGTAACTGCAATCAGTGACACTGATTTATAGATGTTGCAAGCCTCCTGAGTTTCTAATACCATCTTTATTCTGCTAAATTACTTATTTTATTGCTCTAAGACCATGTGAATGCATACAGATATACAACAATCGCATTATACGTTATCTAGAGGATCCAGTTGATTCATTATCTTTAATTAGAGACAATGATCAACTAGTTGCCTACAGGATCTTGAAGGATGCTAAGGAATCCCCTCTTTTTGTATTTATGCATCAGCAGGTTGAAGAGTAAGTCCATCTGTTTAATGCTTTCTCTATAATTTGATTATTTCCGATATATGTTGCACTTATATTTTCTAGATGGATAATCTCAAATTATTGGTTGCTATAATCTATTGGCATGTCTTAAATAAAACACAGAAGGTAACTGGTACTAGTAAAAGTCAAATCGATGGATTCAGTGGCTGGTCATCATCTTTATGGTGTGTCCAACCAGTGAGGCCTTTATTGATACTCCATCTTCTTGATCACATGTGCTCACTTCAAATAATTCTTAAAAGTGTTTGAAGGTTGAGACACAGAACTCCATTGTCAAGTGTATATTGTTGTGGACCAATACGGCCTCTGAGCCTGTGATTTTATGGTTCATAAATGGCACCATCAAGCATGATTTGTATTTTGAATTAGAGAAAGCAATTGTGAAGGTCATTCTTATAGGTTATAGCCTCTTTTCTGTGTCTTGATGGTAAGATAATAGTAAACAGATGTGAAGGTCAATTTTGATTTTCAATAACTTGTTCTTTTGTATCTAAACTGGAATAACCTATGTTTTGTGTCTACTCCACTGGAAGCTTAGTGAATCAATGTTATAGTGTTTGGACAAGCAACTTGATGTTCCTCTATCCTCTCTCACAAGAGTATGAAACGCTTTTAATGGCTTGGTCCATCATTGCCACTTATGATTGAGCTGGTCTGTATCACATTTGTTAAATTGGGTGGTAAGCAACTTCCCCATTCACACCTAACTTACCAGATTGTGCATTGGGCGGTTAACATCTCCGTTGTTTATGCTTTGGACCTGTATGCTTCAATTATTTTGGCCACTGAATGGCCCACAGCCGATGTGAAATCCAGTTCTGACTTTTTAAATTTCTTGACTGAGTGATGGTGCAAATGATTTTTAATAGTCTCTATTCTAGTGCCGTCAAGGCACTCATAGGTTTGGATGGAAAAGGACCTGAAATATCAAGTGCTTTTAGTAGTCCATGAGGAATTTTTATTTGCTCATTTATGGGGACTCCCTGCTGCTGCAAATTGCACACCAATATGAAAACACATAGAAGAACCTTCTAACAGTGAATATAATGTCATAGCGGAAGAATGAAGATTCTATCAAGTATCATACTCAAAAGTTTCCAACTCTAATTGCTTTGTTGGTATGTGTATGCTTTGTTAATTTGTTTCATCTTCAGCTGGCTTTGACCATCTTGAATCCTCGTTTTGTGATCTAAATGAGTTGCTTTATATTTTACTAATCCTCTTCTCTTTCTTAAATATCGATGAGGCTATGTAATTTATTTCTATTACAGAAATTTGATTTGCGGGAAATTAACACCCAATTGGAGGGCATTCGGGGTTCCCCTCATAGTACGCAAAAGCATTGCTAATGGATCTGACATCCGTGAAGTGTATGCTAAGTTGCTAGCTCCATTCTTGGTACCTGAACCTGAAGAAGATTCAGTTGACAATGGTGATGGTTCAGAAAATAGTGGAAATGAAGTTATCATGGAAACATGCAACACTAGCAATACAAGATTAAGTGGTTCACCTGGGACATCTGATAAACAAGAGCCTGATCCCCAGTCTGGTTCTGAGTTTGAGTTTTACTTGACAAATGAAAAAGGAACAGAAAAAGGATGTGAGATTGGAATGGAAGAGCCGGTAGTGCCTACACCCTTTCCAGAAAGGCTGTATGTGCTCGTATCTTGGCCAGAGAAGATGGTTAAGCGTTACAACATACAGCCTCTTAGCTTGCTTCCAGAAGTTTTCAAATCCGCGTTCTTCACAAAAAGACCACAGGAGTCTGTCTCTCTATATAAATGTCTTGAAGCTTTTCTCAAGGAGGAGCCTCTGGGACCAGATGATATGTGGTCAGTATGCTAGTTCCTTGGTTGATTTTTTTTCCTCTTTACGGTTGCTCAGCACGATAGCAGTTCTTGTGTCTATATCTCAACTAATAAGGAGATTGCACTCAATACCTTCATTCCTCAAGGATATATGCTCCCCAATTTCAGTTAAGCCTTTGAAGAAGTTTGTTGTGGCTAAGCACACATTGTTTCTCGTTCAAATTTTACGTTTGTGATATTATATTTGATATTATTGCAAACCATGACCACAAGTAATTTATCTCTACACTAGATGAAATCCTTTTTTAGCACAATTGAGTTATTTTTCTGGTGCATTTTAGCTGGCTCATTATAAAATTTAGGTAACTAGCATCATGATAAAATTTCTCCAGCATTTTGTTCCTGTTCAGGTCTGAATATTGTGCTTTGGTTCTGTATTTTCAAAGTTATTTCTAACTTAAAAAAAAAAAAAGCAGATTTAATTCCTAATTCTGCTTTATTCCTCAATCACTATGTTTCCATCCCCTAATTACTTGTGCATAATAAGCCTGGAAGGACTGGGGTTGGCAATCCATGCACTAATTCTTTATTGAACGGCCCAATGTGACCATATATCTGTCTATGCTCTGATGAATTTTCTTATTCATCAAAACAAATGCCTTTATGGTTAGTTGTCACTCTATATTCTCTGCTTTTTCTTATTATTTAAGTATATGTGGACATTGATGTGACCCTGTGGAATCTTTGCTGGCCATAATTTTTTTCCTAATCTGCCTTTTCCCAATTTAGGTATTGTCCTGTTTGCAAGAAGCATTGTCAAGCTGGGAAAAAGTTAGATCTCTGGAGATTGCCGGAAATTTTGGTTATTCATTTGAAAAGATTCTCATACAGCCGTTTCCTGAAGAACAAATTGGAAACTTTTGTTAATTTTCCCATCCATGATCTTGACCTGTCCGAGTATATTGCCTGGAAGGGTGGAGAATCTTCCCACCGCTACATGCTTTATGCAATCAGTAACCATTATGGAAGTATGGGAGGCGGTCACTACACAGCATTTGTTCGGGTAAATTCAGCTTGTTCAGAGTCATACCAATATTTGTATTGTTTTTACACTTCAAATATTCTTTTTAGCAGCTATTTTTTATCACCTCCATTTTTCCTAGGACCATTTTAGATCATTCTTCGACCATGCTCCTCTATGTATAGATAGCATTTGGAAGTTTGATATCAAATGCCAATCTCGATCACATATAGTCTGATTACTCTTTCTCTGTTGTAGCATGGCGGTGATCGGTGGTATGACTTCGATGACAGCCATGTCTCTCCAATCAGCGAGGACAAGATCAAAACTTCGGCTGCCTATGTTTTATTTTATAGAAGAGTTGAAGATGCCAAAAACGATTGTAAGTGACTATTGGACAGATAAATGAAAAAAGTCTTTTTATTGGTGCAACTATTCTTTATCGTGATTATCATATAGTTATAGGTAGTCTTTCAAGATTTGGAAAATGAAATCTCTTTAGTATAGGATGATGATATTGCAGAAGACATCATCATAACATAGTGAAAACTGAGGCAAAAGAGGCTCATATAAAGGAATAACTGATTTAGCCAGAAACTTTTTGTAGTGGAACCAGTTTTTTCTGTAGAACAATAGAAACTCAAACAATTGGTGCATGTAACTGTGTAAGCATTGAGATTCTTGTAACTTGTACAATTGGAAAATTATATCAATCAATTTTTTAATTTTGGGTGTTATCAGATTCTTTTTACTAGTGACAGGTTACTTGTATGCTGGTACTAAATTATTATATTCTTGTCTTCTTGTTTTTTTCTTTATAATTCATAGATTATGCTCTTCAAACTTGTGCTATTTTCTTGTGGATTCTCTTCTTGCTTCTTGCCTATTGAGTATGAAGTGGTCTGTATAGGATTTTTTTTTTTTTTGCCTCAAAGGCTGTCTTAGTGATTCCTGGCCTGAAAAAGGATAGCATTGGTTGAAATACTCACATTATTGTCTCCAATTTGGTGGACCATACTGATTTTACTCTTCATGTGATCAACTATTTTGAATTATTGAAATAGCCATGCCAATGACTGGACCACTTTTTTTGTATTTCCAATTTCTTCAATACATAGTAGATGCTATGTTAGTTGAGTTATTCAATTATATAGAGTGCAATATCTATATATTCATGAGTGTGTACAATAGACAATAGACAATAGACAATAGACGTTAGATATTGCACCCGATGAAATTTTTATCCATTAATATAGAAATTTACTGTAGGTCTCAATGAATTTTTTTTGGCTAGTTTCTTCTGTCTTTGTCCAAAAGGAGTAAATTCTGCAGTTCATATTTGAAACAATTTGCTGTTCCATTATCATTTGAAGCTGGTGAAATTATTTTTGAAATGTTTTCCTTATCAAAATTCTGAATTTAATTATTTGGAACTTACTAACTAATAAAGTTCCGGTGACAATGAATTTAAATATTAAAAAGTTCTAAAATTAATTGAAAGGAAAAAAACAGTATCGTCCAACACTCATCTTTAGATATACGCATCGTATTTTTTTTCCCTTAATTTCTCACGTATAAATAGGAAAATTACAAAAACAATTAATTACTAATACAAAGCTTATTTCTAAAAATACTCTTCCAAACTCAAAATCTCAAAAATAATTTTTTTTTAAATAAAAGAATATTATACAGAATTTCTTTAAAACTTGTCTATATATATACGAACAGTTTAAAGTTTGCAAATTTAAGATTATAAGCTATATGTACATAAAATCTCAAAACACAATTTTATGTTATTATATGGAATAGTTCCACAACACACCTTCATTAACAATATCTAGTAGCACAAAATGTTAATATGTCCACCATTAATTGGTTATGAGAACAATTGTTTGTTGAAATTTCTCCTGAAGATCAGGAAGTTGAAACAAAGAAGATTTTATATAACGACTTATTTTTTCAAACTTACAAAATAATGCAAAATCAGCAAAATGCATAATCGAGTGAGCCACATTATCTGCAAAAAATGAGCAAGTTGATAAGTTGAATGATAGGTTGATATCCATATTTCGGGAGATCCAAGTACTTTTAATAGTTTTGATGAAACAATTGATGAAACAAGTAAACATTATGGAGAAGAACTTTTAAATTCTTTGATTCCAAATGGTTTACCTCCTCATAAAATGGTATTGAAGAGAAATTGCCCAATACTTCTTTTAAGGAATTTGGATCCTTCAAACGGTTTGTTTAATGGTACAAGAATGGTTTGCCGAAATTTTATGAATAATATAATTGATGTTGAAATCGTTTTTGGACAACATATTGGGAACATGTGTTGATTCTTAGGATACCCCTATCACCTGTACAAAGTGAAGGGTATCTATTCCAATTTAGACGTAAACAATTCCCCGTTAGGGTATGTTTTGCGATGACAATCAACTATCTAAGCTGGTCCTATAACAGGTTTTTGATTTGTGTGAATTTATAGGATGAGAAATAGTTAAGAAATATTGTTACCATAATTTGTTTTCTTATGTCATAATTTAATCTGTTCAGACAACGTCCGTATACAATTTACATTGCTGAAATATATTACAGAACTGAAAACAAAGAAAAGGAAAGAAGGGAGTGGATAGTGAAGTTAATATTGATAATATACTCTGTCCTAAAGTAGCCATTTGATAATATGCTTTCTTAAACTAGGGAGAAATTGATTTGTTTGTTAGATATTCTTTGCTCGATCTACAAAGTTACATTTTAATTAAACTGTGCGTTTAATTTTTAATCATTTTTTAGATATATTTAAATATATATGATATAATTTATGATATTTATTGATAACTAACCAATTAGATTTCTACTTGGAGATAAATCCTAATTAGATTGAGATTATAATTTTAACTGGATACACAATTAATAGAATTGAGTCTTTATAAAAAAACCACAATTTATGTCCTCATATTTTTATACTTTATGTTCCATCTATACATGTACATTATAATATATAAATAAATATTTAAACTATTTGATAGTTTTTATATTTGACTTTGTATCATGTTTTCATTTTCAATGCAGAATGCATGTTATTATTTCATTGGAGTTGTGGACAAAGTAGAGAATGAAACAAAAATATGGTACGACGCATGCAAAAAAATGCACAGCATCAGCACCTAAAGATGATGGAAATACGATATGTAGAAAATGCAAAGATGAGCTACTGCAAAAAATACTGAGGTAAAAAATTAAAATAATAACTCACAAAATAAAATGAGTAATGACATGCAACTATACTTGCATAAATTCATTGATTGCAGATACGTAGTTAAACTAAGTGTGATACAAGGTTATCTTGAAGCAACAATGACGATGTTCGGTGATACAACATCAGTTTATGTTGGATGCTTAGTAGAAGACTACTTGACGTCCATTAAAAAGGTAACAAAATTTCTTTAGTTATATGCATTGCAAAAATCTATCTTTATTGTTTTCTAAAAGAAAAAACCATATGCAGGGCCAAAAGATATTTGAATACTATAGACGATTGATCTTACAAGGAGCAAGTGAGGTCCGTTTTCTAATTGCCCTAACCTACAATATAAAACTTGAAGGAGGAAGATTGAGTGCGGTAGCTGTCATAGAAAAGCTGGAACCCGTGGAAATAAGAGAAGATAAATTAAACAACACAACCACGACAACGACAGTAACAATGACAACCACAACAAATGATGAACGTAAGTAAAAAAGAAGAATTAAGAAGACAAAAAATAAGGAATGCATCCAAATGAGGAGGATAATACAATAAAAAATTTATTAATCAAATCATGAAGAAAGAAGACTAAGATCACACAAGAAAAGAATTAGTAATTGGCTAAATAATAATTATAGTCTTTCGTTTCAAAATTTTGATATTTATTATTCTTTTCTTTTTAATAATTTATTTTTCAGGAATAAAGGAACAAGAATTTTTTTATCTAATATAATAATTTTTTTTTGGACGACTTCAAAAACAATATTTTCGATATATTTGTATTTCAAATTGAATTTTACTCATACTTAACTACACATAATTTCCATGATCTCATGATATTATTCTTAATAAATTATTGTTGTTATGATACCTATATTATATTGAAAAAAAATATTAATTTATAATAATCAAATGTTAAGTAATTTATATACACTTAAAAAAAATAATTAAAGAGATAAAATACCACAAAATCAACAAAAATAAAGATTTAAAAAATTTGTCTCTCCACATACAATACGTTTTCTCAACTAGTATATATATATATATATATATATATATATATATATATATATATATATATATAGTTAACTGAGAATGGAAGAGCAATTGGGCTAGAAGGGTTTTGTAAGTAAAGTAGGTTTCGAGTGAATGGAGATGATGAAGATAATGTTCATGTAATATAATGAGAGATGAGTTGAGGTTGTGTGTGACATGACAGTTGATGATCTTGAGCTAAAGCATAGCTCACTACATTCCAAAACCCCAACTACATGATTTGACGTTACAGATTCTCTCTTTAATTATATTAAACTTAATTTCAAGAAAGTTTCTTTTTCAAAAAGATGGTTGAGAAAAAGCCAAAAAAAGAAGAGACCTATTTACTTTTTTCATGCACATTCCTATTCTTTTAACACTCAGGTTTTGCTTTATACTTGAAGATTTACTAATTCAAAGCAGCCAAAAAGCAATCAAAGTGTTGATGATTTATCATAATTTCCTCATGCAGATGTTAATTGTTTATTTGATAATCATTTGTTTTTATCCAGCTTAATTAAACGGGTTTAACTCGATCCACTTTATGATTTTGATCCATCATGTTGATCATGAAAACCTAACCAATATCATTTCTAACAAAATCAAAACTCTACTTTGTTTTGACAAATTCTAAAACATATGTAGAAGATGTTTCATGAAAATTTCAACCAAAAAAGCCCATTCAATTAGTTCCTTGCTAATAACTTAATCCCATTTACTTCTCTCTCATATTTTATTTTACATAATCATTATATACATGTTATCATCATCAATATATAGAAGGGATAGTGTTAAAATAAAAGTTGGCTTCCTCTTTAAAAGAGAGATTTCAAACATGTATATGAGATGCCATCATATTTGGTGGCCTTTGGGGCATCACTTTCTTGATTTGATATGTAACCCCACTATTGAATGTGACCCATCAACACTTGAACTGTTCCCATCATTCATCTCTACACATTATCATATATGTATAATGTATAATGTATGTCTAAATTCAAAATACCATATATTATCTATTGCACTTCATAAATGACATACGTTGAATATTTAAAGTGATCATGAGTATGTATTTGACGTATACTGATATGATATCATGTTATATGAAGAACTTGAATACTTGAGATGACCCTACTTAGAAAAATAATAATTAGGTTACATTAAAATCTCCACACAAGAAAGCACTGCCTGTGGCTGCATTTATATTTAGTGAGACAGTTATGTGTGTTGGTCACATCCCTTGAATATAGGGCAAAGGTTTGATGTATGCTACAATATATATGTTTTATGGACATGTGGTCCTCTCTATATTCTAATCGACCATTTACAATGTATCGATTTAATCCGATCTATTTCAATGTTTTTTTTTTTTTTTTTCTTTTCAATCGTTGGATTTCAATGTTGGATCTTTGCTACGTTTAACACACCATTACAATTCAGCGTACGAAATATAGAAATGTTTTGAAATAGAAGTTCGTGTATGGTTGATGTTTGCCTATGTACATGAAATTTTATTTATAACAAAAAAATGGTAAATATTCAGAGTGAAAACTCAAGAGTAGTCATGACTATTTATGAGTATCATTGCACTTTAATAAGTATATTAATTAAGTGAAAATAATATTTATTTGTTGCTACTTGATATATACATTAAGTGCAAATATTATATCTATTTTTATATATTAACACTAGTGACAAATGTTCTTTTTAATTAGTAGCCACAATTACAGTGCCAAATAATGGGATATTTCAGTTGTTGAGATTGAATTTATTTGGAATACTAAATATTATTTATAACACAAATTAAGGAACGTACATAATAAATTCAAGAATTCAATTCCATCAACTGAAAATAGTCAGAACAAGAAGGATAACCACGCAGATTTTTAGTCATATACATATAAATCCTCTTCAAATCTCTGAATGTTTTAGCTGAAAATAAACTAAATTTATATTTGGGGAAAATTAAATTCCATTTTTGCAACCCTATAGTTGAAGACAGGTACCCCTTCAGCCCCTCATATTTAGTAATTTTGTGTTGCAAAATTAATTTTTGTGATTTTGAAAAAAGAGGGATCAAAAGGCCATAAACTTCATACTTTTGGGGATGAAAAAATGCTAATTCTTTAACCCTTATTTTATTAAAATTAATTAATCTTAAAAACCAAGAGATTTGTGAGTCCCTTCTCCTGCAATTGGATGGTCCAGCTTTGCTTGTTTGTTGCTTTCCACTTTTAGTCCAAAATGGATATGAGGAAAATGTGCCCACTGCATCAATAACAACACCACCAAAAAAACAAATCTTTATCATTCATTTCGTGTTCATTTATATTTCTATATATAACACATAAACTTATATGATATCGTATCACATAATTGACGAAGCCCCACATCCCACAACACAAACGTTGGATCATGAGTTGATATGTCTTATAAAATTAGATTCATGAGATGGTTTCATATGAGTTATACTGATCTTTCTCTATAGTGCATAATATTTTTTTGTCGAAAATCGAATATTGATGGTCATATAAATCTATTAATTTATCAATTTTTTTTTATTGTGTTATATGTTTAGTTAATTGAGATCATGTAATGAGAATGAAGCTTTAATAACTCTTGAAAATAAAGCATTACAACTACTTTTCTTCTTTTGAGAAAAAGAACTAGATAGTATATATTGTGGAAAAGTGATATTTAAGTCATTAGTGTAGGAATTAACATTTTAAAATTGGAATGCAAGTTATTGTTTAATCAATTTAACTTAAAGTGTCAATTAATAATCAAATGGAAATCTTAATCATCAATTATTTTCCTAAAAAGAATGGTTAATCCTGCTATTTATGTTGCTCACTAACTATTAGTTAATTAGCAAGATCATTTCCTAAAAAATAAAAAGCAAGAAAATAACACGTTATAAACAAATTATAAAACAAAAATAGTGAATCCCTCCTCATAATTAAGAATATACTTTATTTCATAAAAAAATATTATGATCCTTATCAATTAAGATAGTATCACAGATACTCGAAAAATTAATTTTTACCAAATTAAATACTTTTTTTTTCTTTAAATATTCTCATAGCCCTTTATGTTAAAAACCCCCCAATAAATTTTACGATTTCACAAATAAATTTTTTCAACTACTCCCTTAGAAAAATGTATAGAATTATAGAATATGATCAATACTCTTTTTTTTTTTGGTCTCTTTTATAGTAATAAAACCAATTTCCAAAAATATGATTATATTTTTCATATAACTTACGTTTTTTGCAGCTGTGCTAAAAGCTTCCCGGTGGCTAATTTCAGGATTGCTTGCTTTTATCCTCTGAATCTCCTCTCTAGTAAACATAGAACAACATTATATTAACTTAATAAATAGCATTTATTAATTACTTCTAAATTCATCGTAAAAGAATTTTAGAAGAACACAATATTAATTTTAATATTCCTTCCATCACGAAAATAAGTGTTATTTTAGAAAATCTCATACACAAGTTATCGAACTTTGCAAAAAACGTTCTTGTCCTTATATACATTTATTTATTAGCTTAGTTAAATTTTGTGCAGTTTTGGAAGATTGAGAATTATCTCCCCAATTTCTAAAATAACACTTATTTTCGAACAATTTTTTTAAAATGACACTTATTTAGAAAGAAGAGAGTATCAAAGTTACTGAAGAGGCTATTTTTAAGAAACTTAAAATTTCTCAAATTTCTTTAATCACATGACAATATATTGTGTTTATGATCATGCGAAAATTATAAAATGTCTATCGTAGGCAATTCTTAATATGCTTACATATAACGTGTAATGATTGATCACATCCCTTAATTATATGGGAAGTGAAATTAATAAATATATTGAATATCTAACACATCAGCGATGTATATATGTTAATGTATTCACGGTGGATAGAAGTATAAGACTATATGGTGATGTCTAAAAATAAAAATAAAATGTGGTAATTCATTTTATCTTAATTACCTCAACAAATAAATGATTTTACTTACTTTATGAAACGGTTGTATGCTGAGGGAACACGTTGTCTTTTCTCTGGAGCTGTATATATGAAAACACAATTACATGTAATTAATGTGTTACATACATATATAATAAACAAAATTATATCGAAATTCAAATTAATTGAATCATCGAATTAATATCATGTCCGTATATAGTAGAAAATGTCCAATTAAGAAAATGGTAATATAACTACATATACTAAGTATATATCTCTAGCTCTTCATAATTGATCAACAGAATTAAAATCCAAAAAAATTATTGTTCTCCCCTCAAACTCAATTCCCCTTTGTATATCAAACAAAAAGATGTATCTACTTATGAATCCCAGTAAATGAACTGCAATAACATACGATATGCAATGTCATTTCATTAGTGGGGTGGGGGTTGTCTTAATATCTTATGAATAAAGAGGATTGGCTGATACACAAAGGTACTAAGGCTATGTTTGAGGCTGGTAGTGTTTGGAGATGAGTTGTATACAAATGTTATGTCACAATCAAAACAGGTCATATATAAATCTAGCAAATATGTCAGGTGCTCTTTTATCTATACACATATATAAGATTTCTGAATTCATCAAATTTTTTACTTTAGGACAAAGTCATGACCTTCAAAGATAATTAAGCACCACTTACA
Organism: Scutellaria barbata; assembly: GCA_028654395.1. Classification (NCBI taxonomy): domain Eukaryota; kingdom Viridiplantae; phylum Streptophyta; class Magnoliopsida; order Lamiales; family Lamiaceae; genus Scutellaria; species Scutellaria barbata. The sequence continues at coordinate 1,184,098 of CM053653.1, read as the reverse complement.
TATGATAAAAACAATCTTGTATATATACATTATCTTGAAATTAAACATTTGAAACATATATAACATATATATATATATATATCCAAAGATAGAGAATTTATGAACTTACGACGAATGGGAGCCATCTTAGGTTGTTCAATATGATCATCGTGATGAGGTTGAAGTGGACCAAATCTATTGCACTTTGAAGATGAGCCATTTGTGGCCTCAACCATGGATTGTTGTTTCTGAAGCTTCAATATTCATGCAAATATTTTCATCTAATTAGTTACTTTAAATCATCATACTGCTTAATTAAAACTTAATATTCCATTAATTAAAGGTGTATATATATATATATATATATATATATATATGTATACCTGGAGATCTTGAAGATGAACAGATTGAAGCAAAGCTCCCATATTAACAGACAGCAAATTAGCACAATGCCCACATCTCACTGTCACTATAGTGAACATGCTTCCAAATGGAACACTTACCTGTAATAAATATGCCCTTTTAATTAATTACCATTTAATTAATTTAAGCCTAATTACTTTAATGAATAAATTAAATCCAATTGACATTAACCGGAAGAGCAAGGTTTGAATCTTAATTATTGAGTGAAACCCTAGAAATAAAATTAATGGTGGTGCTGTTATATGATCACCTGATCAAAACTGGTTGAGTTAATCTGGTTCTTGAATGGAATACTTATATTGAAGAAAAAGACTTCAAGACTTGACAGAAAAACTAAACAGAAATAACGCTGTTAATTCTTTCTATATCAACAAAACTATTTATCTATTACAATGGCTATATGGAACAAAAGAACTAATTAATTAATTAGTTCATGCATTATTTCTTCTTCTTCAAAATGACTGAGAAAGAGACTGGAAGACAAACAAGAATAGGAAGAAGAAGTTCTCATCACACATACATATTATATATATATATGAGAGAGAGAGAGAGAGAGAGAGAGAGAGAGAGAGCTCTTGAAAGTCCTCATGACATATATCTCTCTTTCCTCTCAGTGCTTCTGACTTTTCTGCTAATCTGACACCATCACTCATCTCAGAGAGAGAGAGAAGAAAAGGACGTGACTGGAACGGAATTCATCAAAAGACCATAACGAAGATGATTTACAATCTCCAAAATTAATCATATCTTAATTTATCAAAAACTCAATCAAAGAATTAAGCACCACTTTTTTTTTTCCATTTAAAAGAATCATAATAAAAAACCCAAAAATATATAGGTGTAAACTAAAGCACCCATTTTCCACACACAGACAGGTAGTATTGCAACTGGCATCTAATTTAGTACATAGTACAGTATTTAGTGGTTATCAGTACTAGCAAATTAAAAAGCTTATACATACATGTGTGTTTGTGAGTAATAAATTGAGGGATTTAATGTAGTTGCTTCTCAAATTCAATTCATTCTGAAGAACCCTAGAAATTCGATTCATGCTCATAGGGTTTAGACTCACTAAACGACATTAAATTCATGCTATTTTTGCAGATCCCTAGCTACATAGCTAGGGTTCTTCGCTTTAGCAGAAACTAAATTCCAAATTTTAAAAATCCAAATTAAAATTAAAGAAAAATGTTCAGACCAATGAAGACAATATATTTCAACATAAAATACCAATTATTTGTCCAAACAGAACCGCAAATTACTTTATTTCTCGTTATCAAAAACATCTGACATTTTCTTGGCAGAAATCCATCAGCAAGAATCAACATAAAATACCATACTATATATAGGTAAAAAGACAAATACAAACAAATTCACTGAATCCACAATTTTTAGCCTGCATTTTTCTGCAGCAAAACTAATATTTCTTTCTTTCCATTTCCTTCACTAATAAAACAACCACATATTAATTTATTTTTTTACAAATTTGGGTCTTTTAAAAATTTAATCTTTAAGAGGACTAAAGAAGGCAGCATGCAATTAATTAGTTTAAAATAATAGAAGTAAAAGATATACCGCTAAAATGGTGTTGCAGAAGTTGCAGTGAACATAACAAACACGTTCGGAGGTCAATTCCATCGACATTTTAGCCGGATCGGTCGCCGGAGATGGATCACTTTTTAAATTTCTTTAAGAAGAGAATATGAAAAGGGTTTGAGAAATTAAGATGACTTTGTGTGCGTGAGTATAGGAGGAAGAAAGCAAAGGTGAAGCAGATCAAGAAGTGAAGAACAATGGATTCAACTTGAGGTTGAAGACAAGGGAACAAAAAGGCAAGGAAGAGAGAGAGAGAGAGAGAGAGAGAAGGGATATATATCTCTATATATATGTGTGTATAATTATGTTGATGTAGATATAAATAAATGTGTATATATGTATTTGTATGGTAGACGAGGTGAGAGCAAGAAATGAGTGTAGAAAACTGAATGAAATTAGATGAGAGAAGATGGGACTAGTCAGGTCGGTATTCAGAGAGAGTGAGAGAGAGAGAGAGAGAGAGTGAAGTGGGAATACCTTAGTGGTATTTTATAATGGGATTTCTAAAAAAATAAAAAAGGAAAAAAAAATTGTTTTTTAATTTAGTAGAATTTTAGGGGTGGCGTGGGGTGGGGTGGGGTGGGGGTAGTATGATTGCAAGAATGAGTGGGTGGGATTCATCTGATATTTTGTATGCAGCGGAGAAGGGGGGCGAGATATTATTAATTCTTTCGAATGTTTAGGGATTTCAGTGACTGCCTATTTCCTCTCTTTCATGCCCTAATTTTTTTCTAGACTCAGAATATCCAACTTTTTATTCACATCTATATATAATTATATTTAATCATAATCTCACCATTAAATATTTAAGATGTTTTCTAAGTATTAACTCGTCTCACAATTTAATTTTTAAACAGTGAAACTTCATCTCACGAAACAATACTTGTGAGACCGTTTAATTTGAATTTCAACTTTAATTTAAATATTTATCTATCGTAATTTAGTTTTCTAATATTAACAAATCCAATATATAATTAAGAACAAAATCAAGCTTGTTTTAAAGATTAAAAAAAATTGTCACTAAATTTACAAATAAAAGGTCAACAACTATATTTTAGCGAAAAAAAAAATCTTAAAATATGTTAAAGACAAATAACTTTAACAAATCATGAATATGAATATATTTAGAAATGTCTAAAGGCATTACATGCTCTAAATTTTTGTTAAAACTATTTATGTTTTACATAATATATATATATATATATAGATAGACCAGTTTTGAATAAATTCCAAAAATAATGAATTGGAAAAAGAGATTAACCGAAAATGCAACGCTAAGTCCAATTTGAAAAGATTAATTTAATGACTTATATTACATAAGTATATTTCACCCTAGTTTATGAATATAATGATTGATGATAATGATGGATGATAATTAAGCATGTTTGAAATGCAAAAAAAGATGATAATGATAATATAATCAAAAAAATTCTTAAAAGAATTAATATTAAACATATGAAAGTGAAATTAATTTGTGTGGGATTGACTTTTAAGAAGAAAAGACGATACGAACTTTATGAAATAAGCATATAATGGTACCATAATACGTCAAATAGCAAAGAAATGTGCAGACATGACAGATGAGACGCAACCCTAAACAATTGTAAAGATTTGACACCATACAATCTCTCACGTGATATGTTTATACCATTTTTAATTCTTCATTAAATATTCATACAAATTTTCAAAAAACAAAATATTATTTGAGCTAACTTATAATATAATCTTTTTTACAGTAAAAAAGAAATGATTGTTTGATAATTCAAGTATGCTTACTAAAATGGAGATGCATCTAAAATAATATGAATCACGTCATTTTGTGTGATATGAACCGTCCGTAAAAATGTGTGGTTTGTATGGTGATTCATATAGTATGAACCATCAATTCTTAATATGGGATGATTAGCATGTCGTATTTGTGCACTATGTAAGGATTATAATTTCATTAAAAATACTTCAGTTAATTTAACTTGAAGAAATATTTATTATTTTTTACTACTATAATTCTTCTATTAATGACTATTTTATGATTCATCCTGACGTCTTCAACGTAATATACTTTAAATGTTTAAAAGTAAATACTGCATGTGTCACATAGTAAAGCTAATTTCTTAATTCAACCATTGATGTACCACAAAAAGGAAAATACATATTAATTAAAATTATTGTGGACTAGATTGTTAATTCTACATATAACCCCAACAAGTTTTCATTTACTGATCATAAAAGTCCAGTTTGGTTAAACTAGCTAGATTGAAAGTGACACCACATCAACAAAATCTGAAACCAAATGATGTCTTGTACAATTAACATAATTAATGCACTATTATTAAGTGCTTCTCAAGATTCTTCATCATATGCCATTATTTCATCTTAAGACGCATTATATATATATATATATATATATATATATATATATATATATATATATATATATATATATCATTTATCAAGATCAATGAGACAGAATTATAATCGAAAAGTTTGATTGTACAAAATTTGTTCACATTTTATATTAAGATGGGATCCCGTACGATTTGAATCAAGTTTTTGATCAAATGATAAAAATACAATTATGTACTTATTTATGATGAATTTGATAGAATTTGTTTTTGATTAAATAATAAAATACCAACACCTTAAGTTGTGTGGAGTTTAAAGCAACACAAGGGGTTTTTAGCCTATTGTTTTAATAAGAGGGGTCTTTTTGCAATTTTACTGTTTTTAGCCCATCAATTTACAATTTCAAAAGCCAAAGGGGGAACTTATAACAGCTTCGATCAAAAGAAGGGGTGTGAATGTAATTCTCTAATATCCAAAGGGCATTTTCGGAGGAGATCAAAACTTCAAGCCCTTGAAGAAAAACCCCCAACTATTTAACGCGCCGCCTCCTCTGAGCAAGAATCATTGAGGTTGGCGTTCATCTCTGAGAAAGCGAATAAAGAAAGGGCTTGAAGCGGCGATTGATGGAAGAATGTGGAAATGCGATTAACTGATTGATTAATCTCACAGGGTTTTGAGATTTTTCTACCAATTTGATGGTTTAATTCATAGTTTTCAATCTGAATTTCTGTTATTTTGCTGCTCGCTCTTTCTTCCACTCGCTCTCAGGTATCCGAACGCCGCCGACAACACCTGATGATGATTTTGCTCTGAAGGGTCGATGGTTTCAAATTTTCTTTTATATTATGTTTTTGGATATGAATTTATCTTTAATAGTTTTCGAAGTTTTTTTTTTTTTTGGATCTATTTCGTTAGGGCTATTGATTTTATGTTCTTCGTTATTTTCTACTTTTGAGTTTGAATTTCTTTTGGTAAATTCGTGCTATTATATGATAGATTGTGTGATTGAAGAGGTATCTTTTGAATAGAACTGATAAATGTTGCATAGTCTTGTTTCAATGATTAAGATCGAGCTAGGAATTGTTAGTGGAATCATAGCTCAAAATGTGATGTAATTGTATTACAGGCAATAATCCAATGCTTTAAATGTGAATCCTCTTACTTTCTGCCAATTTAGCTTAAGGCTGCATTAGATTTTCTTGTTTGAGCTGGTTCTTGAATCAGATAACGAATATGCCTTGATCGATTATTTCGATAGCTGCTATGTTCATTCGTGCACTTGAAAGATATCCGGTTCAATTGCTTGGGATTCTTAGTTTGCCTGTTTGATTCTTAATTGCTGGAGTGAAGATATTGAAGTGACAAGGCATGCACCATTAAATTTCTCTTAGTGAATGTTTCCTACTCGTTCAATTGCATACTTTCTTTTGCTTTGCTCAGTGATTTCCAAATTACCTTCACCTAATTGAATTCTTTATTGCTCGTATTTTATGTATACATTCAAAACTTGCTAAGCATGCGAGTTTTCTAGTCGATTTCTCATTTCTCGCGTCACTCTCAGAAGGAAAACAGGGATGATATCAAAGAGAAGCAGATTTTCATGATGCAATGGTGAAAACACATGAGAATCAATGATGAAGACTTGTATGATAACACATTTTTATTCGGACCAATGGTAATCGTGATCAAGGCTTCATTGACCATACGAAGCAACGGACATGAAATGGTCCTTAGATGAGCAGTTGTGCCCAGCTGCTTGGCTTCCTGCAACATGTCATATGTTTGATCCTTTGTTCGTTTTTATCTCCATCCTAACACTTCTTCTGCCGGTTCTACGATGGTCCATTGCAATCGATTTTTGTTGGTTTTGTAGAGACCATCATATTATAGACTAAGGATTAATTGTGCGAAATCCCCTCGTAGTTTGAAAATCCGACTTTTAGAAATTGCGCAAAACCCTCTTGGTTTGTTAAATGTAGCCCAAAATCCCCAACTCTGTTAATGGTTTGTTAAATGTAGCCCGAAATCCCCAACTTCGTTAATATTAATGAAAGTGTTAAATACTCGTCTTTCATGCAATTTTTGATGCTTTTTTCACTTTTGAGGGTGTATAAAGACTCATTTAACATTCATTGTCTATATAAAAAGCTCCTATTATAAATGTAAATCAAACTTGTTTTCTACTCTAATATGTATGTTTCTTTCTTTGTTTTCTACACTAATAGGTGTATTTCTTTCTTTCTTTGTTTTCTACACTAATATGTATGTTTCTTTCTTTAACATCCTGTGCAAATAAAATAGAAGCACAAAATATTATCAAATCACTGCAATCACCCTATGGCTATTTATCATGAGCAACAAATCATGAGCCAACAAAATATAACATCACTATTTATCCTATATTTATCATGAGCCAACAAAATATAACCTCATTGTATAATATAACTATCACTGTATAACCTCACAGTTTATCATAATATAACTATGACTGCAATCACTATCACTAACTATCATAATATAACTATTACTGCAATCACTTTGTGTACTATCACTGAGTGTTTATTACTTTGTGTACTATCTTGCTAACTATCATTGCAATCACTAACTATCACTGCAATCACTTTGTGTACTATCACTGCAACCACATCACTTTGTGTACTATCACTGCAATCACTCAGTGTTTATCACTTTGTGTACTATCACTGCAACCACTCAGTATTTATCGTAATACAACTATTACTGCAATCACTCCGTGTTTATCATAAGCCAACAAATAAATTGCTAATTTGACCACTTTACAAAAATCTTTTCAAATCAATTGCTAATTTGACCAATTTACAAAAATCTTTCCAAATAATCAAATTATAAGATTAACGGTTCATACCACCAAATAATGATACCACCAACACAAAATAACTAATAAAATTTTACCTATTTAGTATCTTAGTACCACCAACATGCAAAAAAAAAAAAATATTCAAAAACAAAAAACACAATATTTAGTATCTTAGTACCACCAACATGAAAAAAAATTCAAAAACAAAAAACACAATGAAATTCTACATACTAAGATGCAAAAAAAATTCAAAAACAAAAAACACAATGAAATTCTACATATTTAGTACTAATGATACCACCAACACAAAATAACTAATGAAATTCTACATATTTAGTATCTTGGTACCACCAATATGAAAAAAAAAATCAAAAACAAAAAAACACAATATTTAGTATCTTGATACCACCAACATGCAAAAAAAAAAAAAATTCAAAAAACAAAAAACACAATTAAATTCTACATAATTAGTATCTTGGTACCACCAACATGCCAAAAAAAAAAATTCAAAAAAGACAGTTACTTCAGTTTTTTTTCTTGGATTTGAATGCACATGGATTTGATTGAGAACCTTTGTTTTTCTTTTAGATTGAGCTTGCTTTCTTGAAGCTTTCGCCTTTATGATCTTGGGAGACTTTCTTGAAGTTTTCGCCTTTATGATCTTGGGAGAATTCTCAACATCTGAACTTTCTACTTAAGAACAAATTACTTACAAGATACCCAACAACATCTGATCTTTGAGATTGTGATTGAGACATCACTATAAATTAAAAACAAATTACTTACAAGATAGTTTATTCTTACTTACAAGATACCCAACATCTGATCATTCTTACTTACAAAATACCCAACATCTGATCTTTGAGATTGTGATTGAGACGTCTATATAAATTAAGAACAAATTATTTACATGATAGTTTATTACTTTCAAGATATTAAGGATACATACCTTATTATAATTAAATACTTGTTCTCTTTCTTTCTCTTGTCTTGATGATTGACTTGTTCACAATCTTGTTCTTGAGAAGGCAACTAACAAAAAATAAATATTATTAAATTTATTGTCGATATATTTAAATACATTTATAAAATTTATTTGTCAATATATTAAATTCAAAGAAAAGTTTTTAAATTAACATCAAATACAGTAAACAATGTTAATTAAAATAATATATAATTTAAAAATATTTATTCAAAAATAATAAACTATATCCTCAAATCTACCAGTATAATAAATACTTTAAAAATATTTATTCAAAAATAATAAACTATAACCTCAAATCTATCAGTATATCGATAAATATTGAGAATATAAATCTTATATTAGATGTGGAAGATACAAAATATAAATTTTATACCAAACATGAAAGATACAGAAAATAAAAATACTCAAAACATGAAAGTGAAATCAGAGAACAAATATCAACAAAACCAACTCTATTAACAAATGATTAACATATTAAATTTGTAAGACACAAACATGCCTTATATCCGGTTCTCTTATATCAGAAATCCTGTAGCCAATTTATACTTGTTTACTTCTTTAATCGTCCACTTCAAACAAATTTCTCAAAGAAATCGATCGATTTTAACATTTTTGTTTTGGGGAGAAAATCCTTATTTCACTTACTCTCTCTCTCTAATGAACTAGAAAATCCTTGTTTCACTTACTCTCTCTCTAATGAACTTTTTTTTTTAAATAAAGTCAACATTTTGTTTCACTTACTCTCTCTAATGAACTTTTTTTTTTTAAATAAAGTCAACAATCCAACTATATGTATGAAGGATGTAAGGGGAAATAAATGTGAATAATTAATACAGTTAACCCTCTCTAAAAAATGGAAACGTCAGCTACATTTAACAAAAGGTTTCATTCAATTTCTAAAGTATAGGGGGATTTCATACCGAATTTTCAAACTACAAGAGATTTCGCACAATTTCTAAAATACAGAGAGATTTCAGCCGAATTTTCAAACAACGAAGGATTTCGTGCAATTATCCCTACTGACTAATGGACTACGAGGGAGTTTCGCACAATTATCCCTACGGACTAATGGTATATTTCATAGTGTGGAACATATCTTGTCTATTTACACATTGCACATGTTTAACATATGTTTATTCAAAAGGATTGATATGATATTAAACCAGTAGAATCTATGTAGCATTAATTTTACAGTCTTTGGTATTCTCTGCCTTCTAGGTTTGGCCTTGAGCTAAATCCATGGTGATGCTCAACTGTTAACACCAATATTTTCAGAAATCTTGACAAAACTATTCACAAGCCATTCATATATATATATATATATATATATATGTTTTTTTGTTTTTGTTTTTCTAATGAAATCTGGAAGAGTTAAAAGGAAGAGAACTATAGAGACTAGAAAACTTGGTTGGAGCATGTGTTCACTAATATTTTCTTTAATAACTGAATGAAAGTGGTTATTCACCTTGATTGATAAAGAAATTGAGTCACATGGCTAAAATAAGAGATTAATTTATACCCATTCGGCTCGGTTTAACTTTTAGTCAATGATCAACATAAATTGTATCTATTAAATGCTAAATAATATGATTATTATTACAATAAATACATATATTAATTGTTATTTAAATTTTTGTCACATAGTATTTAACGATAATTATTTAAAAAAAAAAAAAAAAACCCTTAATCCCCTTCCCTGGCTATCAGTCAAGCTTAGAGTCAGACATATATAGAGTGTAGAGTAGGGGCCTGGTAGTTGGCTGACTAAGTTAGGTAGGAAATATATCAAACACTTCAATTCACACCAACTTTCATCCTACATATCGCATGATTTTTCTATCCTAATCCACATAATCAATCTTCTTGTTTTCCGGCAATGACACCCGCCGGCGTGTTCACCGGATTGTTTGTCCTGTTGGCGGTGTACTGCGCCGTGGACCCCTTCAAGTATTCTGCGATATCCGAGTTTCCGGATTTCGAGGCGGTTAAGATCGAAATGCCTCCATGGTCCCAAATCCCTGTTGAGAAGGACCATGAGAACTTGCTCCAGAGATCGGAAATCAAGTTCTTGAACCAGGTTCAGGGGCCCGAAAGCATGGCATTCGACCCCATGGGCCGCGGCCCCTATTCTGGCATCGCTGATGGGAGGGTTGTTTTCTGGGATGGTCAGAAGTGGAATGATTTTGCCTATACTTCTGCTAATCGGTGAGTTTAAAGGGTTTTTTGCTTTTTAATGTAATTTTTGGCATATTTTGGTTCAATTTAAGGCATTAATTTGATCAGGATTGTTGTCTCCGCATCACTGCATAATCATCTTGTTTTTTATTAGTTTTGCTTTGGAATTTAGTAGAGTTTTTTATTTGTTTAGATTATTAACTGTGGTGAAGTTGGTAGTGTATGTTGATTACAGTTTGAGAAAGAAAATGGAACTACCTTCTTATTATGCATATCTATGCTTTGAATTGCTATCTATAATTGGGTTATTTAGCATTATGAGCTTGTAGAGCACATGAATTCTTTGAAGCTTATTTCCTCAGTATATTGGTCGTTATTGTTTTAGGTCTGGCCTGTGTGAACCCAATCCATCACCCCTAAGCTACTTGAAGAATGAACACATATGTGGGAGGCCATTGGGGCTAAGATTTGACAAAAGAAATGGTGATTTGTACATAGCTGACGCCTATTTTGGATTGATGAAGGTCGGCCCTGAGGGCGGTTTGGCAACATCTCTGACTTCCGAGGCAGAAGGCGTTGGTCTGGGATTCACGAACGACTTAGACATTGATGAAGAAGGGAATGTCTACTTCACTGATAGCAGCACCAAGTACCAAAGAAGGTAGAGATTCATAATTATGCTGATATTGGACATTTGTATATGAGATTCTCATGTGTTACTTGTCTCAGGAACTTTCTGCAGTTAGTGTTCTCTAGTGAAGATAGTGGGAGAGTGATGAAGTACAATCCAAATACAAAAGAAACCACTGTTCTCCTCAGAAATATTCAATTTCCTAATGGTATATCTTTAAGTAAAGACGGCTCGTTCTTTGTGTTCTGTGAGGGCTCAGTTGGCAGGTAATTATACTTCTTGTGATGATGAATTTCGACAAAACCATTTGTATATATCACTATACCAACACAAATCCCAGTTAGAATCAACCTGTCTCTTGAAATATTTCTCTACTCATAACTGTGTAGGTTGACTAAATACTGGTTGAAAGGTGAGAGGACAGGGACCTCGGAAACCTTTGCTGTTCTGCCTGGATTCCCAGACAATGTGCGGACGAATGAGAAAGGCGAGTTCTGGGTTGCAATCCACTGTCGTAGAACCATATATGCTCACCTCTTAGGTCATTACCCAAAAGTCCGGAAGCTATGGCTGAAGCTTCCGATTTCTGCAAAGCTCCATTATATGATGCAAATTGGAGGCCATCTTCATGCATTGGTTGTGAAATACAGTCCAGAAGGTAAGCTTTTACAGATTCTGGAGGATAGACCAGGAAAGGTAGTTAAAGCAGTTAGTGAAGTTGAAGAGAGAGATGGGAAGCTTTGGATGGGAAGTGTATTGATGCCATTTGTTGCAGTTTATCAGTTATGAACCTTTCTTTGGTCCCAAAACTCGTTATTCTGAGGATGTAATGTAATAATGGTATAGTTGTTTGTGTTTTTCTTTTTGTGAAACGTTGCTTATGCTTTTTTTTTTTTTTAGGTACATAAGTTTTTTTTTTTCCTTTCTTTTTCTTTTGTTAATATATTGTTATAGCTCATTGTTTTTATAAAAGGTTGTAAAATTAGGTTAAAGTGATTTTTGTAATTGGATTAAAATTAAAGAACACGCAAGTTGAGATAGAGTTTGGTAAATACCACAATCTATATAAGAAATTGTTTTTTTAGTGCAAATGATGGTTTTGTACCGTATAATAATTAAAAAAAATTGACAAAATTATTCTTCTAAAAAATAAAAAAGTCAATTTTATGTAGGAGTTTATAAATAACATTATAAAAACACAATATCATGTAACCCTATAAAAACATAGATAGTGGTAATCCTATGAAAATCGTTGAGTTACATCATATGATTATATCGTTGAATATGAATTACACAATATGATCATATTGTCTAACTGCGCTGACGTTAAAATTATGTGTTACTTATACGGTTAAACGATATGATTGTAGTCTAATAAAAAAGCACATATAGTGTAATACTCGACTGAAAACTGACTTTTTTTTACCTTTATTAATAAAGCAATTTTATCCATTTTTTTAATTTATAGTTGACAAGTAATAAAACTATCATACGTGGTAGAAAAATAATCTCTTATTATAAAATAAATCTGATGGGTGGAAAAGTAATCCCTTATTGTAAAATGAATGTTGTAATTTAGCGTATTATACCAATTGAGATACTTAATAATAAATATCAATGTTTGATTTGATGTAAATGTAATATATTTTAATTTAATTACATGTAATTGTTGGTTCTTGATTTTGTTACAAACTAGCTAAATTCAGGGTGAACTCAATAATTGTATTTTGAAAAGAAAAAAAAAAATGCGGTTCTGTTAGAAAGGTTAAAAAAACTCAATTAACTATTTAAAAGTTACTACAATTATAAACTGTATTGATAAATATGAAAATATTCAAATGCTCACTCTGAGCAATTTTTAATATATTTATTGATGACGTGCAATGATTTCATCACTTTATTATATGAAAAACGAAATTAATTGATAAGTGCCAATATTCACCTATTTGTGCGTAGGTTTATGTATTCATTTGAATGTGTTAGCTACGTTTTTATGGTGATTATTGTGATTATTTGTATATAAGATGCATTTGACGGGTTTGTGTTTAGTTTCATGATTTTAACGAGAAATAGTGCAAGTTTTGAACAAAATAGCCAGAAAGGTAAGCACGACCGTGCTTAATAGCACGGTCGGACCGTGCACAAGAAGAAGGAGGCGCACGACCGTGCGCCACCGCACGGTCAGGCCGTGCGCGACGGAATTGGGCCTGAACGGTGTAGCACGACCGTGCCTCATGGCACGGTCGACCGTGCCAGATCACTGAAGGGTGTAGCACGACCGTGCCGTATAGCACGGTCGTGTCCGGGCGATCAGCAAATTCTGGTATTTTGGCGTGATTTCACTCTTCAAGGGATATAAAAGACCCCAAGAAACGAAAAAAAAAGGATTTGGCAATTGGAGAGAGAAAAATACACATAGAGAGAGATAGGGAGAGAGAGACGGAAGAGAAGACGGAGAAGAGCCGAAGGAATCGGAAGATCGTTGGCGATTCGAGTTGAATCTTTCTTTTCTCGTTAGTTTTTTTTATTAAAGAGATGATATTGTTAATCTTGTTTATGAGTTTGACGATAAACATGTCTAACTAATTCTTTTTAGGGTTTCTAGGGCTTGTTAGTAGTTTAATTCGAATCTTGATGAATCTTTGATTTATTTCAATGTTCTTAATCTTTCATCTTATTCGTGTGTTTATGAATTGATTGTTTGTTTGATTATTTGGCCGATAATTGAGCATGTTTTAATAATTGAATCAAAATTCGGGAGATGAGATTTAATTATGGAAGAATAAACACATAACACATAAAAGACTTAGATTGAGAAATTAAGGAATTTATGTGATGAGATATCAATCTTGGGTGTTTTTGGGAGTTGTTATGTTTTTATCAGATTGAGTAGGGATACCTTTGATAGCATAATAATCAACTGATTAATTGACTCGGGAGAGCGATTAATTGATATGTGTGATTGCTCATATAGGATGATTGATTAATGAACTTGGATTGATTAAAGTGATGTCTTTATGAGAATTAGATGAAAGCATGTCCTAGAACCTGTCTCAGATTTCTGTCAACTTTGAGTGAATTTTACCTTCGTAATTGTTAGTTTATTAATTTAATTGCAATTTATGATATTTGATTTCCCTAGATAGAATTGTGAATAGAATTTGGGTAGTTAGTGATTTCCTGAATCGATAGTCTCTGTGGGATCGACCTTGCTTACCGTTTCTACAATCTACACCGTACACTTGCGGGATAGCTAAAAGAAATTAGTGAACAAGTTTTTGGCGCCGTTGCCGGGGACTGAAGTTTAGGAATAATTAATATTCGAATTTTATTTTTTTAATTTTAATCTAGGATTTTTATCTTTATTTCTTTTTCGTTTTTTTTTTTTTTAGAGAATCTCTGATACTTGCTTTTCAGGTGGTTTCAAATTGTGCATGAACACTCGCTCTAAAAAGGCGAATTTGAGTGCACTCGATTTAGAGATTGAAGCAACTTGCAGACACCGTAAAACACGAAAGCAGCTTTTTGCCCCAACCGAAATGGCTGACAATAATCCAATGGATCACGTACTAAACAATCAAGGGGGCATGAACCAAGCACCACGAGTTGCTCAGAGACCCATCAGAGACTATTTTCAACCGCAGCAAAATGGAAGGGGGTACTAAGACCACCTATTCAAGCGAATAATTTTGAGTTGAAGCCGGGTCTAATTAGTATGGTGCAGCAGAATCAGTTCGGGGGGAGTCATCTGGACGATCCCAATGCGCATCTGGCGCAGTTTCTTGAAGTCTGCGATACGATCAAGTTAAATGGTGTTTCTGATGATGCCATACGACTACGACTGTTCTCTTTCTCGTTACGAGATAAAGCAAAGTTGTGGTTCAATTCGCTCCCTTCAGGCTCGATTACTACATGGGATGGTCTAAGTAAGAAGTTCTTATTCAAATACTTTCCACCAAGCAAGACGTTGAAGTTGAAAAGTGAGATCACACAGTTCAAGCAATTCGATGGAGAGTCCTTGGGCGAGGCTTGGGAAAGATTCAGAGATATGTTAAGAAGATGTCCTCAACATGGATTCCCCGAGGATCAACAAGTCTGTTTCTTTTACAATGGATTGTTTGGATCAACGAGAGCAATGATAGATGCAGCAGCAGGAGGAGCTTTGTTAGCAAAAAGTCCAGATGAGGCAATATATATTTTGGAGGAAATGGCAACAAACAGTTACCAATGGCCGTCTGAGAGGAACACGTATAGAAAAGTGGCTGAAATTCAAGGTCAAGATCATTTGTCCGCACTATCTTCACAAATAGTAGCTCTTACAACTCAAGTATCTGCGCTGGCGAAGGTTCAAACTCAAAATTTAGGAAGTGTTGGAAGTCAAGGATGCGAGTTCACCCAACAAGAAGAAGTAGAAGATGTCAATTTCATGAATGGGCAGAATTACAATAACCAAGGCTTCCGGAACAATCAAAACTTTCGAAATAGGGGGATGTATCAGTATAAACACGGAGGGGCGAATCATGAGAATTTCTCTTATGCAAACACCAAGAATGTTTTGCAGCCACCTCCGGGCTTTTCTGTTACAAATGGAGTCATTGATGAACCGAAGAAACCGGCACTTGAAGATTTGGTAGGTGCATTTGTGAACGAATCACGAGATAGATTCGCAAGGTTGGAAGATAAATTTGATGCACGGATGAAGGCCTTGGAGTTACAAGTGGGACAAATGGCTGAAAACATAGGAAATCAACACAAGAAGGGACAATATCCAAGTACTACTCAAATAAACCCAAGGGAGCAATGCAAGGCGATTCAATTGAGAAGTGGTACGGAGTACGAAGGACCAAGCATGCCAGTGGTGGAGGAAGATGAAAATGAGAAGAAAGAGGATGAAGTAGTAGCAGAGAAAAAGGAAGTTGAAGTCGAACAAAAAGGGGCTGAGAAGCAAAAATCAAATTCTAACCCTTCACTTCCATTTACTATTTCCTCTCTTCCTTTTCCTCAACGTTTTCAAAAGAAAAAGTTAGATGCTCAATTCGCTAAATTTCTGGAAATTTTCAAGAAAATTCACATTAACATTCCTTTTGCAGATGCGTTGGAACAGATGCCTAACTACGTAAAATTTCTGAAGGATGTCATGTCGAAGAAGAGGAAAATAGCGGATTATGAAAGAGTGAATCTTACGGAAGAATGCAGTGCGATCATACAACAAAAGTTGCCGCAAAAGCTGAAAGATCCGGGGAGCTTCACCATTCCATGCGTGATTGGAGGATCAAGTTTTGACAAAGCTTTATGTGATCTAGGAGCAAGCATAAATCTGATGCCGCTGTCCATTTTCAATAAACTTGGTCTTGGCGAAGTGAAGCCTTCCACAATCACGTTGCAATTAGCAGATCGATCAATTACTTATCCCAAGGGGATCATTGAGGATGTACTAGTCAAAGTTGATCGATTCATTTTCCCAGTGGATTTCGTAGTTCTCGACATGGAGGAAGATCATGCGGTGCCCCTCATTTTAGGACGACCATTCTTAGCTACGGGACGAGCCTTAATCGATGTTCAAAAAGGAGAGCTTACTCTGAGAGTGAATGACGAACACATCTTGTTCAACATTTACAAAGCTATGAGATTCCATGATGAGAACGAGACGTGCAACTTCATCGGGATAGAGGAGGCGTGTGTGAAGGATCAAATGGATCGGATCTTGTCGAAAGACGCATTGGAGTTCTGTTTGAAGGAATCGCTACAAACTCACGTAGAACACTTGGATTCTGAAGTTGAAGAGGTACTCGATTATGTATATTGTTTGGAGGCATTACAAGAGGTCTCAAAGGAGAAACGAGGAAGAGGGAAACAAAGAAAAGGTGGAGAAATCGAGCACGACCGTGCGCCATCGCACGGTCAGACCGTGCCCGGTCAAGAAATCAGTCTGAATGGTGTAGCACGACCGTGCCCCATGGCACGGTCGACCGTGTCAGAACGGCGAACATGTTTCCAAGTCGAGCACGACCGTGCTCCACAGCACGGTCAGACCGTGCTCGACCGCGAAAAGTCGACTCCAGACGTCGAAGGCACCGTATTCATTCCGGAATTAAAGACTCTCCCAGATCACCTTCAATATGCATTTTTGGGAAGTGATAAAGCTAATCCGGTAATCGTTTCCTCATCTCTGAACTCAAGTCAATTAGATAAACTTTTACGTGTATTGAGAGAACACAAGCATGCCCTCGGTTGGTCCATTTCGGATTTGAAGGGAATAAGTCCCTCCGTTGTTATGCATAAGATAAGGATGGAGGATACTTATAAACCTTCAATCCAAAACCAAAGGAGACTTAACCCAATTATGCAGGAGGTGGTGAAGAAAGAAGTCTTAAAATGGCTGGATGCAGGAATCGTATATCCCATTTCCGACAGCAACTGGGTAAGCCCGGTACAGGTAGTGCCAAAGAAAGGAGGAATGACGGTGATCAAGAACGAGGATGAGGAGCTCATAGCCACTCGAACGGTAACAGGGTGGCGGGTGTGCATTGATTATAGGAAATTAAACACCGCCACCCGAAAAGACCATTTCCCTCTCCCTTTTATTGATCAAATGTTGGACCGTTTGGCTGGATATGAATTCTATTGTTTTCTCGATGGATACTCCGGATACAATCAAATTGCGATTGCTCCGGAAGATCAAGAGAAAACCACTTTTACCTGTCCATATGGCACATTCGCATTTCGAAGGATGCCCTTTGGATTGTGTAATGCACCAGCCACGTTCCAACGATGCATGATGGCTATTTTTCACGATATGATAGAAAATAGGATGGAAGTTTTTATGGATGACTTTTCAGTTTTTGGAACTTCCTTTGATATTTGTCTATCTAATCTTTCTAAAGTTTTGCAACGATGCAAGGAAACTAACCTGGTGCTAAATTGGGAAAAATGTCATTTTATGGTGAGGGATGGAATTGTTTTAGGTCATCGTGTTTCATCTGCAGGATTAGAAGTTGACAGAGCAAAGATAGTGGCAATTGAAAAATTACCACCACCAAAAACGGAAAAAGCAATCCGCAGCTTTCTAGGACACGCAGGTTTTTACCGACGATTCATCAAAGATTTTTCAAAGATCACAAAACCATTGAGCCGATTACTAGAGAAGGAGATCGAGTTCAAGTTCGATGAAGAGTGTCACGTGGCATTCGAGACGTTGAAGAAAGCATTGACGAGTGCACCAATACTGGTAACCCCAGATTGGTCACAACCATTCGAGTTGATGTGCGATGCAAGCGATTACGCCATGGGAGCTATGCTAGGGCAAAAGAGAGATAAACTGCTGAGGCCGATTTACTATGCAAGTCGAACGCTGGACGAAGCTCAACAAAATTACACCACTACGGAAAAGGAGATGTTGGCAGTTGTTTTCGCATTCGACAAATTTCGTCCTTACCTCATCGGCACTAAAACAATAGTTTACACTGACCATGCTGCAATTCGTTATCTCTTCGATAAGAAAGACGCTAAACCACGACTAATACGTTGGGTGTTATTGTTGCAGGAATTCGACTTGGAAATCAAAGATCGTAAGGGCTGCGAGAACGTGGTAGCGGATCACTTGTCAAGACTAGAAAACGAAGCGGTTGATCAAGGAGACGAGATCAAGGAAAAATTTCCCGATGAATGCATACTTGCAATAAACGATGCTCCGGTACCATGGAGATGTGCAGATTCAATAATTAGGAGATGTATCCCGCTAGAAGAATGGGATGACGTCATGGAGATGTGTCATTCATCTCCCGTAGGAGGACATCATAGCGGGAAGAAGACAGCCATCAAAGTACTACAATCAGGTTTGTATTGGCCATCTTTATTTAAGGATTGTTATAACTTTGTGGCAGGATGTGATCGATGCCAAAGGACGGGGACAATATCAAGGAAACACGAGATGCCCCTCACCAACATACTAGAAGTGGAGATTTTCGACGTATGGGGCATAGACTTTATGGGACCATTTTCCCCCTCCAATGGATACAACTACATCTTACTAGCTGTGGATTACGTGTCCAAATGGATAGAGGCCATTCCCACCAAAACTAATGATGCTAAAGTAGTTCTACAATTTTTGAAGAAAAACATCTTCAATAGATTTGGAACACCCAAGGCAATTATTAGTGATGGGGGAAAACATTTCCACAACAAAATCTTCGCCAAGCTGTTGGAGAAATACGGAGTGAAGCACAAAATGACTTTGGCGTATCACCCTCAAGCAAATGGATTAGCGGAGGTATCAAATAGGGAGATAAAAGCAATTTTGGAGAAAACGGTGAGTGTGAACCGAAAAGATTGGGCGTTTCGTTTGGATGACTCCCTATGGGCATATCGAACGGCATTCAAAACACCCATAGGTATGTCCCCTTACCAACTCCTTTTTGGCAAATCATGTCATCTCCCAGTGGAATTGGAACATAGAGCATTTTGGGCGACTCGAGCACTGAATTTCGACTACAAAAGAGCAAGCACAGATCGCGTACAAAACCTCTTGGAATTGGATGAATTTCGAAATGATGCCTATGAAAGTGCTCGAATCTACAAGGAACGAACCAAACGCTTTCATGACAAGATGATTCAAAAGAGGACATTCAAGCCAGGAGATCCGGTATTGCTATTCAATTCGAGGCTCAGATTGTTCCCTGGAAAATTGAAGTCAAGATGGTCAGGACCGTTTTGGGTGAAGAAAGTATTTGATCCAGGCTACGTTGAGTTGTTAGCAAAGGATGGTCGCACGTTCCCTGTAAACGCACAACGGATCAAGCTATACTATGGAAATGGAACAAAGGAATCGGCCACGTGCATTTATTTCATAAATGACTCGTGAAAAGGTACGCTCTCATCTCGTCTGGCTGAAGACGTAAAACTTAGCGCTACTTGGGAGGCAACCCAAATAGTAGGTGTCGTTTCGTTTATGCTAGTGTCAAAAAAAAAAAAAAAAAAAAAAAAGAGAGAGCACGGTCGTGCCCCTTGAGGCACGGTCGTGCCCCACAGATCAGCGGGTAAGAAGGCCGGGGCACGGTCAGAAAACCACGGCTTTGATACCAATTGAAGGAACCGCCGGATCGCCGACCCTATACGATTATCCGAATCGGGGTCCATGCAAATATGATTAACGCGCAGCGGAAAACGAATCATACCTTTTGCACCAAAATTAGTTCTAAGGTCAGAACTGTAGATCGAGGAATCGATGAAGCCTGAACCTCACGATCTTCTGCTGTATTCCTCGCCTTATCTCGAACGTAGTGTGGGCAACGAGCTATCGAGACTCTCAACCGTTCTTCTCTAGATCGTATATCAGATTTTTCTGTGTCTATCTCTTTTTAGAAACGGTTGACTTGAGGCTTATTTATAGGCTACAACAGGGACCTTGAGGAGGATTAGGAATCGGTCTCCTGATAGGCTTAGGAGTCCTTAATTCGATCTGAATATACTTCTCAAGCCTATCAAATAATATCTTAATCCACTAAAAAGATATTATTGAACTACCGTCCCTTATCCATATTAGATATGGCTCCTATTTATTATATGTGTGTTTATCTCCCCATGTTTAAGATATCGAATGTCCATTAATTAAATGAATTACTGACAATTCAATTAATTAATATTTAATCCAAGAGTAGTACCACCCAACTTTATTATCATGCCGGAATAAATCCACCTGCAGGGTTTACATGATAATCCTTATGAGTTCCTCAAGGGGACATCATCATCCTAAATAATTAGGACACGGTTTCATTATATAATCAACAGCACACCATATAAACAACACTGTATCCCAATTTACCGAGCTTATTGATTTAATAAATAAATCTCACCCATTGGTAAATTAAAGAAACATATATCGAGTATACATGCCCGTTATCATACAATGATTAAGAGGACACACATCCATAATAACAGAGGTCTTGTTTTATTTATGTAGTCAGTACAAAATAAAACAACCTCAATTGGTCCTGCTCAATACATACAAAATGTAC
Organism: Scutellaria barbata; assembly: GCA_028654395.1. Lineage (NCBI taxonomy): Eukaryota > Viridiplantae > Streptophyta > Magnoliopsida > Lamiales > Lamiaceae > Scutellaria > Scutellaria barbata. The sequence continues at coordinate 1,163,117 of CM053653.1, read as the reverse complement.
TAGTGTAATTTTATAATCAAGACAGATTAACACCAAATTACACTACAACCATTCCGATAATTTGTCCAAAATTATCTCGGCTGTGAGCTACCATTTATAATCTATAAGGAACTGATAACATGATCTTCTGTGTGGCACCACACACCATATTATCTACAATATAAATTAATTGGACAACTGCAATAACATATATAACAAATATATAAAATGCAAACATTTGACCATAAAAGATTCTCATATCATAAATAGATGTTCATACAAAAGCTAGGCTTATAGTATACATCCTAACAATCTCCCACTTATACTAAAAGACTATGCTGTCATATACGCTGCCATGCATCTGATTCCCATCCCATCAACATGCTCATCGAAGGCTTTCGCCGGAAGGGCCTTTGTGAAAGGATCTGCTAGGTTATCGGCTGATGCAATCTTGGCGACAACAACTTCCCCTCGCTTTACGATATCTCGTATCAGGTGGTACTTGCGCTCAATGTGTTTACTTGCCTTATGGGCTCGTGGTTCCTTCGAGTTTGCTACTGCACCACTGTTATCACAATAGATTGTGATAGCTTTGGGCAAACCAGGAATCACTTCTAAGTCCATCAAGAAGTTTCTGAGCCATACAGCTTCTTTGGCTGCCTCAGAGGCCGCCACATATTCAGCTTCCATGGTGGAGTCCGAAACGCATTTCTGCTTCACACTTCTCCACACTATGGCTCCACCTCCCAAGGTAAACACATACCCCGAGGTTGATTTACTATTGTCCCTATCCGACTGGAAATCCGAATCCGTGTAACCCACAGGTAATAAATCATTTGCCTGGTAAACTAGCATATAATCTCTAGTCCTTTTCAGGTACTTTAGAATATGCTTTACGGCAGTCCAATGACCTTGTCCTGGGTTACTTTGATATCTACTAACCATGCCTACGGCAAAGCAGATATCCGGTCTCGTACACAGCATCGCATACATCAAGCTTCCTACAGCCGAAGCATAAGGAACTGCTTTCATTTCCTCTATCTCCTTTGGTGTCTTAGGACACATTTCCTTAGATAAAGGCACTCCATGTCTAAAAGGTAGAAAACCTTTCTTGGAGTTTTGCATGCTAAAACGAGCTAGGATAGTGTCAATGTATGAAGCTTGAGATAAGCATAACATCCTTTTCTTGCGATCCCTTATAACTTTGATCCCAAGAATATGTCCAGCTTCTCCTAAGTCCTTCATAGCAAACTGCTTGGACAGCCATACCCTTACGTCTGACAACACCTTGACATTGTTTCCAATTAACAAGATATCATCTACGTATAGTACAAGAAATACCACCACGTTTCCGTCACTCTTCTTATATACACAAGATTCATCCGGACATTGAATAAATCCATAAGACTGGATTACTTCATCAAAACGGATGTTCCAAGATCTTGAAGCTTGTTTCAGTCCATAAATGGACCGATTAAGCTTACACACAAGATGCTCTTTGCCTTTCTCAATGAATCCCTCTGGTTGCTTCATATAGATGTTTTCCTCAAGACTTCCATTAAGGAAAGCTGTCTTGACATCCATCTGCCAAACCTCATAATCCATATGAGCAGCAATAGACAAAAGAATTCGGATAGACTTTAGCATGGCTACCGGCGAAAAGGTTTCCTCATAATCGATCCCTTCTTTTTGAGTATACCCTTTCGCAACAAGCCTTGCTTTAAAGGTCTCTACCTTTCCGTCTGATCCTCTTTTCCTTTTGTAGACCCATTTACATCCAATGGCTCTTACACCATTTGGTGGTTCTATAAGCTCCCAGACCTGATTAGAATCCATAGATTCTATCTCAGAGAGCATTGCTTTTTGCCAAGATATCGCATCTTTATCTTGGAGTGCTTCGTCATAAGTCCAGGGATCTATTTCATGTTGTCCAGGGACCAAGTCGGAAGACTCTCCCAGAAACATGAATCTATCAGGTTGTCTAACAACCCTTCCACTACGACGAGGCACTATCGGTATTTGTGTATCATTAGTGACACGCGGTGCAGTCACTTGTGGTATCTCATCTTGTACCGTCGGTACATCCGAATTATCCCCTCTCATTTCCTCAAGAACAATTTTACTCATGGGCTTGTGGTTCATTACATAGTCCTCTTCTAAAAATCGGGCATTCGTGCTAACAATGACCTTCTGATCTTTAGGACTATAAAATAAACCACCTTTCGTTCCTTTAGGATAGCCCACAAACAAGTGTACTTCCGTACGAGATTCCAACTTATCAGCATCTCCCTTCAGCACATGTGCTGGACTACCCCAAATCCGAATGTGTTTCAGACTAGGCTTACGCCCAGTCCACAATTCTGTGGGAGTAGAGGGTACTGACTTAGAAGGTACCAAGTTTAGAATATACGTCGCTGTTTCCAGAGCATACCCCCAAAACGAATTTGGTAATTCTGAATAACTCATCATCGATCTAACCATTTCCATAAGAGTCATATTCCTTCGTTCTGCCACACCATTCTATTGGGGTGTACCCGGTGCAGACAATTGGGATTGTATCCCAGCCTCTGATAAATAACTCCTAAACTCTCCCAAGAGGTACTCACCACCACGATCAGATCGTAGTGTTTTGATACATTTACCATGACGTTTCTCCACATCAGCCTTATATTCTTTGAACTTGTCAAAGCATTCAGACTTGCGGCGCATCAAGTAAATATATCCATATCTCGAATAATCGTCTATAAAAGAGACAAAATATTCGAAACCACCTCTTGCCTGAATAGTCATAGGGCCACATAAATCAGAATGAATCAATTCCAACACTTCTTTGGCTCTATACCCCTTTGCCTTAAAAGGCCTTTTGGTCATTTTTCCTTCCAAGCAGGATTCGCAGGTTGGATAGTTTTCCACTTCCAAGGAACCCAAAGGTCCATCGACTATCAACCTTTGAATCCTCCTCAAGTTAATATGACCCAACCTTAGATGCCAAAGATATGTTTGATTCATTTTCGAAGGTTCTTTTCTCTTATTAGATTTAGAAGATGTGCTATTAATTTCTTTTTGTTGCATCGTAGGAGTTATAGGATTAAGAATATATAAATTGTCAACCAACGTACCAGAACAGATAATAACTCTATTCTTCTTAACGACAACATTGTTATTAAAAGAAACAGAATATCCATCCTTAAAAAGTTTAGAAACTGAAATCAAATTCTTTCTAAAACAAGGTACGTAAAGACAATTTCTCAAAATCAAAATCTTATTCCTATTAAAAGATAAATAAACATCTCCCACTGCAACGGCCGCCACTTTCGCAGCGGTGCCCATGTATATGATAATCTCGCCATCACTTAGTCATCTGGTTTCCTGGAACCCCTGCAATGAATTGCAGACATGATCAGTGGCTCCCGTATCTACACACCAGGTACTGGTAGATAACACCGCTAAACATGTTTCAACAACTAGTGAAAAAGATGTACCTGAATTGTTCTCCTTTTTACGGGGACAATCAGCTTTCCAATGTCCAGCCTGCTTGCAATGGAAGCACTTGTCTTTTGGCTTTTTCACACCACCTTGTGGTTTAGCCACTTGAGGTCCGGCCGTCTTCTTTGCTGAAGAATTCTGTTTCTTCTTCTTCTTCTTTCCGCCTTGCGGTTTAGAAGCAGAAACATTTTCAGCAACGTAAGCCTGAGAATTTTGACGAAACAGTCCCTCTGCTGATTGGAGTTCTGTCAGAAGTTCCGCCAACGAATACAACCTCTTGTTCATGTTGTAGTTCAAACGAAACTGCTCAAAACTCCTAGGCAGCGTTTGGAGAACGATATCGACCTGGGTTTCCCCATCGATTTCAGCTCCAAGGACCTCCATCTCATTCAGATGAGCCATCATCTTGAGGACATGATCACTCACAGGTGTTCCCTCAACCATGGTGGCACTCATCAAGTTTCTCATTACCTCTTGTCTGGCAGCCCGACTCTGATGTCCGAAGAGTTCTTTGAGATTATGCATCATATCATAGGCAGTAGGCATGGCCTGATGCTGATGTTGCAGCACATTTGACATGGAAGCCAAAATGTAACACCGCGCCATCTCATCTGCCTTGACCCACTTCCTATAAAGCATTTTCTCCTCTTCAGTAGAGTTTTCATCAGGCATGTCAGGACAGTGCTCAGTGAGTACAAACTTGTACTCTTCAGCAGTCAGGACAATATCCAGGTTTCGTTTCCAATCAATATAATTAGGACCAATAAGTTTTTTTTCTTTAAGTATAACAGCAAGAGGATTGAAAGCCATAATGAAAATCCTGAGAATCACATAAATAAACACATAGGTCAAATAATTTGAATTGACACCCCCATTGCCATTTAGAGTCCACCAAGAACTACTTTTGTTTTTCGTCAAAAGGTACGCTTTTCTCCGATTATTTTCGTTCCTTTTGCAATGTAATGTTTGCATATGACTTAGGAAAAGTTTTAATCGGAGTAGATTTTGATTTTGAGAATTTTCGTCTTTGGGGATTTTTATCGAACAGTTGGTGTGCAATATGATTTTTGTTGATTTTGTTGGAATTTTGAGCATGAATTGTCATGGTTTTCGATGGTTATGATACACTCATTTGTATGATTCATGGATTGATGAAGATGGATTAAAATATGGAGGTATTTTGCACACTTTGTTGTGATAGGAGAAAAATGTGAATTAGGATGACGTTTAAGTTTGGGGGGACTTCGATTGGAGTACATTGCATTGTTGTCGACTTTTGTTCGTTGCCTAGCTTCTGTTTCAGTGCGTCGGTATACAATAAGATATCATATATAACTGATTGCGGATAAATTTGCAGGATCGATTATGGTTGGAGGAAAGAAGAGAAAGACAACCAAGGGCGCTTCGACTAGCTCTGCGATCCCTATACCCACCTCTCCTGCTCACTACGAAGTGCGGTTAACAGATCCCGAGCATCAGGCTCGGTGGAATGTATTGGTGGAGAGACAGATAGAGGCGACTCGGTACGCAGATGACGGTGCACTACAGTCGTTAGGCTTACACGATGATTTTTGGAGACTCGTCGAAAACATCGGGTGGACGGCCTTTTTCAGAGGGCGATGGAGGACATACCCGAAGATTGTACTGGAGTTCCTCAGTACCCTATCTGTGAAGGAACGATCGAGACCTCCATTGACCCCGGAAAGTCTAAGCTTCTGCTTGCAGAATCGGAGGTATGAGATCTCGATAGCACAATTCCGCCAGATTTACAACTTACCGGCCGAGGCGACTACAGTGAAGCATCACCGGGACTTTAGGGCGATAGAATTTTGGGGCCTGATCACTGATTGCAGTGTACGAGAGCCAGTCCCGTGGGATGCAAGGAAGGCGAAGGCCACCTGGATACGCAACCCCGTTTTCAGATACATGCAGAGGGTGCTAGCCAAGACGCTATTTGCTCGGCATGATAGCGGTGGGTTCCGGGTGGACGAGCTCTACATTCTGTATTGTATGGTCCAGGCTGTGAAGGTAGATGCCGCTACATTTTTGATCAGGCAGATGAGCAGGGCGGCGAAGCAGACGAGCGGGGTGATTGTCGTAGGCGGCATGATCACCCCTTTGGCACTACACTTCGGGATGACTTTGGACTCGCTGTCACATGTGCCCGGGCCCACATCGATCGATATGCAGACGCTGGTGAACCAGCACTTCATCTGTCCCGACCCGACGGGCCACGGGTACTTCTTTCAGCAGAAGGGAGCACCGGGATTTCCACTGCCAAACCCGCAGTTCACGACCGTCAGTGAAGAGAATGAGGACGTGTACGTGCCAGATCAGCTGAACTGGTCCATGGATACTCCTGCACACATTGCCCTTTCTGAAGGTGCGCCATACGAGCCAGCAGCCCCTGATGTGCCAGACATGCATCACGAGGCAATGGAGGAAGAGGAGGCGTACGAAAGAGGTGCAGACCATGCTTATACCGCGCCTCCACCACATGAGGAGTATCCACAGCAGCCGCCGCAGCAGCAGTACGACTACACCGCCCAATACGATGCTCGATTAGGAGCGTTGGAAACCGGCTTGGATGAGCTGCGTGGGGAGTTTAGAGACTACAGGGCGACGATGATGGACTTCATGGCACGTATGGACCACTGGAGGATTTCCAGTGGCCATGTCTACCCACCACCGCCACCACCGGCTGAGGATTGAGCGACGAGAGGTCTAGTTGCTTATGTTTTCCTTTCTCTTGTATTTTTCATCTGTTGGTTTCGTTTCTTTGTTTTGTCTCCTATTTTGATGTCTTCTTTGGAATTGTAGACTTTAAGTTTGGGGGATGAATGTTTTTCGCGAAAATTTGTGTTGAATTTTTTTTTTTGGAAATACATGATTCTATGGTCGGTATTGTGTTTGAATCGATGAACATGCTTAGTGCACAATAGGTTTGATGATATCTTGATTTTTGTTTTTAGAGCTATAAGAAGCATGAGTTGAGTAAAATGAATATGAATCCATATTACTTGATTGAAATTGAAAATTCGGGTCGAACTAATTTTTTGTGAATATGTTTGAACATGAAATGATTGTGTATTTTTGAGGAGTATGAAAATAAGCTTGTGAGATTTGAGCCTTGACTTGATATTACACCAAGTCTTATTTTATTGATTGAGTGTTGGCGATAGTCTTGTATATACCTCTAGAACTTGCTTTGGTATCTCCTTTGAGACTACAAGTACATGTGAATTTTTGAAAATGATATAAGGCCATCTTTGTTTGTATGAGTCACTTAGCCAAATAATTCTCACCAAATCTGATTTATTTCCTTTGTGAGCCCCGTTGAGCTTATGAGCCTAATTCTTGTTTTAGCCCAATTAAAAGGGAGGATTATCCGTACCTTGATTTTGAGCCTACCTATTTATGATTTTGAAGCTCAAGTAGGAAATATATGTAAAGTTGGAGAAAATTTTTGGTGGAAAAAAAAAATAATAATAAATAAATAATTGTGTGTAGTTGGCATGAAGAATGGATAGATGAAAAATAATAATTGCATGAGTTGTGCCTTGTCTGGAACTCAATTGCGTAATTGTTATCACGAGTTGTGCCATTTCTGGAACTCGATTGAATGATGACTGCAGTTGGTATATTGCTGGAGCTCATGTTTTGGGAGAAGAAATCGATTGAAGTTGTATGATGAAAAGCAAGAAATTATGGTTTCAAATTTATAAAGGAGCTTCGATCATCTATTTGAGAAGTCACTTTTATCCCAAATTTTTCCTACCCTGTCCAAAGAGCCTCATTGCGTCCAAATGAAAGTCCTTATTGATTCTTGATATTCGCATGAACAAAAGTAGTGGAGAAGTGAGACGATCTGCAAGCCTATGGCAGGTTTTACTTGATTTATCGTTTGGAGTGTATACATGTCCTATCTATAAACACTTTTGAGCGTGAGTGATACAATTTACCTTGTGAGGTTCATTACTCCTTGAAAGTGCATAGTTATGAAGTGTTTGAAGTATTTTTTATAAGTTTGGATGAATTTTTGATGTCGATTGGGTATACGTGGCTTACTGTTTATGATACTTAATGTCATGGTTTGTGGTTTATTTAGTTAGAAGTTTGGGGGATTTTGTTAGAGTTTAGTTTTGTTTAGGTAGTTGATGTTTCTCGAGGACGAGCAACAGTCCAAGTTTGGGGGATTTTGATAAGTGCCAATTTTCACCTATTTGTGCGTAGGTTTATGTATTCATTTGAATGTGTTAGCTACGTTTTTATGGTGATTATTGTGATTATTTGTATATAAGATGCATTTGACGGGTTTTTGTTTAGTTTCATGATTTTAACGAGAAATAGTGCAAGTTTTGAACAAAATAGCCAGAAAGGTAAGCACGACCGTGCTTAATAGCACGGTCGGACCGTGCACAAGAAGAAGGAGGCGCACGACCGTGCGCCACCGCACGGTCAGGCCGTGCGCGACGGAATTGGGCCTGAACGGTGTAGCACGACCGTGCCTCATGGCACGGTCGACCGTGCCAGATCACTGAAGGGTGTAGCACGACCGTGCCGTATAGCACGGTCATGTCCGGGCGATCAGCAAATTCTGGTATTTTGGCGTGATTTCACTCTTCAAGGGATATAAAAGACCCCAAGAAACGAAAAAAAAAGGATTTGGCAATTGGAGAGAGAAAAATACACATAGAGAGAGATAGGGAGAGAGAGACGGAAGAGAAGACGGAGAAGAGCCGAAGGAATCGGAAGATCGTTGGCGATTCGAGTTGAATCTTTCTTTTCTCGTTAGTTTTTTTTATTAAAGAGATGATATTGTTAATCTTGTTTATGAGTTTGACGATAAACATGTCTAACTAATTCTTTTTAGGGTTTCTAGGGCTTGTTAGTAGTTTAATTCGAATCTTGATGAATCTTTGATTTATTTCAATGTTCTTAATCTTTCATCTTATTCGTGTGTTTATGAATTGATTGTTTGTTTGATTATTTGGCCGATAATTGAGCATGTTTTAATAATTGAATCAAAATTCGGGAGATGAGATTTAATTATGGAAGAATAAACACATAACACATAAAAGACTTAGATTGGGAAATTAAGGAATTTATGTGATGAGATATCAATCTTGGGTGTTTTTGGGAGTTGTTATGTTTTTATCAGATTGAGTAGGGATACCTTTGATAGCATAATAATCAACTGATTAATTGACTCGGGAGAGCGATTAATTGATATGTGTGATTGCTCATATAGGATGATTGATTAATGAACTTGGATTGATTAAAGTGATGTCTTTATGAGAATTAGATGAAAACATGTCCTAGAACCTGTCTCAGATTTCTGTCAACTTTGAGTGAATTTTACCTTCGTAATTGTTAGTTTATTAATTTAATTGCAATTTATGATATTTGATTTCCCTAGATAGAATTGTGAATAGAATTTGGGTAGTTAGTGATTTTCTGAATCGATAGTCTCTGTGGGATCGACCTTGCTTACCGTTTCTACAATCTACACCGTACACTTGCGGGATAGCTAAAAGAAATTAGTGAACATTAATAAATATTTTAGATTTTTGATATGTCAGCAGTGGATTGTGCCGGTGGGTAAATAAGCAGAATTGTTGATAAATAACACACGATTGGGTTTTTTATAGAACTAAAAAGCTTGATTTGACTACTTAAAAGTTATTACAATTATAAATAGTAATGATAAGAAATCCACTGTTGTGTTTCTTATAGAACCAAATCTCAGACTTTGTTTTCTTTTTTTTCTTATGTAATTCTTTATTTTCATATGTAAACATAGAGCCAGATCTGCTAATGTGGCAACGACTTTGTTTTCCTTCTTTTATTTTCATATGTAATTGAATTTATAGTGTATGATTCTTTCTTATTTTATCCTTATTTTAAATAAATCTTTTTTTCCTATTCATCTATTTTTTTCTTATTCTACTCCACATCTTTTGCGAACTCATCTCATTTTATCTCCTTTTTTTTTCTCTCCATTTATCATTAATACGAATAGTAAATTTTCGTTAGATTGTCAATTTCTTCTCAATTAGTTTACCTTTTCTCTCCATTTATCGTTAATACTAATAGTAAATTTTCGTTAGATTGTCAATTTCTTTTTCTTCTCGATTAGTTTATATTAATCTCAGTAGTACTTCCTTTTTCTCTCTATCTACCATTAATAGTAATAGTAATTTATCAATTTCATTAATGTTTCAATTTCTTTTTCTTCTCCATTAATTTCCATTAATATTAATAGTACTTTGGAAAAATATTTTTACTAAGACATTTTTTTAATTGTACATAAGTTAAAAAATTGAAGTTGGGAACAGAGACGGATTTATTTAGCCCATGGGGGGCACGTGCCCCCACAATTTTTTAAATTTTTTTTACCATTAATCTACAGTAACTATTATATATAATATATTATATATGTAAAGTTAATTATGCCCAACAAAACAATAGCATTGGCTTCTGCAAGAAGTTTCTCACTTCCACTATCATAAACTCAATTTGCAAGAAAGAAGATAACCGTCTGTCTCTGGTTGCAAGAAGATTCCACTTCCACCCATATTCCCAACTTCAAGGTAAATGAAGATTAATTAATTATTTGATTTTTTCTATTTTTTAAACCATAAAAAATTGAAAACCAAACTAAGTTAATCAATAACAAAATTCAACATATAATTAATGATATGAATAAGAATTTCCTCACAAGAAAAAAACAAAAACAAAAGAAAAAATCAATAAAAAAATGGAGACTATATGTAGAGATTATTATAACATCAATGATCAACCCACACAGAGAGAGAAAAGTGAGGATCTAATCATGCATGGTATGTAGTACATAGCAACAAGAACTGCTTAATTATGTACATATTTATAATGCACGATAATGATTGCTATACATTTATTAATTTTAGACATCTAACCACTCAAAAAAGAGCATTAATTTGATTTTAATTAAAGGAATTATTATATGAACAATGAAGTAACAAATGAATTAAGGTTGTTTCACTTCACGTGAGTCAGAATCGATGTCTATACATTGTTGCTATCATGTGTCATGGACAGCTTCATTAAACTAAATTCATCATAATTGTTAAAGTTTGAACGTCAACTAACTAAATATGATGATATCTGCATGCGCATGCTATAAACTATTATATATTTATTAGCATTTATTATTATTATTATTATTATTATTATTATTATTATTATTATTATTATTATTATTATTATTATTATTATTATTATCATGTACAGTATGGCTTAATATTATTCTTATATGCAAGATGCTTCCTGATTGATTCAATTATTGCCATAAAACTAAAATTAAATAAAATAAAATTTGGATTCTGAAATCATTGCATTTATTTCTTATGTTTTTTCCGCCATTTTGTATATTGTTAAATTTTCACGGGGTACCCCACAATTGATTGAATAATGCTACAACTCAAAATATAAGTAACTAATAAGGTATACCAAATATAACCCACATACAATTGAAAGAGGTTATATATTAAAGGAGATAAAAACAGATATTATATGGTCGGAATAAACAAGACCTCTTAATAGAGTTTTGTGACACATCAATTATTTGAAATTGATATTTCTGATTTAGATAGCTAAAGGGCTTACCTAAAAATGAATTAATCCAACCAAACTAGCACGTGCTGCTTGTTTAGGATTAGTATGATTTTTTTTTTTAATAAATAAGATCGAGTCAGATTCAAATAATTTGATGTATAACATATAATTTCATACTTGTTACCTAGCGTGAGTTGGTGCTTACTGTTTATATCTACTCAAAAAACTATAAATACGAAACCCTCTTTTTATTTAGTTTCATTTACCTTGAAGTTGGGAATATGGGTGGAAGTGGAATCTTCTTGCAACCAGAGACAGACGGTTATCTTCTTTCTTGCAAATTGAGTTTATGGTAGTGGAAGTGAGAAACTTCTTGCAGAAGCCAATGCTATTGTTTTGTTGGGCATAATTAACTTTACATATATAATATATTATATATAATAGCTATATAATATATTATATATAATAGTTACTGTAGATTAATGGTAAACAATTCAACAAATATAACCAATTCATAACAAAATCCTTTTAATAATAAAACTAGGATTCGTTCTAAAGGTAAATTGTTACTATTACACGGTATCCGTTTTCTTTTTAATATATAAATTTGATTTGATTTTATATTTAAGAAGTAAATCACTAAAAAAAGATAAGGAAAAAAGAAAACAAAACAAAATGCACATGGCATCATTCTATTGGTACCACACAAGTCTCCACATGAGTGGACCGTAGACTCGATTTAGAGAATAGCACCTTACTCTCCTTCTCTCTCTGTCAACGCAGTACGCTATCGATCCAGAAAATGTTACTGTAAAAAAACTCCATATACAGATTAATAAACCTTGAAATTGAAACCTAAAATCAATCGGTGCTGCAGAAAATATGAGCGAATCGAATGGAAGTTACTGGAAAGGGATAAAGGAGTATTTTGCAGAGAGTTTTTATCTGAATGATTATTCGAAAATTCTTCATCCTGAAAAACCTTTGCCCCATTGGAATAGCTCCCATGTCGAGGAATTCATTGCATCTGATCCCATCCATGGACCCAATGTATATTCCAATATCCCTCATTTTTTCTCAGTTTTGTCTTATTTGTGTATATGTTTAGTTTGATTATGAGATTTTGAACTTTATTGGTCCATTTAAATTCTCCTATTTTCTGTGTTAATTTCATGTGCGCGAGTTATTAGTGAGGTTGATGGAAAAGTTAATTGGGTTTATTCATTTTGTGTCAATCTGTGTGTGTTTTCTCGATGTTATTGTTACCTCATGAAATAGGATTTGGTTCAGATCTTAGTTTCAATGCTTAGAAACAATTTACTTGGAGGAGTAGTACACTTTAGATTGTAACTTTGTGCAATGAATAGTTTCCTTCTTTAAGAACTATGGGTGTTTTGTAATATCTTAAGAGGCCCTTATTTTGGAATGCAAATGAGGTGCCTACTGGTTTTCCAGAAAGTGTTAATATTAGGTGCAAATTGATGGAAATGCTACGTGCTTACGGGGATATGTGGATCTGCTTCTTTTAATTGGAAAATAAATATTTTGGGTCCATAATATTGGAATTATTTGGCTGTGCTATATGCAAGAAATTTGATTCCTGAGCATTGTGTATATACAGTGTCCATTTGTTTGGACGAAGATGTATTGTCATCTTTTGTTCTTCTAGTTTTCGAATTGGTGTAATTGGGTGGCCTCTTAGGTCGTCGAATTGAATTTGAGGTGATTTTTTACGATTTCTTTCTGGTTGGACATATTGATATGGCTAGTTCTGTCTGATTGTTTTCTATTTCTCTTTCCCGTGTTTGGGTGAAGAATGGGTATTATTCTCATTGCATTAACTATCATTTTCCAAGCTTGATGTGTAAGTTTTTCCCCTCGTGATCGTGTTAATACCTGTTCTGTTGTCTCTTGTTTGCCTCATGTTTCAGCTGAAGTCTGCACGGGAAGCAGCTAAATTTGGTGTTGCAGGTGCTGCCCTCGGAGCAGTTGTAACTGGTGGAAATGCTTGGAGGTGGTCAAAGAGTCCTCATGGTATTTATAGATTCTTGTCATTTGGCTCTTCTACTTGTGGGTACTTGTGCAACTCTATGATTATACAAAGTTTAGACTTCAGCAAGTATTTTTCTTGATAAGATAATATATATAGCATACAATGGAGATGCATTTTTTGGCATGCTTAACAAGCATCCCTTTTGGGGGGTTCGGATGACTGTGGGGAAAATATGGAAATGAAGATCAAGTCACTTCTCCTGAAGTGTTCCTTGATCCACTAATACAATCATGATTCTTGATCAAGAGATCTCATTTCAAAGAAGATTTGCCTTTCATTTGGAAGAGGAGGTGCTTGGATTTGTATGTGTGTTTTGTTTACTGTGCTTGTTGCTAGAGGGGGTGGTGATTTTTCTTAGTAAGCAAGAACTAATGTGACAATGTCGTGCTGTTGGTCAAATCAAAAAAATTGACCATGCCATTTTTTTCATTATTCTCCAGTTAGCTGTGTAAATGTTGATCTACGATAAGCAAGTGAATTACATTGGCTCTCGCCTTTTCACTTCCTTTGGTTCTTCCTTTTCTTGCTTAATTCCAAATATTTTGAAGCAACATATGCTTAGATTTGCCTGATGATCTGTGCTTTGCACAGAGAATTTTTTTCCTTGTTCCAGCATATTCGTAGAATATGGCTGCTGGAGGGGAAATTATTTTATAAGAGAATCTAAATTGTGGTTTGTGAGACTAGTTTTTTTAACGAAACTCAAATAATTGGATTTGATAGAAATCTACTTAGTAAACTGTGTTGGTTTCGCAGGCGCTGTACTGTCATTTGCTTTTGGAGGTGTTGTTGGATTCACTTTGGGAGCTGAATTTGCTAACCACTGGTACCAGTTATATAAGCCAGACACGCTGGAAGCACAGGCTAAATTCTTCGAGTGGTTGCAAAAGAGAGCTTAAGGAGAGTCAACCACTTGGCTTCCATTGAACAAAATATAACCTCCTTTTTAGCAATAATAATAGCTCATTGTGATGATGGAATTTTGCAGTATTTGCATTTTCCTTTTCTCTTTGTTTCTTCGTCGTCCTTGTGTTTGGGATTGTTATGCTTATATGCTCCTTGAGATTGAATGATGTGATGGTAACTTCCATCTCTGTGTTTCTCCCTTCATCTTTTTCGTTTCCAGCTTTTGGTTCCGATGATTTACAGTGGACTTGATTGATTGAAGCTTTTATATGAATAAAGATCTCATTCAGATTTATTGTTTGATTTTTTATGGCATCATAGGAAATTTTTTATCTTTGGACATCAGCAGCAGAAATGTGATCATATTTTTAAATATGGGTATGTTTAATTTATGCGCTTCGTATGATGTGCTATCTGTTAATTTATTTCTTTCTTTCTTTCTTTCTTTTTTTTTTTTTTAATATACAGATGTAAATCCACCTTAATTTGTAGATATACATGTGGAAGTTGTGTGCAAAGCTAATGTGGATATTACCATCATGGGGTGTTGCAATAGAATGACCCCATTTTTGCTGGTTTTGGTCTATGGTTGCATATTTAGTTCGATTCTTGTATCTTTTCAATTAATTTTAAGGGAGGTATATAGATCATATTTGTGGTGCATATTGGTAACAAATGTCGAATATTTTTTCAAATTAAGGTGGATTTACATCTGTATATTAAAAAAAAATTAAATTTAACATTTTTTTTATTTAAAATGTGTTCAAATTTAACATTTGTTCCAAGAATTCGACATTAGATCAATTAATTTCAAGTACTTAATTTTTCCTTGAATTAAGACCCCCTATGACTATTAATATAACCACCCGCCTTTTCACTCACTTCAAATTGTCAAATTAGTCTTTTTACCAGCCGAATGAAAAGCAGCTCAGAAGCATCAATCAACCCTGTTTTGATTCTAAAATGCCACACAAGAAAAAGGGGGCATTCGTATTTTGGAGGGCCAAAATATGATGAGCTTTGATCACATTTCAGCATGTGAACACATTCATAATACTGCGTTGAACACATTCTTTCAGCCTAAATTCTACACACATAAAACCAGAACAAACATGACTTTCCAGAATCTTGAGCATCTGATTACTATTTTCATGGCCATGAATCAAGTGCCACACTTACAAGGAGAACTATAGTCTACTCAAATTTCTTGATCAAGGAGAGATCATTCAACATTTTCTCAATTGCCTCATCATCATGTGCTCGTCCTCTAGTCTGCAAAGTAAAGAAAGTACCTTAGTTTTGTTAAGTGATTCGTTCGTGATGGACTTGAAATTCATAAGCTATTTATTTTTAAAAAAATGTTTGTTTAGAGTTTTTGTTTGGTTCCCCCACCTTTTCAAATTCTTGGAACAAATGTCGAATATATTTGCCAGACTATGCAAGCTAAGTTTTTGAGAATACGTCCAAACTGTCTACAGCTAGATTACTGAACTTTTCATTTTCAACAAAATCATGGCAAATTCTTAAAAATAAACTAGAATCAGATCATTTTTATCAACCTAGGACTATGCGAGTCCCCAACCAAACCTAATACTGCAGAAGTGGCAGAAAATACCTAGAAATGGTAATTTTAGGTTGATAACTTGGGAAGCTAACTGAACTCACAATATAATTGCTACTTGATTTGATCTTTGAGGAATGAGTAGCAATACTTTGGTTCAAGTTTCCGAAATATAATACATTATGCTTGAGGTAAAGAAGAAAAAGTACCTTGATGGACGGAACCATGGCTATAGCTTCCTCCACTGTTTCTGGACAAAGGTTACCAAGCACACACAGCTGCAGAACACACAAGTTATTAAAGGTTTTCCAGGATTTAAGTGGCATAAATCAGATTCATGTGTTTTATTGATAATTACCTCAAATTCAGCTAGCTGATATCTACTTAGTATTCTGAAACTTGAGTTAAGATTGACACCATAATGAAGGATGATAGTATGCTCTTCAGCTATCATGCTATCCAGAGAATAAACTATGGCAGCAGAGGTCTGAAAGCAGCATAGACAATAGAATCTTCTCGAATATAGAGAAATGCTAGTAACTTTGTTGACTCCACAGGAGAAATTATACAAGTTTTCCCCAATATATTGTGGAATAATATCTGACTTTTTAGTTATCTTATACTCAAAAGAAGAGCGTAGCAATCTATTTCCGATCATTAATGAATTATTATAACAGAAAATCTGAAGAAGCACTGGAAATTTGATGTTTGTTCCAGTAATGTCCTACAACAAAAGGTTTGAATTTATAACATCAAAGTCGTGTATATAAATGACAGAAGGATACTCTCGAACTTGTCTGACAGCATCAGGATTCTTATATCGGCTAAAGCGCTTAACATATTGGAGCGATTTCTCAAACACCCTGGAAACGAGAAACAATCATGATCTAGCAAGACTTCAGATATCATAGCCAGTGATAAGTTGTATATGATAGGTTAAGAAACATATAACTTAGTCTTATCCTATAATTTCATTTAGCATCCGAATACAACTCTGTATCTCTTAATTGAATGAAAAAGATTTCAAGAACTGGTAAAACCCTGGTGAACAAGAAAATATCAAATATATGCCAAACAGGCTAAATTAAACAAACAAGTAAATTAACAATGCAGAACTTTTACCGAGATACTTGATCATCTAACAAACAATTGTGGGGTACCACCTCTAGAAAACCTAAATAATAAAAAATGAATTTCAAAGAGAGGAATTTACATACTGAGACATTTGATTCATTGGGTCGTCGGCCATCTGCTGAAGCTGCTCATACTTATGTTCAAGAATTATGGAGACTTCACAATTCATAAGACACTTGGCCTTCAAAAATTCTGAACAAATTTAAAACATGATGTAAGTTCATCTCAAAGACAAGAGCCGCATGAATAATTCATAAAAAATTGGCACAGGTCAAATTTCAAACCTGAAAAGTAAATTCCAATGGAAATCAATATAATCAATAAAATTCCCAATCAGCAAATCTAATAACCTAAAAACATGAAAACGTACGCAAACCTCTCAAATCACGTACGAAACCCTCATCCTCCCGAGTAAAGAAAAGAAAATCGATACAGCGAAAGAACATCGAAATAGAAAACAAATGAAAACGAATATTAATTATACTCAAACATTATAGAAATAAACAATTTACCATCAGGAATTTTTAGTTCCGCTGCGTTTTCTTCTTCTTCTTGACCCGACATCTTTAGCTGTTCAAACAAAAATCTAGCAAGAACAACTTTTGTGTAGCAAGGAACTATTTGCTATTGTGAGCTAGGAACTGTTTGGCTGTGTTTTGTGATTCGCTACTTATCTTAATGAATTTTAGAATTTTACGTAAAGAGATCTGAACTTTTGATATTTCAATTTTGACCCCTATAGTAATACTAATTATCTCTCTCTATATATAATACCATTTTTATGATCTTAATTGTTATTTACATCATACAGTATGTCGAACGCAAAATATTAACTCTATCTCAAAAAAAAAAAAAATTTATTTTATTTTCTCAAATTATGGTTTTAAGTATATTATTTAAAGTAATACACTGTTTTTTTAGTTTTAAAGCGAACTTCATATTTTTAAAGTAAAATAGTTTAGATTTTGTAATAAGATATAATAATTATAATTGTCATTTCTTTTCATTTCTACACCATACAAAGAAATGTTTTTAATAGGAAAAAATGTAATTTATTTGATTGGTTTTAAAACCATTATTTTTCGCATTTGTTTATCAAGATGTGTTATATAATGTTGGAACTATTTGATTCTTAACTTTTTTGTTTTTCATAGTAAAATTCATCAATAAAACAAATTGATTTGGAAGATTCCAAACAAATAACAACCATTTCACATGATAAAGTACTTTTTTATTTACAATAGAAGTACAACAAAATTTATACTTAGATGTCAATATATCCATGGAAATTAAGCAAATTAGATCAAGAATTTTGCCCGAATAGGTCTCCATCAGTGCAATCGACTGAACTGACAGAATCGATTCCATTTCTCGACGAACAAGTATAATCACCAACACATATTTAAGAAAACGAATACATCATGAACGCAAAAGCAGCTCGAAGCTCCAACCCACAGAAAATTCAGAAGCAAAATAAAGTCGATATAATTCAACATAGGTTGCAGACTTTGAGCAGCTCGACTAGGAGTAGTATTTTTTTTCTGACTGATTTCTCTAACTAGACATGCATTGATAAATAAACTACAACTAATGTATCATTTACATACTGATTCCAATGTCAAACAAGTCGTCTCATTTGCTGCGCCTTGAAACCTTGTTATAAAAAACTGCACATCATCATAAAATCATGTCAATTTATCAGTAGTAACAAAGGAATATGCATGTTTTCCTGCCAATAAATCTCTATAATCGCAACTGTGATATTAACCTCGAGGATCCACTATTTAGTGCTAGTTGGTCCCATCAATCATACATGCTAAAAAGACGATTTTTTTGGCATCAATTTGAAGTACTACAAAGTACAAACAGCAAACCTGACCTTCAAAATGTTAATCAACGCGATTCTCATCTTCAGAATTGCTTAACACTGTGGTGGTGCTCGTTCTGCCATTATCGGCTATTTCAAGATGATCCATCATACGAGACGCAGAGGCAATACCTTGACCAGGCTCTATACGAGCCTCAGCATTTGGGTGGTCAGGCATATGACTATTACGAGCAAACAGTTTCTCCTTCCAACCTCGTGTGGTCTTTGTTATTGACTCCTTATATCTGGATTTGAGAACAATTAAGTAAATGCTCGTAAAATATTAAAAATCACGCATTTTTGCATTTTTCACATACCTCGTTGACAGTGTATTAAAGCGGGATTTGAATGTCTCACTGAAAGACTGGAGATCCGACTGCCCACCTCTATCTTGACTAGGAGACCTAGACCAAGAAAATAAGCTCGTTTTGTGTTCATCTCTTTAGAGGTAGAGTAACAAATTAGAAATGATAAATGACCAAAATACCTATTGCTAGAAGACGTTCCACTTGATCCGGTCACATTCTGGTCAGCTTGGGCAGATGACACCCGTGAATCTTCAGCAATAAAAGGAGAATTTGGGGCAGCTATCATGACTGCAGGAGGAAACCCGTCTTCTCGATGAGCAACAGACGAAGCGGCTGAGGTGGCGGAAGCTCCGTTTGGGTGAGAAGAGAAAACCAAGAACTGAGGACGGCCTTGAGCCGAAGACCTGTTCCGTTGTGCATCCCTCCTGGCAAAGTGACGAGCCCTCCCCATAGCAGCAGCGGCAGCTAAGTGCTGAATGATTCGCTCTTCAAGCTCCGACTCACTTGCACTAACTGGCAACTGCATCACAACTTCTTCTAGTCAATATAGCAAGAAGACAACCTGGTTGATATGTACAGCAATAAGTAGAGTAACGAAAAGGAACGACTAACATGTTGTAACTCAAAGTCTCCTAGAGTTGGATGGTGAAAAATGGTGGTGCTTCTAGGTGGATTCATCCGGATATTCCTCTCATGCTCCACAGCATCGAGCAATTCCTGGCTGCCAAACGAGACCACAATATGATTCGTAACTTGCAATTAGAAACACTAAAGCAGATCGAAAAAGAAGTGAGGAATAGAAATATATATATACCTGCTGGGATCCTTCAAGCTGATGGCCTGCCAACACATTGGACACTGCGAACTTCGCTGGCACCTATTATATACATTTCTTTCGATTCAATTTCAAACGTTTGAAAATCATCAAGAGAAAATCGGTCATGATCAAATTATGTGGTTTACATCCTTGGCGCCATAGCATAAGGTAATGTACGACTAAATTATTGTTCACTCTTTCTTGTGTACATATATTTCAAGATGAAATTCACAAGTTATCATAAAACCACCGTAATAAAGGGTAGATTTGTACCATTCAAGAATGCATTGAAGATGAAATTCGTGCTTGCAACTAGTGACCTGTAATTAATAGTTTAATCAATTGACAATGAGATCAATCTCAATCCACAATGATCGTATTAACAAGATTAATATATACCGTGGAAGGATCACTATCACAAAAGGGTTCAAGACATATACTGCAAGAATCATCACATGCATCTTGAATTCCTCCTTCCACGAAAGCTGCAGGTGAAGTCAAACTGTTCTTGGATGCCTTTGCCTCTTCCATCCTGTCAAAGAGCCCGAATCTGATTTAAATCAGCATAATCATTTCGAAATAATATATATGAAATTAACCGAAGTACGCACCACAGTTCATTGATAAATAGACAATATATGTATGAAATTGAATAGAGAAACTGTATGCCATATTCCCAAAAAAAAAAAAAAAAACCAATGTGATCTGGAAATTTACTGGCAAATACAAGTACAATTCGAAAGAGTAAATAAAGAACAATACCGGCTTGCAATTCAACAGAAAATAGAAATTAGACAAAACAACATGAGAATTATGTTATATTCCTGTTTAAACGAAAACTGTCTATAAGCTTTTTAAGATTAATAAAAACACACACAGAGATCCATAAATCCCAGATACCAAACTTGAAGCTAGAGGTACCAAAAATACAAGAATTATTGATACTAATTGAGTCTCAAATTATCCAAACAATGGAAAACAAATATGTCTTCTTACTAAGCCACCAAATCACCTAAGAAAACCCCATCAAAGAAAACAAAATTGGAAACTTGAATGACTCAATTCTCAGAAACCTACTCGAAGATTGTAATCATCCAAAAACATAGATCAAAATACTCACAAGACATCATCTTTTTATTACAGAAAAAACACCAAGCTTTGCAAACATCAATTTCAAAAACCAAAAAACAAGAATCATCTCAAAGATAAAAAAGAAAGAAAAAAAAAACAGAATCTTTTTTCTGGGTTCCTTATCCAAAACAGTAAACCAACATCTCAGATCAAAGCTCGCGGTGATTCTAGAGAGAGAAACCATACCTTGATGAGGGAATTCGGGGAAATAATTGAGAAGAATGAGAAGATGAGCTCTGTAGACTTTCTTTTTGGCTTTTTCTTTCTTTTTTTTTTTTTTTTTTGGGAATATAATAAGTTCTTGAAATTGTTGTCTTTTTTCCTTTTCTTTTTTTTTACTTTTTAGGCGGTGATGAGATGATTGGACCCACACAGAGAACACACACTGACACAGAGGAGGCACACAAACTGAGAAAGAGACAGAAACACTGCTTTAGAGGAGGAAAGAAGTAATGCTTGGTCTTCCACTCCCTACACTTATGACACGTGGCATTCATGATCTCTTTTTTTATTTTTTTTATTTTTGTAAGAGTATTGTTTTATATTTGGATAGAATTTTTGATTTATTGACCTTTTTTCTAGTGTTTCTTTTTCCAACTAAAGTGCAATAGTTTATCGCTTGCGTGTGATGCACCGAAATACTTTTCATAAATTCAACCATTAACATATTTTTTTATATATATATTTGTGAGATTAGTTTTTGAAAAACACTAGTTGAGGATTAATATAATAAGAAAAGTTAAGAAGTTTGATATAATAATTTTAGAAAATGATTGATATTATAATAATCCAAATAACCGGAAGACTGTGAGCTTTTAAAGCGACATTTAAATAGAAGGGTGTTTTTCTGATTGCATATGGCCAAATTAAACTTACATAATAACCTGTTACATATTTAATTACATTTTTAATTAAAAAATCGATGATAAATATATATAATGGATTGTATAAAAACCGTGGTAATATATATGTTTTTGATGGTATTTTTCAAATTTTGATATGGTTTCAATTTAGCATTTATTAAAAAAGGATTCTCCAAAAAATATATCTTACTTATTTTACAACAAGAAGATTTAGTAACAAGATCAATACAAATCTTCGATTTGATTTAAATAAATTGAAGAAAATCGAAGTAGCTCATTTTTAAATAAACAGGATTTTCGAATAAAAGAGAATTATTTTATTTCTATTTAACATAACAGACAAAAAAATAATTTTAGTTAGCTTATAATAATCAAGAATTGGCTTTTCCTTTTAGGCTCTTCTAGGCTCCATTTATTTTGGCAAATAGTAATTATCTAGATCATTAAGATAACCTTATAGAATAAAATATAAATTGTTATCTATTTTCAATGTTTACTTTAACATATAATATATATGGATAAAGATGTTAACTATTTTTATCCACCGTTTACTATATAATATATAAAAGTTAAGAGAAGAGTGATATTACCTAAATGTTATTTTTAATATTAAATTTGCAAAAGATAAAGGATTAGTACATTCTATATCTTCATTATGATACGATTTTTTTATATATTATTAGAATTTAGTAAATAAATCTTACTATAATATTTTTATGGCAATTTACAGCAGTGTTATTTTTTACATATTGTTAAAATTTGGTAAATAACCTTTAAATTTTAAAAATAAACTGATAATTTTGCTACATTTTGATAATTTGAAAATAATCTTTATAATTTTATCTCAACGTTTACAACTAAATAACCTTATACTATGTGAACTTTTTCATAATTTAAAAATATAATTTGCATTTAAAAATTGTAGACAATATAAACTATTATGCATAACATTCAATAAACCTCGTAATGATAAAAAAAAAATATATGTTCAGAAAGGTTGCATATTTTGATGGTAAAAAGACAGTCACATAAAAGTCACCATCATACATAGTTCAAAACTCACCTAGACAATTACCAAAACTGATTAATCGAAGTTTAAGTAAACATCAGTCAAACAAAACATATCGAATTTTTTTTGATAAAACATCGGAGATGCCTGAATGACATATACGGTGCAATTTGAACATCAATCTATCCAAAATTGATAAAAATCGATTAAATTGATTAATCGAAAAATGAATATTAGTAACTAGTCAAAACCGTGTAAATGATATATACGGTGCAATTTGCATATCTCCAAAGATATTGATAAAGCATCAATCAAATATATCGAAAAAATCGAAGATATAATCTAAGAGGAGAGATATCTGAATTTTTTTCTTTAATTCTAGAGTTTCTATGTGACCTGAAGATTGAAAATTGGGGTTAGGTACTTAAGTTTAGGTAATTTTCTAATGGTATCCCAAGTTTTTGATAATTATTTTAGGGGTCTAGATTATTATTGAATGTATTATTTAAATTTTGACATTTTATCTCGAATCGGAAGGATAACCCTACTTTTTATTTTCATGAAAGTAAACATTAAATAAAGTTAGATAAAATATCACTATTTTAAGTCATCCTCAAAGTAGACAGAGCCTTTTTTTTTTTTTTTTTAAAGAAGGCCTATAAAAGGGGCAAAAAAATATATTAAAAGGTATATTTGTTTTAGCTCTTTCTCTGGACATATTTTGAATGTCAAAATTCGAAGTTCACGTATTTTTTAAATCCAAATTCAAATATTTTAATTCATTAAACTTTTACCCTATAAATATAACATGTATTTATTAACACTTACTTTTACAAATTTCAATAAAACCTAATCCATCACTTCTCGTTTCACACCACTCAACATATCTTACCATAAAATGATAAGCAAAATAGCCAAAAAACAAAAAATGAAATTTTTTTGAAGTGTTTATTATCTTAATTGATTCTTTAAAAGTTTGTCGATTTAATCATATTGTAATCAATTAATTATAATTTTAATTAAATTTCAATTTTAAACAGTTTTCAATATTGATTGAACACCTAAGAAACAATCTCACCTAACATAATTCCAAAACATATCATTTCACTGCTCATAAGAAATACTCTAGTTACTTTTTTGATTTTTTTTTCTTTTGTTAAATCAGGACACTCCTAAAAGTGCTTGGTCCGAAGACCACAGTTCAAGGGCTTTAGTGTAATTTCGCTTATCTTTAGTTCATCTCTCAATTTGGGTTCTAGAGTTGGGCCGAAAAAGACCCCAACATGTAAGCCCATTTAGCTGGAAATGTTGGATCACTATTTGATGTTAAATATCAATTTAAATTTGGGCCTTTAATTTAATCTTATATAAAATGTTAAGCTAAATGATTTTTAAATTTTATATCAATAACAAATAAAATATTTTTTAAAATAATGATATTTTCAAAATTTATTTAGAAACATATTTTAAATGTAATCTTCTATAAAATGTTGTGCTATACCTGTTTTGGATGTCTTATCAATAAATATCATATTTATGAAATAAGGGTGGGTGTGTGGGTGGATTAGAATAAATCTGTGTTTGATTTGTTGATTTTGAGACTTAGATTTAGATTGGATTCGGGCCAAAAAAGTGTAAATTGGGGGTATGAAGGGTTAAATAAACCCACCAAAGTTTATGGGTTAAATGAGTTTATTTAACCCACTATAACCAATTATTTATTATAGTGCAAAATATTATATTTATCCTTACTATTCAATTATTAAGGGCAATTCAATTCTTTGTTTTTCAAATACTTACTCAATGTCATTATATAAATAGTTGACACAATAATTTTCATAATCTAGTTTCCTCCACCAAATGTGTTATTTTTTTTTTTCTAACCTAGATTTGATTATCGAAGTTGTCTGAATTAATCATTGACATTGATTTTCTTATGTATATTTGTTCGTAATTAAAGTTTATGAAATAGAATTTCATTAAGTATTAACCCACCAACAAAATTATACTACTTTAGTTTTTGATTTTAGAATTAACTTTTGAATTAATTTTGGAATTTAAAATTAATTTTTATTGGGAAAAAATGTTAGGAGTATTTTGATCAAATTAATATTAAACCAACAAAAACTTAGTTTCCTCTACCAAATGTTTTTTTTTTCTTACCTAGATATGATTATCGAAGTTGTCCGAATTAATCATTGACATTGATTTATTTATTCGTAATTAAAGTTCGTAATTAAAGTTTATGTAAAGTTTATGTAGTAAAATTTCACCAAATATTAACCCATCAAAAAATTTGTACTACTTTAGTTTTGGATTTTAGAATTAATTTTTGGAATTTAAAATTAATTTTTATTGAAAAAAAATATTAGGGATAGTTTAGTCAAGTTAATATTAAATCCACAAAAACATTTGATCCAAACAAAAATTTGTTTGATAAATCCAATTCAAAACCAACATTTAACATTCAAACCAAACACACAAATATGAAATTTAATCTAAATCAAACAATACAAATCCACCATAACACAACTAACTCGACACAACAACTAGACACGCCCTTAAATAACTCAACTGATAATTTTAACATAAAAAAGGCGGTGGAGAAAACAAAACAACTATTAGAACTAAAAGAAAGTTAGTAACTTATATCAAAAAAAAAAAGTTAATAAGATGTAATAATGAGGATTTGGTTACAAAGTGTCAAAGTCTTCACTTATTTAATGTTTTTATTTATGAGTGAATATATTATTAAAACAATTAAAATAAGGAGGTCCAACGTGTTAAACACCATTAGAGAAATCAATAAACTGTTTCCACTTGTTAAGATTTCTCATGAATATGGCTCTAACCACCAAATTCTTAGCCACATATTATTATGACTTTCTAATTCCAGTATGAAAATAATAATTGCTGAAATGATAAACAATGATAGATGCACTCTATTTCCTCCCACATTATTTTAATTAAGCCCACTTGATTGCAGATCAATGTACAATGTCCACTTCAACATTATTATTATTATTATTTTAATAATTGATGTCTCCATCATATATTTAGACAATTAGACCAACGTTGATCTTCTAGATTGGAGATTTAAATAAGGGTGAATAACTCCAAATACCCTAATTAATATAACACCTACTCTTTTATACCCCAAAACATATAACATTACACTTTTCTACCCATTTTTGGAAAAAAGACCAAAATACCCTTTGACATTACATGTGCAATGCTATTTCCACTCTAAATTTCTTAATTCCAAACCAATTGTGCTAAGCTTGAGGTTTAATGATTGGATATAATTATCTTGGTATCTTGGATGGAAACCTTTCTCGTGCCCCAAAAAACACTTGTATTTATACTTGTGATATGGTCTGAAAGGTCTAACAACGCCAAATATTGAGTAATTTTATCTAAAAAACAAAAAATAATTAAATGTTTTCCATGACTTATATTTATTGAGATCCGATGCATGAAATGGTATCAGAGCCTGGTTTTATTGAAGAAATAAATTAAATTATGTTGAACAATATTATTTTCTTGTGCCTAACGGAAGAGAAAATCAAGAAAATGTATCCGAAAATATTTCGAGATAACACAAGTGCAGGATATCAGCAATGACATCCAGCTCAGATTGGAACATAATTGTTCCAGACACATCTAAGGTCACACAAGACCTTAGGGAGATCCAGAAGACCATCATTTATTATGGTGGACAGATGGAAAAGATAGCCAGATCTCTATCAGAGATCCAAAAAGAAGTTTTAGATCTGAAATAAGAAATTGTAGATCTAAAGAAAAGATCCTCTAGAGGAACGGGAAGATCAATGAACGAACGTATGAAAAATTCGTTCGGAGAGATTCCAATTATTTCCAAAGGAAAGGCTACGGAAGTTTCGAAGCCTAAAAGCAACGACGAACTCCTACTTGATCTTATAAGACAAGTCGGATGGAAGTCTCAAGAGTAGATCTTGCAGAGTTAACTGAATCCCTTTCCAATCTTGGAATTGTGGATCTAGTAAACCTCAGGATGAACGAGCCGATTCCGCCGATTCCAAAGAAAGAAGAGGAAAGTACAAGTACGCCAGTACCTGAAGCACCAGTACCTGAGGTACCGGTTCCTCCTGAACCCAGGTGGTGGCAGGACGGGGTTGAGTATGAAGAATACATAGCCCGACAAGCCAGAAGTAGACAGGGAAGGTTTAAAGGAGTATCCAAAAGCCCTTGGGCAAAAACGATGCTTGAACCAACCCATCCGTTTGGAGTGATGCTCACAACAGACATCATCGATTTCAGAAATATGGAAGTTTTGATCGATGAGTGGATGTCATCCATGAAAGTCGCCTCATCAACACTGGATGTGGATAACGATCATTTTTGCCAGATATTGGTAAATAGTTTGCAAGGTTCAGCCAAGAAGGCATGGGAGATGACCGAAGCCTCTCTCAAAAAAGAGATCCTATCCAACGAGAATGTTATAACAATTATCGAAAGGATGGGTCACTTGCTCAAAATATGTTTCCTCGGGGATGGATATTTTGAGGAAAGAAAAGACGAGAAGAAAAGAGAGTATACTCAAGCTCTTTTTGCTCTCGAACTAAGAAATATATGTTATGCGGATGAATATATATATTGGTTCCGCAAATATTATTTCCAAGCAGATGTACCATGGAACGTGGCAACAGATTTATTCTTTGCAAAAATTTGCAGTCCATGGAGGGAAATGCTAATGCAAACCTACAAGGTACCTACAGGCCGAGTCGATTCAGTGGCCAGAAGGATGTCCTTTTTCAAGGACAGTATACGAGAATGGTGTCAACAAGCGACACTACAAAGGAACAAGAAGAAACTAAGAGGAATGGTGAAAAAGACCCCTCTTTGTTGCGACAACAATGATTTTTCGAGTATTATCGGAGAACCACAACGTGAAAGACACGGAAAGAGAAAGAAACACTTCAAGGGAAGGTTTCAATCTAAGTCCGGAGGATCATACAGGAGACCTTCCAAACAGGGAAGATCATGGTGGTCCAAATCAAAGGCTAGATCTTACAAATCTGGTCAAAAGTCTGGTCCTTCCAGGTTTTCTACACAGGGATATAGATTCACAGGGAAGCCAGCAGGAGGAACAACCCGGAAAAGAACTTTCAAACGAGCTCACACTCGTACAAATGAAAGTTTCAAGGATTGCAACTGTTGGACGTGCGGCGCGAGAGGCCATATTTCGCCCGACTGCCCACAAAAGCAAAAAGATGTGCGCCAGTTCGAGTATACAGACGACATCAGAGATGCTGTCTTCTATGGTGATTTGGTGCCAGTTTACAAGTTCGAAGACATCTCTTCAGATGAGAGCATCTATGAAGAAGAATTGGAATCTGTTTCAGAAGGATCCGATGGATCATCTACAGAATCAGACGAGTAGCTCCGGCAAACCAGAAGATAGACTCCAGACGACGGACAGTCTATCAGGATTCTTTTCAAAAATGACTATCTCAAACAAAACGATGGAAAGAATCATGCAACAGGATTCAGCTTTAGGTCCGTACGACGGATTTAAGATTGGAAGTCTTAATCGATTTTGTGACAAAATCGGAATAAGACAGCGCAAGCATCACATCATCTACCGGGTGAACTCAGGTGAGTTCTCTATTCCAATAGGGTTAACCAGTAATAACATTGAGATGCAACTTATTCCAAAAGAAGAAATTCTTGAGGAATTGAGTCGTATCAAAGAAGAAGTAGCGGTCACAATGAAATGGATTCATATTGGAACCATTGAAGTAGTGATTAAAGCTACCTTCAAAGAAGGAATTGATTCTGAATTACATCTATCTGTGATGGATAAAAGAATCAATAATTTAAGCGAAAGTTGTCTTGGTACAATGGTAGGTAATTTATATGCTGGCAAACTTATGTTTGACATACATCCTAGGATTGCATATAACCTAGCAGACCAAGATTTTAGTAGAGTCTTAACCCTTCATCAAGATTTTAAAAGACCTGATCTCATGAAAGAAGGAAATAGACCATATTCTATAACGTATAGAATTGCATATGCTCTTTCTAATACACATCATTCGGATATGTTTCTTAGAAAGGAGTATATAGAAATTCCTAGAATTTTCAAGGAATTCGCCAAAGTTATGACACCTGACCCAATTAAAATACCAAAGTTAGGAGGTGTCAATTTGCTAATTAAAGATCAACCTATTCTAAACAGTAGATCATTAAGGTTTGATTCTGAAATTAGTAACAGGTTGTCCTTTTCCGAGGGTAGGATTTTAAGCCTAAAAGGAAAAAGAACCAAGTGAGGATTTGTATCCACAAAAGATTAGGGTAAGAAATGTAAAAATCAAATGCCCTAATAATGAATGGAAAGAAATCCATATTGTTTTTGATATATCTAAAACTGATAATTTGTTTCCTTGTGAGGAGATATATCATTTACAACAACCAAGTATTAACAGATATGAAGGCATGTTAGAAATAGCAGGATATCATGTATCTGTTACAGGAAGTGCAGGCATAACTAAAGGAGTTATGACCCTAGGATTAAGTTTCCTTGAGGAACATAAGCCCTGGAGAAGAGATGAGAAATGGATGGAGTTCGACCTTGATGGACATACAATCAGGGTAGAATAAAACCATTATGCCAGGAATCAAGTTAGATCAAGAGATCATTAATCTCACGATACAAAGAGACCAGGCGATTGCTTTGTTAAGATCTTTGCGAGAGTAAAATCTACCAGAACAAAGAAGTATCCAAGACGTTATAAGGATACAAGAGGCTGCGTTAAGAATAAGTCAAATTAACGCACGAATAGACATGTTAGAACGCTGGAGGAGAAGGATTTATCCAAATAATCCAGACAGGTTCTAAATCATGCCCGGAAGGTGTATTGATGAAGAGATCCTGGATCTCAGAAAAGAGAAAGATGAGTTGACAGAACGCATTAGAGAAATGCGGGATAATGGACAGACTCATCAAGTAAGGTTTCAAGAGTTGATCCGTGAGCATAATGTTATAAGCTCAAGGATAAACTTGTTAGAATCTTGGAAAAGAGGAATCTATCCAAACGATTCTGAATGACAAGTATTTTCTCTATATATATATCTGTAGGGATATTATATGAACAATATAAGACGGAATATTTTGCAGCTTATATTGACTCAGGTTCAGGTATTTGCACAGCAAAGCCAGGAGTTTTTCCCAGCGAAGCAGTGGAAAAATTACCTCTTATTGCAGGAAGAGACTTCTCACAGAAGATCCTTATACTCAATAAAGGTATTCGAGAAACACGAATAATGATCGGAGGCGCATTCGATACCCCTTGGTATAAAGTAAGAATGCCACCAATCTATATTCATGATACAGGTGCTGATATTTTGCTTGGTAACAATTTTATCCAAACTTTTACAAAATATGAGCAGGATAATCACAAGAACCTGTTAACCTTTACTACTAACTGTGGTAGTATGATACAGGTTTTGCGGCGAGAAAAGGCCTTTAATAGGATCATACCTATTATTTTTCACAGCAAACGTGGTGATAATGAAGCCAAGTTAACTCATCCAAAAATGCAGGATAAGAGGAAATTTGGTGAAGCTCTTTTGTCATACAGACAAGAGGGAATGGAGGAGGCACATGAAGAAGCTATTCAGTTTCTGAAAAATGTCTTACAAGAAGGACCACCCCAGATTGACATTAATGAGGAAAGTCTACTTTCTCTCGAAAATGTAAAAAGGCTAATTCAGAGGAACTACAATGAAAATCCTTTAGCCTGGTGGGACAAAAACCAGATCGAAGCAACGTTGAAGGTAAAAGAACAACACAGATATGAGTTGGTTCGATACAAGCCGATACAGATGAATCTTGAAGATCGAAAAGATATGCAAAAGATTATCAAAGAGCATATCGATCTCAAGCTGATCGAAGCAGATATTTCTCCTTATAGTAGCCCAGAGTTTTTGGTAAGAAACCATGGCGAAATAAAGAGAGGAAAAGCAAGGTTAGTAATTAACTATCAAGGTATTAATAAGATTACCGAATTTGATGGTTATTACATTCCAAGTAGAGAACACTTAATTGATTGTATTAAAGGGTCAAAAGTGTTTTCAAAGTTTGATTGCAAGTCTGGATTTTACCAGATTAAGTTAGAAAAAGAGTCTAAGAAATTAACTGCTTTTTCTACACCACAAGGTCAGTATATCTGGAACGTAATGCCTATGGGTCTTGCGAATGCACCTCAGATATACCAACGAAAGATGGATAATCTATTTAAAGATTATTTTGAGTTTATGTTTGTTTACATAGACGATATCTTAATTGCCTCTAAAAATATGAAAGATCATTTAAAGCATCTTGAAATATTTTCAGAAGCATGTCATAAAGAAGGATTAGTGCTCTCTGAAAAGAAGGCAATAATCGCGGTTAATAGAATCGAGTTTCTCGGTGTTATTATTGACCATGCAGGAATGGAACTACAGGAACATATTGTGGAGAAAATCTGCAATTTTCCAGATGTTCTTAGAGATAAGAAGCACCTTCAAAGCTTCTTAGGAGTGATTAATTTTGCAGGTTCATTCATTAAGGACTCGGCAAAATATAGAAAGGATTTCCGTCCTTTATTACAAAAGGATGAGAAGACCAAATGGAAATGGGAAGATATTCATTCCCAAAGAGTTCGTGAGCTAAAACAGGTTTGTAGTAACTTGCCAAAACTCGCGATTCCTCAAGATGAGGATCAGTTAGTCGTCTACACAGATGCTAATGATTTCAGATGGGCAGCAGTGCTCATGCGAAAGACATCTACGGGTGAAGAACCATGTAGATACACTGGAGGGTTGTTTACAGAACAACAGGCCAGAGTTTGGCATATTAACGAGAAAGAATTCTTTGCTGTTTGGAAGGCCTTTAAAAGATGGCCTTTATTTTTATTAGCTAAAGAATTTATATTAAAAGTTGATAATACTAACGTCAAAGCTTTTTTGAAAAACAAACTTGAATCCAAGATCGAAAAAGCACGTATTATCAGGTGGCAAGCAGAATGCCAATATTATCTTTTTGATATTGTCATTGTGAAATCTAATGAGAATGTTCTTGCAGATTTCTTAACAAGAGATGGATATCTTTGAAGCAGATTCCATCACAATACGAGCAAGGCATCTTAGGGAAAACCTTGAGATGCATTACAAGGCCTTTGAGGAATTAAGGGTAAGAGCCGAAGCGGCATCTTATGTCCAGAAAGCTGATTTGGACAAAGTCCAAAAGACTCTACGTGCAACCATAACTTCAAATAATGATTTGTGGAATGCATTAGTAGATCCTGTAAACAAGGCCTGTTCACCATCGGTGATGCAGAAAGAAATATACGAGAGAAGTTCATCATCGATGAACAAACAGGGTACTTTTATACCCGAAGCAGGACATCCTGCTGATAAAAGTTTTTCATCGGATATCGGTGAAAAGGCTGATAAGGCCGAACCAAGTGTTTTATCGGATTCCGATAAAATTATTAATTCGGAAGGTCAGGAAGCAATTCCAGACAACCCGAGTCAACCTAGCACCTCTGGGGTAAAAGAGGGAGAGGTTAACCTAAGGCCCCAGACTGGCCCTAAACAGGTTAACACTAATCAAGCTATTTCTCCTCTGCAGGTTCACCAAAAGATATGGGAGAAATTGTTAACAAGAAATGGGATCAATCCAAACAAAATTACTGCTGATTGGTCTGGCAAGTATCCAAGACTTTGGATGCTCCCGGGGGTAAATCCTCATGATGTGCGGGAATGGTTCGATTTTGGAGCAATTGCTTCAATCTTTACTACCGCACCCAGCTTTCCGGAAATTTCCAAATTACCGGATTGGATTTCCACTGCTGTGCACGATTCATGGCAGAACAACCCATACTTGGGTCGAGGAGATATACTGGAGCTAAAAATTATCTCTGCTGCTCCAGAAATTACAGGAAAAGGGTCTCATCTAGTTTTTCAATTCATAAAACTACAGAGACCTGAGATGGGGGCGATTAACCGAGCCAAAACACCCCCAGAAAACAGCCCTTTGGTTGTCGCCTTGACTGAAAATGATATATCTACAAGGTGAGCTTGGGGTCTTTGGGTCTGTCTCACCGAGATGGACAAAGTGAAGTATCCATTCAAAATATTTCATAATTCTGTGAATGGATCATTCCTGTTAAATTCCATGACAGGAACAACTACCGGATTTGCTGAAAACCTTTTTGAAAATAAGAGGAAATTAATCTGGGAAAACAAGGTTCCAGCCACGGAACAAACAAGGAAGAAGATATGTAATATGATACATATCGGGAGATGGGGAGAGCGGATATGCTCTTACTGTCAAACACAAGAGAAACCGCTGTTTGGACAGGGTTTCAAAATAAAAAAGGACAAACCCGACTACCCAAAGAAAAAGGGAAAAGGGAAGGGTTTTTAGAAAATAAAAACCAAAAATGTAATAAGAGGAAACGGGTCTAATTAGACTCGATTGTAAACAAGCTATATGGTATTCTAAACAATGTAATAGGATACGGTATAATCAGCATAGGATGCTTATTAAGACATAAGATAGTGGTTGGTCCCGCCATCTTTGAAGAATCAGCATCTGGATTAAAGAGGACAAACGTGGAAGACCCCTCCACTCATCGACGCAAGAAGACAACGAAGGTGGTAGATGCACTTACCAAACGGTAGGTGAGAAATAAAGAAAGCTGGCCCATTACCCACTCATCTAATGGATTGCAAGCTGGCAAAGGCAATAATGCAACCTCAACAGGAGTACATTAAGGCCTATAAAAGGAGGCATTCAGCCTCAAATGAGGATCATCGAAAATCGACACCTTCTCTTTCATTCTAAGTTTTTCGAGAAATCTTCTCTCAAGTCTGTAATAGTGTAGCTTTCAAGCTTTCCTGTTTATGGGGGTTTCCCCTTCACGAGTCTTAGCCATGATAGGCTAATTCAAGTTTCTCTTCCAATGGTGGAGAAAATATATATTGTAAAATAATTTAGTTTATTTTCTTCAATAAACAAGGCTTTTGCTTTCCGACATTCTGTCCAAAAATTTTATAATTCTGAGTGAAAAATTATCCAGTAGTGCGTCTCCCCGTGATCTCCTTGAAGGCAGGTGGCCGTTGAAAAGGAGTGTGATCAGGGTTCCCAAGAAAATCGGTTTCAGAACCATAGACTGCGGGCGAGTGGTTGGATCTTTGATCCATAAAACCTGAACCGAGGTCCAAGGGAACTTAAGAGACAAAGACGAGGTATGATTTAAACTCAGTTTTATTTTATTTACGGAAGCATGTTGGGCCTGATATTGATCAGAGGGCTAATCCGGATCTAATAAGTATAAGGATTGGAAAAAGAAAATTGCTAATGGCATAAATGGCATTTTGGAAATTTATAAAAGTCAACAAGGGTGAAATAGTATATTTCTTTGAAAAAGGGGTATAAAACATACATGTTTATATTGATTGTGGTAGGAAAGAGATATTTTATATGAAATATAGTATAAAAGGGGATTGGTTATATATATTGGGGTAGGATGGGATATCAACCCTTTAAATAATCCTAAAGTCCACATATTTATCCAACCTACTTTTTATAGGTTCTTCCAATTTCACAAATCTCAATCACTAATGTTGTTTAGAAAATTGTATATTAGATTTGATGAATTTGATAGTGGAAAGAACCACTTTAACATTTAATTTAAATGTCATGATACTTGGCAAAATATTTTAAAAAATCATCTGAAGACAGAAACAAATGAATTCAAGTTCTGAGACTGAGACTGTGTTATGGAACCATGAGTAGGGGGTGTCTTATAAGAACTTTTTTAACACAATATTGTGGTTTGACAATTTATTTAACAAAATATAGTGTAATCGAGATTTTTAAAAAAAATAAGTGAAGTCGCTATCCGTAATGGCGACCATGAATAATATAATAATATATTTAATATAAAACTGACAACTACTATTCATGATCGCCACCGTGACGACCATAATTATTTTAATAATTTATAATACTAGTCGCCACCGTGACGACCATAATTATTTTAATAATTTATAATACTAGTCGCCACCGATAGTCGCCATCATCGATGGCGACTCATGAATAGTAACAAATTTATAACAAATTAAAATACACGTATTTAAAATACCATGAATACGTATTTAAAATACACGAATTAATTTGTAATAAATTAAATATTGTCGAAATATACGTGTTCGTCATCGGTTATTAAATATATTAAATTTTATGATGACCGCCACCGATTTTGGTGACTAGTATTAAAAAATAATTAAATTAATTAAAATCGTCATCGGTGGTGGCGACTTGTATTAAAAATAACTATAAAAATAAAATTTATTATAAGTCGGTGGTGGCAACTTCTATTAAAAATTAATTAAAAATGAGATTTGTCAGAAGTCGCCACCATCATCGGTGGCGACTTCACCTATTTTGTTAAGCTTCATTTTTTACACTATATTTTGTTAATAAAAATTTGAAATTATAATATTCTATTAAAAAAGCCTAATAATGTTGTCTAATTAATATAACTAACACTTACATATTTAAAGTACACGAAATATGTTAGTTAAAATACATTTTGGATGGTGACTTATATTTAAAATAATTAAATATACTTGCTATTTAAAATATGTTAGCTAAATATTAAATATATTATTAAACTGTTTTAATAATTTTTTTAAAGAAAACGTATTTAGTAAAATAATTATGGTCACCATCGTTTGTGGCAACCATGAATAGTAGTTGTCAGTTTTATATTAAATATATTATCATACTATTCATGGTCGGCACCACCAGTGGCGACTTCACTTACTTTTTTAAAATATCTCGATTGCACTATATTTTATTAAATATATTTTCAAACCACAATATTGTGTTAAAAAAGCCTCTTATAAGTGTGCATTATTTGGTTAAAATTGAAATGAATCCAAAACTACATATTTGGCTTCAGTTTTAAATGAAAATTCAATAAATCAAAATATTTAGGATGTTATTTAATTTATATGTTTTTTAATTGAATTTTCTTGATAATAAATTAATACAAAGTATATGTCCAAAATCCCAAAAATTAATTGTATAAAAGGCCAATCCGAAAACCGAACCAAATGGTCATGTGTAGTTCTTATTTAATTTTACACATTCATACTTTATTCGTTTCGATTTTTAGAAAAAAAATTATTGTTTGATTTGGCTACAAAACGATGTACTCCTAATTGTGAGATGAATCAACTCATAATTTGTAATGAATAAAATAAAGATTAATTTATAAAATCGAAGCTAAGTTATAAAGAGACAAAACTTGGTTTCAAACATATAATTTTTTTTTTCACCTGGAATATTTAAAGATTCTAGTAAAATCTAACTAAAAATACAATTCAATAAAAGAGAGGATACTGGAATTTTCATTTCTATTTATTTTGCCATCACACAAAGGGCCAAAAAACATCATCATCACAGTGACAAATGAAATAGACTGAAATTACTAATATTAGGTGCCCTTCTGTGTTGACCAAATTAATCCCAAACCAAACAATCATCAAGAACTTCTTCTTAAATTATTGGGTTTAATCCTTTCCATTAAATCCATCTCTCAATCTGTTCTCGAGTTCAAGTATAGAAATGGCAACAATCAAGTTTCAAAGAGAGAGAGGAACAAGCTCTTCATTAATGAAGAATGATTACTCCTACACAGTCTATGTACAAGTGTATAAACCCAAAAAACATGTAAAGCCATGATTGAAGCGTATATTAGAAACAGACCTATTTCTCAACTCCTCCACTAAAAACTAACAAATCTAATCCCTCACCTTTTTTTTTTTGAATGCTTAATATCGACAAATTTTGGGCCTCAAAATTGGATATATTGAAGCAACTTGCTGCAAATCGAAAAAAGAAAGAAGAGAGAAAAAAAAAAAAAACAAAAAAAAAGAAAGAAGAAGAAGAAGATATTATGTACCAGGGGAAGAAGAGAAGCGAAATTGAATAACGAAAGCGTTGGTTATTTTAAAATTTTAATCGTCGACATCCTTTCCTTGAGACGCGCTCCTCCAAAACCCAGCCCCGTAGAACCGGTCCCACATCTCGTTGTCCCAGTCAACGACGTCGTTTTCCCCCTTGCAATCCTCATCCTCCGTCGACTCCTCCTCATCCTCCGTCGACTCCTCCTCATCCTCCTCATCGCCGCCGTACAATCCGGCCACATTCGGCTTCCGGTGATTCACCTTCTCCTCCTTCCTCTTCTTCCTCAACAGCATCTTCTTCTTCTTCTTCCTCCATAACCCCCTGGGCAGGCGATACACCGCGAGAATTAAGAGGTGTATCATTCCGCAGGGGCAACAGCAACACACGGCGGCGCACTCCCCCGCCGTCTCCCCCATCCTACTCCGCCGGCAGCTCCCTCCGCCGCTTTTGGCCGTCGGCGACGATGACGTCAAAGTCTTCGACAGTAGCGGCTGCCTCCGCGTGACGGGGGCCGGCGGCGGATCTAAGGCGATCTTCCCCGACATTGGTGGTTGGCGATTACGAGTTGAAGATTATCCAATGGATAAGGACCGATTCTATTGGAAGAAAACAACAGTTGATCAAAATCTCAAACCCTCGATCAAATCTTTCTCGATTTTTTACTGAAAAACCGCTGCAGATTTTAAATATGAATGTGAAACGCCGAATATGGAGGAAAAATAACGAAGACTAAATTCAGGTGAAAAACGTCTCCATTTATTTAATTTAATAAATACAATAATTTAATTTATGTTAGTTGAAATATTGCATAAAAGAACAAGTAACTCGCTGTATCATTTAATGGCAAAATTAATAATATTATCTATACAACTAATTAGATTTTCTTCAAAAAAAAAAAAAAAAAACACTGATGAGGTTGTTTGTTTTCCGATTATAAAGCAAGCATATAATTTAGCCGAAGGTTAAACGTGTATAGACTTTTTCTCTAAGTATGATTCTTATGAGATTTGTTTAAAAATAATTTTTTTAATTTGAATAAGTCCATTATTTTATGTTATTTTACGTATACTTTAACCAATATTAGTTAAAGTTATACGATAAGTTAGGAAAAATAACAATATATAACGAGTTGACCAATTTAATAAAAAAAAGAAATCAACATATAAAGGTGACACGTATGAAACACTATAATTTAAGAATTTGGGTAGCCATCGATTTATTGGTTGACGATGAAAGATTAGGGAGGAGAAAATGAGTGGTAAACACGTCATCAATGATAAATGTGATTAATTAACAATAAAGTCGATTTATCTTCATTCTATATTACTTTTTATAATAGTACTAAATCAAGATACTAGTATAATATGATCGTGTTTAATATATGCATCCAAATTGATGATCAACAATGCTGCACAAATGCAGATTGAAATGAAGTTTATTACTAATTGAGAAGTTGGGCTAATAAAACTTATTA
Organism: Scutellaria barbata; assembly: GCA_028654395.1. Taxonomy (NCBI): domain Eukaryota; kingdom Viridiplantae; phylum Streptophyta; class Magnoliopsida; order Lamiales; family Lamiaceae; genus Scutellaria; species Scutellaria barbata. Next base: position 1,124,925 of record CM053653.1, on the reverse strand, counting down.
TATTTTCCACTTAATTTATGTAACTTTTTTTTTTTTAAAGAAAGTATTATTGGTGATTTTTTTTTTTTTTTGGTTTACTTGTATTAATGCGGATTTCAAACTGTGAACCAACATTTATTTATTTATTTTATTATACTCTTATATTTTGTAAAAATGATATCATGAATTGTGCTCTTTAATTAACTTTAGGTTGTATTTAAAAAATAAATTGTAATATGTATTGTAAGTTTTAACTTTTAATTAACTTTTTAGAATTATAGTTTGTTGTACTTTCTATAACACTAACTTGTAAATTGTAATTAAATATTTTTTTAAATTATAACTTGCAAACGTAATTATGTTCTAAATTTTTTATTTATATCAAATTTATTTTTCAAATTCTACTTCCTCCAAATTGCTAACTCAAACAAATTGTAATTTAATGTAGTGCATCATCTTTCATTACTTATATTTATATGTAAAGAATTAAAAGAATTATCTAAATCAACGGTTCAAACCGTAACTGTCGATTCCTACTTTCACATGTTTTCAAATTCACAATTCAAATTGATTGGGTGTCTATATTAATTATCCAAATAAGTACTCTCTCATAAGACATGCCTCGTTTATATGATTAAGATACAAATAACTCACTTTGTTATAATAATATAATGAAATAAATAGAGTAAATTTAGTATATGATTAAGATATAGATTACTCACTTTGTTATAATAATAAAATAAAACAAATAGATTAAATTCCGTATGTCTAATCAATTTTGATCTGTAAAAATATCTTACCCAAATTTTAACTTACATATAATTTTTATACATGCAAGAGAAAGATATGTTATCTTGTTGCCTTCGATATCATCAACAGAAAAAATATTGGTAATCTATTTAATCAATAAAATCATTCAAGGAGATGCAGTCATGAGTCATGACCAAGTATAAGTATCATTAATAATTAAAACTAGGATACTGTAATTAAAGTATTATATACACACAGTAGCTATTGGTAATTTAGTTATTTATAATAATTTATTGCCTGCACTAATCGATGGAAAAGTACATATTAGAATCAAATAAATTAAAGTTATTCTCTATATGAAGGATCGTAATATATTAAGCCAAATATTATCTTTTTTTATTTCTATTTACACCTCTAGGGAAAAGTATATATATTAGTAAAAGTTTAGTTTTTTGTTCGTTGTATTTAGATTTGATATATCCCTTATTTAAGGGTACGTTTGTTACAGGATTAAATGTTAAAAAGTTAGTTAGGTCATGATTGTGTTTGGAAAAAATTGGTAGACTTTTAAATCATCATTTTTAGTTTCGAAATATACAGAGATTAGGATGTTAAAATTCGAACTGTACACGAATAGTTAATATCATAATAATGTCCACTCCTGATATGTCAAACATCTACTATATTTATATATTTCATTTTTAGGGGGCATTTATACATTTTCGTAACAACCATATTTGAACATAGTTTTAATAATAATAAGATATAAGAATTTGGTTTTAAAAAAATAAATAAAATAAAAGAAACATGAATTTGGAATTTCGTGAGGTGGTAACTAAATACACAAATGTTAAGAAATAAATAAGTTGGAAGTGATTCATCAAGCACTTCATTTTTTGAAAAATATTAATCTAATTTTTATTTTCAAACACTACTCATTTTTTATAAAAACTAAACTGTCCTCAATCTTTAAGGAAGTGTTTGCCAAAAAAAAAAAGAAAACTATGGAGGTTGTGAGTTAATTTATATAATAATTATAATACAATTGCTTATAATTAGTTTGAAGCAGGTTATACGCTTCTTGAGATTTTTTTTTTCTTTTCTATTTCAGCTAAAGCAAAATCCGATAAATAAAACCACTTAATATATCGCATTACAAGTCAAAATACAAATAAACATTTTTTTAAGTTCTTACAAATACTTCTTAAATTTTATTCACTTATCCAGCAACACAATCTCTCGAAAACAGAGCCTAAAAACTAAAATTTTCTAATATTAACGAAAAATTAATAATGAATTAAAAAATAACGATAAATTATGAAAATGGAAATTGGAATTGATGAAAATGGAAAATAAAATGGATAAAACTGAAAAAGTAAATAATACTCCAACAATAATAATATACTGTGATGACAAATCACACGTGACTCAGCAATGAGACACAGACGGCTTACTTCCGCCTTTTATTTAATGATATATTCAATACATACTATAATTAAATGATAATACATACTGTATTTGATGTCACATATTATATGTGTAATTGTTATGGGCACTTTAACTAGGGGGTGATTGTGATGGCGAAGGAGGAGTCACAAAAGAGGCTGCGGTCATCAACGTCGATGAAAGAGGTGGAGTTCGCGTTCTAGAAGAATGAAGTTTCAAGAGGAAGGAAAGAATACTAACAGATGAGTTATGTCCGAAAATAAAGTAAGATGAGTTGCCAATCGTTGATGATAAAAATTGAAGGAATTTGGATCGTACATGTGTTCTTGCTGCTGATCATGTTTAGAATATTTCCAGCTATTTCTTTAATTCCCTAAACTTGTGGTATTTATGTTATTGCCACTTTATTTTCAGTATTTACATTTGTAAGGGTGGTCTCTTTTGATTTGTTACATATGCCATTTCTGGTAGAGTAATAGAACATGAGAAATTAGTACCTCCCTTCCTCCAATTTCTGTCCTTTTTCTCTCTCTTATTCTACAACAAACTCTATCTTATCCTCTCCAATCATTCAATCCAAAATACATGAAATTACACAAAAAAAATTATGGTTTACAGTGCTTGAATGTAACAATTGGTATCCAGAGCTTGTAGATCCTTTGAAATGGCGGAGGCTACATGTTTCAAAGACCTGCAAGAGTCACAAAAAAGGTTAGAACAAATGTTTCAAACTGAAGCATTAAAGTACGAAACTACAGATTTAAAAATACATGAATATGTTCAAGGTATTAGTACTAGGGTGGATGATCAACTTTATGGGATGATGGGAAAGTTGGATCATGTGACTAATACCTTAGCCAACCTACAGTTACAAATCATGAATATGGATCGTGGAAAGGGTGTAGCTGATAAGGAATTTATTTTGGCCGATCTAAATTTTGGATCAAACAGCATAGGGGTGTTTGCTCAAACACAAGAAATACCAAAGTTGAAGCAAATCCAGGATGGTACTGTTCCATTGGTGCACAACCCTTTACATATGGTGGATTTTCCAAGGTTTGATGGTTCAAACTTGAGGGTATGGATTTTGAAATGCAATTCCTATTTTAAACTCATATCAAATGTTTTTAATACACATAAAGTCACTCTTGCTTCCATGCATTTTGATGGGAGAGCAACTTTATGGTATCAAAATTATTCTCAGAAGAAAATCTTTCCTAGAATTAGTTTCTTGAAGTGTTAACTGCTAGATTTGAGGAAACGAGGGAGTTTAAGGTGATAGCTGAATTTAATAAACTCAAGCAAACTGGAATTTATGCTGATTATGTGGATAAGTTTGAGGAACTTAGGGCTTGCATGTTACTCATTAATGGAGAAGAGTTTTCTGAGAAGTACTTCATTGTTAGTTTTATAAGCGGCCTTAATGAGGAGTTACAATCTGTTGTGCTAATGTTTGAGCCTAAATCTCTACAACATGCCATCAGTTTAGCCAAGAAACAGGTGGTTACTATTGAAGCAATTGCTAAGAAACTCAAATCTACCCCCACACTTTAACACTTCTAATCAGTTTTTAAAGAAGTTTGATTCTGCAGGAAATACTCAAGGGAAATAACAACTAAGTGGAGTTAAAACTCCTTTCAAAATGTTGACTACTGCTGAGATGGCAACAAGGAGGGATAAGGGGTTGTGTTACAACTGTGATGAGTCTTATTCCTATGGACACAAGTGCAAACAGAAAATAACCTACATGATTGTGTCTGAAGAGAAGGAAGGGGAGCTTATTGATCAACATATGAAAGTTACCAATCTAGAGAAAGAATGTGGTAATGAATTTATGGATGAAATACAACTCACCTTAGATGCTATCAAATGTGAAGGAGGCATAATTATCATGAGATTATTTGGAGAGTATAATCAACAAAGGTTGCACATCTTGATTGATACTGGAAGCACTTTAAGCTTTATACAGGCTGCTACTGCTAAGAGATTGAGATGTCACATCACCCCAACTAATCCACTTTTGGTTAGGGTGGCTAATGGGCAGAGACTGGTTTGTTCAAAACAGGTGGATTCTTTTAATTGGAAGATGCAAGGTTATGAGTTTACCTATCCACTAAGGTTGTTGGAGAATGAAGGTTGTGACTTGATATTGGGTGGTGACTGGCTCAAATCATGCACTCCAATTGAGTTAGACTATGATAACATGACATTTACTGTCACCTTAGTAGGAAAGAAGATTAAGTTACAGGCAATTAACTCCACTGAGGAATGTAGGCTGATAACAGAGGTCAATCTTTATGATTTATGCCATCAAGGTCCTCTTGATGAGTTGGAAGAAATATATTTGGTGACAACCAAATATATGGGGAATGAAGTTGATCCTAAGCTACATGAGTTATTAGCTAGATTCATGGATTTTTTTGAAGAACCTATGGGTCTGCCACCAGGGAGAAGAGTTGAGCATCAGATTATGCTCAAACTAGGAAATGTTTCTAAACAACAATATCCCTACAGAACTTCACATGCACACAAGGAAAAGATTGAAAAGATAGTCAATGAGCTCTTAGAATCAGGAGTGATTCAAGATAGTAAGAGTCATTTTGCTTCACCAGTGATCTTGGTAAAGAAGAAAGATAGGTCATGGAGGATGTGTGTGGACTATAGGTATTTGAATGAGTTGACAATCAAGCACAATTATCTAATACCTATAATAGATGAATTGCTGGATGAGTTATATGAAGCCAAGTTCTTTTCTAAGGTGGATTTAAGATCTGGATATTTCCAAATTCTCATGAACCCAGAGCACAGGTATCTTACTGCATTTAGGACTCATAATGGCCATTATGAGTTCCTGGTTATGCCTTTCGGACTATGCAATGCTCCTGCCACCTTTCAATCATTAATGAATAAGGTATTCAGGGAGTATCTGAGGAAGTTTGTACTTGTTTTCTTCGATAATATACTGATCTATAGCTCTAGTTGGGAAGAACATATTAAGCACTTGAAGCTAGTACTACAGATTATAAGAGATAATCAGTTGTATGCAAAAAGGAGTAAATGTAGTTTTGAAAAGAAACAAGTGGAGTACTTGGGGCATATAATATCACATCAAGGTGTGGCTACTGATCCTAATAAGATCACTAGTATGACACAATGGCCTAAACCCAAGAAAATCAAGCAGTTAAGTGGATTTTTGGGGTTGACAGGATACTATAGAAAGTTTATAAGAAACTATGGCATCATTAGTAGGCCCCTTACTAATCTGTTAAGGAAGGACAATTTCCTTTGGAATCATGAAGCTGATTTGGCATTCTTGGTATTGAAGAAAGCTATGGTATCAGCTCTTGTTCTAGCTCTACCTGATTTTTCTAAAAAGTTTGTGTTAGAAACAGATGCTAGTGGAAGTGAAATTGGTGCTGTCCTTATGCAGGAAAACAGACCAATATCATATCTGAGCAAGGTTCTTTGCCCAAAAAACCAAACCTTATCAGTTTATGAAAGAGAATTTTTGGCAGTGTTACTAGCTGTCCAGAAATGAAAGCATTACTTACAGGGAAGGAAATTTATCATTAAGACAGACCAACAATCTTTGAAGCACCTTTTGGATCAATAGATAGTAACTCCTGTTCAACAGAGGTGGATCACTAAACTTTTGGGTTTTGATTATGACATACATTATAAGAGAGCAAAGGAGAATAGAGCAACTGATGCTCTTTCCAGGAGGGGTGAAGATAAGGTGTTAGTGGCTGCTATAACTACGATTGTTCCAGAATGGATTGAACATGTTGTACAAAGTTATAGAGGAGATGATTTCATACAGAAAATCATTGATGCTAAATCTGCTAATTTTGGGAATTATTCAGATTTTCAACAAGTAGGTGATGTTTTGAGGTACAAAGGAAGGGTAGTAGTTGGAGATTCTGGTGAGATAAACTGCTTATGGTGGTCATTCAGATTCTCATGGCACATACAACAGAATTAAGAAGACTTTCTACTGGCCAAATTTGAAAAGAGATGTTTTTACTTGGGTAAAGGAATGTGAAGTTTGTGCTAAGAGTAAGGCTGACCATAGATTATATCCTGGTCTTTTGCAGCCCTTACCTATTCTTAAACAAGCTTGGACTCACATATCTATGGATTTTATAGAAGGTTTGCCAAAATCATGGGGTAAAAATGTAAACTTGGAGGTAGTTGACAGATTCACTAAGTATTCACACTTCATAGCAATTTCCCATCCTTACACAACTCAGACTATTGTAAAAATCTTCTTAGATGTTATCTACAAGCTTTATGGACTACCAGTGAGCATTGTCACTAATAGAGACAAGGTTTTTACAAGTTCTTTTTGGAATGAATTGTTTAAACTTTTGGGAACCAAACTCAATCCATAGAGTGATGGCCAGACTGAAAGGGTTAACCAGTGTTTAGAACAATACTTGAGGTGCATGGTGCAAGACCATCCTAAACATTAGTTGAGATGGTTACCCTTAGCAGAGTATTGGTACAATACTAACTACCATTCTAGCCTAAAGATGACACCATTTCAAGTTCTCTATGGGTATCTACCTCCTACTTTACATCTAGACCCCTACTGTGACACTTCCAACATAGATGTAAATGAGCACATTCAACAAAAACAACAAATCACTGAACAGGTACGGAGAAATCTAACTCTAGCACAAGAACGTATGAAGTACTATGCAGATAAAAAGAGAACATATAGGGTTTTTGAAGTGGGGGATATGGTATTCCTCAAGCTTCAGTCTTTTAGGCAAAACTCTGTCCAATTAAGGAAGAATCTCAAACTCTCATTGAAATATTTCGGTCCATACTAGATCTTAGAGAAGATTGGTCAGGTAGCCTATAAGCTAGATCTACTTGTGGGATCGAAAATACACCCCGTATTTCATGTTTTTCTATTGAAGAAATACATCGAAAACAAACATTTACCTTCAACAGTGCTTTCTATCCTCGATGAAGAAGAGAATTTTGTAATCCATCCAATTAGGGTGCTGGAGCAGAGAAGTGTTCTGTTAAAAAATAAACAGGAAACCCAAGTTAGAGTTTGGTGGGTAGAAGAAGAAGAATGGAAAATGGAAACGTGGGAAGACTCATCCTTTATTTGCATCATTTCCCAACATTCGATCCTTAGGGACAATGATCAACTCAACCGGAGGGTATTGTTATAGGCACTTCAACTATGGGGGGTGATTGTGATGGCAAAGGAGGAGTCACAAGAGAGGCTGCGGTCATCAGCGTCGATGAAAGAGGTGGAGTTCGCGTTCTGGAAGAAAAAAGTTTCGAGAGGAAGGAAAGAGTACTAACAGATGAGTTATGTCCGAAAATAAAGTAAGATGAGTTGCTAACCGTTGATGATAAAAAGTGAAGGAGGATCTGGATCGTACATATATCCTTGCTGCGGATCATGTTTAATATTTCCAACTATTCCTTTAATTCCCTAAACTTGTGGTATTTATGTTATTGCCACTTTATTTTCAGTATTTACATTTGTAAGGGTGGTCCCCTTTGATTTGTTACATATGTCATTTTTGGCAGAGTAATAGAACATGAGAAATTAGTACCTTTCTTCCTCCAATTTCTGTCTTTTTTCTATCTCTTATTCTACAACAAACTTTATCTTATCCTTTTCAATCATTCAATCCAAAATACATGAAATTACACACAAAAATTATGGTTTACGGTGCTGGAATGTAACAGTAATCTACAATATCAACTTAACTAAATGATTAACTAGAAATTTCATTAAATTAATATTGAAAAGAGGCATATTAAATAAGCCTGGGGACTTTTGGCATTAGTGATACCATGTTTATTAGAAATAAAAAAATAAATATCATTCATAAAAAATTATATGATATCGAGTCAGAAATAATTTAATCGAACTTTGTTCCACTACCCCCAAGTGAAATCAAGTTTTATAAGTCAGTTTTAATTTATAGATTACGAATTTTGGATTGATCCCTCAAAAATCTTACTCAATTGATAATTAAAGATATCTAATGTTAATATAAAACTAAAAAAATAGGTTGACAATTAAAATAGAAAGCTAAACTCCGAAAAAGGCATCCAAATAGAAGAACATTGTGGTTATTTTCATTATTCTCATTTTAAAATATTAAAATTATGAGTATTTGAACATGATGTGTTATTGTTTTTATGAAATTTAATAAAAACGAAACTTTACTAATTTTTATGAACTAAAATTGGATAGTTGAGGTACAAAGTGTCATTACTAAACAAACATTATTAACTCGATTTTTTTTTAAATAATTAAATTTTTTTATCTATTTATTTATGGTCTTTTGATGAATTCCATAACTTAAATGAGATTTTCAAAAATAGAATCGGCTCCATATCCATATCTTACTTATTGGGCTGTTGGGCCCAATCGATTAACTCGTGGATGATCAATGTTTTCTCCTACAGGCCTAGGCCCAATCATTGTTATTAGTTTGCTATATTGTTCTCAATCACTTTAAAATCATCCTTAGCTTGGAATTAGCTCTAAATTCCATTTAGATAAACACAAAATTTAAATCAAACGCTACTAAACCCACTATGAATACAATCATCATAATTATTTGTCAAAAATCCAAATATAATTAAACAAAATATAAGCGCACCAATTTGAATTCATTGCATTTTCCTATGTTATTTTGCATGTCTTTGTTAAAATAAAAAATAAAACCAACAAAAATTGTTGTTAAATGACTATATGATCCCTTGAAATGGAGGAAAAGATTTTCAAAACAAAATACCACGTAAGATAGGACACATCTCACTTAATTGCACCCAAAATTTCCATCTTTAATTGACAGGTATGCATTTGTTCACAAATTTGGATTTTTATTTTATTATTATTTATTGTGTTTTAAATGTATATTAATTTATATACACCATATATAAAATAATATTAGCTGATAAAATAAAATAAGATTTAACAAAGAAATATTCTAGTCTCATTTCTTTCAACCCCAAAACTAGACCATCACACACAATCGCCATTTCCACCATTACCAATTCAAAAACCTTCCTTTCTTTTACTTCATTTTTCGCCCACCATTTTTCATCTTCTGGTTTCTATGCATTCAAGCAATCCTCAACATCAGCTCTGCAGAAAAGGGAATCAGAAACCCTAATTATCTCTCATGGAATCGATTTCTCTCCCCCCTCGCAGACGCCCGCGCACATGAGCAGACGCGGTGGAATTTGCGAGATTAATGTCTGTGCACACGCCATGAATTAATGCACTCTTTCCTGTGAAGGGTTTCTAGAGAAATCACTTCATTCACCGAAAAATCCGAAATTTATCGTTATTATTATTTTATTTTTTTTCTGTTCGTCTTTTTTGGTTGTTGCTGCTTTCTGTCAATGACTTGAAAACAGTACTTCGCTGAGGTTTTTTGGGTCCCCATTGGGTAGAATTGGCTCCGAATCTACTTCAATTCAATAGCCAAGCAATGTCGGATGACATGATTTTGCATTTCTCGTCCAATTCTTCAAACCAATCGGATCAATCTTCGAAGATCGCCAAACTCGAGGCGAGATTGGTGGGCAAGGCCTCGTCTGCAGTTGTTACGCAGCCCCAAGTCCAGGCGCAGCTGAATTCTTGGTCTGCCCCCACCAAGTTTGGAGGGACCTCAAATAGCTTGCCTGAGCATCTGGTAGATAGCGATGATTCAGATGATGATGTAAGTATTCGGATAATTGCATTTGACCCTGGTTTACTTTACTGAATTTGTGATATGAAATACCTTCCCTTTAATAGAAATCTAAATCCTGAAGTTTCTAACTCTTGCATGCTTACATGATTGACAAAGAATGCGTGGCCTGTTGATGCTTAATATGCATGGTTAACTGATGGCATGTTTACGGTTCGGGTATTTTGTGATGAATGGCAATAATGAGGAAGTATGATATGCTGCTTCTCAGCATGATTCTGCTTTCTGTGCTTGTATAGCTGTATAAATTGTTCTTTGATGCATATTGCTTAATGTTTATGACATGTCTTAAATTGGAGTCAGTTACTTAGTTTCTGCTAGTGAGTATTTGTGTTCAACTGAATGCTCTCTGTTATTGATAGGAAAACACGTGTTTCTGTTGACGTATGTCAGTGCCCAGAATTAGGAAAGACGTATATTATTTACTGCGAAATCGTTCCTAGATGGTGTGAAGCTCACCTTTGAAGCTCTTGTATCTGTGAAATTTTTATATGTAAGACCTGTATGTCAAGAAGGTATTTAATTTGGATTGGAAACGCTGACTAATTTCCAACACCATGTTCAAAGGCTAGAAACAATACCAAACATTCCCTAGTTTTCTAATTGAGATTGTGTCTAATTAGCAGATTGCGTCTTTCCCAAAGTGGTATTTTGTCTTTTACTCTATTCATAAATGCACACAAAAGTTTAATGTCGAAATAAACGGCATTGACACGTGGCTAGGTAGTGGTAATAGATTATTCGAATAAGAAATGGGTGGCATCCCTTCCTCAAAAGCCTTATTAATGCCTGCCTGTATGGCCTTTATTCTTCTCGCATCTCTGAATTTTGGTTTCAGTAAAACTTCAAAGTACATCATTCAGCTTTTGATTGAGAAGATGGATGCACCGCTTAGCCATAACTGCTGAATGTTAGCCCAAATGTAAAATTGTTTAGAAATCCACTTGCTGTATGCACAATCAGTATAGGACTGATAGTGCAATCAGCGTCTATTTAAGAACCCCATTTTTTCTGTCCTTTCTAGTTCTCTTACCAAATCCTGAGTTGCTATATCCTTTTAACTTCATTTACTGGTTTTTGTTCTTGAGTGCCGAAAATGATATAATGTAATTTGTCCTGGTTCTTTTGGGACGTGTGTCTTTTTCACACCACTATCTTCCTCTCATAGTGTCATTTTTGTCATCTTCAACTTGCTTTGGGTTTTAAAATGTGGCTGAAATGGAAAGCTGGTTGTGCATGGTGTGGAAAAAAAATTCTATTTGCAATGCAACTTCTGCAAGAATGTCCATGTTACAAGTGTACCGTAACTGTTAATGTGACCACAGATCCTTATTTTAAGAAGTTTGGTTTTTCTAGAGGGCCTTTTGTTTGTATTCTACTTTGTCGTTACAAGTTACGAGTGATTGTTTACTTGCATCTGCTTTATGCATAATTTAATTCTTTCTTTCTTGTTTTTGACTTGTCTGTATTTGTGGCAGAATGGAGGAGCCTTTCTCATATTAGCAAACACTCAAAAGAGGCGGAGGGTTAATAATGATGGTGGTGCCAATTTTGTTGATCATGTTGAGGTGAACAGAGTTAGCTTTTCTTGTTGACATGACATGATTTGCTGCTTAAATATTCTCTTCATACCTTTAAATTTTTAAATACATAATCCATTTCTGATGTGCTTTGACTTACTAAAGTTTGAAATTGCTGTTGTTATCTTTGTTTGTCCGAGTCTTTTAGGATGGTAATGCTTCAGGAAATGTACAGCAGGCAGCCGCAGACGCTCGTCAAAAGACCATAGAACCATTAGACAACAATAAGGTTGGTGTTGATGTAAATAAAAGAAAACAGAGCCGTGGTCGGGCAAGTAATACTTCAGGTAGAGGTCGAGGTTCCCGGGTTAATGATCAAGCAAAAACTCAGAATATTTCTCCATCAAATGGTCAGGTCGATAACTCCCATCACAAGGTGTGACTATTTTGTCAGTTGCTTCACTTGTTAAGTTATAGTTATTGTATGCTTACTTCTTCATTTTCTAGTCAAATTGTGTGCTTTTATTAATTCCAAATTTTTATGAAAATTTTGAAATTCACATCAGGAATATTTTGGCAATATGTAACTGATAGAACACTCATGGATGAGAAATATGAGCACTATAGTGTATATTCCCTCCTTTTCCAGTCCTTACTTAATTTGGTAATACCTTCAATAGAGTGACCAAATCAAATGACTAGATCTCTGAAAATAAACAATGGAGGACACATTCTGAATGTTGGCCCATTCCTGCCTCCTCTGTTATAGCTTCTTTTGCATTTTCTTCATTCAATTAGAGGTGGCAAATGGCTGGGTGAAGTTGGTTAAATGGCAAATTTCTATAGCTCTGTTTAGTAACAGATAACGGAGAGTTGTAAGCTTACAGCACATGTTCTTTAAATTTTAAATTCCACTATGAATTGGCTGACTGAAAAAATTGTTTTGCACGACCAGTTATTTAATTAAATCCTGCTGTTGTCTAATAAAACTAATGCATCTGGTTACTGTATGCAGGATGTGTTCGTCAGAGAGCAGCTTGGGAATGACGACCACTCCTCGACAGAGGTTTCTTGATTGTGCTAAATCTTTTACCTTGTCAAGAATCTATATTCAACTTTAAAGTCTATGGTCATATTATTACTATAAATTCTAACTAGATATGATGTTGTAATTTTTTTTTACATAGATGTATATACATATATATCGATGTGATAATTTTATCAATGGTTTAAACAACATTAGGATGAAGGCACTTCCTTACGCGCAAAGGTTGCAATGTTGGAGGAAGAGCTGAAAAAATCTCGCGATGAGGTCTCTGATTACCGTAATCAATGTGAACGACTGGAAAAGGTATTGTGGGCACTTTGTCTTTGTTTATTGTACTTCAATGTCCCCAGTTGAAGTTATGATTGTTATTTGGTAATTATTAAGTGACAGTATGTCTTTGACAGCAGAACCTTATCTTCATCTACCTATTATTTTCCTACTTGAACAGGAGCTCAAGGATGTCAAAGATTATGAGCAGCAGATGAAGCCAAAGGTATGTTTTCCTAGTCTGCATCTTTGACGTGTGGGGTTTACCTCTTGGCTAATGGCCTATAGATGCTGGATTAATATTTCAAGCAAGCATTTATTTTTCCTCTTCTTTGGTGCAGAGAATGAAAGTGATGTCTGATTTATTGATATCAGTCTCAAAAGCTCAGAGACAAGAGGCAAGGATGAAAGTACGCCAGGATTCCTTGAGACTTGGCAATGTTGGGGTGATCAGGTATTTCAATACAGTTAATTTTCAGCCATCCCTTTTCAGTTGCAAAAGAATTCTGCTGGGTCATACTGTAGTTTTTACTGCTCTCTCTTTTTTATGTAATAATCTAATTGGTCTTCTACATCATCTAATTATCCCATTCCCATTTGTTCTTCAATGAATTTGATAGAGCTGGGACAGTCATATCTGAGGCATGGGAGGATGGACAAGCGCTGAAAGATATCAATGCTCAACTTGTACGCTTTCATGCTTTGACTTGATTTTCTTTAATTGTTTTTTTTTTTTTTTTGTCTCTCATGTTGTTTTTCAATTATATACCATTTGCCAAATTAACTTTTTGTTCAGAGAAATTTGTTGGAAACAAAGGAGGCAATTGAAAGGCAGAGAAAATCTCTGAAAAAACGTCAGTCAGGTAAAGGTTTCATTAAATCTTTACAGTACATATATATCCCTACTTCTGGATTCTCATGCTGTAGTATCGGTAATGATGACAATTTAAGGCGACTGGTATACTTTTCTTGGTTTTGTCAAAGGGCCATAATGTCATGCACATTTTTGTATTCATTATGTTTATGCTTGAGGGATGTTGTATTGCTGGAATTGAACAAGTAGTTGTGGACCTATTTATTTGTATCATTATCATTTACCAATATAATTAGTACTACGGCAATCTGATCTGTTGCAGATAAGGGTGATACAGCTGAAACAGAGGGTGGGGTTCAGGAAGAAGATATTCTCATTCAAGATGAAATATTCAAGTCTCGTCTAGCCAGCATCAAGCGTGTAAGCTTGCTTCTTCTTTTAGTTCGTCCTTTTTTTTTTCCTTATTACTTTTTCAAATGTTGCACTGGCATTGTCTTCAGGAGGAGGAAGCCGTGATGCGTGAAAGAGACCGCTATGAGTTGGAAAAAGGAAGACTTATACGTGAAATGAAACGTATAAGAGATGAGGATGGCTCCCGTTTTAACAATTTTCAGATATTGAATCATCGTTATGCTCTCTTAAACCTGTTGGGAAAAGGAGGATTTAGTGAAGTTTATAAGGTCAGAGCCAAAACCTGATTTTTCTGAGTTTTTAAGATTCCTATACAGGCTTATTCATAATTTATAAGGTCTGAGCTTTTCTTTCTTGATCTCTACTCGTGTAGATAAATTCTTTTAGTGATATTTAGTTAAATATGTTGGCAGGCTTTTGACTTGGTGGAACATAGATATGTTGCCTGTAAGCTTCATGGTTTGAATGCTCAATGGAGTGAAGATAAGAAGCAAAGTTATATACGCCATGCAATCAGGGAATACAATATTCACAAAACATTGGTTCACCATCACATTGTTCGCCTTTGGGACATTTTTGAGATTGATCACAACACATTCTGTACCATATTGGAATATTGCAGCGGTATGATTCATCTATATTCCTCTCTTATATCATCTCGCCTAAACATTTTCTCCTCAATGAGGAAATATAAATATTGAAGGGGCATCACTTCTTAGTTCTCTCTCTGTGTTTCTCAGGCAAGGATCTTGATGCGGTTCTCAAAGCAACACCAATACTTCCAGAGAGAGAAGCTAAGATCATCATTGTCCAGATCTTTCAGGGCCTTCTTTACCTGAATAAAAGATCGCAAAAGATAATTCATTATGATTTGAAGCCCGGAAATGTTTTATTCGATGAATTTGGTATTGCTAAAGTCACAGATTTTGGTCTTAGCAAGATTGTGGAGGATGATGTTGGATCTCAAGGCATGGAACTTACGTCCCAAGGTGCTGGTACATATTGGTGAGTCTGGACTATTTGCAACTCTCTCTCTCTCTCTCTCATATGCTTGGATTGTATGTAACACTGTATTATCTCAGGTATCTTCCTCCAGAATGTTTTGAGCTGAGCAAGACACCTCTCATTTCCTCAAAGGTCAGTAATTTAGAGCTTCTCTTTTGCTGGAAATAAGAAAAATGACCTGTCTTATCAATCATGCAATCTTGAAACAGGTTGATGTATGGTCTCTCGGTATTTTACTGTACCAAATGCTGTTTGGGAGACGGCCTTTTGGGCACGACCAGTCTCAAGAGCGAATATTACGCGAAGATACTATCATTAAAGCCCGTAAAGTTGAATTTCCTTCAAGACCATCTGTATCAAATGAGGCAAAGGTAAAGTAGATTCAACCCACTTTCTCATAAGAGTCCACTAGTGCTTAAAATAACGAATATTCTTCTTCGTGCAGGATTTTATTCGTCGTTGTCTAACTTATAATCAAGCAGAGAGACCTGATGTTCTAAGTATTGCTCAAGATCCATACCTTAATTATACAAAGAAATGAGGAAGAGATAGAAACTCGGGGGGAATTTTTGTGTAGTGGTTAAGGCTTTGTGCATTTTGCTGTATTGTACCCTGTTTCTTTAAAGCTTAAACTACAGTTTTTATTTTCCTTATTTTAACCCCTCAAGTTTTCTCTTGTAATTTCAATCGTATGTTTTTCTATGGATAAAACTCACATGTTTTGCATAATCAAAGCATGAAGAGGAAAAGAGAATATCAATGGAACTTTGTTCAATTGTTTAAGATGTGATCCCTTCTTAATATTTACCATTGGCATAACCATCTGTATTTGCTTTTATCCAACCAATGAGTAGGTCTTATGTGAGATCATCTCACAAATTCCATTTATTGAGATTTCGTGAGACGGGTCCGGTCGAACATAATAATTAGATAATATTTTTGTGTGTATTAAGTAATATTTTTCTATATTTCATGTAATATTTTGTATTATATTATTTAGTATATGTGCAAAATACAAAAGTATTACATGATATATAGAAAAGTATTGCATAATATATACAAAAGTATTACATGTTGCACGAGAAGAAGAGCACCTGGAAACCCTAGGATCCGCGTGTTTTTTAAGTCCCGATCCTACCCAACCTAATTCGGGTTATATATCCTATAATATAAAAGTATTATCTGATATACATAAAAATATTATCTAATACACATAAACGTATTACATATTTTCTTATAGTCTGATTCAACTCAAAACAAAGATATTACCTGATATATATATATATATATATATATATATATATATATATATATATATATATATAAAAGTTCACATAAAAATATTACATATTTTTCGTATGGTCCAACTCAACTCAAAACGTATCTTATAATATAAAGTATTACCTAATATATAGAAAAATATTACATAATTTTTTATATTCGACTTGATTCGATCCATCTCACAGTATGAGATCCATAAGACGGTTGACCCAAGACTTTGGCCCAACCAATCATACCTAGGGGCCTTTCCCGGCTTTCCCTGCACACGCAGTTGACAATTAGACATCAAATACATATTATAATTGAATACATTTAAGAATCATATTTAATTTTTTTAAAACTAGTCAAAATTCCAAATAGGTATTATATTATGTAAATATATAATATCAATAGATCAAATTTATTAGAAATATAAACTTAAATAGATAAAAGATTAAAAGAAAAAAAAAGGAGAAAGAGTTTTATTTCCCAGTTTAGTGAAAAATCGAACTGTTAAACCAATTTCTGAGAAAACAAATCATTTTCAAAGTTTGAGCTGTAATAGTCAGTCTTCCATGGCAGCCAAATTTCTCCAAGAAGCAGTGTACGCTTTGCAGGCGCAGAGACTCCAACTCCGCTCTCTCTCCTCCTCTTCATCCCCATTAATAAGGAGGTATTTTTGTTCAATCCCTCATCTCCAATATCAGCCGTTGCTCTCTTCCCGAAACGACGACGTCGAGAAAACCTTTCGCATAATCACGACATCACCAAACGCAGAGTCTTTGAAGCAAACCCTAATATCATCCCAAATCCCCTTTTCAAACGATTTAATTGATGCAGTCCTTAAAAGGGTCCGCTTTGCCCACTCTAATCCACTTTCTGCTTTGGAGTTTTACAAATTTACTTCGGGAAGAAAAGGGTTCTTCCACACCCCATTTTCGCTTGACACTATGCTATACGTTCTTGGTAGAAGCCGCAAATTTGATGAAATATGGGAGCTTTTGTTGGAAACCAAGAAAAAGGATCGATCTTTAATAACCCCAAGAACTGTGCAAGTTGTCTTGGGTAGAATAGCGAAAGTTTGTTCTGTTAGGCAAACAGTTGAATCTTTTAAACGGTTTAAAAGGCTTGTTTCAGAGTTTGATGTTAGTTCTTATAATGCATTGCTTAGGACTTTGTCTCAGGAGAAGAGTATGAGTGATGCTAGAAATGTGTATCATGGATTGAAGCATGAGTTTAGGCCGAATTTGCAGACGCTTAATATTTTGTTGTCGGGTTGGAAGTCATGGGAAGATGCAGAGGTGTTCTTCGATGAGATGAGGAATATGGGGGTTGAGCCGGATATTGTGTCGTATAACTGTTTAGTGGATGTGTATTGCAAGGGAAGAGAGATGGAGAAGGCGTATAAGTTGATTGATAAAATGAGAGATGAGGGGATTGATTTGGATGTGATTACATATACGTCTTTGGTTGGAGGGCTGGGATTGATGGGGCAGCCTGATAAGGCGAGGGACCTTTTGAAGGAGATGAGGGAGTACGGTTGTTATCCAGATGTTGCAGCTTATAATGCTGTAATAAGAAACTTCTGCATAGCAAAGAGGTTAGGAGACGCGTATAGTTTGATGGATGAGATGGTGGGAAAGGGATTGAGCCCCAACGGGACGACTTTCAATGTGATATTTAGGTCATTGTATTGGGCTAATGATTTGAGGAGTTCATGGAGCTTGTACATGAGGATGAAGGAGATGGGGTGCTTGCCAAACACACAGACGTGTATGTTCTTGATACGGTTGATGAGAAAGCAAGAGAAGGTGGATATGGCGATTGAGTTGTGGAACGATATGATAGAGAAAGGATTTGGATCGTATATTTTGGTTTCAGATGTTCTGTTTCCTTTGCTTTGTGATATGGGAAAATTGGAAGAGGCTGAGAGGTGTTTCTTGCAGATGGTGGAGAAAGGACAGAGGCCTAGCCAGGTGTCTTTTAGGAGGATCAAAGTGCTCATGGAATTGGCCAAGAAAGACGAGAGGCTTTTGATTTTGTCTGAGAAGATGGCTGCTTTTGGTTCAGCAATCCAGATGAGAAAAGTTTATGAGGATGAACTAGAAAGACCTGTTTCTGATTTGATTTCCTGCTAAAATATAGATGAAGATGAATTCTTGAAATCCTTGTCCAGAATCGATCATGATGTTCCACGAGCAATGACTTAAGATTGATCGCTTATGCAGAAC
Source organism: Scutellaria barbata (assembly GCA_028654395.1). Lineage (NCBI taxonomy): Eukaryota > Viridiplantae > Streptophyta > Magnoliopsida > Lamiales > Lamiaceae > Scutellaria > Scutellaria barbata. The sequence continues at coordinate 1,106,452 of CM053653.1, read as the reverse complement.
CATCTTGAGAGTGACCAAGGATTTAGCTAGTGGCTATCATAAAAGAACAGCCATCTTTCGGAAACTATCTTCTTTGCAAGGAAATTTGGCACTCCATGTCCCTGGTGCCAAAGGGAACTATTGAAGAAGCATTAATGCTTTCTTGTTTGGAGGTTTGTAGAAGTTTTCTAATGTTTTCAGTGTAGAAATAGATTCTCTTACTTGATTTTTAGCAAGTAGTAGAATCCCTCCTCTTATGGTTAAATTGCATAGCTACAAGACACAAAATTTACATTTCAAATTGGTGTATTGATTAAGGATTTTGTAACCTTTCAATTTACTCCCAAAAAAAGGCCACACATGCAAGAATCAAGTCAAACTCAAACCTTAACAATTATATGCAATATTTAAAAAAAAAAATCAAGAAATGTTAATAAGCCCTAAAGATAAAAACTACCCTCTATCTAAATAAAAGCCTAGAAAAAAAAACCTAAAAAAATTAATTATCATAATCTCTCTATAGTCTATACATCCTGGTCATGTTTGGCTTGAGTTGTGAGTCCAAACCCAAATGGAAAAAGTGGATCATAGTGTGTATCTCCAACATTCATGGGAAGTTGGTCCACAGTCTTGAACCAAGTTCTTGACAACTTTCCAGTGAATCCAAAATCACCAAACAGCACATCAGCCACCCCTTGGCCTTCACTCCCAGGCAACCAAGCTGCCACCAGGGCATCTATGGATGAAAGGTAAGGCTGGATCACCAATGGCCTCCCAGATATCAGAACCACCACACACTTCACACTCCCACACACATCCTTCATTGTGCTCAAACCCGGTTCAGGAATAGTAAGCTGTGTATTGTCCCCAGTGGACTCAGAATATGGAGCCTCTCCCACAACCACTATAGCATATGAAAAGTTGCCTGCTTTCACAAATCCAGCATCTGGGCTTTCACTGTAAACAACTTCTGTGCTTGTATCAACTGCATCTATGATTCCTTTTAGTATTGTGGTCCCTGTCGTGACGTTCCTGTTCTGTCCATGCCATGCAATTGTCCAGCCTCCACATTGCAATCCAATGTTGTTAGCATGGCTTCCAGCAACCAGGATTTTGGATTCCTTTTTAGGGAGTGGAAGGAGAGGGGTGTTTTCGGTATTTTCTCCGTTCTTTAACAGGACTGCAGATTGTCTTACGGCCTCTCTTGCCAAGTCTCTGTGAGCTTGGCTCCCAAGCTGATTAGCCAAACTGTAATCAGCCATTGGATTCTCAAAGAGGCCCATTGTGAATTTCACTCTGAGAATTCTTCTAACTGCATCATCAATTCTGATCATTGGGATCAAGTTGTTCCTAACATGAGACATCATTGTGGTGAAGAATTCTTGAAGGTTGTAAGGAAGCATCACCTGTAACGAATCAATGTTAGGATTTGTTAATCAATCTTCTTAATAAATAAGTACTAAATCTTGAAATTGTAGACTAACCATGTCAATACCAGCATTGATTGCTCTCATAAGCGCGTAGGGGTAATAACTATGAGCTGGATAGTAGATTTTATCCACTCCTTGCCAATCTGAGATAACAAATCCCTGAAATTTTATAAAAAGTTAAGTCATTTTTCTTCAAAATCAAGACAAATTCTCATCATATATTGCATGTGTACCTTGAATCCAAGTGTGCCCTTGAGGAAATCAGTGATGAGATTTCTATTAGCATGCATCTTGACTCCATTCAAACTGGAATAAGAAACCATGATAGAAGAAACACCCCTTCTAATAGAATCAAAATATCCAGGCATATGAATGTTGATCAAATCATTCCAGCTTACTATAGTGTTGTTCTCATTGATCCCATTCACTGTGCCTCCATCTCCAACAAAGTGTTTTGCACATGCCACCACTTTCTCCCTGCATCCAAATTAAATACACATGAATATGAATTTATAAAATACAGAAATTAATAATTAGCTTAGAGAGAGTGAGAGATCTTACTTTCCACCTACATATGGAACACCTTTTGTAAAATTGGGAGGGATTTCTCCTTGCAAACCATCTACAATTTCTGTCATTTCTTGAACAACTTGAGGGTCCTCACTGTAACTCTCATAGCACCTACCCCATCTTGGATCTCTACAAACCTATTCGTATGTATATATAACAATTGATCATCAAATTAATAAGCTAGCAATTGATAATAAAATAAATATATATTTCATACATACAGCAACACATGGAGCAAAAACATATGGAATCCCAGTAGCTCTAACTTCAACTCCTGTAGCAGCCCCAATCCTCCTCACAAGCTCTGGATTTCTGCAAAATTAATTAACTATTTATATTTATGAAATAAGTAAAAAACAATTAATTAAAAATATATAAATATAGTGATATTCAAACCTGGTAGCTCCAAGGCCAATATTATGAGGAAAAATAGTAGCATTATAAACGTTGTTGTGACCATGCACAGCATCAATCCCATAAAGCATTGGAATCCCAAGCCTACTGGACATGGCCCCTCTCTGGAAGTTGTTGACCATGTCCACCCACTCCTCCGCCGTGGCCTGATCACGCGGCGCGCTACCGCCGCCGCTGAGGACGCTGCCGACGGAGTATTCTCTCATGATCTCCGGCGACGCAGCCACCCTTTCGACCTGGCACATCTGCCCGATTTTCTCTCTGGGTGTCATCTGCCTAATCAGGCTCTCTATCCTCACCTCGATCGGCTGATTCGGATCCTTGTATCGCAGGTCGATCCCCCGGAACGGGTACGGGTATGGGTGCGGGTACCTGCCAATGGCTCCGGCTACTGATGCGAAGACGATGAGCAGCGAGATTGGGACGAGGACGCTGCTCAATGGTGATGGTTTCATGGCTGCGAGCTGCTATGAAGAAACAATGGATTTTAGAAGAATCTGATTACTTGTGTGGAAGTATGAGGACTGGTGAAGATGGTAGATTATTTATAGAGATGCTTAGAGAGTTAGTGTTAATGTAGGATTAGGATATAGAAGAGTTTTATTACAATTATACTTGATTCATTTGTAATTAATCATAGAGATATAATTAGTTATTTAATCTGGATTGTAGTTGTATTAGGAGTGTAAGTGTAACAACCTAATTGAATTAGGAAAAAGATTATTATCAATTTACTACATGATTTAATGTACTTTTTTCTTGGGGATATCTTAACTCAAAAAAAAAAAAAATCTAATTATTAGGTATACTTTACAAGTTTTTCGGTTCTCACTATAAATTAATTTTTGACATATTTTTCAATTAAAAAATTATTGAAAAATTCAAAAATATAATACACCTTCAAATTATCAATTAAAAATGCATTAGTCATATGACAAAATAATCCATATTCTAAGTCATATTATGACTTCAAATCAATTTTTTTATTTTCATTCAATTCGAGTCCGAATCAAACTAAAACTATTTTAGAATTTTCAATGATTAATATTCAATTTAAGTTTGAATCGAACGAGAATCAAGAAATTAATTTAGTATTATAACTTTTATTTGAATTTGAGTGACTATTTTTTACCTAAAATATCTCAAAAACTCAGATTGTAATGCAATCAATAAAATTCATTAAATATAACTAGTGATTAAAAAACTTTTTAAATTTAAACACCTAAATTTTTTTTTACAATAATTTAAGTAGGAAACCTTAAAAAAAATTGCATATAGAACTATAAGCTGGCGTGGAATGTATTCAAGTGATATGTTTTATGTTGACTTAATTTAATCATATAATTTTAATTTCGAATTTAATTTAATAGTATTAATAATATAAATACATATTTGTAACCAAGGTCGGTCTCCGCCGTCAAAGTGAATTCAATGTCGGAATTGACGAAAATACCCCTGACAAACCATATTTATTACCATCTATTTTTTTCCCCCGTTCGTCATTTTATTCGATTAAAAAATTATATCTGAAATTCTAGCGATATGTCGTCGTTCTCCGGCAGCAACCGACCACACGCGCCGTCAGCCCCGCCGGTACCGGATCCGAATGAGCCCCGGATGGCCTATCCATACCAACCTGCGCAACATCAATCCAATCCCTCCTCACCCTATGCCCCAATCACCCATAGCAGCAGCAGCAGCTCGTTCGGGTCGGGTCAGGCCCCGCCACCTCAAGGGTACGGGTATTACGCGTACCATCAACAGCCGCCGCAGCAGCAGAACGTGTACAGTTCGTTTCCTCCGGGCACGCACCCGGATGTGATCCGGAGTTTCCAGATGGTTGATAGAAACCAAAACGGGTATATTGAAGAAACAGAACTCCAAGAAGCCCTCGCTTGGAATTACCAGAAGTTTAGCCGAAGGACTCTGCGCTTTCTCATATCTCTCTTCAGGAATTCTCGAGAATCTTCTTTTAAAATTGGTCAGTTATTTTAATGTAATTCCTTCCATTTTTTTCTTTCCTAATTTATTAATTTAATTCATTAAATTTCCTATTGCGTATTGTTCTCTGTTTTTCATTGAATTTCAACTGCATAAATTGCCTAAGTATTGGGTGAAGCTTGGATTCTGGAAATACATTGTTTTGATTACAGTCTTGGTTTCTGTTTTTTAATTGTGTCACTTTAAGGATGATGCTATGAAGCTTGCTTTATCATTATGTTGTCTGTATGTGATTCAGTGATATTGATTTTTGCATTGTCTCATCATATGTAGGACCAAAAGAGTTTGCAGATGTATGGAATTGCCTTGGCCAATGGCGGGTGAGTACATATTAGTCTAAAGTTTATGCTTTGTGTTTTCTTTTGAATATACTGAAACAGATTCCTTGTGATATGGTGTTGTTAGTGCTACCAAGGTCTCATATCTGGTTCCCTTTACAATGATGATGTATAAAACTTAATATGTAATTATGTTTCGAAGTCGAACTAGAAAGTTCATAATAACAGCATATGAAGTATCTTAACTTCTTGCCTCTATTTGATCTAATATCCTTGAAAAATCTTGATTTGATGTCTTATATAGACAGTCTGCAGAATATCTCATTCTTCTAAGCATATGTCCATGCTCATATATATGCCTCAGTATGTGAGCTGGCTTTGTATATGGATATTGTAGTTATTGACCATTATGTGTTAACTGGTTTCCATTACATATGTAATTGTTGAGTCTCTAAGCCAAAGATGTTCAATCATGATGGGATTATGTTTTGCCGAGAAGCCCCTGCTGCAATGAGGTGGGGTAAGTGGGGATTCAGATTTGGTTGTTGATTTTTTCCACCATTATAGGCCATTTTTGAGAGATTTGATAGAGATCGGAGTGGGAAAATTGATGCTGCGGAATTGAGGGATGCCCTATTTAGTCTTGGATATGCAGTACCACCTTCGGTTCTGCAATTTTTGATTTCCAGATACGAAGATGGCAGTGGACGTAGAGTAGAGCTGACCTTTGACAGCTTTATCGAGTAAGCTTCCATGCATTAAAAAAATGAGAAGTTATTGATTTTGTTATGTTCTTAAAAGTATCTTTAATGGCATTGTTCTTCTTTCAGGTGTGGGGTGATTGTAAAGGTGAGCAATATCTTGAATTCGTGATAACAATTCTTATTGCTTGCATACATATTTGTGCAAATTCACTACTAGTAGTTTTCAATAGCATATCGTGTCGTTACACTGTTCTTGAATCCATTTTCAGGGTTTGACAGAAAAATTCAAGGAGAAGGATCCACGTTACACAGGATCAGCAAAACTAACATATGATACATTCATGTCTATGATCATTCCTTTCCTCGTTTCAGATTAGCAGCTCAACTTTGCAGTTCCTTTCCTTCCATCGATGACCCTCCACGAGTACACAAAGGACTCATTGTCTATGATTAGCATTGTGCTGTGGATCACCACAAATCACTGAAAAGCTATAAGTTCATAATCATATGTTTATTCGTAACTTCTCTTCTCGTTTGTGTGTGAATGACTATAGTATATATTTTGATTTATTGAATTCCTTTTGCTTGGTGATGTTCTTGAATTCCATATTTACACACACATTTATGCAGTTTTACGATGCTTGATGCTTGTCGAAATCTGGTCCTGGGATGATTTGAATATGGAACCAGCTTATCTACCTTATAGTTTGTGCTAATCTTGTCTCTATTGTACATATTTCACCATTTACCATTACATAAATGGAGTGGTTGAAGATAGCAATCTGTTTCAGTACCTCAATAAATACAATGCATATGGTACCAACCCCACACAAGGGGACAGATCAATTCATTACCTTATTTTTGGCGTTTTATATTTTTTCATAGATTTTTTTTTAATGTACAATGCATATGATATTATTATGTGTCCATTCAACAAATGAAATGGCACCAAGGCAGAGAAGAAATGGTAGGAAGGGAATATTTCTTAATTCACGTTGGACAATTTTAAAATCATCCTACTTATTCGTGTTTTTTAAAGCTTTTAAATGTATATTGACAATCAAACAAAATTATTCATATTTTTAAAAACTTTATAACAATAATTCTATTGCAAAAGAAGTCCTTATTCATCCATAGCCTTTGTCTGAAGACGATGCCAACAATTGTTTATGTCGGCACGAATCAGTGTGAACAGGATTAAACGTTCCAAATTTTGCTACTTCCAGCCGCAGGCAGAGATCTTTTCGAGTCAATTTTTTGTGCTAGATCGACGAATATTTGATGTAAGAATGGGACTCTTGTGAGACCGTTACATAGATGTAATTCTACGAGATGGGTAAACCCCACAAATCATAATCCACTTATGAGAAATTCAGACAAAACATTGCCTGAAAAAATTAATAAGGAACATAGTGTTGATGTGCTTAATCAAAAGTCAGATAGTATAGTCTGTCAGATTCTATAATTAGTTGAGAATTTCTGTCAAATGAGAATCACCAGTTAGCTTCAAAGCCTTCTTTATTTCCAGTTTCTGTAAATGAATTATGAGTTCAGTGAAAATGTGTCTGAAAATCACTAAGTATACAAATCTCCCATTGTACTATAGAGGATTGCTTGTAAGCCAAAATTTCTCCCACCAGTGATGAATACAGCCTGCAAAAACAAATTATTGAACGTGTTAAGACGTGACAGGAGTTTCGACAACTATCAAACTTGGTTAATACTTGCTACAATAGTTCAATAATACGTTTTTGGTCGAATCTTGAAGTCACGATCCAATGATACATAGATAATATGAATTCAGCAAAATAGATTTTCTGTCAATCTTATCCTATCAAGGCGAATAGGAAGTGCTGAATTTTGGACTCGATTATTGAAGAAGACATAATCCTATCACAGCAAGACTCAAATGCATTATTGCTAATAGATTTATGATGATAGAGACCTCTTACCATTCTCCACCAAACAATGATGTAAGGAATCCTAGAAATTAGATAATCACTCCTCAATCCTTCGATCAGTAGTTATCATCTATAATACCCTTACGCAATTTTGAACAATATATTGTAGTATTAGCAACAATTTGTTCTACTTGTATCATATAAAAAAGCATCACAACTTCTAATATTGAGTAATGTGATATAACATTAGAAAAACGAAAACTCCTTACCTCCGAAATTTTCCCCAACGAGGAATCATGAAGTCACATTGTTTTCTCCATCCTATTCTTTGCTATAAGATACACATCAAAATTGCTATGTGAAGAAGCAATAGAGTTAAAAAATATGTTTCCTGAAATGCAAGAAAGAACATCATTAGATTGAGTATGTTAAGATATAAATGGCGTAAATTCAGACATCAACTTACGTTTTTCTTCGAAGGAGAAGAATACTCCATGTGTGGAAGATAACCTTGCAACCCAATATTATAAACAGGAGAACCATCAGGATAAAATAGCCCGTAATTCCTCTCGGACACCGGGCCGGGCTTCAAATCCTCGTTAAAAAGTGCGAAAACATAGATGTCGATTGGGACTGACGGATTAGCTGGAGTCCCTTGATTCTGCTCAATCCTCCTCAACAGATTACCATTATACAATCTAGCGTTTTCCGGGGTGGCCCCCACCTCATTCGGATCCCCTTTCGAAGGCCAACCCGTCTCCGAAACCTTAACCAGCACATCTGCATGTCCCATTGCCTTAACCGCCGAATAAACAGCATCAATTTGTGCATACAACATGTTATCATAATGCAGATTCGTTCCCGAGTCGATCATACCAGAGCTAGGCTGGAACAGTGCGTAGCTAAGCGAAATCTCGTTGGGACTATCCTTATAAGCAAAGAAAGGATAAGCATTTATGAGGAAGGGTGAGTGAGTCTGTGCATGGAAATTCAGTATAGCCCGAATATAGTCTCCAAGATCTTGTCTGAATGCACCCGATGAAGGTGGAAAAGAGTTACCTAAGATTGCAAAAGAATGAGCTGTGGTCACATATATCTCCTTGCTTAATCCCAGATTCGTGAGGGCCCCGTTTATGGACTGCATAGCTGGGAGAAGATATGACATCAGCTGAGTGTTGTTACCGGTTAGAACCTCGTTTCCAACTGTGATACACTTGATCTTGGTTTGGGACACAAAGGGCTTCACATGCTGTTGGATCCAGGCTTGGGCTTGGCCTGGATCCGACATCTTTTGGAGGTACTCGTTTCCTAGACCTATCACGAATTCAACATCAGTATTCGCAAATGCAGACAGCACGTTCGGATCTGCATCGTATAGTTTCACTCTACTTATGTTGAGGGATTCGAGGAGGTATGAAACACGTGTAGGGGATGGGAGATTGTTTGCTATCTGGCCATAGTTGATTCCCACTCCAATGCCATGGATGCTAACATGTGAATCTAATAGGTGAAAAGAGTCTAATGAGTATATGTGTTATATTCAAAACAGGAAAACAAACATATATGTCAGAAGTGTCAACTCTAAAGCTAAATTTGGCAAATTGTTGTCATCAATTAGTCTATCATACAATCAACCAAGATTCAATCTATCAAAATATAAACCAAAATAAAACACCAACAAAGATCTATAAATACTCTCAGTTTACACAAATCACATACTAAATCAAAGAATTCACAAAAAGAATCAAACTTTTCATACATCAAGTAAGCAATAAAAACCATGATTCAGAGAATTAAAGATTATCATCTACAGAAATTAAAATCAAACAAATAAGGCAATCAAGAATTCCATCAAACACAGCAGGATCACTTCAAAAAAAAAACCCATAAAATCCCGAAAAAAATATAATAATAATTCCAAAAAAAATCAAAACTTCCTTAATAGCAACAAAATCAAAGAACCCACTTCGTCAATGTCGAAAACCATCAACCAGAGAATAACAGAACAGCCCTTCTTCACATGCAAAACATAAAAACTGAATCTTTAAACAAAAGGGCAATTCACAAAAATCTAAAAAATAAAATTCATTTTTACTTGATATTAAAATGATAAAGACTATATGAAGAAGAAGAAGAAACCTGAAAAGAAGAGGAGGAGAAGAAGAGCCCTGCAGAGGGTGGCCATAGCCATATATGCCAGCTCTGTTAACTCTCTGCCACGGCGGTGCTTTTTTATAGTATGTTTGTGTTTATATATTTTATTTATTTAATTATTTAAAAAACAAAAAAAGAAACACATACTTCCATATTACATTTCACACGCAGTGTGAAAGACATTTTTATTTTAATATGAAAAAAAAAGGTGCCTAATTGCCAATGTTTTCAATACATGTTATCCAGTTGTTTATTTCCACGTAAAAACCTGCCTTCCTCTGTTCTTGTAATCTGATGCTTTTTCCATTTCACCTTTTCGATGAATGTCTTTATCATATTTGAATGAATAGACAATGTGACAACAAATGTGACTTAATAATTATAGTTTTTTTTTTTTACTTAATAATAATTGCTAAGATGAGGACTAATGGAAGAGTTTGGTCCTGGTCCCTATTTTCATTTTATTCTCTCTTTTTTTAGTTCTTATTTGAACATTTTATGATAGTTTGTTATCTTCATAAATTATAAGTCATCATATTTACATTTTGAGTTATATAACTCTATTAAAACTAACGGAATCTTTTCAATTGGACGAAATGTTCTATTGTTAAGATTTGTTCAATAAGAATATATGAATAATCATTAAAAATAAAAAGGAATATGTGGATATATCTTTTGAATCTTGGGAATAAATTTTATTCATAATGAATTATCACTATGAAATATTTTCTGAATTCATTCTGAAGATTTAAAAAATGTGTATATATATAATTTGTTAAGTAATGAGCAATAAATATAAGATCCTCAGTGCATAAAGGTAGACCTTCCCACACCTAAAAAGTCCCTTCTCTCTTCAATTTCTGTAATCATCGAAAAAGATGAAAAGAAAAAAACATGCAAATAAGGGAAACTTTTATTTTTCTAGTGGGCCGGATTGAGGCCCTTTATTCTTATTCTTCATATTACTAAAGCATCCCAAATGTTCTCTGGGCCTGCCTATGGGCCCATCGCATATCTATTATTTGTAAAAATATTATTTTTCCTTTTGGAAAATACCACCTTTTATGCCTTTACAAAAGGTGAAGATTTGAAAACAATTTTCAACTTTAATTTTTTTCAAAATTTTCTTTTAGTTAAGCGTATAATTGTGAATATATAATGGGCCGATATTTACTTAAGCCCACACACATATCTAGATTTTGGGCCTTTTCTTTTAATATTGATCCTAGAAGTTATTGTGAATATGAATTAAGGTATTTTTTTTTTACTCTTTTTTAGAAACGGTATCTTTATATATAAAAAACAATGATCATATGTCTCACATGTTAAACTTATGTTTTCTTCATATTAATTTTTTTCTTTTAAATCTAACTAATATGGTAATTAATTATATCAAATTTAATGTTGATTACAAACAATACTAAATAATATAGGAATTTTAACTAAAATTGTTAAAATAACACATGCTTGACTTTAAATAAAGAAGTCATTTTGAAATTTGTTAGTTTACAAAATACAGAGAAAATATAAATAAAATAAAAAGAAAAAACTAAAATTAAGGTTGATCGATTAAAATTTATTATTCAAAATTTTCAATCTCTTGAAACTTATTAATTAATTAATGTAATTGAGTTTTTTTTTTCGAATATGTGTATTAAAATAAACTATGATTTTTATTTATTTTTTTGGGAAATTTTGACTTTCATTTTTCTATATCATTTAATTGAAAATAAAATTGAGTGTTGTTCTATATTTCAACAATGAAATCTAACTAAAATAATGGCAGTAGGGCTAAATAATATAATAGACAAACCAATAAATACTTTATAAAAATAATAAATAAAAACTCATTCATCTTCCTTTTCAAATACAACATATATTTAAATAATATATTAACAAAATTGTGTTATATTCAATGCTAAATTAAGAAATGTGCATTGCAAAATTCAAAATTATGTATCTTCTTATATAAATAATATTTATTTATCAAATTATGTGTTTTTATAGTTTTACTAAACGTTTTTTTTTTTTAATCCCGTGTACTACATGACCCTATATTAATTAAATAAATAGAAAATTGACTACTAAAACTTGCAAATATGACAGATCTTGAGACATTGAAGAAAATAAAATCTAGCTAACAAGATAGATTCTTAGCATCTATATCTTAATGTTTTTTAAATCTGTGAAAAAAGATAGTTGTTTAGATTTGGAAATAGGGTTGGCAAGCTGGGAGTGTAGGCACAAAGTATAGGGAAATGTGGATTAGGGATTTTGAATTTTAGAAAGTAAAAAGGAATTAAATGAAATTAGGTTAGAGACATTTTTCATATATATAAAAGAATGATCAATTTTGTGTCACATGACAAGCTTACAATATTTCTCACAATAAATTCTTTTTACGAATGAAATATATGGTTAATAATAAAATAGCTATTATAGCTAAATAATGACTTTAAACATAAAAAACAGATATTCGAATTAATGAAACTCTTTTATAATAGTTATTATAACTATTATAAACAAGCTATTATAACTAATTAATGACTTTAAATATAAGATTGATAGTAAATACTACTAAATAATATATGAATTTTAAATAAATTTGTTAAAATAACATATGCTAGACTTTTGATTAATAGGAATTGTGTATATGAAATTTGTTTAATTTAAGAATTTTGGAAAGAAAAAAACTAAACTAAAGGTGAGGTGATTGAAAATGATTGCTCATATCTATTCATTATTAAAATTGGATATCTATTTAGAATATGTGAATTAAAATAAACTATGGAATTTATATGAGAAATTTTGATTTTCAATTTTTAATCATATAATTGAAAATAAAAGAGAGCTATTCTATAGTTATTAAAATCAAACTAAAAAATGGTGGGAGAGTTGCATATAATATAATAGGTATAACAATGTATAATTTTGCAAATATAAAAAATAAAATTTTCTTTATTTTTACATATATTTCAACAATTAAATAATACATAACTATATTATATTAATGTTTAATTTGTGAATATATATACATTGTAAACCATATATATGTAATATCCTTTTATAAATGTTATTTAAATTTGTCTACTTTTTTTTTTAAATTCCGTGTAATTCACAGGCCTATGCTAATGAGATATATAAATAAATAACAAAATCTAAATATTATACGATTCCGAATCCTAATTGAATTGGAACTTGTTTTCAATTATAACATATCTTCCAAATAGAGTTCTAGTTTTGATTAAGAAAGGGAAAACTAATAATTCAGCATGTATAAAAGGACCATCTAGTTATTATTTATTTTTATTTTCCACAACTCCTTTTGATTTTTCTTCAATTAAACCCTTATTTTCAGATAACACATTATAGATCCATCGTAAATTCACACAATTTCTCAATCAACAACGCCATGGCAAAAGCCAGTAATAAGTCACGTATGAGTAAGTTGATCGTAAACTCGCACACGAAATCCTCTATTTCAATATGTATTTTATTCTCGATTCTTGATATTTGCATGCAGATGAACTGGAGGAAGCGTTGGTGATGAGCAATTGGTTCAACATGGCTGCTGTGATGATCTACACTTTTGTATCAGTGTATGTTGCAATAATGTATATTAAAGGAGGATGCCCACAATTGAAATATGCAAGTATAATGTATGCAGCTTGTGCCTGTCTTCATCTTGCTGTTTTCATCTTTTCCATTCTTGAATCAAAGATGAACAAACAGGTTCGAGTCTCCAATCCTCAATTGAATAATCCTCTGCTTGTTGAAGCGATCGAGGATCGTTGCTGATGATTTGAGTCTAGGTTTCCATGATTTAGTTTAGGGTTTTTTGTCAAAGATTTTCTTAGTTTGTTTGTTTTGATTTCTTGAGTATGATGTTTAGATTTACATACAAACTTTATCTATCTAGGGTATGGCAGGTATTTCTTGTTAAATTTATCAAATTCATCCTTTTTTTTTCTCTCTTTTTTATCTAAATATTTGGTGCTCCCTTTTTTTTTTTTTTCTTTCTCTTTTCTCATTTTTTCATATTGGACTTTATAAACATGTATGTATATAAGATTTGACGTTAATTAAGTATCCATATATTGTTGAACATTGGTGCATAAGAAATGAAACCATTAATTGAAAAACATTGGATTGTTTGTTTCGTATTTAAGAGAAGTTGATTCACTCTGTTTAATATATTAATTTTTCCTGGCCAAATAAAAGAAGAAAGAAAAAGAGTTGAACAAAACAAATTCTTGATCATATCCCTTCTATTTTCAACACAAACATAGGAGCCACTAGAGAAGCCAACAGAGGCTACATTAGCACAGATCAGACATTCAATCTTAACCACATAAACGTTTTTGCAACTCAACAACTAAACAGGGCAAATAGGTTTTATAGCCAGCAAAGTGATGAAATGAAAACATTAACAGATGACTAATATAAATCACTCTCCTTGTGTGTGTGAATCACGCAGTCTGAAGTCGGGTAGGAAACGCACGTAAGAACATAGCCTTCCTCGAGTTGCTTGTCATCAAGAAACGAGCCATCAGACTGGTCCACAGTTCCTGATATGAGTTTGCCTGCACAGGTGGAGCATGCTCCGGCCCTGCATGAGTATGGAAGCTCGATTCCAGCACTCTCAGCAGCGTCGAGGATGTAAGCATCATCGGGTGCGTCGAACTCACACTCATTTCCATCTGGTCCCACCAGTTTTACCTTGTATGCAGCCATGGCAAATGCTCTGAAATTGGGCTTTGCTTTCAAGCCGAAGGCTTTTGAGGTGCCCTTTACAGAACCCAACGATGCTGGGATCTTGACAAAGGTGCTCGTTGTTTGACTTTGTGGAGCATTTCCGAACATGCAAATGGTGGGAAGCCTTGCAGTCGCCATGTTCTCCTGCAAAGAGCAGTTTCAGCTCAATAATGCATTATTGAAAAGGATCATATCCATAGATGTAATTCATGTACATACATGGAACCTTTAAGAAATGCATCTAAGATGGTTTAGACATGTACATATGAGACCTTTAGATACTCTTGTATGACGAGTAGAAAGTAAAGAATCAGTATATGATCCAACTTCACATAGTAGCACATAATTTGTTGTTCTTGTGTTTACAGAACATTAAATTGCAAATGAAGATCTAAATGCGAAAAAAAAATTATGTTGTCTATGTGGCATGCATCAACGAAACTGGCGTGTCCCTAGAGCAATACATTTGTCGGGACCTCATATGACAAAATATGTTCATACAATAACCATGTTTCAACAACCGAAAATTTTAAAGAGAGCAGTCAAGATAGGAGCAAGTCTTATGAATGTGGTTATAAAGAAAGCTAAAGCATTCTTTCACAAGTGTATATTCTCACTGCAAATGGACAATGTTAGAGAAGCCACATTGGTCATCCATTTCATTAGCAACAAGGAAATTGATGTTCGGAGCATTATGAGAAGTGCAAGCAAATTATTCCATGTGCTTCACTCGAGGCTCCGCAAAACTATCACTTAAACTTAAAATACACTCCTCATTTAGATCACACACCAAGAACACACAACTCCTGAATTTGCTAAGCACACTAATGGATGCAATCAAGGGATCAAACATTATCAAATAATCGAATAAACTCTGAAAACCAGGTCATTGAAAGTTCACAGAACTTGCACTCAGCTCAGGGTCAGAAAACAAACTAGCATTTATAGATGAAACCAGGTTGTCACATGTCGATGAAGCTCGATTATGACCTTTACAAGATTTCACAATGAAAGGGCAAGGCCAAAATATAATAGAAAAGGAAGTTCTTGAGGTGCAAGTTGTCCTAAACATTTATTAAAACAAACTAATTCAGCATCTATTAAAAAGAATAAAAGAAAAAAAAAATGATTCAGAGGGTGTATATGTTAGAATATCAATTAATGATCAACAAACTGCCTTCCCAGAATAAAAGAGGCACAAATTTATGTACAGAGAACATTGAATCTGTCAAATTTATGAACATGCAGATATTAAAGATGGTCATTAAAATTACACTAAATTATCAGTCCCAGAAAAATCCCTTTTCACCTCAAATCATGATGCACCCAAAACAGAAAAGGAAAAAGAAACGATAGGGAGAGAGAGAGAACTCATGTTATACAACTAAACGGATAAACAAACAACAGAGACAAAAACACAAACACCACGCGTCGATTCAACAAACAAACCACACAAAAACATAAAAGCAAACAACAAACACAATTCATCTCCCAGAAACACGAGCCTTCAAAAGATTTCTAGATCCGTACATGATCCAGTCTCGGTTCCTTCCAGCAAAACAGCAAGTAAAAAATAAATAACAACCCAAGATATTAAACAAAGGCGGAAAAGAAAAAGAAGGGATTAAACAATTGAAGAAAATCTGAGGATTTTAATTTTTCACCTGACTTCTAAACTGAAGAAAGGAAGAGGGAGAGAGAACAAGCTTCGAGAAAGATCAATCGCCGCAACGCACCTTTGGTCGAGCTGTCTTTCGCACACTACACTATATATTAATGATCAAAGAAATTAAGGGATACCCTAAATATAATGTTAGTAACTAATTATTTATTTATTGCATAGTTATACGTAAATACATAGCATAATTTGTCTGTATTTTTCTTTTAATCTTTTTCACATATGGTTTTGGTATATTTTATCGAATTGTGCGATATAAAACCGCCATTGCCAACCTGGTGGCGTCAGCACCCTGTCTCTTTTAGTATTTTCACGTTATTAAAAAAAATTAGGCGGCTCGTGATCCCCACCCACTGTCTTAATTAGTTAATTACCTAGCTCAAGGCTAATTATATATTACAATTACAGGCTATCTAATGGCATTTTCTTATCACAAATTCTACTTTGTACCTACTGCATGAATAAGATTCATACAATTCAAATTGATTGGATCCAAATCCGTGAATTTAACTTTTTATTTTATTTTATAAATGTAAATATTTATATATAAAGATCACATGATGTTGCATGAATATGATTCATGTAATTCGAATTAATCCGATCCAAATCCGTGAATTTAACTTTTTATTTTATTTTATAAATGTAAATATTTGTATATAAAGGTTACATGAATATCACATAAATGTATCTATATTCAAATTTTGTTGAAATTCTTCCTTTTTTTTTAAGTTATCATGCATAAAGATCACAATATTTATATATAAAGGTTTTGACCTGATGCAAAAAAATAATAATAATGAAAATAAATAAATAAGTAACACGCGGATTCAAATCAACCCAAATTGCATGTACAACTAGTACACATTAGACACACTCTTTTCTTATTTCATCCTTAACAAACTATTTCATCCTTAACAAACTAAATATAGCCAAATACTAGTTCCAATTCTTCACGATTTATATATATAAATCACAAAAATTATGTGTCAAACAGCAAACTATAACACCTCCGTTCCCAAAAAACTAAAAGTTTATTTCTTATATTTCGATTGGACTAAGAAATATTTACATGATGGTAAATACATGGTTAAACTATAGGTCAAAAAGATTGTAAGCGATTGCAAATTAAGGAAAACATTTAAAAAGAAAATTGTACTAATGAAAAATGAAATGTGGACCACTCTTTAATGTAATTCAATAAATTAAACCAAACAAATAAATAGAGATTAATAAGTAAAATTTGATGGCTTATAGAGAATTATATTGTACCTAACAAACCGTAAATAAAAAATGAATCTACTTACGTTTAGATTGAAGGATTGGTCCATCCAAAACACTCAAAATACACATTAAATCCTGTTTGTACATATAAACAAATCTAATTCGATTTTTTGGAAGTGGTTAGTGGACGACACCATAACAATAGTTATAACATGGCATAGCAAAAATATAACATTATAATTCATACACCTTTCATCACCAAAAATTTTAAATATTTTGGTAAAGAACGGAGAAACAGGACAAACAAAACCACAAGAATCAAACGTAGGAATCGCCTGCTACGAGGATTCTTCGAACAATCAACCCAATAATTTCTAAGGTCCAATTACACCATGACCAAACTAAACAATGAACAGATGCAGAGCCATAAACTGATGTAAAAGTTATAAAGCATACAATACACAAAAAAACACAACCTCAAGATCCAGTTGTGAAAATCACAAATATAGGCGAGCAATGGAAGACAAAAATAAACGAGTATCCATAATGCATTCAAGTTCGATATCACAAAAATAGAAAAACAAAAAAATTCCCATATCCGGGAAATATTGAACTGTTTAAGCTCTGTCACAACTTTTCACCTACAACTTAAAAGAAAAAGCGGTTGAAACTTCTTAGAAGATGCGTTGTGGCTTCCCCATTGTGCTCTTCAAGTACAAGCACCTAACCTGATACCAGAACAAATGAAAACTGTATGAGCAAGCTTCGGGGTTATCAAAAACCACTATGATGTTACTTGGATAAGTACAATTCCTATACAAGACAAATGGCCTTACATTTTGCCAATTCTTCTTCAAGAGGGAGACAAGGAAGTTAATGCTCATTTGGACATTTTGAAAGATTTGTTTCTCCTCCATGTCGAGGTTACCAACAGCAACACCCATGCAAAGGACCTTTTTCAATTGGAACTTCACTGTAGCCTTGGTCTCATTGACCTTGGATTCAAGTGACTCCTGGTGATTAACAAGAGTAGGGAACTTGCCTGTATTGAAAGTTGTAAGAATCACAAGTTAGATCTTAAGAATTAAAACAATGAGCATTTTTAGTCTATTAAAATTTGGAACATTCATACACATGGTGAAGAACACATGGATAAATAGTAAATACTCTTCCATTTCAGACATAAGATAAGATGAACTGTTGTAACATCCATTTGCAAACGGTACTTGCCTGCCTTGTTAAGACCAGGTCCAAGGAGACGAGGAATTTGCTTGATAACAGCTTCTGAGGCTAAGAAAGCATGGTATCTCTTAGCAAGCTTCTTCACCAATTTCTTGTTCTTATTCAACTTCTTTAGAGCCTCAACATCCATAGACTCAAGGCCAATCTTTTCAGCCTGTAGAAATAAATCAAGATCAAATGAAAAATACGGTTAGTGATCATGATCTAATACATAAAGCCAAAAGAAATGCAGATAAAAAGGTTCTTGATCAAGCAAAAAATAACTCCCTCCAAGTATAACTCTCACATAATGGCAATTGTCCTAAGCAACATTTATAAAATAACAATAATTGGTCAATTTTATTCTTTTTATTTTTTTGCATTAGAGCACAGTAAGCATACTATAACATGGGGAATAAGATTTGTTGATTTCAACATGGTACCTCTTCAACATGTTGAGCATCACCAAGCATGCAGATTTTCATTTTCGGCCTTGGAATGTGAGGCAACCTCACGGACCCACTGAAACGCTTGTCCTTCTGGGGGTCATAGTTCTTGAGACCGATCTGGAGCTCAACAGTCTCGGTGAAGTTACGCTTCTTCTCCTTACAATCCGCGGTAATCTGAGCAATGGCTTCTCTCAGGGCATCACTCTGAAGCTTACTGCAGAGACATTACAATGAGAGACGACATCAGCATGCTTACACAACTTCTGTTTAATTTTATCCTTCTTAATCAAACCTAATCCTAATTATCTGTGAAAAACAGGACTATTATAACTAAATAGAACTGCAAAATCAGTTATCAAAAATCAGTGTAAATCCTAAACATTTGGGACTAAGTAATATGAGCAACATGCTTCTCATCTTATTAGGGCCCCAATCCTCAAGGATATTGAAAGAAAATCGTTGACTATACAGAATACAGCTCATGGATCACAGCCGTACATCTATTTATTTACTTATAAATCGCATTTTACTCCATTGATTTCACACACAAATCGAATATCATAAACTCAACACGAGAACTCTCCACGATTAGCATCCGAAGCAGAGAACCAAACCAAACAGTTTCAATTGGGCTAAAGCACAAAAAAAGGAAACAAAAACATCAACGAAACATAGATCATTTACACTACCTCATTGTTGAATATCTCCTTGTCCTCGCGAATCAATTCTGCTTCAAAAGAAGTCCAGCAAAAATGAAAATAACATTATAGTCAGTATAGCTTTAATGCATCGGAACACGAGTTGTAAAAAAGGTACATAACAGACGCATAAGGTGTAGAAACGGCGGAGAAAGGAAGCGCGGCGGAGGCTCACCTGATGCGAAAACCCTGGATAGGGTTTGTAAGACAGTGGCAGAAATGTCTTGGGGGAAAATGTGTGGCGCGCTAATATATTGATTCGTGTAGCAGCCCTAGATCAAGCCTTGTGTTCTTATTGGGCCTTCTAAAAGCCCACTCTTGTAACCCACTTATGAATTATACTATCAAAAGCCCTAGCCAATTATTTTGAATTTTTGATTTTGCTTAAGTTGGAATATGTATATGTAAACATATATAAGTAATTAGGGAACTGTATTAAGTAAAATGTAGCGAGAAATGCAAGTTCACATATTTGTTCTACATCTTATTAATGAATAAATTAATGATACACGTGTTAAAAAAAATTAAAAAAATCAATATGATTAAAGACACCATGGTAGTTTTCCAATTGCTTTAATCCTAATCTTTGAGAAACTACATTTGATGAATGAAACTAGATTTCAAAAATACCATAAGACCATCTCATATAACTTTTTTTTTTTTATGAAATTGGAATCAAAGGTAATTTCATTTTTAAGTTTCTTGGGTGTGTAAATATGTATAGCAAAAAGATTGATCTACAGCTATTTGGTCCTCACCAGTTATTAAAAGATTTTTTCCCCACTAGTACAAATATACATAACCGAGTTAAACCGGTCCACCTAGATAGTTCTTCAAAATTATGATTTGGAGCAGGCTTCTTGGAAATTTATGTTCCACAATTCTGTAATGATACAATTGAAGATCATCAATTTCCCAGGGAAAACATCACATGAAACCTAGAACTCAAAGAAGGCATAACAGAAAATAAATGAACACTCAGATATTGTTTGTAGAAATATTCTACATTGTGAGAAACTGATGTCCAAAATGACCAGATCAGACTCAGAGGGAACAAATTTATCAGACATAAAGCAAAAAAGAACTACCACTGCGAAGCAGGCTGTTCATACAATTTAAAGTAACTGTGGGCTCATTGCAAATAAGGACACATAAGATAACCATTATTGAATAGCAAAATGCATCTTTCAATCTATGGGGAAGGCAAGGAAGCCGGAGGCAACTGATGAAATTGCCACTTCATTCTTCAGTCGGTCTCTGTCCCAGGCCGGGAATATCCTCGTATCGTTTCTGCAATTCCAAAAACACAAACATATTATTACAAAGTATACAGGCTCCTTTTGTCAAATATGTAGGATTTGAGTGAGTACTTGAGTACTCAACACTCAAACAGAACTTAACACGACATGATGGGAAACCATGGAGGAGGACGTTTACACAACAAACTAAAGCATCAAAATTGCATCAACGGATACTTTTAAGTGTGGATAGAATGTCATGTGTTCAAACTATAAATAAAAGCAAACTACACTGCAAGCTCTCTAGGCAAAGAGGGCATTGTTCAAGCTCTAAAGGCTCTTTTTAACTGTTTCTAAGCAGCAAACAAATGCGTTCACCTAAAGGGTAGTTTATACTTCGCTAGTGATTGGTAAACATTCAAAGGCAAAAGGCTACAACTCAAGGCTCCAACTTCTTTGGAATGGAAAAGGCTCTCTCTTTATGTACATTGCTTTCACAAAGAGATACTGATATATTGATAGCCACTAAACTTCCAAACAATAATAGAGCCAATGAGATAGTTGTTCAAGTAACTCATAACTTCTTCAAACCCTTGCTAGGCCTCTTTATTTATATAGAAATTATTTATATGCATACATCACCTAAAATCTACTAACATTCACTAGAAACTGTAGCTTAGCATTTACAGAATACTTCCTTACTTCCCCTAATTTTGTTTCTCTCTATCCTTAAGCTTCCAATTACTTTTCTAATTTTAAAGTTCTTACAATATTTCAGAGAGATTCGAAACTACCCCTTTTTTCTCATTTCAACTACCAACCAATACCTTTACAACCCCTCAATTTCCTCTTTCTAAATCAAACAAACACCATAAATTAATTCCCAATGAATATAAGCACCATAAGTTACATCAATAAGATACATAAACTTCCCTTTCATAAGAGTCAGCATGAAATAACATAAAGAGACAGAACAGATAGAAAAAAAATTGTTTTGACTGAAAACAAAAACAACTAAGAAGTTGCAAGCAACACTAGTGAACACACCACAAACACAGAAGAATAAGCCCATGCTTAAGGAACCTACATAGTTTCATATTTGTTTGTGCATATTCCTTACGAAACTCATACTCCTCTACACAAAAGGTATTTCAGTATATGATACTCAAATATATTCTAAAATTCATAATATTTTCAACTACACAAAAACAAAACAAAAAAACAAATTCAAATTTAATTGATATTGTTATCACACGTATATCGATTTCTAAACTTACTGCAAATATCATTAATATAATAGTAAACAATCATCCAATTCCAGGAAAATAAAAGTAACACATCCCACAATTTAGCAGCTGGTGGATGCACTCGATATTTACTTTTTTCATCAACAACATTTCGCTTAAAAGCAAGAATATTTCCTTCAGTTAATCCATAACAGTCAAGTATTTACCAAATATCCGAAACACAAACAAAATGCCAAATAACATAAGCTAAAATTGCTTAAATTAAGAAGGAATAAGTAATAGCAATACCCCAACATTGACATGGTCCCAGAGAGCATGAATCCCACGATCCACAGCCTGAAATCACACAATGGAACATCATCTCAAGTAAAATAATGAAACATCTAAACTCAAAAATATGCAATCAAATTAATCATCGAAACGGTAGAAGAATCATCGTGGCAGCAAGAATTAAAAAACAATCCAAAAAATTCTAACCTAATCCTCGAGACGTTAGAACGGAACCGGCATCGCAATTTCCAGATCCAATTCGATCATGTAAAATACACACACACACAAAATACAGCACCAAATATGTAATGGATAAGGAGTTAAAAGGAGATACGTACGCGTTCACCGAGAAAAGCGCCGACGACGACGAAGGTGACGTAGACAGGAGTCCGGCGCATAACCACTCTGTATAAACCCTCCCATAAGCCGCCGCCTCGTCTTGCTGCAGGTTCCATTTCTGATCTCTTCTTTTGCCGAAAACTGAAAAAGCTCAATAATTTTCGATGTCAATCCCTGTGAGGAAGGAGAAATGGAGAAACTGCGTTTGCTTGATTGAATACGGAATTTTCTAACTTGTTTTTTTGGAGTTTGTTAATTTAGTGGGCCGGATCCTAGACTTTGAGCCTGGTTGCAGCTAGACTATCTGGGTCGGCCCATTTTACTTTCTACAAAAAGCCCATTTTTGCTCAAGGCTGTGTTTGTGGAATGAAATTTATTTCAAGTAGTATTTTACCGTTTATTTTTGAATAAATTTCATATTAAGAATCAATTTATAAATTAATTTTTAATTCTAAATTCTAATTTTAAATTTTTTCAATAAAGACTTAATTTTACATTTTTTTTTCAATTTAAGGTTTGAAAATTAGATTGAATTCTCAATTCAATTAAGACAAAATTTAATTTTCATTTTATTTTTATTTTTATTTTTATTTTTATTTTATTTATATTTTAATATGTATATATAATTTAGATAAATTAAAACAAGTTTGTGCAATTTAGGAACGATCTTCATCCGACTTGTATTAATTTATATATGTATATAATAAATATAATTCAATAAATTAAGATAAATAAAAGTATAGAAAATTGATTTTAATATTAATCAGTTTAATATAAATTATATTTTATTAATTGAATTAATTATATTTTTTTCTTTCTTTTTTTTTCATATAAATTAAGATAAGTCGAATAAAAATTGTTTTTAAAGC
Organism: Scutellaria barbata; assembly: GCA_028654395.1. Lineage (NCBI taxonomy): Eukaryota > Viridiplantae > Streptophyta > Magnoliopsida > Lamiales > Lamiaceae > Scutellaria > Scutellaria barbata. The sequence continues at coordinate 1,083,036 of CM053653.1, read as the reverse complement.
ACACTAACTTGTCTAAATTTATCCAAAATATGAATACATATTGAAATATAAATAAATCTATAAATAGAAATAAAAAAGAATATGATATTTTGCTTTAAATTGAGAACTTAATCTTAATTTCAAGCCTTAAATTGAGAAAAAATATTAAATTGAGTCTCTTATTAAGAAACTTTAAAATTTGGGTCCAAAATTAAGAATTAATCTATAAATTGGATTTTATTATGAAATTTATCATTTATTTTTTATATCATAATATATAAGATCAAACACAATTTTGAAATGAGATCGAGCTATATTAGGTTTGTGCCTATGAAATGGGCTAAGTGTCTAAAGTGATCGAACTGATGTGTTTGTTTCAAAAAGATTAGGAGTTATATTGCTCAAGAATAATTTACGTACATTGTGTAATATGATTCAATGAATGATGTGTAAACAGAAATAATTAATTTCATGAATTTTGAATCATTAAATTTTTTATGAAGAGTTAACTTTCAATCATAAACCTGAAACTATACAAATGGGCCGTAGCTATTTTCTAATTCCAATCTCAGGAATCCATTTACAATTTCAAATTTATTTGATCAACAGAAAATATCTTATACAGATGAAACTTATAAATATGTTTATAAATGTAATTTGATCTTACCAAATTTAATAATATCTTGAATTATTCATCTACCTACCCCTCTCATTTCTATTCGCTACAATTGAAAATAGAAGCAATTTCTTATGAGATCGGTTTATGGATCTTGATTTATGAGATGGAATTACTATTTTCACGAAAATATTATACTATATATATATATATATATATAATACTAATGTCAAAAGAGAATATTGCTTTTCAACACTTGCATGATGCAAATAGGGACAAAATTTATCATCGTAGATTCATGCACTTTGGAATAGAATAAAAAGAACCAATCTATGATACATGAATTGATAGTCCAACTAGAGGAACACTAGAATTATTATTATATCCCAAATTTAAATTTATACAATGAGTGCAAATAATTAGAATACTTGTAATATCATGACATATCAAAATGAAGTTAGACAACTGATGTTGGGAATAATTAAGTTAATTGGGAGCTAATTAAATCAAAAAATAAATTCAACATTCAAATACTAGAAATCAAAATTTTATCAACACAATATACATGAATAATGGAATTAAAAAAAAAAAAAAATTGGTTGCTTTAGCTCCCATATGCTATTGTAAGGAAATGCCCCTACCAGCTACATTAATCGAACTCGAACTTAAATCATTTGATCTAAAACAACAAAATATAAAATTATCAAATCTTCTAATTGAGTCTAGGTAGCTTGATTTTTTACCTGTAGATCTCCAAATACTTGTTCGCATCTCAAACTATTACGAAAATAATTGTAATCAAAACAAAAAAATTATGAAAAATCAAGTAAATCTTTTTTAATTTAATTGTAATCAAAATCAATAAAAAATAAAACATGCTAAGAGATAGGCCAAGGAGTTGGATTAATAGGTTTCAATAACACTAAAATGAAATCCAAAAACCCCAAAAGATGTGTAGATATTGAAACAACAAGAACTTTCATAAATTCATATAAAATATATACACACATACAGATCATGACGAGGTTCTACAATTCTAATTTGGACACGTGGCGTCCTCGTCGAGCCTCGGCTACTAGGGCTTCTCGAGCCAAGCCAGCTTCCTTAGGAGCCAACAAAGCATCAAATGTAGAATAATCAATCCAATCCTTAAGATAATCCTCTTTCCCCCATCTTTCAGGTATAGCTATCCTACCACCATGGCTGACCAGCTTTTCGGGCCCAATTGGCTTGTTTTCGGGCTGTGTTTCTTGCTGATCAACTGCATTCCCAATCAAGAATGGTTCACTCACAACACAAGTACTAGATGGAATATTGGAGGAGTTCTTGATCTCTTGATCATGTGGTATAGCTTTGCAAGAAGTGATCAACGGTTGATGTTGATCGTTTTGAAGTTGGTGATGATGATCATGGATTTTATTTTTGTTTTCGTTTGTGATTATTGTGGTGGATGGCTCCATATTGTTCTTGTGTTGCAATAATGGTGGATTAGATGATCACCTAGGGTTTAATTTGGCCTCTAGTTTGTATGCATATATATGGGGGGTGGGGTGGGGTGGGGGTGGAAGAGGGTTGAGGGATAGGATAAAAATATCCAAATTCCAAATTACACATCTCTTGCTTTCTGACCTTAAATAAGATGTACTCTTCTTCTTCTCTTTGCATGGCTTGAAATTTTGCACGTCTACATGTTGTACATGTTGATTTATTTTTCTTGTTTTTTTATTTGATTTGGTAATTCTTTTCTCTTCAACTTGATGATATATGGATTTTAGTATTTCATTTGAGAAGAATAGAGTCCTCAAATACGGAAAATATGACTTGTTTTATATATTTAGAAATACACAATTCTCAATTTTTGTTTATGTTTTAACAGATGAGATTTTTGATTCAAGGTGTTTTTTATCCTACATTTTATGGTAAACATCATTATATAATACTACTATTTTACTTGTGCGTTGCACGGCTAGCAAATATTTTATTTATTATAAAATATAAAATATTAAGATATTAAAATTATCAACATATAAAAAAAACATAAAAAACAAATATACAATAATAAAAATAAAGTTGGAAATTACAAATTTTTGAATGTTTCTTTATATACAACATTTCCAGTTGAACAATTATTCTTATTATCTTTGTCATATATCAAAAGCTTTAGTTCATCTCGGTTAATCACTCTGAAAACAACAACATACAGTTGACCTTGAGTAAAAACAGACTTTTTCAATAAAAGTCCTACATGTGACAATGATTGGTCTTGACTTTTGTTTATCGTCATCACATATGACAGTATTAAAGGAAATTGTCTTCTTTGAAATTTAAAAGACAATCTGGGATCTGATGGTGTCAATGACATTCTTGGTATTAAAACTTTGGATTCTGTAAATTACTTTTGATTCTTTGATTTTGGTGATAGATTTGTTGCCAAGTGATGCTATTTATAAGACAACAACAGACAATTGAAAAGTTATTTATAAGACAATAACAGGTAATTGAAAAGTTATGTCTGATAACCATATTCTTGAATGCACGTATTTTAGTTTTAATGATTGAGTCAATTAAAAAGTTAAGTCTGATTTTAAAGAAAATGATGATTTAATATTCATAGGTAAAAAAAGAGATAATATTAAAAACAAATTAACCATATCTATATCTATATATATATATATTGGATTTTATCACTTTTATATGAAAACTTACATGATAATTATATTTTGTAGTTATATTTAGATATTGTGCAATGTGTAGAGTTATGTCATTTTTTTAATCTTAGTTGATTTTGCTTAGAATTAATTGATTTATACTAAAAGTGTTTTTTGAACATGAATCTGACTTTCAGTTTTTTCTTAATCTTAGTTGAATTTACTTAGAATTAATTGATTTATACTAAAAGTATTTTTTAATATGAATCTGACTTTTTTCCTTTTTGACTTTTAGTTTTCCTTCTTGTTAAAATTAATATTAATTAATATTAGGGCCCGGCTATCCACACCCCCATTTCTTCTAAACACACCCCAAAGTCTAAACACACCCCACATAATTAAAAAACAACTAATATAATACTAAACACACCCCAAAAAGTACTAAAATACCCTTAGTAATAAATTTAATAAAAGAAAATGAAAAAAAAATATAATTTACTAAACACACCCCCAACTCCCCCACACCCCAAACACAACACAAACCCTAACACACACCACTCATCTCCACCTCCAAGCTTTAAGCTTCCATAATTTGGCAAGAGTTCAACCTTCAACCGAACATTGTATTGCAAGTTCGATCTATAAACAAGAAATCTACCATGGATCGAAATCAAGAAAGTGAGATGCCAAGTGAAGTTTTCAATTTTGATTATGAAATTATGATTTTCATGTAGTAGATTTGTGTGAAATACACTTTAAATGCTTAGGATTGTTGTTTAGAACGGTTATTGATGTAAAATGATGGATAATGTGTTGAAATTGCATTGTGTTGGGCTTGGGTTTTGTTCGAAAATGGGCGATCGCGACGGGACTGGTTCGGCCCTGGTTGGCCGAACTAAGTGAAGAATGTTCGACAACAACTAGTCGAACATATAGGCAATGTTCGATCACCAGTTGAACAATAGGTGTTTGTTCGACACTTCGTCGAACGTAGGTTAAATGTTCGACTCACAATGATCGAACACTTCCATATATGTTCGGCCAATACAGGTCGAACACACTATTAATTGTTCGGCCTGTATTGGTCGATCGGGAACTGCGCGAATATTTTTTTTCGACGAATACTGAAAAATAAATCGGTTAAACTATGTAAAATCACTTATATTATCCATTTCCCGTGCTCTATCGTTCGGCCAATACAGGTCGAACACACTATTAATTGTTCGGCCTGTATTGGTCGATCGGGAACTGCGCGAATATTTTTTTTCGACGAATACTGAAAAATAAATCGGTTAAACTATGTAAAATCACTTATATTATCCATTTCCCGTGCTCTATCTTGATCCATGATCTTTTTTGCACAAATGTAGTAGGGTTTTGGGTGGGGTTTTTGTACAAATCTTGGATTCAATTGGTGAAGAAGAAGAAGAAGAAGAAGAAGAAGAAGGAAATGGGTGTGTGTAGTGTCTCTCCAAACATAACCTAGGATAGTGGGGTGTGTTTAGAAATTACATATTGTGGTGTGTTTAGATAATTTATTAATAATTAGATATTGTAAGGGTATTGTGGACATTTCCTATTATATTTCTTTTTCCATTATTTTTTGGGGTGTGTTTAGAAGGGCCTGTGGTGTGGATAGCCGGGCCCTTAATATTAAAGGTAATGAATATAATGGTTGATTAAAAAAATTATTCACTATAATTTCCAAAAATAGCAAGAGTTTATGGGCGGAAAATTTATTGTTGATATTTTTAACAGAATATTTTGCTTTTATATATAAATATAGATATAGATATATTAAATTGATATACATCATATATCTAAATATACATATGTAATTAAGACAAAATATGTTTCAACATCCTATGAGAATTGAGAATGCTAGATTTGAATCCTCGTTACATTTTAATATTTTATTTTATATGTTATTATCTTTTAACACGTGACATGTTATATATATTAATTAATAATTATATTTCCAATCTTTGCCTCCCAATTAAATCATTCTGGCCTCTTTTTCATTCTCTCTTTTCTCTTTTGTTTTGAAAACAATTTTTTTTTTAAATTCAGATTAATTACTTGTTTTGTATTTCAACTGTTTTTTAAATACCTATTACGTTAGATATTTTTGTTGATTTTAGACATTTTAAAATAATGTTATGACTTTTCAAAAATAAAATATTATGATTTTATTAAGAAAATCAAATAAACCAACGTTGATTACAGATTGTAGCCGGCGGCGAGACATTTTCAGTAACATTTCCAATGTTAGAGGACATTATCATAAAACTTTAAAATTATTAGATATTTTCATCGATACTACAAAGTTAATGAACATTTTTGTCAATTTTTTCTAACAACTATTTGTAAAGGGATACAAACCAGATTGGGACTAATGGCTAACCGGACCGAGAACGCGAAAGGTGGGCCGGTGAACCACCGACCTAACCGGGGAGCCATAGCTGGGCCCACGAGCTATCAACAACCATGCACGATAGACCATCAAAGGTCTGGTTCTGAAGCTACTTAAAATCCTCCATCACAAGTGTATCCAAAAACAGTGTTTCCTATTCAACTATCCAATCAAGTATAGATTCATCATACCTTCCAGTTTACAGATTCAATGTATTTGCAGGGTTCTTTGTACAATAAACGCTTACTCACTCTTCGATCCATGGTATATTCTCTGGATGAAAATCATCGAAGCATGAAAACTCACAGTTCCGAGCATTAGGAAGAATGCGTAGCACAAGCAAGCACTGTATCCGAAGAAGAAGGCCGTCTGTAAAACGCCATTCATATTTGATCTGAAGTAGAAGTATATACAGAAGCAGAACATAAATATAGCTGTTGAGCCACCACGCAGTACAGACCTGAGTTTATTACAGCAATATGGGATCAGTGAAAACAAGAATTGGTTCAGATGAGCACAAGAAAGTATAAACTGTATGAATGATCATCAATACCTCCACCACCATTCATGGTCTTCCACAGCCAGTTGAAAATAGGTCAAGGCGATGCTCAACATAACGGTGAGTAAGACAAGAATTATGAAGGTGAAGAGTAACATCCCGAGTGACGTGTAGGCTTTATGGCCCCACATAGTAGCATACAAGTAGTGCAGTTCTAGGACAATTGCACTGAAAGGTAAAAGGCCTCCAATGAACATTTGGGCTGGGGTTCTTCGGTACCAAGCCAACAATGGAATCTCTCTCGGAACTTTCTTGGTGGCCGGAGATGATTGCAGATCAGATTTGTGGCGGTGGCCCATCACTCCACCGAGGACGAATAGGGGAATTGCAACGAGTGTGTATACGAGGAAAATGATGCATATGGTCCCAAGAGGAAGTGCGGCCGTCACTCCATGATACGTAGCCAGTGTATTGAGGATGAAGGATGTGAAGAGAAAAGGACCTAAGAATAATATCACTGCCAGAAAGGCACTCCTTTCCTGCAAAGTCGTATAGTATCTTCACATTATACCAATGTTTAATGGCAAAGAACGAGTTAGTTAGTATGAAATAAGCATTAGTACCCATCCAGTTTCAGCATATTGACTGCAAAAGGATGCAGAGGTATAGCCAGCAATTGCCGATGTGAGAGTGTAAGATAGGAATATGGAACTTGAAAGAGCACCATGGCTGTAGGGATATAAGATGCCCAGAAAAGCCAAAATGAATAAGATGGAAACCCTGTTGAACAAGGAAACAGTTACTTGCAAGAGATTAAGTAAACATAACTCAAATTTTGTTCAAGATTCTAAGCATTAAGGCATGTTTAGCTAAACCACGAAATAGTCGTGTTAGGAAATAAGGTTGAACTGATATAGGAAATAAGGTTGAACTGATATAGGTCTAGCATAAACTTAAGTCTTAAAGAAAACAAGCAACAATACAAAAGGCTTGATATTTTCTTATATGAATTGGTTCAATTTTTGGTAATACATTAAATCGAAACAAAATATGAGAACTAGCTTAATTAGTTGGTTGTCAACTGAGAACTTTACTTGAGGAAACAAGGGGATCTGGTGGCTACTAATGGAAAATATAATACATTAGAAGCTAACCTAAAATAAACAAGAAAGCTTATTTCTAGATGGAGTCATATGAACTTTAAAGACTAATCATAGTAGTGCATAAATACGATAGTCATAGAATGCATGAAAGTAAATAAAGAAATGACAGCTTACATGGAAAAAAACTGGAAACCACAGCTCAACACTGCGGAAAGCAATGGCAGGTTTGTGGGGCATCTGAACACATCCCCATGAATGTATTTCCATCCAACCTCTTTCTCCTCATCTTCATCTCCAATCGACCATCTGAAGAAATAATAGACAACTAAAATTTAGATTAAGGTACCTGACTCTTTGGTATGGTGAAACTTAGACAGAAAAAAGAAAAAGGCAATGAGTACCACAGCAGAGAAAGTTACTTTCTTAAATCATTCTTGAGATGCCGCATGAATAGCAAGGCAAGCAGTCCTGTGAGGAGAATGACAATGATGATTGAATTAATGAAAGAAAACCAATGACTTTGGTGGAGTATAGGCAATAAAGAAGCCCTTGAGTATCTCTCCATTCTGTTGTAGTATGGCGTAGAAGTTTTGTTCCAAAATATGGAATAAGTGAACTCGACTTTCAAATCAACATCTTCTGTTATATCCACCACATGACTTGGGTTGCTGAATGCATGGATTTCTATGACTTGATTTCCGTGGTATAGAGCCTCGAACTGAACATGGGTAAACAAGAAATACTTTGGCCCCTTGCTGTCAGCTGTCCAGCTTCCATCTTCGACTTTACCAACGTAAGCCCAGAGTGGAAGATCATCATAGTACATCTGGAAGTAAAAATCATTTATGATAGCATCCCTAAATTGCGAGACATCACCCTTGTTAATCTCCTGTCGGCAAAGAACTGCCCTAGTTTTGTTCGTAGCGAATCGCAGATCATATAAAGCATTTGAAATTCGATCACCATTCAAAACTTCCCCAAAGCTTTCTTTCTTTTCGGTCACTGGATCTGCCAATGAGATAAATAGTGAGATATGACTCTGCTTGTAAAGGTACATCATACAAAAGGGATCACTATACATTTCAACAAAAATAGCATGTATTTCCCAAAAAAAAATAAAATTTGGAGTTCTACAAGAGGAAACATATAAGATCACTGCCCCCGCTCTCCCTCAGACTTCTAAAACAAGCAGTTTGACTCCAAGAATTCTAAAAAGAGAACTTGGTATATTTCATGCCAAAAGAAAACTTAATGTTTTAGCCCTGCTTGCTCTCAGTTCATTATCTTTCCAATCATCAGGTCCAGATAGGGGTGGGAATAGATGGGGCTGCTCGACAGGGGCCTATGGCTCGGCCTACTATTGGCTCAGCTCGACTCAGCCTATTTGATAAATGAGTCAGATCAAGACCTTTTGTTAGGACTTTTTACGAAAATAGGACTAGGCCCAATCGAAAAAAAAAACCTTTAGAGCCTAACAGGCCGGCCTATTTATAGTCTATTATTATATAAATATATAATACATATTTTTTAATTGTGCCCTAATTTTATATATGTATCATCCATTATTCAAGAGTTCACACAGTTTTATATCCTTACCAACATCACCAGTTGCATATCCTTACAAACATCAACATCAACCAGTTGCATATCCTTACAAACATCACCATCAACGCGTCTATTTACACAAGTGATACAACACAAGCAAATCCATTCCTCCCACTTATATGGTAGTCAATATTGATATAGATAATTTATATACACTTATATGGTAGTCGATATTGATATCGATAATTTATATATTGATAAGTCGATATTGATATCGATAATTTATATATTGATTTATGCATATCGCAACTGATATGACAAATCTAGTTAGATGAACATGAATATGACATCTATTTATAGAATCAACAAGTCTAGATAAGTTAGATGAACATGAATATGACATCTATTTATAGAAAATGTGAAGTAATTATTAAGAATGATATATATCGGTATATTGATATTGCAAATGATAAGATAGTCGATATTGATAATTTATATCGATGAGTTAAATATTAAGATATATATACATATGTATTGTAATTGATATAATTTATCGACAAGTCTAGATTCCATCAATGACATTTATCTTCTATTTTCAACGTAATTGATTCTCATCATGCAAGTGCACTAAACTTGAGAAAATGACTAAAATTTGAAATGTAGCTCAAATTGCATGAAATGGTCCATTTTTCAACGTAATTGGTTCTCATCATGCAAGTGTACTAGAGAAAATGACTAAAAATTTTGAAATGTAGCTCAAATTGCATGAAATGGTCCATTTTTCAACGTAATTGGTTCTCATCATACTAAACTTGAGAAAATGACTAAAATTTGCAATGTAGCTCAAATTGCATGAAATGGTCCATTCTTGTATGTTGACAGCTAAAGCACTGAAAATTTATGAATTTTAAGCATATGAATTTTAAGCATATGAATTTTAAGCATATTGCATGAAATGTTCCATTCTTGTGTGTTGACAGCTTAAGCACTGAAAATTTAATTTAAGCATATAGTATTGTTATGTTTGTAGGCTTTTAATAGATTATGTTTGTAGGCTTTTAAATCTACAAAATAGATCGGACTCAGACAAATAAAAAAACCTATCATATATAATAGACCAGACATAGGCTTGGGCTTTATATTTAAAATTCAGGCTTGGGCCAATCACAAGAAAGTCCAACCTAACCTAACCTATTTCCACCCCTAGTCCAGAATTTATTTTTTTTAGGAAAAATATATTCAAGTTTAACAATTGAGGCTCTTTCAATCTGCATATATCATCATCCAGTAAGATGAAATCTAGAGATAATAAACATCAAAAGAAAAGGAAAAGGAAAACTCAGAGGTTCTTCAACAATACATAGATATGATAGCTCAGAAGTTTAACAATAGCGTCAAAGCCAACCTGGACGACAGAAGGGCAACTCGTAATACTTGTATGTTTCACTGCAAGCGCATTGGAAATGAAAATTCAGAACAAGTTGAATGTAAAGAGGATATACTCCAATGAAGTTTATTATATTATTGAAAGAACTTTCAGCATTTCTACAGGCTGCCATAATAGCTTGCTTCCAAAAGTTCTGTGCCCAAGGATTCGTCAAGTCAAAAAACAAAGCCCACATCATAAAAATTAAAGCAACAGGATGAGACTGCTACTTACTAATGATGATTCTTTAGCAAAGAAGGTAGATGAATATAAACTAGAAAAATACTGATCATTGGTGATATGAGATTACAATGCCAACATTGAAATAGTGCTTGATTACTGCTCCATATTGGGCTTGTTCTTTGTAAGGCAAATTTTAATCCAAGAAAGTAGCTTACGGAATAATCAGATTCATCCTGACACCAGAGTACCTAATTCTAACACTGAAAAATAACATACAAAAGAACGAAACCTAACGAACACAAAGCGAATTTCATCGCTGAAAGCAGTAGTCTTTTATTTCCCATCATCACCAGGAAACTAGATTGAATGTGAACTAAACATACGAACTATTATCTGAAATATCAGAAGCTCAGCCTTGAATATTGATGACAATGCAAAACCAGTAAACATGTAAGGATAGTAAAAGATTCTTATTCGAATTAGAAATGATCTAGGGGGGTTTGAATTTGAAACTAATAACGCATTCTTGATTCTTCCAATTCGAATCATTTGCCTTACATTTACTAACCAAAATGAATCGATACAACATTAGAAGTGCATCAAAACAAATAAATTTGTGGCGATAAAACAAACACATGTGCTTCATCTCTTATACGAGCAAGAATTCCATAAATCCCGAAAAGTTCCATCAATCACCTTCAAAACTCATCAGCGAGAATTATAGAAGAATCGATACCTGGGATTATGAAGTGGGCCAATCTTGTTGACGAAAAGGGGCACGGGATCTCCTACATTGTAAACATTGGCAGAATGGAGTGGGGTAGGCAGAAGGAGTAACAGATTAGTTAGAAATAGCAGTTCCAAAATTCCCATTCTGCAAAAAGTTTGAAGGAGTTTTGATCTTGATTCGTCAATGGAGGAGATGCGGAAGGAGGTGGGGCGGGTGGCGGTGGCGAGGCCGGGGATTAAGGGGTAAAATAGTCAACGACTGAGGAGAGAGATCTTTCCCGGCAAATCTCGTACTGGCAGAGAAGTAAATCGCATTTACAAGGCCTTGAAATTGGACTATTTTTTCTCAGTATTGGGCCAACATTGTGGATCTTAATTTGGGCCATTAATTATGAAGGCCTGATTTCTAGGAACAAGATTGGGCTTGACGCAACTGGTAGGTTATGGGCTTATATCTTCATGAGCCCAAAATCAAAACTTATCCATCTATGGACACACACACTCTCTCTTTTTTTCTTTTTTAAGGGAAATACTATCTTGTAGTTGTACATTATACATTTGGCGTGTGACTATTTGTATTTTAACTTATTTCGGACAATAATTTTTTGGACAAAAATAACCTTGTGTTTGATGTTTAGAACATTCCTAACCTTCCTCAATTCACACAGTGCAAAGGTGAGGATTGCAAATGATGAGATAAGCTCGAGCTGAAGAAGGCGACGACAATGGCATTCATTTGTATACGAAAATAATTTGACCTCACTCTTCTCTCTCCCTCTCTTTGTATTCTTTTTGTTGTTGATTGGGTAAGTGATACATAAAATAAATATTGTATTGTTGTATTTAGTTAAATTAATATGTATCGATGGTGCAATCAATCTTATTTAAGGTTTTAATTTTAATTTTAATTTATTAATACAGTAAAACCTTTATAAATGAATATCCTTAAAACTAAAAAAAAATATTCATTTAATGAAACTATTTATTTATTAATAAATGAATAATTTAGTTATTTATCGAATTTTTATTCATTATTGAGTCTGTACTAAATGATGAAAATAATCCAAAATCAGATGATAGTGGTGTCACACCCAAATGTGTCATCGAAAGAAGCCTTCCAAACGATAATCACCCTATGAAACTATTTGCTATAACATGAGCAAAATATTTCAAAAGTTTTGTTTGCATTAGAAAAAGTTAAGAATGTGATGCATTTGGTGGAAGAAAAAAAGCAAACCACATTAGACAATTTTTTTGTTAAGAAATAATCTTTTGTGTTTGTTTATTGAAACACATGTGTTTTAGGATATTTATACATATATATCTTATGTATTTTAATGATTATTCCTTTATATTTACATAAGGCTTTTAAGAATTCAAAAAAAAAATTCATTAATGCATTTAGCAAGGTTATTCATTTACTTCATTGGCCCAAATTGGGACCAAAAAAATTATTCATTTATCGAGGTTTCACATTTATAAGATCCAAATATAATATTTTGAATTAATAAAAAGGTGGAATAAATTAAACTAAGATTTTGTTGTCACAATTAGTGGCCCAAAGTGCCCTCTCAGCCCAGATTGAAAATATCCATATATATTTCTTTTGATTTTCTAAAAATGCATTCCTTCCCAAAAATTTCGTGCAAAATAAAAATACTGAGTAAAATACATTAATATTTTTTCTTGCTAATACAACACATTTTTCCTATGCATCAAAACTCTCTCTTAATACACAAAAATTCACAAAAAATCATTCGAAACATTTCATGAAATGAGATGCATGAACAGACTCACAAGAGTCTACCTCTCTTCAAATTCTTCCTCCAAAAACTCCGAAAAGCCAAAAAGAATAAAATTATAATAATAATTAACAAAATCATAGCATTATATTCTTGAACTAAAAAAATTAAATATTAGCTATTAGCAACAATATATATATATATATATATATATATATTTTTTTTTTTTTTACAAACTTTTATCTAAAATCTTATGTCAATTTAAACATGTGGTAAAAATTGGAAAAAGGGGATATTAACAACCCTTAAAAGAATAAGTCAATTATATGTGCATGAATCTTGGGTACAAATTCTTTTGTTGAAAGTGTCAAATTATATTTAAAACCAAAAAATCAAATTCAAGAAATATAGCCCATTGGATTGGAGGATTAGTTCAAGGCATGCTTTGAAGTTGCTTGAACAACTTAATAATCACAGATATATATTTATATGGAAATCAGTTTCTAATTAGTTGACCATAAGCAACATTGTACTAAAGAAAGAAGTTTTATAGTCAAGGAAGCTATTAAAAGCATCTTAAGGATGTAATTCTAAAATTAATTATTCTACAAGCAAAGTACAAATCTCCATAGAAGAGGATTTCATATTTTTCTTTTTGATGTATTTGATTATATTAAGAGCTTTGAAAATGACTTTCAATGGAAATATCTGCTTGAATTTAGGAATTCTTATAAATGCTCTATTGGGTATATTATTTAGTATTTATCTATGTTTAATTACCTATATATATGTACATATATGGATAGTTGTAAAATGCTACACTGTCCATTAATCCCTATTCAATTACAATATTGATTATGATAACTAACTTTGAGAATTATCATGAAAATAATATCTTCACATCAAGATAAGCCTTATGTCCACCACTTTAAGTGGGGCTTTTCCTTGTCATTTTGTGCCTCCAAAAGATAATAGAAATTTAACATGACAATATTGAAAAGTACAGATGCAAAAAGTATTTTGATATCTTATTTTTAATGTATTTATATATATTACATAGTTTAATTTGAACTAATTAAAAAAGAAAAGGGCAAGAAGAGTCATGGGAAAAAGGATAAATACGAATAAAATTAATAAAATACGAGATGAAACAACAAATTTAATAGCTAGATTGCATGAATGAACACCTACTACAAGCAACATCATCTGGACCAAGATTTTTCCTAAGCAATCATTTGTATAAGGAAAGAGAATAATTGGTAGGGGCATATTACAAGCAAAAAATATGGATGAAAACAAGCATATAATATTTAATAAATGAATGATACATCAATAATCCATCTTAAATGAATAGACCATGGGTCCATTAACTTAAGTCTCGTTGTCTCCACATTCATGACTTTCATTCTCAAATTATATTTAGATTGCCTTCTTAAAATAATTTTAGGAATTTTAAACTATAGTCTTTAGTATGTATATATATAGTTACACCTATTCATACAATCTATCACTTAAATATTTTGATTACTTTATGTATATTTTTTATTTATACCAAGTAATTGGATGAAAGTATAAATTCAAACCCACCCTATTAGAATATGTTTCAAAATATGTGGCTCAACTTCAAATATGTCTCGTGATAGTATTTCGATCGATTGATCATCTTGCTCTTCATGCTGATCAAATTATTTATAGATCTTTGTTTTATATAAATTATATTATATGATATCTATTCATATATTAGTACTTGTATAGATACAAAATTCAAACTTGCTGGCATGTTTCAAACTCATGCTTTTAAATACAACTTAAGATTATAATGTTTTTTATTCCTTCATAATAATAGAAATTCATCAATATCCTATTTGATTGCTAGAATAGAAACAAAATCCCTATATCATCTCTACATGGAAAGGGGGCAGTTTACAGATTGGCCATAATTGAGTTCGTTAAAGAAAGATGGATATTGACATTATCTAACAAAATAAATAAATAAATAAAATGTAAAATGTTCATACCTAATGTTTTCAAGAAAGTGGACCTTAATGTGAAGAATGCGATCAAGTCCACTTTAGTTAACATGGACCTCTACCCCCAACCATTGACATAAATTAGAAAGAAAAAAAATTCTATTATGGGAAAAAAGAATCTTATGTGGCATGGCTTTGGGGTGATGACAAATAATGGATGTTGACCTATCAACAAATGAGATAATACCAAACAAATCAATTTTTTAAACATGAATTAATTGAGAAATTTCACAAGTGGTGTTTTTATTGGTGATTAGTTTTAATTATTTAATTATTTGTTTTGGTTGAGAGGCTATAAGCAACTATATTTAATAAATATTGTTGAGAGTTGTGAGTTGTCAAATTCTCAAATAACACAGATGGTAAACTCTTATCACTCTGAAACATAAAAATCAAAGATCAAGAAAACACCCTTTATATTTTATTTTGTACCAAAATTGTCTCAAACTTTGAGAACTACTATAAAAATTGATTTTTTTTACTTAAACATTACTTTAAACTTGAGAACTAAAATATAATACTTACTATATTTTTAAAAACTAATTCTAATTATTTTTTTGTTTTGATAATAATTATTATTAACTTCAAAATCAGTAATTTTACTTAAAAGTATTACTTACAATTTTATTTTTTACTTTTAACTTGAAAAGTATAATTTTTTAAAATATCACTTACTATTTTTTTATAAACTAACTTAAAGTATTACCTTTGACTGGGTGAATATAATTCACCCGCACGATGCGTGGTTTATTATTTGTTATGATAGTACACAATTTGTAATTCTATAATGAAATTGTTATATTATAAAGTTATTCATACATCTTTTAGTATTCAAACTTTGTAAAATATACAAATATATTTTCATATCTCTATTGATTTTTAAAGTTATATTTTATAATTTTAAAAATTGTTGGATAAAGTAGAGTTTTAACTTAAGAAAGTAGAATTTGGTTAAATTTTCCCTATACATTAGGGCTTTCTTATGCATTTGTTTTTGGATTTTGTGTTATTTTAAATTCAAATAACACAAATTGTATATGTTCTTCTATTTATTTTTGGGTTGTGTGTAATTTTAAATTCAAATAACATAAATTGTATATATTCTTCTAAATTGTATTTGATAATATTAAAAAATTGGAATATAAAATTTATAAATAATTTAAACGACGAACTTGAAAGCTTACATCTATTTGTTTGTCGTTTGTTAAATTTTTTTCATGACTTGATAGATAATTTGAAAAGCCAATAATTTTAAGAGTTGGTTATAAGAGACCAATTAACAATATAAGTTTTGAAATATTTATTTATATACAACATTTGTTATAATTACAAACAATACATTACAATTTCTTTTAACTTTCAAATTGATAATATGAATAATTCTAGACATTAAATAATTAAAGTTAAAAAAAAATTTAAAAACTTGAAAGCTTATATTCTATTTATTTCTATCGTTTACTGAATTTTTTTCATGGTTCGACAGATAATTTGATAAGCCAATCATTTTTGAGTTGGTAAAAAGAGACCCATTAATAATATAAATTTTGAAATATTATTTATATACAATATTTTTCATAATTACAAAAAAAAATATCTTAAATTTTTTTTAATTTTAAAATTGATAATGATAATAATTATAGACATTAAGTAATCAAAGTTAACAAAATTTTAAAAAAGAAATAAATTATTATTCAACAATGAATAACAGTCATCGTCAACAACAACAAATACTTGATATTGATAATAATAATAATAATAATAATAATAATAATAATAATAATAATTAACAATATATTATATGGAAAAAGTGTTCTAAATAACATGAATAATTTTCTTAACAAAACTAATAATTTTTGGAATTCGTTTATTAACCAATATAATGATGAGATATTTTTAGGAGAAAAAGTGGTAAAATTGTAAATTTTACCAACTGTCCTTCTTTTATATATAGATAGATTGTGAAAAAAATATTATTATTAAAAATATCACTCGTTATTTTTTTTTAAATTAAATATTTAAAAGCATCAATCTTTAAGTCAATAATATCAGTGTATTAAAAAAGTATCATATATTTTTTTTGACAAATCATGATTTTAAATTGTATAAAAGAATATTTGGTTAAAAATATTTTCTCATCCAAACTATACATAATTTTATATTTTTTTTTATAAACTTTTAAATATTGCAATTTGCCATATGAACTTTAAATTTGTTGCATTTTACGGTATTGAACAAATTATAGCCGTTGATTTAGGACACGTGTACAATTATAATTTATTCAATACTGTAAAATGCAACAAATTTAAAATTTATATGGCAAAGTGCAACATTTAAAAGTTTATACCAAAAAAGTGTAAAATCACTTATAGTTCGGATGAGAAAATGTTATTAATTCAAGAATATTTTATTTTATCAATTTGTTTAATTCATGTACAAAATAGTAAACCAAACATTTATGGGTAGTATTTATGTGAACCAAGTGCATGAATCATAATCCATGCAATTGTCACGTGTGAGTCGGGTTGGGTCCGATTCAATCCAAATCCGCATCCATTTTTTTTTTATATTTTATTTTTGTTATAACCTTTATGTTGTAATAGTATAATATTTATGCATATATTTCATAACCTTTCAGTAAATAATTTAAACTTTTTTCGCTAATTCATGTAGTATAGTTGAAACTTTTATATTATAATAATTTAACCTTTATGTTATGTTAGTGTAACTTTTATATACAAATATCATAACCTTTATATATTTAAAAAATAACATAATATTATATTATTACAACATAAAAGTTATATTATTATAATATAAAAATTTTGGAAAATATTCAAATTCTGTCATGCATTGCAAAATAATTAAAATGTTAAATTTGCTAAATTAAAAAATTAAATGAATATAATTGTGTAACTAAAATTTAGATTAGAATTTGAATATATATAATAAAACACTCTCGAATCAGATCAATCTAATTACATAGATATAATATCCATACACCCAGTACATATAAATAACAGTTAACATTTATTTAGGGATATCTAGATTATTATTTAGTACGTGGTAATCCGAAGAGCCCCAGGAAGAACCAATAAGAAAGCACAGGCGGTTTGGGAGAGAGAGAGTGGAGTAGGAGTCAGTGATTCTAGTAGTTTCCTGCCAAAGACCCCACATTTTTATTTTATTACATTACACTACCACAAAATAATATTATTTTTCATTTTAACCCAGTTTTTCTTTGATTATTATATTATATAATTTAATATTTTCCAAACCCCACAAATTCAGACAGGCTCTCAAGGACAAGATCTTGTGTACCATAGGTTGAGTTTCAATTCTGATACTAATAATTACTACTACTACAACCTACTACATACATCCCCACACGAGAGAGATAAAAGCAAAAATTCAAACAGAATAATCAGACAGTTTTCTTCATAGAGAAGGAGAGAAAAGAAAGCCAGAAAGAGACCCTTGAAAAGGATCTTCAAATTTTTGCAAATCATTTTAGAGAGAGAGAGAGAAAGAAAATAGATGTTTTTCACGAGATAGAGAGTGGACCCTCCTCTTCCTGAAAATATATATACTTTGACAAGAAACTTTGATCTTTTTGCGGATCACCATCATCCCAGTTGAGTTTTTTTTTTCTTTTCTTGAAGAAATTCATCTGTTTCTTGATTTTTCATTTTTTTTGATGTTTTTCTTGCAGTTTGATAAAACACATGAAAATGGTCTGAAGAGAGAGAGAGTGGATTTGCATGGCGAGTGCTCATAGACTTGGAGAGGCTGCAGCTTTATCTGATTCTGGAGCTTCACACCACCACCACCACCACCACCACCATATTCCCTATGCTCTTCCACACATACTCAATCATAGTTCAAATTTCATGTGAGTAATTAGTTTTCTTCTATCAAAGAGAGTTTCTTTCTTGATTTTCTAACATGAGTTTTTGTTTGTTTGTTGAAAAAAGAAGAAATCAAGAAGGCCCAGCTTTTGATTTTGGAGAGCTTGAGGAGGCCATAGTTCTGCAAGGAGTTAAGACCACTAATGATGACAAGAAGCAACGTATGCTTCTCTCTCCTCTTTTCTGACGTGGGATGGGGGTTTGATTTGAACATGTCTAGAGCGAGAGAGGGAGATTAGAGAGAGAAGGAGGATAAAGGGTTGTTGCCATTTCTAACACAGAAATCATTCTTGGGCAAGGGATTTGAATGGCGTGTGTTTCATTTAAGGAAAAAAAACAGGCCTGCTTGCATGATTTTCTTACTTACTCCATAACTGCTCTTCAAAATATTGCATACATAAAAGGAGATTAGGTTTCTTGCCTTAAAACACCTTCCTTGTTTGTATTTACTCTCCTCTGTTGATATTGATATATTCCTCAAGATTTTGGGTTTTGATTCTCTGCAGCCTTTTACACAGTAAGGCCAGCTGCAACTCTGGACATGTTCCCTTCTTGGCCTATCAGATTGCAGCAGCTTACACCAAGAGTACAACTCTTTGACCCTTTGTAGAGTACAACTCTCTTTTACTACCCACATCTCTCTCTACAATTAATTTATCTCAATTTTAAGCTATGAGGGTTCTTGATTTTGGAGGTTTCTTAAAAAAAATTTGATGATGAAAGGCATTGACTTATTTATGTGGTGTAATAAATAAAGGGAAGCTCAAAATCAGGAGAAGAGAGTACAGATTCAGGATCAGCAGTCAATACACTGTCAACTGAGTCTCCTGATAGTAGGAAGCTTGAACAGAACCACCACCTTCAGCCACCGCCGCCGCCGCGGCAAATGGACGCCGCCGGCGGAGCTGCCAAGCAAACCCCAGAAAAGGTTTGTGCTTTTTTCTTTGATTATATCCTTTGGTTTTGCGATTCTCTTCTTCCCAATAACTGAGGAAAAAGTTGGCATCTTTTGTTGCTCTTCTTTCTTCTCACTCTTCATCGCTCTCTCTCATGAAAGAGGAACAGTTACTTCTGAGGGATTCTCTGATGTTGTTTGATATTGTGATCTGACATGCAACCACAGAAAAGCAGAATCTTTACAGTGGTTTTTCTTTTTATCTTTTCTGCTCCATTATTATAATGAATAACTGCAGTTGAAGTCCTAGTTCATAATAATTACCAACTTTTTCTCATCCCAAGAAGCGTAGCTCTTTTTTTTTTTAGATAACTATTTTGATTTTGTTTTTTGCAATAATCTTTATGGGAAATAACGAAACCAAATCCAAGAGAATTTACATACAAATTGGAAGAGAATTAATAAACAATTTCTTTCATCATCATTATTATTTTAGAGAAAACAGTGCATCATAAACTCTGAATTTTTCCCATCATATCCTCTAATAATATTAAAATTTGAAATCTTTGAAAAGATTCTGCCATTGCTGACACGTTACCTTCCCCTCCAACTTCAGAAAAATAAAAAATCCACAAATTTGCTTATAAAAAATTTATGGGTTGCAGCTGCTCTTATTGACTTTAGTTATTATATTCTCTCTAAAATAATGCAGAGAAGAGGGCCTGGTTCTAACTCAGACAAAGTTCTTGATCCTAAGGTGATGATGAAAACCCCACATTCTACACATGCATGCATGAATTAAAATTTCTAGCTAATATAACTATAATTTCTGTGAGATTGGACAAAAAAAATTGATCTTGATTCTTGAAGTTACAACTTTTTTTTCCTTTTTTCTTTTTTCTTTTTCACTTGTTGCAGACATTGAGACGTCTAGCCCAAAATAGAGAAGCAGCAAGGAAGAGCAGACTTAGAAAAAAGGTTTAGACCCAATATCAGTTTAAAACTCTCTCTCTCTCTCTCTCTTTCTCTCTGTGTCTCTACATATAGATAATATATCTATGTATATATATTGCAGGCCTATGTGCAGCAGCTAGAATCAAGCAGAATCAGGCTCACTCAGCTAGAACAAGATCTTCACAGGGCAAGGTCTCAGGTAATACTAGTAATTAGCAAAATTGTGAATAATTGAACATTTAATGTTCTAATAAATTATAAGTAACAAAGGTCTAATTCACTATCATTTTCTCTCTCTCTCTCTCTCTCTCAATTACTTTAACATCAGGGGCTTCTCTTAGGAGGAGGTGGGGTTGCAAGTGGGAGTATTAGCTCTGGTAATTAAGTCTATATTTCTGCATAGTAATTTACTAAACTGCCCTTTCTTGAATTGCAAACTGCTTTCTCTTTTTCCATGAATATTTTCATGAACACTTTTCCTTCTGGTTTAGGAATTTTGTAAAGGTGAACTTTTTGACCCTTTACCTCTTTGGTTGTTGGTGCAATGAAATGACCCACTCATGGGTATTTTTCACCTGGTAGCTTGAGGGACCATTTGGTCTTTTCCATTCTCATCAATTATTTCATTATTAACTTTCTTGGATAGACATTAGTGTCTAATATCATAATTGTCAAACTCTTAAATTCTTAGACTTTAGCTAACTTTCTCCTAATGATCCACAATTTTGACTTTAAACATCTTGCATTATCTGAATTTTCAAGAGGCCATGATATTTGTCCAATTTAGCAAAACATCTGATTTTGAATAGACTAGGTTTGTATTTTTGACAAAGACTATTAAATTCAGCTTTTGACTAAGAGATTTCAGCTCTACATGTCCTTGTCAGATTTTAACTACTGTTTCAGACCCACAAAAAAAAAAAAAGATTAATATCATATCTAACTATGACCAAGACTGCAACTTTTAACCATCACAATAAAAAAACTGCCAACTTTTTTTTATTACATAGTCAGCAATAGTGTTTTTGACTGTTTTCTTTTGCCCGCCATCTTTTTTATATGCAAATCTTTGGAATCTTCTGGCAATAAATACTTCAAGTTTGATAGAAAACAACTTTCTTATAATGTGAATAAACATATAAACATATGTTATTTGTTCAAATGTGCTCTTAATCTGTGTAATAATACATGCCCTTTTGCTGATGACTTGCACGGCCTGCATGGACCTGTTTGTTTCATCCTAAGAATGTAGATTGAGATTAACAATAATGAAATAAGTAAATCAATTCTGTTTTAGGTGGTGCGATATTCGACATGGAATATGCAAGATGGTTAGACGATGATCATAGGCATATGTCTGAACTCCGAACTGCATTGCAAGCACACTTATGTGATGGCGATATGAGGGTCATAGTGGACGGATACATCGCTCATTACGATGAAATTTTCCGCCTAAAAACCGTGGCTGCTAAATCCGATGTCTTCCACCTGATCACTGGAATGTGGACTACCCCAGCCGAACGATGTTTCCTCTGGATGGGCGGATTTCGCCCTTCAGACCTAATCAAGGTTTGTTCTTACCATTCATGTCATTATCTTACAAAATTCATCTGAATAATTGGATGCCCTTTTGTTTTCTTGATCCTTAGATGCTTATAACACAATTAGACCCTTTAACGGAGCAGCAAGTTATGGGGATCTACGGCCTCCAACAGTCGTCTCAGCAAGCAGAGGAAGCTCTTTCACAAGGATGGGAACAACTGCAGCAATCCTTAATCGAAACCATAGCCCATGGCTCGGTTAATGATAGCATGCATCACATGGCAGTTGCGTTAGGCAAGCTCGCCAATCTTGAAGGCTTTGTTCGACAGGTACTTGGTCCTTTTTTTTTTCTTTTAATATGATCAACTTTGTGTATCTAGATTAGTCCCATTAGGGAATTGGATAACTATAAAAAAAAAGTGAAATATATATAAGTCGTTGTGTAATGTAATCCACTCGTTTTGATTGGATTTTACGTAGCCCTTTACTTAAAGTAGTGATTGAAAGTAATGCTTGCTCTTTAGGACACATATTGCATCATGGCTTCATGCTAAAATGTGAAATTACTATGTTATCATAAATAGTGAGATAAGTGATAAGAAAAGAGGAAAGAAGCTAATTAAAAGAGCACATGCCTACTTTTCTACTTTACATTCATTTTTCTTTTTTTGTTATTCATTTTTCAACCACCCTTTATTTTGAGAAAAGAACATATTTTGTTTATACTTGCAAAATAACTATGATTGTCAAAAATGTTTATACTCTTCACATTCTTTAATATGATATGATTTAGAATAAGGTGATAAACATGTCAAGTCTGAATCAAAAGAGATGGGGGATATTTCGTTAATTAGGAACATGGGAATACTTTATACCTACTATGAAAAGGAAAGATACGAATACTTCCTCTTCAAGAAATTAAACTTTATGTAATACCTTTACGAGAATTGCTTTAGAGCAGTGTAAAGCTTGATTGAGAGCTATATATATCTATGCATATAGCGGCAAGTATGTCCACTTACGGTGGAACCCCACCGATTATTGTGATGGCTAACCAATCAACATCGTGTATTTTCTTGCAATGACTCTAGTAGCTAGCTTGTATCATTTTATTCCTTTGTTAGGTATTGTGGCATATGATGTATGTTTATACTTTATAATCAAGAAACCATGCCTTGCTGTTAACATATGATTTATGCTCTTTTTTTTCAGTTTTATTCTTTCATCAAATGTATATTCTCTTTCAAAGATGTTGCCATCAAAAGTTGGTGTGAAAGTGAACCATATTGAAAGCGAAGCCATGGCTATACCTATCAGCAAGACTTTGTTTTTTTGGATCATATTTTACAATTCTGTGAATAAATTAGTCGAAAATCTTGAATAAAGAATCTATATTTTTGAATGAACAATCGAAACAGTCCAAGTTCATATGCATTATTGACTCGATTTCATATTGCATTTTAATCTACAGGCTGATAACTTGAGGCAACAGACCCTTCATCAACTGCACCGTATATTGACCGTTAGGCAAGCGGCTCGTTGCTTCTTGGTGATCGGAGAATACTATGGTCGACTACGAGCTCTAAGTTCCCTATGGGCGTCTCGGCCTAGAGAGTAAGGCAAAATATATTAAATTAGAAATCAAATCTTTCTTTTTTTTTTTTTGAATTATGATGTGTAATATTGGTCGAAATCCTGATTTTTTTCAGGACATTTATAGGAGATGATAGTTCATGCCAAACAACAACAGATTTGCAGATGGTACAATCTTCTCAGAACCAATTCTCTAACTTCTGATCATGATGATGATCACCAGTTTCTTGATTATTAGATGAATGAGCTGCATGCTGTTCTAGCATTGTGTTTTTAGGCTGCTATTTTTAGACAAGATAGAGTTTCAATTCCTCCTATAATTTTGGTGTAGTTTTAAATTTTATTACACTACCATGTGCTCTTGTAAATGTAAAATCAATATTTATGCAAATTACCTTGCTCACAACAAATTCATATTCTGTAATTTGGCAATATGGGAGGAATTAATATTTAGATTTTTATTTACCACCTTTCTCTCATGTAAATTTTGGTGGAAAATGTCATGTTTTTTGCATAAGTTTATTTATATAAGTTGCTAGGGGCGTGATGTTACAATCATCGATCAACTATAATATTAAAAGCTTTGCGACCTCATCAAATAATAAATTTAATTGATTATATTTATTGATTATAAACATTGTTTCAAGAAAAGAGCGTATTTTACAGTGTGTATATATAAATATAAATACGAAAGTATTATTGTATTTAATGGAGGTATATGCCAAACTTCATGTATGGTTTTCGAATTTTATGTAAAGACTTCCTAGTTCATAAAAATTATCTTCAAACAAATATTTAATTAAATTATATAAAAATCAAAAGGGTAATAATAAATATGTGTGTAGTAGTTGTAAGGTGGATTACTTTAAGCACAAAGGACAGAAACAAACAGACAATGAATTCGTTTGGGAGATTATCCTTTTTTTTTTCTTTCTTTTTTTGCTCTTGACTTTTAAAATGTCCTATGTATCAGTTTTCTTCTTTCTTCAATCTTCATTAGTACCCTTCTAATTCTAAGATTTAGATTAAATCCATTGAAGAAATTGATTAATTTGGACTTTTCGTTGTACAAATCTTTATATCTTGATTTTGGATAATTTACAGGAATGAGAAATGATCCAAACTACTAATTTCATTTTTAATCGAAAAAGTTATATATTAGTTTAACTACCGTGAATTGGTACTTAATTTGATATTTTATTTATCTCTAGCCAAGAGTTATATATTGAATATATTGCTTCTATAAATAAATTAGTGGTTTTATTTTACCTCCTACTTAAAATACTAAAAATAAAAAAGTTAATTTTTAGGAAAATATTAATTAGAAGACAAGGACGTCAACTAACATAATCCTGTAGCAAATTAGCCGCATTCTCAAAGCTAGATTCGATGATTAAACTTTTGTAAGAAAAATAAATTAAACTACCATTTTATTTATTTAAATGTGGCCTACATCACAAAATAAAAATTAAAAAATAGACAAAATTTTGTGTCACTATCTGGGTGCTTTTGGAAATTGCGTTTGTTTATTGAGCACATAAGACGACCCAATTATCATAATAGTTTAATTAAGATGTCCTTTTACAAATTAGGTTTTTTGCAATCATGGTGCGACCAAACCTTATTTTAATTTTTCTTTTATTAAGATAAAGTTATTAATTGAAATAAAGTTTTATAAGTGAAGAGGTTTAGGTGCTATATGGCCCTATTGTTTAGTTATAACTTATAAATGACAATTACTTTTTTATTATGTATAACTGTATAAGTGCGTTTGGTTCGTTCATAATAAGACATTGTCTAATAAAATTAATAAATTAGATGAATTCTTTATGTGTGTGTATATATATATATATTGTTTGTGTGGAAAGACTAAATGTATGATGGCTAAAGCTCAACCATACTTGAGAGAAGAGAGAAAAAATTAATTTAAAATGGGTGAATTCAGATGTAGCATATCCAAAGTTAATTAGTAGTTTACATATCAAACAAATACAATAATTAAATGATTAAAATAGAATTTATTTGTTAATGATTGATGATTAAATAATTATTTGCCGACATAGTATCTGGCAAATAAGATTTTCAGCTGTTATTAGTTGCATTCTGTGAGCATCAGAAAGGTTGACTTTTGTTTTTCTAATATATTATTTATGAGTGAGTAATTTTTTTTTAATTGACTTACATACATATATTTTTCAATATATTGTGATGTTCTTAATTCATCTAATTTGGTGTTATCATATTTGGTAAATAGCAATCCTATTTGCCTCCTCTTTATAACTGCCAAAGTAGTTTCCACAGATTAATTTCCCTTTTGTGTGTGTGTGTCATTTCTACATTTAGTACAAAGAGGAATTTTCATCATGCAATATAACTGTTGGACCAATCGATCCGAGCTAAGCTGATCACCTACCTGGCTGGCATTGGAGGTTGAAGATTCGGGAGTTGAACCTGTCGATGTGCTCCGGCCAGAAAGTTTATCCTGGACGGCACCGAGACGATCCAACTAGAACCATTCTATCTAAAGTGCTGGCCGAGCTGGACAGGCTATCCCGAGTAGGAATTACTGTGTAGGGAGATACCAACTGCTAAGAAATCGTGGGTGATAAAATCGCCCAACACCGTAGAAATAGGCAAAAAACAAGGATAAAGTGGGCACGATCTCCACTACTCATGCCCTTCCTTAGCTATAAATAGAGGCATTTTCAACTTGTAAAGGGTTTGAATTTCATTTGTACTAAGCACTAAAGCTGTTTTCTCTACTTGAATATCATAAGGTCCTGCCCGGTCACTAATACCGTCCAGGATCAGCCGAGCTAAATTGTTCGAGTAGGCTCCGGACCACTGTTTTCTTCATTGCTCTCACATTTCTAAATCATTTCTTTCACCCAATTTCATTAATTTCATCCCATTTTACATCAATTTGAGTGTTTGACTAGAAATTATTTGATTACAAATTCCGACGTCAACAATAAGTAACGTTTTTCTATCCATAGTTAAAATTCTCATTGCTTCATCATAAAGATCTAATCCAATTAAATATTGAATTTTGAATTTTTTGATACATTAGGATGAATACATTAATATATTATTATAGTGGGTGAATATTACTATTAGAACACGGTATTAGAATGTATATCATATTAAATTTCAAATATCCAAAACTACACTTAGATATTAAACTCTTGTTTGTTCCTCTTTTAAATCTCATTTAACTGTCTTTTTAGAGTTTTGTCGAAAGTATAAAAACACAAAATTTTGACTAATATACATTTAACCAATAAAGAAGTTTAAAATCCAAATTTAAAAAAAAAAAAAAAAAACAATGAGTTCAAAAAAGGGTTCCTATCGAGATGTTAAATTTTAACTTAAAATTCACAACATTATGTTGATTATATGAATAATGATGATTGAGATAATTATGATATAAAATTATATAAAAGTTTAAAATGAGAAATAATATTAAAGCAAATATCAAGCCCTTTACCAACCCCAACCTTTAAATCTTGATCGGGAGGAGTATTTTTAGATATAGATAATCCGAAAAACCCTAAAAGAGTGTCTTTTTCGCAAAAAAAAAAAAAAGGAAAGACAGAAAGAAAGAGGGTAACTATGTAAGTTTAAAATTGGGCCACATTTTTGTTAAATAATCGACCCAAATTGGGATAATAATTTGTTAAATATTTTAAAAATTGTGTCACGTATTATCAATATTGAGCCGACATCTTGTATGGCGAACACTAGGTAATGGGTCATAAAATAGTTGATCAAGCCCAATTAAATTGGGCTCAAAC
The DNA here is from genome assembly GCA_028654395.1 of Scutellaria barbata. NCBI lineage: Eukaryota > Viridiplantae > Streptophyta > Magnoliopsida > Lamiales > Lamiaceae > Scutellaria > Scutellaria barbata. The sequence goes on along the minus strand of CM053653.1, from coordinate 1,055,440 downwards.
GATTAGGTCATCCGATGGGCCAAGTCTGCATCCAAAGATCATCATTCATCAAGGTATAAAAAGCCCATTTTGGGTAATCAAGCTATAGAAAATTCAAGCCTTGGCCCTTTTTAACCTTTTCAAATCACACACACACACACACAAACCACTGGCATCACAAAGGTTCTATTTACCAATTCAATATGAAAAACACATATATTACAACCACATTAAACTCTGTGAAATCAGAGCCAGCACACGAGATCCTCTATTCAATGTACAGCAAACAGTTTGAAACAATCGATTACTCGAATCCTATATCCACATGGTGATCAAATGAAACTACTAACAAGATCATTAATTTGTGATGATCAAGATTCAATAATGAAAGAATAACAACTAGCATTCATTCATCCAGGCCTATACAATGGAGGATCTTCTCCAAGCAAAAGAGCCCTCAAAATGGCTTCACACACGGTCCCATCATAAACGAGCAAATGCCCGCCATCCGCAACCTCATGGTACCGTATCCAAGGCAGCTTTCCAGACACATACCTTTGTAACTCAACCGGGACAACCTTGTCCTCGTGTCCCTGCCACATATGCACTGTGCGCTCATTTTGAGGGTAGGGATCGTCTAGATCAAGAGGATCAAAGTCCCACTTTCCAAAAGCCGCTACAAAGTCGCCACGTAGGGAGTCAAACACAACCCTGTTCCTTATCCTGTTCTGCATTCATAAATCAAGAATCACATTTCTAAACTGTTAAACAGATCCATTTAATCAAGTGGAATTACCTGGCTAAGCAATTGGTATCCTGGAGTGTTCTTCAACACTTCCAAATCCTTTCGACTAAAGAATTTAGGGTTTCTATCAAGAACAGTTGAAGATGGGAACAACTTCTGAGTCAACCACCAATGTAATAGTCCAGGTGCATAGCATGCAATGAAAACTGCCCATCGAGAAAGGCCGTTACGATAGTCAGCCTTCGTTAAATCATTAGGAAGAGAAGGCCATTTGTAGTTTATGTATGGAACAACAAGTGCAACGCCCGCTAGCCTAAGAACAAAATATCAAGAAAAACGTTAACAATCCACCAAACAACCCCTCATCAAAGAAGAGCAACTAAGTGTGATATAAATTTTAATATACCTGTTTGGTATTCTTTTAAGGCAACTCCAAACAGGATAGCAACCTAATGATACTCCAAGAACATAAAATTTGGATCCTAATTGCAGTTTATCAGCCAGTTCTTCAATATCAGAAGCTTCACTTTTCAATGATCTCTTTGGATTTGGATCACTTTCACCATATCCAGCTCGATCGAATAACAGTATGTATATCTTTAACTCCTCCAAAAGTTCCTAGAGGCTAAAGCTATATTAGTGACACCAATTTGGCTTCATCGTATACAACATTTAGCATTGATCCTTGTACAACATAATAGGGTTCTAGTGGTACACCTATACAACCATAAACATACATACTTCATTTAGATCACAAAACCTAGTTCATTTCTGCAAGAAATTGTAAGCAATGATAACCCACAATCATATAAGCAATTCATCAAACACAACAAGAGCAAATTTGATTCAAGAGTGTAACAGCATTCACAGATCCATGGTTGCTAATCAAAAAAAAAAAAAAAAAAGGAGAAAAAATAAAGAAAAGGGAGAGAAAAGAGTTACTTGGGATGCCATGAAACTCATTTCTTTGGAGCTGGCAAAGCCATGAACAACAATAACACTGAAATTGGACTTGTTTTTGGGGACTCCTCTCTCTGAATAGGCCAAGAATCTGCCATCATTGAGTCTGATTCTTTTTGAGCAACAATTTGAAGAAGATTCAGATGGAGGTGCCGGCTGGGTGGGCTGCTTAGCCAAGCCCAAACAACCCATCATCAAAACCACCATTTTCTTGAAAACCATTCCACCCTTAAAAACAAAAAAAAAGGGGGGGGGGGGGGGGATCTTGGAATAAAAATTAAAAGTGAAAAGAAAATTCAAGAATTGAAAGTCTAAAGTATTTGGGAGTGCAGAGGGCCTAAAAACAGGCTTTGCTTTTGTTTCTAATCATGTTTTCTTGCATGATTGGAACGGTAACGTGAGTTTGGATTTTCGCAGGTTTAAGGATTAAATATTTGGAAAAGGAATAAATTGTGGGAGAAATTTCAGCTTCAAATAAATTGTGGGATTAAATTTAAGACTTTTCACTCTTTTACTCTTCCACTTAGCATTATTTTATGAGTCTATTTGCCACTTGATATAAAAGAATTATGATTAATAGAGCAATTTAACAGGGGATTTAGAAGTGATTATAAAGGCTCAGATTTGTTTCACTCAATCCATTAGTAAAAATAGATTTTTGGCTCCATGAAAAAATAAAGGAACTATTAGGAAATTCAGTAGAAAAAGTTAGAAGTGCATAGCCAAATTGGCAAATTCTAACATGTTTTGTAAGTATAATGACGAGCTGTTGCAAAAACAAATGAGATGTACTTGTGTTTAAGTTGATCAGTCCATGTGGGAGTGGGACCATATACTGAATCATTATCATTATTCTAATAAAAATCTTTATTTTATTTTATTTTTTACTACTAAATCCCATTTTGGGGCATAAAAAAATATAAATATAAATAATTATATATATATATATATATATATCCCGTTTCAGGAGTAGTCACGATATTTTATTTGCTATCAAAATTTTATTTTTTATTTTATTTATTAATTATTGGTCATTAGTATATAAATCATGATATATGTCAAATAATATAAATTTAAATTCAAATATAATAGAAAACACAGGATTCTGTGAACTTTAGAAGTAAGCTTAAAATTAGAGATTTTATTTTAAATTTAAGTTTTTTACTATACAATAGTCACAAACAGGATCGATTTGGTTATTATCAAAATGAAACCATTCTTCAACAAACTCTTCATAATAATAGTTTCCAATATATATTTTCATAAAATCTATAATTGAAGTCTCTAGTCAGATTTCTTATTTAATTCCATTTACAAATAGATTCCTCCAATTACGAATAATATGTAAATATTATCTATTTTAGTTTCAAAAGAAAAAAAAAAAAAAAAAAAAAAAATATATATATATATATATATATATATATATATATATATATATTGTGTTACTTGTAACACTTTCACACGCTTGGTTGGTTTTGAAGGTATATCCTTGTCATATATATTCGAATAAAGGAACCAATTTGGCTGGTTTATTCCTATGTATAAGAATATTCTGAATGTGCATGCCATCTACCATCACCTATCCTTTTCTAGGTGGTTCAAATTATTATTATTATTATTATTATTATTATTATTATTATTATTATTATTATTATTATTATTATTTATTTATTTATTTATTTATTTATTTATTTATTTATTTTTAAATTCATACCGAAATAATAAGTGAGTGCAAACCAACATTTAAAATTTTGATAATAGTAGAAATATATTTAGATTATATGATAATATTTGTGGTAATATCGATATCCAAATATATTTAAAAGATTGAAAAGCTTGAGGTAGATTATATTTATAATTTTAAAATCACATTTTATAAAATAATGTATGTTGACGTTGAAATTTGTTTAGATGTAAATTTTTACCTAAATACCCAAATTAAAATAATTCGGCTTTAATGATTCGAATTGGATAAAAAAAATTGATTAAAGAGTGAAGAAAACACTATGTCCGATCCTACTTGGACAAATTGGGTCGGCTAATTCTGGTTGATTTGTTGTGGCCGGCTATAATCGTATTTAATAAATGTAAGAGAAATGGGCTCTCTTGCGCTTTAATACAATAATTTTCCAACCCTTTTTACATCTATTTTTCTACTATTTATAAACTAAAAAATACAAGTAGTGGGGATGACCTCCACTTCTCTATGATCTCTTCTTCAATCGTCTCCTATCTTTAAGGACGTGGGGAGTTGGCTTACCCCCACTACTTCCTATTTTGTAGGATAGTTGTTAGAATGGTCTTCTCGAAATCCTACTTATCCGTGTCTTCCTCATCAAGTCCTGGTCGAGTCGATAATTGTCATTTCAGGGCCGACACTAAGTCGATCCTGATCGGCTCTTTCTGATTACCTGCAAGGTTTTATATCGTAATCGAGCTCGAATCGAGATTCCAATGAGCTTTTCTCAAATGAGATTTAATTTGTGTTCTTTAGTCATTTGAATTCCCCATAACTTTACTTCTTCTTTAGATGACTTACGTGAACTATCGATTTTTTGATCGGCTATCTTTTCATCTATAGTTTTTCATATAAATTTCTTCACATATTTTGTTAATTCAATTTTAAGGATGGAAGGTTAATTTTTTTAGAATGTTTGAACCCATTTATTTTTATATTTTAATTAATTTCATAACATTTTTTTATGTTTTGATTGGAATTGATTGTACTATATTTTATATTGATTTCGATTATTGATACTTGATTTGGATTAATCACATAGGTTAAGTGTTTGATAATTAATTGTTAGAATTTTAGATCATGAATCCTAATTGTTGTAATTTAATTTTCATTTGTATTAAATTAGAGGTCGTGCATATAGAATAGTATAATCCTAAATTATTAAATTGAGCTTGTGTGTTTGGGGTCCAGTAATGAATTAAATTTATAGAACTTACTCTAGGTTTTTCAATTAAATAGGAACAATTAATAATCTTATTCTAATTTAACTAATTTTAAGAAATGATTTGATTTAACAGAATTTATTGTTAGATTAGAGATGATGAGTCCAAGATAAACTGAGAGGGGGTGTTACATTAATTTGAGGATAATTGATAACATAGATAACTGAACACAAATTCTCCTGTGCACCTGGTGCACGGATCTAAGATCCGTGCAATCCGGGTCGGGTTGACCCGGATCCAGGAATTTCTTTTTTTTTTTTTTTATTTTATAAATTTTATGCCTTGACCTTTATGTACAAATTTGGTGACCTTTATGTACAAATGTTGTGACCTTTATGTATAAATGTTGTGACCTTTATGCATTGTAACTTAGAAAAAAAAGGAAGAATTTCAGCCAAATTTGTACATAGATACCTTTATATAATATTCATGTGACCTTTATATATATTTTATATGACCTTTATGTACAAATATTCATACATTTATGTAATATATAAAAGGTATATAAAGGTATGAATATTTATACATAAATGTCACATAAATATACATAAAGGTCATATGAATATAATATAAAGGTATTTATGTACAAATTTTGCTGAAATTCTTCATTTTTTTCTAAGTTATTTAACATAAAGGTCACATAATTTATACGTAAAGGTCACACAATTTGTATATAAAGATCACCAACTTTGTATATAAAGGTTTTGCCTTGGAATAAAAAAATCAAAAAAAAAAAAAAAAAAAAAAGCAAAAGTGCGCGGATCCGGGTCGACCCGGATTGTATGTACACCAGATGTACAACAGTCATATTCATAACTGAATTGTTAACTAAGATACTTTCACTTATTGATTTCTTGATATTTAGTTTGCATTCTAAGTTGCTAGTTAATTTAGTGATAATTTATCAATTTGAATGCCCCATCTTTGTTATTTTATTGATTGAATATTGGTGGCTTAGTTAATCTATCAGTTTTAGTGGCATCGACTTCAATTTGCTCCATCTACTTCTAATTAGGTTAGGAAGGAAAATTAGTAATTTTATCCCGTAGTGGGAGTAAAAAAAATCTACAACATAAAAATTATTTTATTATAATTTTTTACTTTTAAAATTATAATTCAGAATAAAATTATATTATATAAGATAAAAACCCAATACATAAGTTCATATACTTAAAAAAAAAAAAAAAAACAGCGGTCAGTTTATAGCAGGCAACTGGACTAATATCAGAATTTAAAATTATAGAATAAAAAAAAGAATAAATAATGGACTAATAATTAGACTAAACTTCTCAGTTTTCATCTGACAAGCCCAAATGAAACAGTACTTAGCCCATACTAACTCATTCGGGCAACGTTTTGGGCCCCAGCCCATTCAGTAGAAAAGCCCATCATAATTTTGGGCCGTCCAGCAAAACACAAATAATATTTTTCTACAGTTCCACGTCTGTTTCAATTCTACGTCGACTAATGGCGCTCCAGATCACCACGCCAAAACCTTTATTTCATCCAATTCTCCATTTTTCTACATGATCACCACTCACATTATCTTTCTCGATTTTTTCTGCATGATCTCGCAAAACGCTCCATTAAGTTTAGAGTTGAATCTCTAAATTTTTTTTTTTAATGTATTTCTCCATTGATCGAGCTCGAATTGCATAGTTATGGCGCGACTGTTGCGAATTTCCACTATGCGCGCAATGATGGCGATTGCACCATCCGACTTGCTGGAGATGGCAATGATCGACTTTTTCCCCAAGATAACGGATTCCTCTTTTCTGGTAAACCTCTCTCTCTCTCTCTCTCTCTCTCTCTCTCTGTGAGCTTTGTTTTTATAATTACTTATCGCGTATATTTTTGGAGATTATATCAAGCTGTCATCTACTGGAAATTGCACTGTTATCATCTGGCTTCAATCCAATTAATTGTTTGTTATCTCTGTGTGTATCAACAATTTTTTCGTATGTGGTTGCTTATTGTTGAGTATTACACCTTGCTCGATATCCGATCAAGAACCAAGCTCACAGATCTCTCCGATCAGAATTACAGCAAAGCGCAAGAAAGTTGGCAGAAAGAAAACGCAAGAGAATTGAAACCATGCACACGTTGAAAACTCAAGATTTTGAGGTGGTTCGGCTCGCCACATCGGCCTACGTCCACCTTGAGAAGATCAGAACACTTTATTAAGAGAAACGAGAGAAATCGAGAATTACAAAGAATTGGGGATTTTCGCTCTAAGAACCCTAGAAATTCTAATTGATCTCTAGACTGCAAATTGGAACGATTAACTAAGATAGATTACACTTCATCATATATATATCAATAGCCCTAAGCTAATTCGGTTATATCAGTTTCCAAACTCCGCAACATTAGCTCGCAAAATTCAGCTCTGCACGTTTTGCCCTAATTGCCCTGGAATTACTGTTCCAACCGAATTACCTACCCTGGACCATTATAACTGCAGCTAAGCAACGCCCGGTTCATGCCTAACTAATCCGGTTCTGATGAAACTGATTCCGGTTCCAAATCATGCAGGTTTTTTTTGAGTTATTCCCATATATAACACTTATGATTTGTAGTAACCAAGTCTCTTGTAGTTTTAAGTACACTTCCTGAGATTTGGAGATGACGGTTCACAAAAAATTGAGCTATGGGTTGATATTGTTTTCTATTGCATACAGATATTTTTGAAGTAAGCTATCGTCTCTACCAATTTGGTTGTACTTGTGGAAATTCTACACCAATTGGTGTTTGGGAAAATGAATCAGTCATTCACATTTCAATAACAGAAAGTAGAAATGAAGTGTGATATGCTACATTCTTGATGATGAAGTTATGGATTGGTATTCAAGCTCCGTAGATTTAGTTAGTTGTTTTCCTTTTTATCTGATAGAATAAATAACTGACGGAAATTTTACATTTTAGATACAATCAGATTGGCATGAACTTGGGTTGTGTTATTCAAAGTATTGCATGGAATGAACCAGCATAAAATTCCACGCTAGGAAAATGCAAATGCAGAAGATGATTGGTTGGGTCTTCGAATGTTGTATACATTGAGCGTTTATATATTAAAATCATCTGATTCTGGAACATGCTGATCTTTCCTTCTCTTTCCTTGTGTCTGTCTGTTGTGTATTGTGGTTATTTATATTATCAGAGGAAGTAACTAGGGACATACAACACTCGTTTAATCACCAAATTATTTGGCTCGAAAAATGATATACTTGCTAATATTCGGGGTATTATTATTAGGGAATGAGATATATCAAATGCACATAGTAATGACATTATTGAATCTTGTAATGATAGAAATAAATTTACAGTGAGAAATAATTTAAGACACATTATACTGTGTGAAGAAAAGCCTATTCAAAAGCTTGAATTGAATTTCCATCTAGAGAATCTTGGTCCATTAGTGTACCTTAGCCTCTTTAAAAACTCTAGAATTCCACCTTAACTGCTCTAGTTGGAGTCTAAGCACCAGCAGTAATAATCAGACCTTGATACATCCAACATCTTTTCTGGAGTCATTCTCTCAATCTCGCTTTGCCTCCACGATGCAAAATTGTTCCGATTTTGTGGGTCTGAAGACATAGGATAGTTTTCCACTTTATGAGCTTGTGATCTCATTCTCTTATACAGCCTCATTGTTGCAACACAGTCTTCATAGGGATCTTGTATACCAGTCTGAATGTCATATCTGCATGTATAAAACATTGACTGCTGATGATTATTTGAAGTTAAAATGACAAAATTCAAGTGAAAGCTGCTTATACAAGTTCAAATGTCATATATATAAATAGGAGATGAGTGTAAGCCACTTACCCAAGGTATGTTTTTGTTAAATATTTCAGTGAGTTGCTCAGCTTGCTTGTTTTCATTAATGGAGGATATTTTGCCGTATCCCTGTAGAAAAAGGATTCTAGGTTAATGGAATAGTTGAGAAGCTTATGTGCTTAACATGTCAATTGTATTCCTTGAAAACAAAAGGTTTAAAAGTTCAACCCCTAAAGTGAAAAAGCTTTTAACACTAGTTTAGCTGAAAGAAGCTTGCCTGATCAGTATTTCTGGGTACTCCATTTCCAAGCATTTCAAATCATGATCCAAACCATGGCCAACCAGGATCCGAGCTTTTCCACCTTTAGAACGGATCTGCCATATTGGTTCACCATTGCATAAGTAGTCTTGAATCTTTCGCTGGACTTGCCTGAGCGGCATTGCATCCCTCAAAAATTCTGGTCTTATACCCGTGGCTTCATACCTGAAAACATTTTAAAAGATATAAGTTCTAGTTCAAATATAATTGACATAGTACTATCAACTATATAGCAGAAACTCTTACCTATAGTTTGTGACTGGAAGGTGTGGCTTGACATATGCATGAAAGATTATCTTTTCATTCTCACCAATGAGGCAAACCCTTGCACAAAGATCCAAGGAGCCATCACTGCCACCACCAACCATTTTGCAAGCAAGTGAAACCACTTTTCCCCGGGTATTATCAATTTTCAACTCGTCTTGAATGCCCAAGTTGGCCATTCGGTAAAGGATACCCTAATTTGCTCAAGAATAAATTATATAGAATAACTAAAGAGTAGAATACGAAAGTAATATCTTGTTGAAGGTTTATTATCTTTACATTGTTTCCACGTGATAGTTGGCATCTCTCTCTGTGGGCCTGAAGAGCATAGCGGCTACTAAGGATAGTTAAACAAAGGTCACAACCTCGTTCCTTGAATATCCTTTCACATTCTGCCTTTGGCAGAGGACCTGCTAGAGGAAATCACCATGTGTGAATCTTATGTGATGCATAGAGAAACTTAGTTTAAAGGAAAATTTTAGATTACCTATGAGATGCTCCCTCAGAGATTCAAATGAACGACAATGCTTTTGACAAATTCCACAAAACGGTTCATGATTTGAATGATATGATATCCTCATATGTTCAACTAGATGTTCTATTTTGTTAAACTGTCTGTAGCATGCAGCACACTTGTTCCTGTGTGTCCATGTAATTAGCATTAGTTTGTTAACTATAAGACTATAATATTTGCTTCTGTAAAGGATAGCTATCTTATACAACTGCATATTTGAAGGAGGATGTTATCATGAAATAAAAAGCATACCTTTGATTCTCTGAAGACTCATATCTGCTATCCATGATGGAGTGATTGTTATTCTACTGAAGATAGCCTAACCTGAGTACTTGCTAAAGGGATGATAATGTTGAGCTATTTATATTTGGTGGTTGATATTTTTTGACTCTCAAGTTTGAAAGATTCCTCTAGTCCTTTGGGGAATCTTTCATATGCACCTTGCACTGGGTATATGTAACATACCTTGTGTGATAATGTGATAATTTGTGGTGAATTTCACACCCGATAGAATGCAAAGGGTGTAGGATGTACGGGACCCTTATTCTTGTTTTCATCTTCTCTAGAGTTCACCTGCTAGCACTACCCAATGCTAACATGACATTTGTCGTAATCCAAATGCTTTTGGGCCCATATTTTAAGCTGCTAGAATATTTCCACACTATCTTTCTTATAGCTGTGCTTGAATAATACCTTTCTTGCTGCTACCGCTTGAGTAAGACTCTTCCTTCCACAGTGTTTGTGCTCTTTTATCACTTGTAGCACGACTTCTTACTTGAAATCCTCCATTCTTTAAACTGAAACTGAAGACTCAAATCTAGTCTAAGTTTCACTTAAATATTGTGAAAAATAGGGTACTCTAACTTCCTATTACAGAGCTGTTTTGTCTCATCAAAATCTAAATATTGATTTCCTAACAAATATGAATTTGAAATCCATTCATTTTAAATTTTGGATCTCTAATCACTTCATCCCAACACAACCTAAGCTTAAATGATCTATATAGAGTGACAAGAGTCCTCACATGTACAAGAAAATATGTTGTAAATTCATTACAATAAATAAAGGCAATAAATAAATTTTAAAAGAACTTATAAATATAAATGAGAGTTCATATATTAAATGGTAGTTCATGAATTATGAGCTCTACTCGGTCTTAGTCTTCATCAGACTATCATCTAGTTATGTTCAAGTGTCCATTTTTTATTTTGACGGATTTACTGTGTTTCCTTCTTGACCTATCTTTTGCTATATATGAAATACACTTATCTAACTTATATCTGGGTTCTACACATCAAAAAAAAAAAAAAAAATTATATATATATATATATATATATATATATATATATATGGTGATTATTTTAAAATAAAAGTTGTTGGAATAAAAATTGTTCATACAGTGCAATAATTTGACTTGGGAGTTATCTTTTCACTGAATATATTCAGATACCATTTAGAAAAGACATCATTAGAATATTAGTGTTTGCCAAACTTTTTAATGACTATTTTCCTTATAATTCTTTTCTACAAAGTATTTGTAAAATTATTCATGAGATAGGTATTGTAATATTTCTCAAAAAAACTATTTGAAATTATATATAGATTTCTAATACATGTTCAAGTCATTGTATTAATAGAAAGTATATCTATGTACCTTTTTCACATTGTTAAATGATATTTGCTGCTCACATTTTCTTATTATAATTAAGTAGAAAGATGTAATCCTTTTCGAGCTCCAAAGCTTTTGAGGTTTATTTCACTATTCTATCGACTTATCGTGTTTTCTTTAACATTACTTAAAACTTTTATATTATATTATATTTTATTAAGTTCTTACACATTTATTTTATTGTACTGAGTCAATGAACTTTTAAATTATGTTATACTAAACCTTTTTACAGACGTGCTCAATGTGATAAAATATTAGAAGCACAACTTATAAATACAAATTTAAAAGTTTAGGAAGTTACTAAAACATTAGAAATGCAGAAGGATTTAATAAAATGAAATTTGAATTTGAGGGGAGAAATGATTTTACCAACTAAAAAACAATTTGAGTTAGACAAGAGAAAATATTTGGCAATAAATAAATTAGAATTGAATAAAAAGGGATTAGTAAGTGACGTGTCGGCATGAGGAAACCTAGTCTTGTAATAGCAATGAATATGCGAAGGAAAATGAGAGTATAAATGTGAACATTCTATTACGCATCTCTTTTTGCTTCCGCACTAGGAAAAGAAAAGCATATGATTCTTCAAATATCTAAATGGTCAAAAGATAAATATATTGTATTGGTTTGCACGTGTGTATGAACATGATGTATGTGATGGTAGGGACCTTTGTTTATTTCTTTCCATTTCAAAATAATTTATATAACCATACAATTCTCGACTCTCGGATTTCATACTATATTTTATATCAACATTAAATAATTTATACTTACTATATTTTGTAGAATTTTTTTGATCAAGGGATACATCAAAGGTTCTAATTATAATCTCTTTGATTTAATAATGCCCATTAAAATTTTAAAGTTTAAATTCATTAAAATTAAAATATTGTAGATTTTATTCCACTCTTTGTTTGATAATTTGGATTGTTGTGATGAATAATGAATGTCGATATTTATTTTAAAATACTTCGAAGTATTTATGACTTACAAAACATGTTAAAAATATTTTTTGATTTACATATATAAAAATCAAAAATGGTCTGAACAGAATTTCAAACTACTTTAATATGGAAATAGTTTTTCCAATAGCAACCGAAAAGGATTCTCTGAATTTACTAATTTGTAAATATAATAATTTTCCTTAAATTTTTTGTAACGTCCCATTTCTTTTGAAGATAAAACTTGACCAAGGCTTTACTTACATATAAAATTCATTTTTTTAAGAAACTAAAAATAAATAAATTCAAAAATCATTATGAAATATACACAAAATAAAATACTTTGAAATAAAATATCCTGTAACCTTAATTAATGACTACCAACATCCACAGCTCATATGCCACACCCTAAAATCCTTAAATTGCAAACATTTTAAAAAGAGGGGAGTGAGTGTTTGAAATGCACTCAGTTGGGAAATTCGGGATACTATAAAATGATTTTAAGTTAAATAAAACGTTTATCGTTTAACAAAAACAACAGAACATAAATCATCTCAATCACGTAACCTAAATAGTTTAATAACATAAGCAATCATCTCAATCAATTATTGATCACACTCAAACATAAACACTTTAGTTACGGTTTTTAGCCATTGTGAAAGCGCGAGTCTTAACCGCCATGAAAACACTTTACGAATTTTAACCGTCATGAAAATATTTACGGATCTTAACCGTCGTGCATACATTTACGGATCTTAACCGTCGTACAAACAATTTACGGATCTTAACCGCCGTGCAAACAATTTTACTTTATCATAAAATTACGCTTTCACAACATAAACTCATGTCACTATCATATAAATGCATTTTTGCATTTCAATCAAATTCAAAATAATCTTATTAACATAAAACAAGACAGTCAATTTGGGGGTAAAAATCACATATTCTTACATTCGTCTTGTATAAAATAAACATTTAGACATCTCATTCACCGTATCATATCATCTTAGCTCACAACACATTATTCATATAAAACGTAATATAGACCTCATTTCGCACATGTATAAGATTTCATAATTTAAATAACTTGGAAGAAATGTGAATGCAGGAATAAGCAATTTACCTCCACCTTTATTACGTCGTTCAGAAAGTTTCAAAGTACTAAGCAGATTTATCTCGATTCCCTTCTGTGTACCCGCAGTGGCTCACAATTCGACTCACCGGCATGAACTCGTGCCGGCACCACGACCACCCACAGCAGCAACAATGGCTCGGTAGCAAGGAGTGAATGAAAGAAGAGAGAGAAAAGGGCTGCCGCCTCTTCCTGTGATCGTACGTAGTGGAGGAAGCGGCCGGATTAAATTTCGAGCTCGTATTTGTAATAGACTCGACGAGTACTACACATGAATGGTCCAATTATCTTATCAAAAAAACATCGACCGACGGCGATGGAGATGCGGCGATGGTGGTGGTGGTTGTGTTTGAGAGAGATGAGTGGAAATTTCTTTTCTTTCTTATTTCTCTTTTTTTCTATCTTGTTGCTCAATTAATTCTTCCAAAGAAGATGAAAGGTATCCACTTAAAAGGTTAGGTGTCAAACTCTCATGTATTAGAAATGTGAGGTGTCACTACATTAGTAAATAATAAAAAATGTTGAATATTACATTTTATGTCTCTTTCATCAACGACAAGAACATACCACATCATTCATTTTCTCAAATGTTGAAATTTCAGCGACATTTTCTTTCTTTCTTTTTTCTCCTACTTTTTCTAGTTGCAAGTTTGTTGGACCATCAAGCGCATTACCGCTACACCAAAAGGATATCCAATGGACATAGGGCGCAACTTTAATATCTTATACTTATGTAGCTTTGCGCTCATGGATTCGAATCTGGAAGAGCCGTGCCCCGCATCTATTTAAGCTCCGACCCAAGGCAGGTTGTTGGGAAATATCCCAACAAAGTTTTTTCTCTTATTTTCTTATGCTTATACTCTTTAATTAATTTAATTTAAGTCACAATTCATCCATTTTTCCACTATATTTCTACCATATCAATTATTTTGAGATCAAATAATTGTTTGTCTTTATTAAATTATTATACTCACATTTTCATTAATGCTGAAAAGTTGGTATGTATATTTTCCTGCGTACTAGAAATAAGATATACAATCATGTTGAGATAAATTTTAATTTGATGACCTGAATCAGATTAATAAATAAATTATAGTGATGTGAAGTTTAATTGAGAAAAAGAAAAAGAGAACATCAATCTTAAGTTTTTAAGTCTTATGTCAAGAAATCGAAAACAAGTTTTAAATAATTTTTAATATTAAATAAAATTTTAGTCATAGTTTTATGATAAAAACATCGCTTTAATATAGAAGAATATAAATGATATTTGGTGGGTTAATTACATTTGAGAAAATGGATGATGTATCACATTCTTGTTCATTAATGAAATAGACAGATAAAATTAATTTTTTTTTTTTTACTAAATTTACCAATTAGTAAATTGAGAGTATCCATTTCCACTTAGTAAACTTGGTCATTAAAATATTTCGAATTGCTCCAATACCAAAATATTTTATTTCAATAAAATCGGAATAAAATTAATAACCCATTAGGTTCTTATCTACTTATTATTCATTTAGAATTCGAGTCAAAATATAAGAATATTTGAAGCTCGATTAAAACAAACCTTAAGTGCAATAGTACTTAATGTGACTTTTAAAGGTTTAAATTATACATTTAGAAATATAAACTAACATCCTAATTAAATTGCATACTTAAAATTATCAAAATAGTTAACGAACATGATAATTTTTTTATACATTTTACTAATAATTTAATTGTGTAGAAAATAGACCAATAAATTGTGGTCCGTGGAAAGGATATTTCCTTTTCTCCAAATCTTTTTCATAGAGTGGCAAAAGTTTAAAGAAACTAAGAATGAGCAATTGGTCATGGATAGAGACGTGATTCAGGACAACATTGTGGTCAAAATTTTGACCATCTTGCTTTTCTTTTCTTTTTCTTTTTTTCTTTTCCTTTTTTTTTTAGTATATCCACTTGAATTATAATGTCCTAGCTTCAAGTCAAGTCAAACTAAACTTAAAAGTTGCCCCTTTTCTCAATTGGAGGATGCTCTTCTGAAAACGATGAGAGATACTCTTATCTCGTACCTGAGTTGGAAATGGAGGTATCATATTTTCTATAGGTTCGATTTCAATTCTGAGTTTAAATCAAATTTTAAAAGTGGAATTCGAGTTCAATTTATTTAAAATATCTTGAAGATGAACTCAATAACTAAATCATTAAGTTTTAACCGATCATTAAAAATAAATATATATTTAAGCTCGAGCCGCTACTTAACTCAAAAAGATAAATATTTTTCTAATTATTAATTAATTTTTATTATTATTAATCATGAAAGGAAATATATTTGCAAACTAGGCTTATGAACATAAAAAATTTATTGGCGAAGATTCGAATTAAATATTATTAAACTCGAGTTCAGCCAAAAACCAACTTGAAAGGGAAGAAATAATTAATTTTTCTTGAACATAAAGAGCTACAAAAAATTAAAACGAATTTGATTAAACTTTATTTTATGAGTATACATTCTCGATTACTTCTATTTTCGAACAATATATGAAGGACAATAGGAATATTAATCTATTTTATTTTATTCTATTCTCTAAAAGACATGATGAGTCACGTCTTTACTTTGTTGGCCCAAAATAATAATTATCTTAACGGATGAGTTTATGGACTAGAGCCCAACAAAATTTGGGGCCCAAAATTTCTGAATTAGTGAAATTATGGGTTATTGTGTAATTTGTGCTTCAATGATTTAAAAAAAAAAAAAAAATTCTGACTTTCCATAATTATCGAGTATAATAATGATGATAATGCCTTCATTACCTTATAAAAATGTATTTAATTATTTTTATCCATGTAGAACACATTTCAACGATAGAACATCCATCCGAGTTTTAAAAGACTGTTTTAAATTTCGATCGTATACCTCTCGGTCGGATGAGATATAAATTAAGAAATGTATCGGAATGACAGACAACTGTAGAAAAAAATCAACAAGACACAAACCCCAAAACAAACTCTAAAGACGTTATCGAGAGATTTCTCCCCACATCATTATAATTCTTACATATACGACTATGCCCCTCAAGGCGAAGATGCAAATCATGTAGTTGTCTGATATGAACCTAAAATCGTGTTTATTTTCCTTAAAAAAAATCACACAATAAGAAGATGAGTTTAATTATGGGTGGTACGATATCCACACCCTTTAATAGAACCACTAAACAGATAATTAATAAACCTTTCGGCACTTGGACCAAACTTGTATGTTCCTAATCACCAATCTTTGCTAATTATTCGGATTTGAAGGCCCATTATATGTAGTATTACTTAATATATTCTATATTTTCATTATTCGATACTCAAAATATTCTTTTTCTTTTTAATTGTTCGATTAAATCATATTTATATCTGCTGTGTTAGGAAGATTTTGTCATGTAATGACCAACATATTCTTCGTGTTCTTTGTAATTTTAGAGAAGTGGTCAACCATAGTAGTAATATATTTGATGTCTATAACCAAATTAAGTCTTATAAACAATTACAATTAAGTCCTAAAATAGTTTAAGCTAAAAAAAAAAGCTCACGAGACTTTAAATTTCGATTAAGCCCGAAACAACCAAATCGAGACACTATAAAGTAAATGCAAAAAATTTATATGAGACCATCTTATATAAAACCTTACTTGATTTTATTGAGTTAGTTGGCCCGTTTTTATTTATTTACATAAACTAAGTTCTACATAAAGCCATCTCACATAGACTACTGTAAAATAAAATGTTTACAATCTAATTTGTCTACATGAATAAACTAAAATTGTTCACAATCCTAAAAATATCTGTAATGTAAAAACCTATAAGTTGTGTTTTTTCTAAATAAGTTTAGTTATCTGTTAAGGGTATTAATTGGGATGGATCAAGTTCTCTAATATATTCAAGTTAAACAAAATAGGAGTAAGCCAAAATCGGGCAATCGGTTCGAAAAATCATTTCATTGAAATCATTTCATTGAAAGATTATGGTGTAATTAAGAAAAAAAGGGAAAAAGAGAAAATTAGGGGAAAAAAAAACAGAAGACTCTTTCAAGTTAGGCGCGATCACATCTAACTCCAGCTAGTCTCTAAATACAAATTAATTTTAATCTTTTTTTTTATCAATAATAATGAATGATTTTTTTCCAACTTAATTTATAAATCTATCTTGGATCCATAATAGAGATTAGAGATCATAGAATTGATAGACATTTTGGTATTCATGGATTACAAAATTTGAAAAATCTTTATGTTAGAGATGATGAAATAAATAAAGAAAAAATGAAAACAAAAAAACCAATCAAACCGTAGGTTCCGATTGAATCGTCGGTTACAAACCGAAACTGAAACTGACAGCCCCATAATTCAATTCCAATTTATCTTTAATCAGTTCACCGAACGTGAATTCGAAATCAAAACCGGCAGTTTGAACCAATTGACCTTCTCTATATATATCTATTATTAGTTCGGTCAAATCTAAGCATTTTCTCTCCTTTTGCGCCTATGCATGCCATAAAGTGTTTATGGTTGTAGAGTAATTAGGCCACTAACAAAACTTAATTATTATAAGGCCAACTCTAATTTCAAATAACATTAGATGCTTCATCAAAATAATATTTTATCTCGTTTATCATCATTATTCATCTATGGTGATTACAATGAAAGAATTGAAAACATATATCACTTATAAGTTAAAAAATGCATGATGTATGTAAAATATACGGTACATGACTAACACGATAACCGATTTCAGATATTATTTAGCAAAAATTACAACTAATCAACAAGCTTGGAGTTTGATATGGAAGAATCTTAGTACACATTACCAGCTTGAAATAAAAAAATTAATTATTAGTGATGCCTTCGGACATTATGACATGTTATTTCAACCAATGGGATTCCCTATAGTTTTCATTATCTTGTCTCACATAGTGGAGCAAATATTTATATGATTTACATATATAAATTATATCAAAAATTCTCCATTCACCAGATACATACATCTTTAATGATCTTTAAATTCATGCTATTAGGGTCAACTCAACTCGAATCCACGAATTTTTTTTTTATATGTTAACATTTACGTTATAAATATGTGATCTTTATGTTGTATTGTTGTAACTTTTATGTATAAATATTATGATCTTTATGTATTGTAATTTAGAAGAAAAAAAAGGAAGAATTTCAGCAATATATATATATATACCTTTTATATGATATTAATAGGATCTTTATGTATATTCATGTAACTTTTATGTACAAATATTTATATCTTATACATAAAAGTTGTATGAATATACAAAAATGTATATATGTACAAATTTTATTGATTTTTTTTTATAAATTACAATATATAAAGTTCACGGTATTTGTACATAAAAGTCACATTAATACAACATAAATGTCACATCAATACAATATAAAGGTTTTGACCTGAAGAGGAAAAAAAAACTAATTGATCTAGATCTACTCGGATTGACCCGGATTGTATGTGTATATATATATTTATGATCCCATTCTATTATATTTGTTTCTTGTAATTACATGACGAAATAAAGAGAATATCCAATTCCACAAGCAATTGAGCATCTACCTTATATCATGTGTTTTATATAATAATTCAAAATAACTATATAACATATATCACAAATATAAAAAATATAAAAAATAAAAGGCTTTTTGTTATATCGGAAACCTATCATATTTGTTTTCATTTTCATAGTTGTTTGTCCAAAAAACGATTTCATGAGTGAAGAATTCGAAAGATGGATCAGCTTTATATTGAACCACCATTTCTCATCGTCAATGCATCAAGTGGAAGGTAATATAATTTTAATGTAAGTTTTACCCAAATATATTCATTATATATATATTAAACCAACATTAATTATATGTTTAAGGAATGCAACTTTGGTTATTAAAATAAATTGTTTTTTTTTTTCGTTATCTAAGTCAAATAGATAACTTTCTTATACAAAATGAAATTATTTTTGGTATTTAATCTTTTTTTTTCTTTAATGATGAATAATTTTGTGTTGTCTCATTTACTGTAAATGAACATGTCAATCTTTAAAAAAAAAAAATCATTTCTTCCTTCAGAAAATCTGAAAATTTAATTTGTTCAACGACACACATATATGAAATTCTTTTATTTCTTCTCTTGAAATCATTGTAGATGAAATGCAATGAATTAGAAATATAAACAATTAAAAATTAATTTAGCATGCAACAACAAAGTTTCATTAACAACTAAAAACCATATATTTCATTTCAAAAGTTAAGTTATAAAGTGTCCTAATTTAGAAAAATATATGTTTTCTTCATAGGAGGAATTAGAATATAATTTATTGTTATTAATTATTAAAAAGTTGAAAATTTTAATTATTTATAGCATTATAAATTTATTAACTTAACCAAATGTATATTATGTTATTACATCAATATATAAAAAATGATATATATATATATATATATATATATATATAGTTTATTAACTTTTTTGCCCCGTAACTTAGGGGGTTTGGCCTTTTCGGACCATAACTTTTCGGGCTGGCAATTTAGGACTATAAATTTTCGGGCTTCGCGAATTTTGCCCAAATTGAGCCCGAATTGCTTAATTGGGCTCAAATCGCACGTGAAACGCACGTGTTGTCGCGAAAACGGGCTATTTTGCTGATTTGGCTATTTTTTTCACCCGTGGCATTTCTTTTTAATATTTTGCTCGCTCCACCTGGCTGAATTAACACAAAATCCCCAAATTCCCATTTGCGAACCCTAATTTTCCCCCAATTTGGTGAGAACCCGTAGCCAAGCCTTGAAATCACACAACCCATCATCTGTTTCGAAAATGTCGTACATAATAGGCGAGATGAATTGCAATTGTGGAAAAAGGGCTGTTATCCGTACCTCTTGGAGCAATGAAAACCCGGGAAGAAGGTTCTCTTCATGCCTCAATTATAATGTAAGTAACATGTAGCTGTGTAATTCAACTTCCTTTTGAGAGTGTCGGTGATGGTTTTGTTACCTTTGAGCTGGTTCGGTTTGGAACCTTTTTCTTAGTCTCTTTGAAATGGTTATGATTGTCTTTAGGGCATTTTTTTGTCTGATTGTTGCGTCGAGTTGAGAGTGGCTATTTTAATGAATTATAACATAAATAGAATATTGCAGACATCAATGCATTACAGAGTTGAGAGTAGTTTTATCAGGATTTTGTTGAAAATATTTTTTGTAGAAAAAGATGCATTATTTGTTTGTAAATATGAATTCTGTTTTGGCATATTTTTTGCTTCAATTTTGCAGAGAGATGGATGTCGTTTTTTTGCTTGGGAGGACCCTCCTATGTGTCGTAGATCAACAGCTTTGATTCCCGGACTCTTGAGGAGGATCAATGCAAAGGAGGTTGAAAATGCAAGGTTGAATGACACTATTACTACAATGGGTTTGGAGATTGATCAGCTCAAAAATATTCATAGAAGGCTACTGAAAATGTTGTTTTGTATTCCAGTAGTTTGTAGTGTTTGTTGTTGGGCTTGGTTGAACATGGTGTAGTTTTTGCTTGTAGTTTGTAAGATTTGTAGTTTGCAAGTTTTGTCTAAGAGGCTTAGTTTTGGATCAAGTTAGTATGCCCTTGCTGTATGCAGTAATGTATTTGCAACCCTTGAATTTGGTTAAGTTTTGGATCAAGTTTTGCATTTGCTATTTTTGCAGCTCTATGAATTATTGTGATGAATTATTGTGATGCATGAACTTTCAGGTGCAAAACAGATGAAGAAGCAAAAACACTTATAATTGATTCATTATTAATACACTGCATTTCTTAGCAAAATGTGAAATGTCTCCAATAGTTTAACATATCACCATTCTAAAAGAAAAGCAGCATTCCAAAACAAAACCACCAACTACACAAGTTTAACTAACTAATCATCATTCCAAAACAACATCAGGGTCTACAAAATGGCAAATCAACAATAGTATTTCATCAACTAGTGTTTAGCCCTTCCTTGACTTCTTTTGCAACTCTGACAGCAGTATAAACTTTTTGCCTCCACTTGTAGGTCCTTTTGGCTTTACCCCTTTAGTTTGTTGTCCCTCTTGCAGCTGATCATGCATTGAAGGGCCTGGAACATCTTGTGTCTCCTGAGTTGGAAATTCTTGCACAATAGAAGCTTGTGTTGGCCCCAATTCAGTGTGGTCCTGGCAACAAATAATATTTCATCAAAATCTAAACTTTAAGCATCTAACTAAGTAGTTATAATTCCAGTATAAGAATTTTGTAGCATCTAATTCAATACCATTACATCTGGTTGTGTGGAATCCACTGCAATATGTGTCTCATCTCCATCAGGATATGTTTCCTCACCAAACTATAAACAGATTGCATAAGAAACAATGAGCATCCAACTAAGTACTAAAAAATCCATTATAAGAAACTTCCAGTATCAGCAAGCCCAAATCAACATTTAGAACAACAATCTTACTAGGTGACATCTAATAAAATACTCATAATTCCACTGCTCTGAAAAGTAAATCATTTAATTCAAACATCTAATCTAATTTAGACTTACATCATCTCCATTATTAGCATTCTTTAATCTCTGCCCTGTGGCATCCTTCCGCAGCATCTACAAGACAGAGCACAATGTCAGAGTGATGTAACATGCAAATTGAAAGAAAGCAGAAAAAATTAAAATTTACCTTTGAATTGCTAGTAGAACACCCTTCCTCATTGCTTGGACATGTCTTTTTATTATGGCCTTGCTGACCACACTTTCCACATTTTATGGTTTGTTGTTGCCTTTTCAACCTCCTTGCAGTCTTAGTTGTCTTGTCTTCATTTGGGTCCTTTTTTCTTAGCTTTGAAGGTCTCCCAACTCCCCTTGATATCATTGGTGGTAATGGCTTTACAAAATGTATCTCCTCCCACAAAGATTCTCCATTTATCCCTTTGATTGAAGATGCATATACCAGCTTGTACACATCTACTGTGTAGTGTAAGTCAACATAGTCTTCCGGATTTTCATTTTCATGGTAGATTGCACACAAGGCATGCTTGCATGGAATCCCACTCAAACTCCACTTTCTGCAGCTGCACTCCTGGACATCTAAATTCACTATGTACTGACTTCCATCACAACATCCAATCTGGTAATGCTTGCTATCTCCCTTGATTGGAATGCAATCATTCACTCTTTCAGCTGTCTTCTGCAAAATTTTGGAGATTCTTGGGCATAAGTGACCATTCCACTTCTTGGATGCCTTTTCTCTACCAGCTTGAAGCCTCTTCATGAGCCATTCTCTAATCCACTCAAGCATACTTAGGATAGGCAGCTCCCTAGCTTCAAGAATACAAGCATTGAAAACCTCACACACATTGTTGAGCAGCATATCACATTTGGGAAATTCAGAAAAGTGTGATCTTGTCCACTGCTCAGCAGGCTTCTCATTCAACCATTGCCAAGCACCCTCATTCATGGTCTTCAGAGCATTCATAGCCCTCTTGAATTCACCCACAGTAGTGGCACTTGCAGTATTCCACAAACAATTTTTCAAAGCTAATCCTCTATACCCTGCAAGCTTAAAATTGGCATGCAAATGCCTTACACAAAACCTATGTGAAGAACCTGGAAAAACCTCTCCAAATGCCTGTACAAGGCCCTTTTGCTTGTCACTAATAAATGTCATCTCATGGTCCTTGTAGATGCCTAAGTCTAATCTCAAAATTCTCAAAAACCACTCCCAAATTTCTGTGTTTTCTTTACTTACTACAGCATAAGCTAAGGGATATATACCGTTATTGCCATCCACTGCTACAGCTGTCAAGAGCATCCCTTTATACTTTGTTTTTAAAAAACAGCTATCCACTCCAATGATTGGCCTACACCCTGCTCTAAACCCCTGTTTGCAAGCACTAAGACACACATAAAATCTGTCAAACCTGTTGCATCCATCATCATCAGTTTCAGTCCCTAAAATGACTGTGGACCCAGGATTACTTCTTCTTAACTCTTGTGCATAATCCCAAAGCTTACCATATTGGGCATCCGGATTACCCTCTATCATCTTTAGAGCCCTTCTCTTAGCTCTATAAGCTACATCCTTAGACACACTACACCCAATCTCCTCAATTATGTCTTGCCTAAACCCTTGCACTCTTCGTTTTGGATCACTTATAAATTTTTTCATGTATCTCTCACTCAACCATTTTGTTTTTACATTTTTTACATTCCTAGTGGTGGCACAAGTATGTATTTCATTGTACAATCTGACCCTAAAGGTATTCTCACCTGCAACTTTCCTCAAATTGACCCTCCACCCACATGTAGTATCAGCACAAATTGCATAACATCTACAAGGATCACTCTTAGTAAATTTGATAGACCTATGTGTGTTGACAGCATGAGAGTTAATAGCCTTTTTAAATTCTTCCTTATTACTAAAAGTTAAGCCAATGGAGAAAATAGGATCATACACACATTCATTGTTGAAAATTGGGAAATTAGGTTGTCTATCCTCACCATCGGAGTCCTTGTATTCATCAAAGTTCACCCCATCTACATTCACATCAGATTCATCAGACTCATCCCCTGCCTCCCCAATTCCAGTTTCAGCCCCTGTCTCCCTCCCCATTTCAGTCCCCATCTCCATCTCCCCCTCTGCCCTACCCATATCCACTTCCTCAATTTCTTCATTTTCATCAGAACTAGGCATATTATAATAACTATTAGACAATCCAAAAGATAATTCATCATCAGAATTAGCATTTACATCACCACATTCAGCATTCATTAACTCAGGAAATTCATTAGCAACAACCTCATCATCATCATTTTTCTCTAGTTTTTCAGCAAATACATGAAATGCCTTAACTGGTACATGCAACACTGCCCATTCTCTAAATAATTCATCACTATGCAACAATCTAAACCCATTATTTTGCTTAAAGAAGAACCTCCTATTGAAATCACCTAACTCAATTTCAGTAAACCTTTGCAAATCTTCAAGGGTAATCAACGTAGGTTCTACAAAATCATATACAATCAATGATCCACCCTTATATTCAGCCGAAGGGTAAGTTATGAACTCACCTCCGTAATGAATCACAATTGAAATGAATGAGGTTTTTGAATCTGTCAACAACAACAAAAAAAGACACAAAAAAATTATTAAAAAAGACTCATTTCCTGCAAGCTGGCAATTTAGGACATAAAGTATTGACTCAGGACCACAAAACTAACAAAATAAAGAACCATATATCCCACATGTCTGCCTCAACTACAACATAAATGCAACCCCCCAAATTTCAGTTTTCAACAACAATTATGAAAGGACATAGAAAAAATAGAAAAAAAAAGCCACAACAATTATAAAAAATAGACGAGCATGACAGGGTGGACCACAAACTCGATTATAAAAGCCCTCATTTCAGTGCTCAGAAATTTGAGAACACAAACAAAACAGAAAATAAGGAGGATAAAAAACAAGAGCTTACCATATCGGGGTGGTGGGAAGTTGATTAATTTTTTGTCACGTCTCTTCACCATCTTCTGTAAATTTCCGCTCTGTCGATTTAGGGCTTAAAGCTAGGGTTTTTACTTTGGATGATTCAAATGGGCGTTACGGTTGCGTATTGGAGATGGAATGACTACAAGATAGATTATTCTTGCAGATTAGGTGGGTTAAGGATTTTAGGGTTCTAGCGCAAATTGGGAATTTTGGTTGATTTGGGGGAAAAATTACTCTGTTTTGTTAATTTAGGGCATTTGGGGTACGATTATACACGTGGAGGGCACCTTCAAACAAAATGGAAATGTCACGGGTGAAAAAAATAGCCAAATCAGCAAAATAGCCCGTTTTCGCGACAACACGTGCGTTTCACGTGCGATTTGAGCCCAATTAAGCAATTCGGGCTCAATTCGGGCAAAATTCGCGAAGCCCGAAAAATTATAGTCCTAAATTGCCAGCCCGAAAAGTTATGGTCCGAAAAGGCCAGACCCCTTAAGTTACGGGGCAAAAAAGTTAATAAACTCTATATATATATTATAAATAACTCTTGGAAATCGATTTTTGATTTGGTTAAATTCGATTTAGTTCGGTCTAAATTCGGTTCGAATAACTCAAAATCTCCAGAACCAAACAAAAAGATCGATTTGGAAAAAATAAAAAATTAATGAATATTTTTAGTCAGGTTTCGATCTGACCGATCTGATTACGATAATCTGTGAGACTCATGCACAGTTGTACTATTAATTTTGTCAGGATGGTGATCTTTAATAATTTACATAAGTTTTGTTTATGACATGTCCTTTGCAAAATGCCTAAAAAAGTTTAGGCATATTGTGATTTGACAAAACATTGAATAAATTTATAATAAAAATATTAAAAAAGCATCACTTGATGTGTGAGTGAGAGATATTATTGATTTGGACAACTACGAAGTCATCAATCTTTAAATGAAGAGAGATTTAATTGTAAATTAAAAAAAATATATTTAACAATACATATTCTAACTTTTATTAATATCACAATATTACCCTTATTGATCCGATCAATTTGATCCATAGAGATTTATTCTTTAAGTAATTCGAGCCTTAAATTGAAAATAAAATAAAATTCCTCCAATTATAAATAGATGACCTTTTAGGTTCTAAATTAAATCAATTCTTTTAATTCCGGATCAAAAGCTTAGTTAACTTCAAGATTATTTCTATCTAATAGGAAACGTAAATAAATTATATGAATATTATCGTCTATCGTTTACCGTGTTTTAATCGTATATATATCATTACCATATGATAAAAGTATTCTAATGATGTCAAAATAAAATAAAATAAAACATGACACTGAAATGGGGAATAAATACTCATCAAATGTATTAAGAATTCCAATTCATACTCAAATGGGGAAGCATATGTGTGGACACTGAATTACGTACAAAGAGGGTTTCCATTTATAGCAAAGAAAACCTTTCCCCCTACCCACTCCAGATACATCTAAAAATAAAATTTTCGATTTCGATACAAATATCGGTATCGTAATTTTATAAAAATATTGTGGAAATATCAATACATCATACTTATCAATATTCCACCGATATTTCCTAATAATTTGTACCACAAAACCACCGATATTGATGTTTATTGATATTTCCTACAATTTATATCATGGAGCCATCGATATCAAAATTAATATAGATATTTATCGATATTTTACCAATATTTTAATAAAAATTTTCTTTTTTTTATCGATTATACGAAAAATAAAAATATCAAAAATATATAGCTGCAGACCATTTTTGTTTCGGTCATGTGAAAACTTAAACAAAAAAAGGGCACACATATATATTTATTTAATTAATTTAAAATACATAAATATTTTCCTTGAAATGACCTCTCACCATTATAAATTGTATGTAGTTGGTGGCCTCAATGGAGTTCCTTTAAATATGCTCTTATTTCTTATATTCTTTCCAAATGTAACGTGAAACCCTAGCGAAATTTATACTTTTCATACCTTAAATACCAAAGTTTACAACCCTTTTCTGTACTAAATATTATTAGTCAAATCATCTTTTTTTGAGTTGCATGCTGAATTGATAACTAAATTAGTATACAACCCATTATTGAACCCAGAGAGGGAGAGATCTAGCTAGCCTCTTTACTTTTTTTTCTTTTTTAATAATTAAATTTGAAACCCCATTATTCTGAACAAACTCCTCTCCACTGTCTCTTCACTGATTGCTCAGCAAGTTCTTGTTGCCACTATAAATACATGTGCTTGCTATTCCATTCTCAGGAAAAAAAAAAAAGAAATATATATATTCCTAGCTCTTAATTGGCTTGATCTTAAATATAGATCAAAGAAATGTCAGCAAACCCTCTAGTAACAGGTCGAGTGATCGGAGACGTAGTGGATAACTTCTCGGCCAGTGTCAAAATGTCAGTGACATACAACTCCAACAAGCATGTCTACAATGGGCATGAGCTCTTTCCTTCCACAGTCACCTCTAAACCTAGGGTTGAGGTTCATGGTGGTGATCTCAGATCTTTTTTCACCCTGGTATTTCTTCATACTTATATATGTACATGTGTGTGTGAGGAGAGTATATATTGTAAGTCATTTAATTAACCTAATTGTTTGTTGATTTGTTTCTCAGATCATGATAGATCCTGATGTTCCTGGTCCTAGCGATCCATATCTCAAGGAGCACCTGCACTGGTATAATTTTTGTTTTTTATTTTAAAGTTTAAACTGCTTGATATAATAGAAAAAAAAATTTCTTTTCCAAGGAAAAAAGAAAGAAAAGAAAAGGTAGACACTAATTAACCATGACCTAATTAACATGACATATGAAAATTGGGTACTACAAGATGCAGACATTTCAAGAATTTTATCTAATTTTTATCTAACAAAGCCAGTATTTAAAATCAAGCCCTCTTTCAAAAAAACAATTATCGGACAGGAGATTTCTTGATGTATATATTTATAGCTTCATTACCAAAAAAGGAGTAGAACAACTTACTAATTATAATGATCTAATTAATTACTTTTCTGACAAATTAACACAACTACTTGATTTGACCAACTCCCCCCAGGATAATCACAGACATTCCAGGCACCACAGATTCCTCATTCGGTATGCAAGATTCTTAATTATCATTCATCTCTTACAAACAAGAACATATATACATATATGTGTGTTTGGATCCAAGATTATTGAAGGGTTAGTTTGAATTGGTGCAGGAAAAGAAATAGTGAGCTACGAAATGCCAAAGCCAAACATAGGAATCCACAGGTTTGTGTTTCTTCTGTTCAAGCAGAAGAAGAGACTGGGAAGTGTGAGCCCTCCTTCTTGCAGGGATCGATTCAGTACGAGGATCTTTGCTCAGGATTATGAATTGGGTCTCCCTGTTTCTGCTGTTTTCTTCAACTGCCAGCGCGAAACTGCTGCTAGAAGACGCTGATCTGATCAACGGCTGGTATTTCTCCTGCTGCAAAATCTCAGCCAATCTTGGACTAGGGTTTCTTTACTGCATGCATATGTACTACTAATTGGGGCAATATACAATAAAGTACTCATCTTTTAATTCCTAGCTTCTTGTTGTGTTGTCTTGTGCTATATATGATGTTGTAATGAAGAAAACATGCCTGTTTAATTTTCGATGGTATAAATGGTAATTTGTGTTGTGTTACGATTTATATTGATGGCGATATTATTGTATGTGTACCTCTGGAAACATTTATATTTGTAAAAACAAATAATGTGTGTAAAATAATAACAAAATCGATAAATATGCTAAGTTAAAGCCCGGCTAAATTAATTAGTATAAGAAGAAATGGAAATTAACTCTTTGTTCAGGTTAATTAGATCAAATTCTCCATACCAAAATCTGTGTCATATTAAAACTACATATTTATGATAATAAAATTTACTTTTTAAATTGTAATCACTTTTATTTTAAAAATCAATATAATTAGTTTTTGGAATGTAATACACGTATAATATTAGAAATTTTGGTACAAAGGATCTGATTTACAGGTTTATTTGTTATGTATGTTATTAATAATAATGACTTCAAAATACATTCCATAGAGAAACTAAAACATTTTAGGAAATAACTTAAACTAAAGTCAATATGAGAAATTAGAATCCCAGTTAAATCTCTTTTTTGATCTTAAATTTTTTTGAATGATAAAATTAATCCAAGTCAAATCAATATTTTATGTACTTGTTCATCGTTTTCGATTATGTTGTTTCAGATCATTTTTCATCACCCAATTACATACATGATGGAATATAGACCATATATAACTATCTCCCCATTTAATTGAGTCACTCTGTGGAGTTTAATAAATATAGACATAATATATATGCATATATTGGCCAGTGTTTAAAAAAAAAAAAAAAGAGGGAGAAGAAATATATCTGCATTTGCAGCCCAAGTAAGGGCAATATGTCATTGCGATTAGTTTTATTTATTTACTTTATGTGTCATCAGTTAAGTTGCTGGCTATCAATTCTGTTGTTAGAGGGAAAAAAAAATTACTTTCAAGATTTTCATAATTATGTGTTGGAAATTGATCAATTCAAAAGCTATTTTTGACTGTCTGCTAAATTAACCTTGTATGTACAATTTGAACTTCAAATAATATATATGTACAATTTACATTTATTTGATAAATATGTAGTACAATGATATATAAATACCATTAAAATTTTCACGAAAAACTCTGAAATTCAAATACTAATTTCTTAGAATTGTATAATTAAGATGACATATAATCTTGCAATTTGAGTAAATCATCAAAATCACCCTATGGAGTCATAAACCACCCATCATCTTATAATACTTTTATATACTTGGAGAAACATACCGATAAAGACATACAAAATAAAAATGGTTATATTTAGTTTTTATTTTATGCTTCATTACTTTTAATACATTTCACATATTAGTTAACAATAATTTTAATAAATGCATATATGTAATTATAATAAAATACAACTTTAAGTATCAAATGAAAAATGAAACAGAAGATCTCGAAATAAACATCGAAATCCCAAGTGATATGAAACAAAAAAACTGTATTTGTTGTGATGTCATATGTTTGACTAAGATTAGTACAACATCTCTTGCCACTTAGAGCTAACAAGATTCCAAATTGAAATATATATATATATATATACACTTTATCTAATTATCTCTGCCCAAAGCCTTAAAAAGCACTAATTAGTTTCTTGGCCAATCAAATACTGTCAATTTTCAGCTGTTTCAATTCTTTCCTTCTCTCCCTCTCTTTCTTTTCTGTATACTGTCAAATGTCAAATATGTACAGACAACCACCATAAACACGTTTTTAACCATCGGTCTTTACACGACACGTTTTTAACTATTGGTCTTTGCATGCTACATTATTAACCATCGGCTTTTACATGATACTCACAAACTCCATACAAATTTGTTTTCCAAGAAATTAAAGTGGAGAATGCAGTAAGTACTTTTAATTTTTTTTAGTTAAAAAATAGGGATAATATCATTTTCTACCATAATTAGGATAATGAACTCTTTTCTACCACATTAGATAATATATATATATTTTTTATCATAAATATAAAAAATATAACAATTTTACTCATACGAAAATGATAAAATGCTCATTGTAAGCAACTCTTATGTCTATCGATATTGTATAATGATCTCATCCTTTAATTATATAGACAATGAAATTATTAGATATACCGGATATAATTGCTTACTTTTATTGATAAAATATAAATAATATCTCGCATTGTTGTACTGTATACATATGTGAGTGTAATAGTTAGTTTAGATTTTTTACACAAATTATAGTAGAATAGTAATTAATAATTTAAATCAGGTTTGGCACCTCCACAGTGTATTACATCTCCACAGTGTATTACATCTGATCGGGGTGTGGTATATAGGTTTAAATCAAATAAATAATATCTAATTATGGATAAATTTTGTATATTAATATCAACTAAACATATATCAACTAACAATAAGCGTCTGAAAGATGAAGCTAAAAGGATTTGAAAGTTTTGAAATTATCAAATTAAGATTTTTAAATCTAAATTGTAAGCATTTAGATTATGAAAAGTGAATATATAAAAAAGTTTGGCGTCTCTTGAGGGTTACCCAATAATTGCAAAGGAAGCCTCAAAGTGTAATAAGGCCCATGGGCCAGGAGTCCAACTCATAAACATCACCGTCTTTCATTATACACATCATAGATTAATTTAACATTTTTTTAATTTTTATTTGAATAAATTTCTTAGCAAAACTCGATTTATAAATCAGTTTTTAATTCTAAATCTAAATTTTAAAGTTTCTCAATAAGAGAATTAATTTAATATTTTTTCTCAATTTAATATTTAAAAATTAGATTGAATTCTAATTCAAGATAAAATATCATTTTTTTTAATTTGTATTTGTAAATTTATTAATATTTCAATATGTATTCATATTTTGCATAAATTAAGGCAAGCTGATGCATTTTAAGAACAATCATCATCCGATTTGTCTTATTTACATAAAGAAAGAAAGAAGAAAAAAAAATATAATTAATTCAACTCATAAAATATAATCTATATTAAACTGATTAATATTAAAATTGATTTTCTATAATTTTAGTCATAAAATTAAGAAAATAAATGAATCTTAATTTTATGAATTGTATTATATATTTATATAAATTAATACAAGTCGAATGAAAATCGTTTCGAAATTGCATTAATTTATTTTAATTTATCTAAAATTTAAATACATATTAAAATATAAATAAATTTATAAATATAAATAAAAAAGAAAAAAGAAAAAAAAATTGAATTTTGTCTTGAGAACTCAATTTAATTTTCAAAGTCTTAAATTAAGAAAAGAAATTAAATTGAGCCCCTTATTAAGAAATTTAAAATTTTTGATTTACTATCGAGAACTAATTTATAAATTGGGTTATGTTATGAAATTTTTCTTTTCTATTTAACTACCATTATACAAGAAAATGGAGGGAAAGTTTATTATGAAGTTTGATTTGAAGTATTATTGTGGTATTAACCAATTT
Source organism: Scutellaria barbata (assembly GCA_028654395.1). Lineage (NCBI taxonomy): Eukaryota > Viridiplantae > Streptophyta > Magnoliopsida > Lamiales > Lamiaceae > Scutellaria > Scutellaria barbata. The sequence continues at coordinate 1,023,599 of CM053653.1, read as the reverse complement.
TGGACCAATCAACGGAAAAAGAATTTGTAAAGGTGGTTTATTATGTTTGGATTAACACTATCCATTTTTATTTGGGATGAGTCAACTTCAACCCCATATTAATTTCGACGCGGATTTAGTAAATTCCACTCTCGAATCACATATCATTATTTTGTCCTCATTTGTTATACTTCTTAATAAATAAAAACCAATATTTAATTATTAACTAATTATTTAAACAACTTTTCAAAACTGAATTATATAACTAAATCGAATTTACAACCAACCCCAATGTTATGTGAAATACCTAAAAAAAAATTCACACGACTTTTTTCAAAATTTCCAAACTTACGAAATCATAATTACAAACTTACAAAATCCATGTATGCTTTATCCACGAGCTTGAGGAATGAATAGATGTTCACAATTATCACACAATAGTTTTCCTCAAAAAAGAAAAAGAAAAAATAGAAAGGAATAGATGTTTACAATACTTAAGTCTAAAATAAGAAGCATCTAACCAAATCCACTCTCAAAGTCCTTCGTGTAAAGAAGCCCATAGATAGGAGTACCATATTAGGGCCAAGTACAGATTTAAATCTTGTCCTAATTAACTAACTATTGTATTGGCTCAAAATTATATTAGAAAATCGTGAACTTTTAACTGATCAATTCCCTTTACCAAGTTATGACTCCATTTCTTACAATAAAAATAATTGGGTTACCATTTTAATTTTGATTTTGTAAGTAAGACATTTATTATTTTTTAATAATTAAATATTTTTTTTAATTTTGATTCTTGATGTTTTAAGTTTTTTCAATTTTAATCCAATTTTGATCTGAATTTTTAAAATCGTTGATGTGACCACTACAATTAGACTGTTATGTTCGAATTTCCGACGGCCACATAAATGATTTTGAAAAATCTAACTAAAATTGTAAAAAGTTAAAGTATAAATGACCAAATTTAAAAAACGAATATTTAATATGTCAAAAATTGAAAAATATCTTTTATATTTATATAAAATTAAAATTAAAATTACCCCAAAATATATACTATGTTTCATTTTTATTTATTTATTTAATTTTAAGATGAACCCAACCATGTTTCTTGATTCAAAGAATTACTTTTACTTGTCGGTTAAGCTAGTAGGGTGATTAATATATAATAATATTATTATATAGGGAAAAAAAAGATTGATCCTTTAAATTTATCTTATTAGATTTTTCATTTTTTATCTTTTAATTTTTTTTTTATGTTTTAGATTTACTATTTTTTTAGTTCTCTTAACCTTTTCAATTAAGGGTGGGAAAAAATCAAAATATCGAGCTTATCGTATTGAAAAAATATTGAAAATATTAAAAATATATATATATATATGGTGTGATACCATATTGAAAATTTTAATACAAAATCCATATAGTATTTTCAAAATTTCGGTATTTCAATATATATCAAAATACTAAAAATATTAATATTAATTAATATTAATATTAATTAAAAAATATTAATTCTATATTAATAAATTAAAAAATATAATATTTTTCATTTCGATACGATATACGATATGAGATTTTCGATATGATATACTGTACTGACCCACCCTTGACTACAACAAGTAACTTTTCATTTTTTTAATTAAAATTCATTTTTAACATAAAAAAATATTTTTAATTGAGTAAACATTAAATTAATAATAATAATTTAAAAAAATATCTTTTATTAATATATCTAAGTTTGGGATGCCCTAATTATTAATATTGATATTTAACGAAACTCCAACCATGCATCGAAATAAAAAATAAATATTTTATTAAGAATATTAATTTAGGCATGTTAGATGAATAATAAGAATTTGTAATAAAAAATTTGCCTCTCAATTTAAAAAAGTTGTGTTAGACTTATTAAAAAAACAGCTTAAATTTTTATTTAATATTATTAATTTAGGTATGTTAGATGAATAATAAGAATTTTTAATTTAATAAAATAATGTTCTCTCAATTAATTTTTTAATTGGTGTTAGACTTAAATATAAATAATAAAAAAAAAAAACAGCTACTTGCTATAGCAAGTTTGAAGACTAAAAAATGATATTTTCTAAATATAGAGGACTAAAAATTAAAAAGTGAAAAATTCAGTAAACCTAGAATTCCAATTTTTTTTTCCTATTATTTATTTAAACTATTTCCATATCTAATTGATGGGGTTTTTTTTTTTTTTTTTAAATTTTATCGCACAATTAATAATTCTTCTTCAAACAAAGTCTTACCAAGTCTCAACTCTCACGTATGGACATAAACATCCCTTTCCAAGTATCCAATTAAGTTTGGCAATATTTATATTTAGCCCCAAAACTTTAAACCCCAAAACACAGTTTGTAACAGAGAAACCCAATGGGCCAATTAACAAAGAAAATGTTGGTACAAGGTTTGTGGAGTTCCAAGAAAGTGTCAACATGCATGCACGCCGCAACCAAATCAGCCAAAAAAAGCATGTAAAATACCATTCCCAATGACAAGCAATTACCACGGATAAGGTACAAGCATGGCGATAAGGTACAAGTGGTAAAAGCAGTGAGAACAGAGGAGAACAGATGTCAAGAATGGAGGGTAGTGAGAGTGAGTAAGATGGTGTCGTGGCAAACAGCGAATAAGCTGGAGTACACATGTTGTGTTGTAAGAAAGACACACACTGGCTCTCCTTTCCGAGGTTAACTTCGTACGTGTACGCTTCGTGGCTTTCACCACCGATTTCGCGGTGTAAAAATATTTCAACATCTTTTGGCTTCTTTACTTCTACTCTGAATAAATTGCGATAATTTGTGGGTTTTGATTTTTCCTTCTATTTGTCTGGTTTCTTGATTTGCTGCTCATAGTTGAAAGTGAAGTCTGCTGAAAATGAAGGTTTTGTTTCAAGTTTCTTCTGCTGTTGTCTTTCTTCACTCGTTCTTGAATCTTTATTGAAGAAACTTGAATCCCTTTTTGTGTTTATGTAAATTAGGAGAATGGGGTTGATTTTGCAATCTAACAGTAACATATTGTGACATTTAAGGATATTTCTCAAGAATGTGCTATGTCTTGAAGATAAAACACCATGTTTAGATTGAGAATATGGATTAGCTATTATATTGTATGGCGATTGATGAGTTTTGGTTGATTATCAACACAAATGAGGTGATTAGTTAGTGATTAAGTACTAGATTATCGATCTTTTCGTTGTTGGTTTTGTTTTGTTGATAAATATGTAAAATTAGGTTCACGAGACAAGGCCTCATGGTCACTCCTCTGGAAATGAGGAAAGAATCTTAACAAGGAAGCAGAAGGCCGAGGGCAAAACATCCGAAGGCGAGGCTCAGCAATCACCCAAGAAGGCTAAAGTCGAGGACGAGGCGGAGGCCAAAAACGAAAACGAAAATGGCGAAGAAAATGGGAAGTCGACTGAAGACATTAAAGCCGAATTCAAGAGGTTCTGTAAGGCCACGAGTGAGCATTTATCGATCCAGCAAATGCGTGAAATTCTGGAGGCAAATGACCAGGATGCAACAGGCTCTGATGATGCTGTTGTCCCTAGATGGTTAGTTCATGTCATGTTGTGCTCAAAATTGTGTTGTTAGTCATTAGTTGTAGTGAGGTTTTGATGTTGTGTATGCTTGAATTTGCAGCCAAGATGTTCTGTTTTACGGTTCACTAGATAAATGTCCAGTGTGTGGGGGTAATCTGGAGGTGTCTGGCACGTCGTACACGTGTACGGGCGTGTATTCCGAGTGGTCCACTTGCACGTTTTCGACTAGGGATCCTCCGAGGAAGGAGGAAATTGTCAAGTTGCCGGACTCTGTCAAGGATTCTGGTGTTGCTGAAGTAAGTGGGGTGTTGTGTTAATTCTTTCTGTTTCATTTGAATTCTGATTTGCCGTATCGTGTGCGGTTAAAAGTCGTTTCTTGGTGGTGTGTTCCGTAGTTGCTGAGAAAGTTTCAAGATCCTAAAACACGAGCCCGGCATGTGTGGAATCCAACCGATAGTAAACCTTTGAAGGGGATGGTGATCTCCCTCGCGGGCCGTTTGACAAGAACTCATGTCTGTTCTGTTTTCTTGTAATCATACTTTGACATTTTTTGTTACTTCGAAATGATGTGTGTACTGATTTTACTTGTTTTTGGATAGCAATACTGGAAGTCGAAGATTGAGAAGTTTGGAGGGAAAGTTGCCAACTCTGTGATGGGTAAAATTTCATGGGGATTTTGAGTTTTAGTAGTTTGATTACCAACTTTGACTTTGACATTCGTATGTTGATTTTCAGGTGCAAATTGCCTAGTTGTGTCGCCGGCTGAGAGGGAACGTGGTGGCTCATCGAAAGTGGCTGAAGCAATGTAAGAATCTTGAGCCTTTTTGTTTCAAGATTTTCATTTTCTTGCACGTATTGTTTCATTTTCTAACATGGGGATTGATTTAGTGTGAGAGGAATACCCATTGTAAGAGAGGCGTGGTTAAGTGACAGTATAGAAAACAAACAAGCTCTATCACTAGATGCCTATGACATCGTTAGTGATCTTGCTGTGGCTGGTAGAGGCATCCCATTATGCGAGCAGGATGCAAGTGAGGAGGCTCTTGAAACTGTCACAGCCGAGGTTGGTCTTGTCCACCACCAATTGATCATATGTTCCTGTCTATTAGTTGGTTCACTGGTCCATTTCTTGAACCATTATCGGTCCCTTTCTCCAGCTTAAGGTATTCGGAAAGAGGGGTGTGCACAAGGACTCAAAACTGCAGGACGTAGGTGGGCAGATACTCGAGAAGGATGGAATTTTGTACAATTGTGCATTTGCTATTTCTGATAGAGGGGCTGGAATGAATGAGTATGCATCTATTTTTGGCTTTCGTTTCGAAAAATCCATTTCCTAATATTAATTGATTGCTTTGTTGGTGACAGGTTTGCTATTGTGCAACTGATTGTGCTGCCTGATAACCGACTTCATATGTACTACAAGAAGGGCAAAGTGGGCGATGATGGCCGGGCAGATGAGAGGCTGGACGAGTGGGAGAATATTGACGATGCCATTAAAGAGTTTGCCAAACAATTTGAAGGGTTGACTGGGAATAGGTTCGAACCCTGGGAGAGGGAGAAGAAAATCGAGAAGAAACTGCAGAAGTTTTTCCCTATTGACTTGGTATTCAATGTGTTCTTCTCTAATATCTATTTGTATAAGAAAAGAACCTGACAGTGAACGTGGTTGTTTAGGACGATGGAGTTGAGGTGAGGCATGGGGGTTTGGGGCTTAGACAACTCGGGGTTGCGGTGGCACATTGCAAGCTCGAACCTAAGGTGGCGAATTTCATGAAGGTCTTATGTAGCCAAGAGATTTATCGGTGGGTTTGAGTGAAACCGGATTTCTTGAATCTTATTTTGTTTCCGGGTTTTTATCACATGTTTCTTTTGCAGGTATGCTTTGATGGAAATGGGGTTAGATTTTCCAGAGCTGCCTTTGGGTATGGTCACTGATTTACATTTGAAAAGATGTAAGAGCTCACCGAACTCCTACTTTTCACTTAACAACTATTATTGGAAATTGATTTTGATGTTCGATGAGTGCGATGAATGCAGGTCAGGAGATGCTACTTGAATTTACAGAGAGGCTCATATCATACACGGAAACGGGGAATAAACGGGATGCCTTGTGGTCCGATTTCAGCCAACGGATGTTTACACTGATGCCTTCAACTAGACCTTATGTGTATCGGGATTTTACTGATATAGCCGACCATGTGAGTGCATTCCACAGAAGGCCTAAACTGTGGTATCATGGCTTCAAAAAGTACTAATACATGACAAAAATGCAGGGAGCAGCTGCGTTGGAGACTATCAAAGATATAAACGTGGCTTCGCGTCTCATAGGTGACATGTCTGGTCCCACCTTGGATGATCCTCTGTTCGACCGGTACAAGAAGCTGGGATGCGCTATATTGCCTCTGGAAAAGGATATGGATGATTACAAGATGATCTCCAACTATCTGGAGAAGACATATGAACCAATTAAAGTTGGAGAAATTGTAAAACAATCTTACAACTCGACGGTGATTATTGTTGAATGTAATGTTATCAACTTACCGTCTCATTTTTTTTCAGAGTTATGGGGTGTCCATTGAGGAAGTGTTTTCCGTTGAAGTGAGTGCTGGTCCGTCCCTCGATGAAATGAAGAAGCTATCTAACAAAGTGCTACTCTGGTGTGGTGGGTATTGCACTTAGATGGTTCTTTACAATTTCAAAGCTACTATTGACACATATGGTTATTAGGGACTCGAAGTTCAAACCTGCTGAGGCATCTGCAGAAGGGATTCTTGCCGGCGATTTGTTTTCTTCCCGTCCCTGGATACATGGTGAAGTAGTGAGATATCAATGGTATATCGATCTTTATGTTAGTTTTCATTACTGATTTCTCGTTTCTTTATTGAAGTTTGGGAAAGCCATAGTCTGCTCTGATGCAGCAGCAGAAGCTGCAAGGTATGGTTTCATGGCAGTTGACAGGCCGGAGGGCTACTTTATATTGGCTGTTGCATCGTTGGGTGAAGATGCAACAGAAGTGACACAAGCTCTAGAGGTATGTTAAATCAATCCCTCTTTAAGTGATCTTTCTCTAATGTATCTTGGACTCTTGATGAGGATTTCATCTGTGTTTTAGGATTCAAAACAACTAGAAGAGAAGAAGAAAGGCGTGATAGGGCGAGGGCGAAAGAAAACAGATGAGTCAGAGCATTTTATGTGGAAGGACAATATCAAGGTGCCCTGTGGTCAGCTAGTTCCATCGGAGCACAAAGATAGCCCTCTCGAGTACAACGAATATGCTGTTTATGATCCACAACAGGTAATGCACCAACACTCATTATTCAATCACACAAAAATATGGCAGTACGAAATTGCTTGAATGTGCACTAAATCAATGTAATCTTGTGTTGTTTGGCAGGTTAGTATAAGGTTCTTGGTGGGTGTAAAGTTCGAAGAGAAGGATGTGGAATACGATACAGTCGAGGCATGATCAAGCAAGTTGAAGTAGTCAATAGTGCATGTTTTGTTCTCTCCTTTTAGGTGAAGGGTTTGTTTTGGCTGGTGCTAAGAAATGTGGATGAGGTGTTTAAGATGAGATGGTACCATGTTTTGCTTGCTTATAGTTGTTATTTCCGGACACAAGTGTCAGTACATAGCTAATGTAATTATGGATTCGGACATATCGTTTCCTGATTATCGATCTTTCTTTCTTTCTTGCTATCGATTTCACCTGCATTTTCCAGTTTCATAAAGCAGAAAACTTGAAAGCAAATCTTGGCTTCTAATGGCAATGCAAAGAGAACACAAAAAGAGTTGTTCAAGAACAAAACGTGTATTACTTTTCACTGCAATTTACAATTGAGTTACAAGCAGACTATGACGGACACTATTTTGGCTGACAAGAAGTATTCATCTTTCACTTCTCAGAGACATCTCTTACAACATGAATAACTAAGCAACTATCCAACAAATAATCAACAAATATTGCACAAGCTGATCAAGGCAAACATCAATCAATGGTACATTACAATAGAAGGAAACCTGAACTTATCAGAGATGAAAGGTATTACCTCTGGTCTTTCCATGACATCCTTATAGAACTCATACTCGGCCTCGTAATCGTGCAACGACAGCTCAGCCTTCTGGTTGGTATGGTAATGGTGCCTAGCTGAAGTCGACTTCCCAAACCCGAATATGCTCACCTTTTCACACATCCCCATTGCAAGCATCACTGCCTGCAAACCAGAAGAATAGTGGAAGTTGGCACCCTCGTGGGCCCGCCCCCATTCACCTACATCCTTCCTCGTAACCTCCACAAAACGTTTCAATGAGTAGTACTTCACGATCCTAGCGCACAAGAGATCGAACCGGGGATTTGTGACGATCAACGGGGCTTTATGGGAAGCATTACAGACCAAGTAATCCAAGAAATGTGCAGGTTGGCATATATACATGATGATAGGCACATTCATGCCATATGGATGGCAAAAACAGCCTTCTCTACGAGCACACAAATGGAGTATATTGCTATTGACAAACGACACATTCGTTTTCGCCCCTACATTACGCTCAAACCCCCTCGTCCTAGCGTTGTTCAATCGGATCACAGCCTCGTGGCTGTCTATAGCCTTGCCATAATCACTCTTCAACAGAATCCCACTATTTCCCACCACTGCACAGCTCTTATACCTCTCGTGTTCCAATCCCCTTATCCCATTGTACTCATCAACCAAAGCCTTGATCTCAGTCACCAAATCTGGCATCACATCTGAGTAGAATCTCCTGCTCCTCCACCAATCACCCAAGCACCTCCTAAAGCTCAACCACAGGCGGTAAAACTCCGGCGACCGGAGCTGCAAGGGCATCCCTCTAGCTGTCCTAACCCTGACATCAATATGGTACTTCCCAGAAGACAAAAATGACCTCTGCCTGCCTCTACCCCGGAAATTCCCCTCTAACAAATCCTCAACTTCTTGCTTCAATTTAGGCTCCCCAATATCAGTGGCAGCGAATCTCAAAAGGGTTTCGTTCAAGATCGGTTTTTGAGGAGGTGGGGCCTCGTATCTCGGGTTAAAAGATACGGTCTGACGAAGCACGACCCGAAAAGTGACAGTGGCGCTAGCGGCCACCAAGAAGAGCAGCAAAACAGTGTAGAGAGAGCGCAGGCTGCGCTTCATTGAGTAGAACATTGAGTGAGCTGGGATCTTGATAGAGTGGCTAAATCTCTGGGCAGATTATGTGGAGGAATTTGGATGAAATGAGGAGGGTTCTGTTGTGATTCATGGTGAAGAAGAGGGTGATTGAGGAAAGTTCACAGGCATTAGATATGAGGTGTCGAGGCCGAGATTCTTGACCTATATATGCCCAATGCTGAATCTCTGCAAATGATTTCTGGTGATTTATAGTGGGGAGATGGGGTTGCACTTGCAGAGAGAGAGAGAGAGGATCTGAGAGAAAAGGGATCAGAGAGAGGGAGAGAGAGAGGGAGGGAGGAGAGAGTGGTCTAAAAATGGAAGGTCCAGACCAATTAAGTTAAAGTTAACCAATTTCTGATTCTGAGTTCCCAACTTCTTGTTTACTTCGAATAAAAGAGATCGTAGAATAGTATCACATTTTATTCTCCCAAATTTTTTTTTTTTTTATAGTAAATAGCTAACATTTATTACATTAAATGAAGTTGGTTAGATAGAATATATATTGAGCTTCTTTCATACATTTATTACTAATTAAAAGAATTAATTAGATCTGACTTCAAATAAAAATCAGGTGTTTAGTGAAATCTACCATGCTTATTCCATTAAATATCGGTATGTGTTGTTGACAATTAGGCATAATAATAGAAGTAGGGTGAATTAGTTAAATATAGTATATTTTATTACATTGGGGAAAGTATCCTGTGTGCATGGGCCATTTGTAAGGAATTTATTAGATTAGGGAAAATATATTGTGTGGTGCAGCCTATATTTGATGCAGTGTTCCTGTTGTTTTTCCAAGTATCAACCTTCAACCAAAGAAAACATTAATAAAAATAAGTTTAAGCAGCATTATGATCACCCTTAATTGCTTCTTTAATCTTCAACAAGGTTAAAAAAGAGCATCTAAAAAACAAGGTTTAAGAAAAAAACAAAAGACACATTTTGCCTAAATTCTAGCACCTAAGAGTTATCGACTTAAAGATGGACCTCTCTATGCATTTACATAGCTTGTAATTATAATTAATTATAAGAACCTATCCAAATTTTGAATCACTATTTCCATTTTTTATTATTATTTAAATTATTATATTTACCATCCAAACCTATTCCGAGTTAGAATTTTTACCAAATTAAGACTTGAAATATGGTAAATTATTAATTCGAGACCCAAAAGATAAATACTTTATTTTAAAAGAACTAAAAGAGTAAGCATCAATGAAAAAACCCACAAAATTAATGTTTTGTTTGGCTTCTTGTGATACTTGACCATTTAAAAAATAATTTTACAATGATAACCAACATATGATCGATCAACTTCACATATATGGGACAAAAGAATAGAAAAATAAAATTATAATAATAAAACTAAAAATTTAAGTATAATTCATCTTTTTGGGCCCCAATGAATACGTTTTTTCATTTTAGACTTAAATAAATAATTACCTAATTTTTGGGTTTTAAATCGGTTAACTCCATCAAAGTATTTTTTTTTTTGTGTTGAACCTTAGGCGAGCAAGCAAAGCTAAGAAACTGAGAAGCTTTTGAGTACAAAGTAGTTGCCAATTCATTTATTTAAGTCTTAAGATAGTCATGGTTTATAATATCAAAACATAGCTTAATTTTTTGTTAGGTTTGAACTACCAAATCTTAGATATAAATTAATTTAAAAGTACGCCAGTTAACTAAAAAGTTTCCAAAAAATTAACTTTATTCCAAAATAAAAATATTAAAAATCCTACACGAAAAAAAAGGTTTGATTGTGCTATAGAGTTAGTGAGTCCAAGACAATAATGGTTTTGCCTTTTTGACCTCGTAAAAGAATGAACCACAATCATATGAATAATAATAACTATGTAAGAGAATCATGACATGATGCATGCAAGAAGCATGCCTTCTTATATCCCCTTTCTATTTTCCAACAATCGAGATCCTCTATTCCAAAATAGTATTTCATTTCACAGAATGTAGAAATAACACAATTGTGCAATAATATGCGAAATAAAATGCAATTTTGTAAAAAAAGTTATGGTAAAAAAAAAAATGACAATACAATAGGAAAGATTCCTTTAAAATTTATGATAGGACTATAGGAGTGATGATGATTCAAGCATCATGCGCACTTACTGCTACATTTTCATGGTAGATAACATCCTCCCAAAATGGGTCATGTAATGATAACATGGGCCTCAACAAACTTTCAAACAATCGTACTTTCTTTGCCTCATGATGATTAGGTAACAGAACAAACACACTTTTTATGTTTCATCAAATTTAGTGAAACAAAGTTACTCACAACCCCCACTCTCAAATTATAGCACCAAGGTGTTGAATATGAGGTGGTCATTCGATATGGATACCGTATCGAGCTAAAAGGTTACTCGATCTACAAAGAATTCTTCCACCGAGCTAAAAGGTTACTTGATTGTACAAAGAATTCTTCCACCCTTCAACGCAAACTCAACCTGAGGTTGTTTGGCTGAGTTTGTTTTGTCATGAATCCGAAACCCCTAATGCTCATTTCAGCCTATATTGTGTGTAAGTTAGTTAGTTTGTTTTTTCTTTTCTAAAAACACGTAATATAGAACTATCAAATCAAACCCTTCTATTCAAATGCAACTTTAAATAATTCTGCAATACTAACACCTGAAATCAGTATAACCTCTGCATTTGTAGTATCTCTGCTAACAGTGGTAAATCAGTTAATTCATTTATTTGAATCCAAAAGAAATGGACTTTAGTTTACTTGAACTTCAGCCATATTTATCGAAGCTTAAAAGGCCATATTTGCTCGAGATCAGAATTCCATGCTATCAAATGAGATCAAGAAATATGGTATGTCAGAGTATATAAAAAAACTTGAATTACCAAATTTCAGTTCTCCATCTGCTAATGACACCGAAAAGGCGAAACGGGACTTACTATGCAACAGCTACAATGTAAGCATTCCAAGAATCCTGTTGTTGGAAGCTTGTAGCCTCTTCGTATTTTATATCTCGACCAGCGGAGAATCCATCGATGCGCCTGATCTGTTCACTGTCTGGCATATTGCGAATCCAGAAGTGAACCGAGCGAAACCCGGCCTCTTCCAAGCAATCCTTAACTTCAGGCAAGGACCACCTGGCACAAGATAGAGTTTAGTTAGGATAATAATACGAATCATTTCAAGCACTTTAATGGTGGGAAACTGAGAGCTTACAGTCTCCAGCTGTAGCTAAATGCATTTCGAATCTTTCTCTTCTGCTTATGGAGATTGTAGTGGAGGCTGATTCTTGTTTTCCTCTGAATGATGTCAAATTCGTCTTGCTCCCAAACATACTGAAATGATATTAATTTTTGGTTATATACATAATATTTGGGCAGTAAATATTGATATTGATGATATGCTATCCTACACGAATTCAACTTCTAAAATCAATGATCAGAGATTTAAATTTGGGAGACGAAGATTAGACTGCTAAAAGTGCTTTTGCAAGTACAAAGAGGTGGACATAATCCAGTGCTAATATCACCATTTACTTCCATTGATATCATTAGATGATACTGAATTCAAAAAACAAAATGCACTACAAATCCTTGTAATAACAAATTGCATAGAAAACAACCAAAATAACAAACCGTAAAATTAGGAAATCTTCTTTGAAGCCGCAACACACCCTCTGAAGACGTGCCTCCATATAAATCCATCACAAAGATACCACCTTTTCCACTCAAAACATTGAGAGCATTCTTGAAGTAGAGAATCAGCTCCTTACGGTTGTGAAGACAGCAGCAGCTGTAGTTGAAAGCACACACTATATCTCTCGCAGGCAATTGAACGTTCTTTAAGGATTTAGCATTGTGAACAGGTTTAGGGCTTCTCTGTAATGCAGAATTCATTAGGTCAGCCACTGAATCGCCGTCATTATCTTCCAATGTCATGTTCTGCATAATCTCGTCAGTATTAAAGTTAACCAATCTTGATTCAACAGGTTGCAAGACATTTCCCTGAAACAGGGATATTCTGGAGGAAACATCAGCCCCTATTCTGTTGACGTTGTTCTCCAGACACCAGTTTAGTGCTTCAACATCCAAATCTAAGCCTACGGCAGTTCTTCTAGCATCACTATGGAGCCATTCTACACTGGTAAATACATAACATAATAAGGATTACACCCGTAGAATAATATCCGTTGTCCAATTGACAATCAATGGTTAGTTATGAGCCGATAAATGAGTAATGTGGACCAAGATATATAAATATATAGATGAATGTTTAGCTGAAATATTTTAGGTAAATCCATGAATAGTTTTAGTTAGTAACGGCTAAATAGCTCCATATTCAGAATCTTACCGGAAATACAATCATTTGTAGCAGTCCACATACCATATTGAGCCACATACTGATCAAGAGATTACTTCAATATGCCGTAACTGAAGTAGAAAAACACCTAAAGGTCCTTAATTGACAGGTAAGTATGCTAGTGGATACGCTACTGGTTTTGATGCTGCTAAACTAAGTGAAGTTAGCGACCTCTTAAACAGGGCTAGTTAAACACCCTCATCTATAAACTTTGCAGTAATGCGCTTCTCTTTTGGAATAATTACATCAATAATATGGCAACATGATAAAGGAAATTCAAATGAAGGCATGGAAAAATACAATCAACCCATAAGACCCTCTTCGATGATCAGACTAATTTCAAATTACATATTGAAGAACAGTGCTCGAAGGCCAAGATTTCAACTAAGTAAGACGCGCGTGGCATTGAAATAACTGCAAAACCACCAACTAAGTAATTCATCTCATTTGTTTTCTTAGAAAGTATTCAGTGAATATAAGCACCATGCCTACTTATCACATGATACAAATACATAGAACCAGAAATCAAATACAGCAATCACCAAAAAATGAAGCAAAAAGAGAATACGAAAGTACATTCGATTTACCTCAAAAGAGCAGTGCCACAGAAGTCTTCCTGGAGATGGAGGGGAGCCCTCCCACCCACATACATCAAAAAGAATTTCTGCAGATAGCTTATATCCCCTTTCGGTGACTGCAAATTCATGTGAATGTAAGATTCATTACAGTAAAAACATCAAGAAAGATAACATATTCCGAATAAGGGTCTTCTTTCACCTGCACAGACTGTTGATAGAGAGAGAATTTAGAAGGCATGCCACTATCGAATTCTGGGCATTTCTCGAGACCCTCATCTTTTTCTTGATTCTTTTCTTCTTCTTCTTGCGATTCTTGGTCGGAATCCGAGACAGCGACTTCTGGAGGGTTTAAAGGGTAACCATGAATTTGTTCTTCCTCATTGTCTTCAGTAGTGTACGAGGTTTGTTTTCCTCTGCGGTGGTTGAAGCTTTGCTTTTTCCCGTGCTTTCCCATTTCCGGTCCAACGCCGCCACGCTCAGCGGAGATGAAGCAATAGCCTGTTTTACGACCTATTTTATAGTCGGTGCTGAAATTGGAATCTTAAATCCTAAACGAACTGAGAATCTGAAAATTATTGAACAAAGAGAAAAAGGAAAAAAAATAATGAAAATGATGAAGTCAAGAGGTTCGGAAAAGAGAGATTTCTAAAAATATATATAAAGAAAAATAGAGTTGCCCATGTCAAAAATTATAGAGCTACGATAGTTAATAGATATGCTCAAACGGTTTAAAATAGTGAAATCGAACCGTTGACCCGATTTTGATCGAAATCAATATCGTGTAATGTGGTTACACAATTCAGTTTGATATAGATAATTTCAAATCACGAAATCAGCTGTTAAATCATTTGTTTATCAACTTTTTTAATTAAATTATATATAAATAATATATGTGTTAAAGTTATTTTAATATTTTATTTTAAATTATTTTGATTCTTATTATTAATTTGTATTTAAGTTGTAAACTTTTTAGGTAAATGGTTTATATTTGGTTGTATTTAAATTATACTATCTAATTTTATATTTTGTAAATGTAAGTTCTAATTTTTAATTTATATAAAATTATTAACTCATCGAAGCTTTATATTGTAATATATGAATAATTGTAATATTTATATGTAAATTCAATTTCAAAAAATTAATTATTTTTAAACAAATCGTCAAATTGGCATTTTTAACTGAAATCGAAATCAGAATTTTCACGGTTCGAACCGTGCGAACACCTTGTATAGACCTTGTGTGATATACAAGGATTATCAAAATAAATATGTTTAGGAAACTAATATAAATGTAATACATTTTGAATAAAAAAATAATTTGAAGAATATCTTTGAGTCTTTATGATAAATCAAAAAAGTTTTGTAGTTTCTTAAAAAAGAAAAAGGTTTTAATGAACAATATTTTAACATTTTATTAAAAAAATTAAGATTTTTAAATTGAGTTTGTAATGTATATATTTTAACTGTATGTTACATTAATTAAAATAAAATGAAAATCCATATACAAATACATAAAATACAACATTTAGAGTTTTTTATAAATCTATCTTAACATAAATTAACATCATATTTTGTATTAGTATTTGATTTTATGTAATAATATTAGCAAGTAACATTTCTTTTTCTTTAATTTACTATGTTAGTTTTTCTTAAAAATATATTTTATAATCACATGACCTTATGTATTTGTAATGTCTATTTATATACATAAGTTTCTTATACAAATTCATGAATAAGAAAATTATGGAGCGAAATGGGCCAGTGGGTCGGGCATTAACCCGTTTTAAATATGGGTCGAGTGTCGCGTTAATGGGTTCATAAAGAAACGTGTAAGCAGCCAATAACGCGTATAGAAGCACGCGACTTCGGGTCAACAATTTGCACTATCATTGTGCAATCGTGTATTTTTCGCAGCCATTTTCCTGAACCCCCAATTATCCACCAATTAAAATCGTCAATCAACAAAATATGAATACCTAAATTTCCATTTTTTTCTTATCTACGATCTGTCAATCCCGATTAATCTATCAGAAAAACGAGCTGAAATCACGAATTGAGCCGCCGTATAGGCTGCCGTGATAATCAGTATTGTATGATCGGCGACGATGTATAGCAATTTCAAGGAGCAAGCAATCGATTACGTGAGGCAGGCAGTGGCGGAGGACAATGCCGGGAACTATGCCAAAGCCTTTCCGTTGTATATGAACGCTTTGGAGTATTTCAAAACCCATCTCAAGTATGAAAAAAACCCTAAAATTAAGGAAGCCATTACGCAGAAGTTCACGGAGTACTTGCGTCGGGCTGAAGAGATCCGGGCCGTGTTGGATGAAGGTGGTTCGGGGCCCGCATCGAATGGGGATGCTGCCGTAGCGACCCGGCCCAAGACCAAGCCCAAGGATGGCAACGATGCGGAGGATGGCGATAAGGAGAAACTTCGGTCCGGTTTGAACTCTGCGATTATTAGGGAAAAACCCAATGTTAAGTGGAATGATGTTGCTGGATTGGAAAGCGCCAAGCAGGCGCTGCAGGAGGCCGTAATTCTCCCGGTGAAGTTCCCACAGTTCTTTACTGGTATATTGTTTTTCCCCTTTTTTGGTCTGTGGTTTTTTTCTTTGAATTTTATGTTCATTTGTGCCTATGATGCGTCCGATGTATGGAAAACAGTTGTTGATGTTTGGTGGTCTATTTGTGTTGTCTGGTTAGCTGTCCTCTTTTGACACAATAAGTTTTTATTTGTGTGTTTGAATTCATGCATTATTTTAAGAAAAAATTGGCGAAGTGTGATTTTGGGGCTTGCAGATACGGATAAGGATAAGCGGTGGAGAACAAAAATCAAAAAAAGCTGCCAAGAATGTCTCCTTTGCATTGCTTTCTTTTGTGTGGAATTGTAACTCATGTCAGGTTCCTGGCCAACTGATTTCTGACCATGCATTAAGTTATTTGTTAGATGTCTGTTACTTATATATAATGATTTGATCATGAGTGCAGCTATGTCCCTGTGAAGGAGACTCTTTTCTTGTTTCTGATGTTAATACTTTATGCAAATCTGGACAAGTGTGAAACTGTCAATTTTTATGTTGCTTTCATATGAGCTTAGTGAAGACATTCAACTACGCACATATTGTTTCCATTTATATCAAGATTATGTGGCGTTCAATATACTCTAATACATATAGTTTGGGAATTGAGTTTACTGCTACATCACTTGAAAGTTTAATTATGATAAGAGTTCCATGAGTGAGGAATGAGCAGAGAACAAATAGTACTTTATATTCTCTAACACATATCTAGAAGCCAAATTTCTGCTTTCCATGTAATTCCTTTATTACTTATGCTGGTGGGTGTATAATCTAGCTTGTTATTGTGGACCAATGAAACTCGACCTCTTAGCTTTGACTGCTAACTCATCATGTGTGCCTTTTATTTGGCATCACTGATAATGTTCCGTGCCAGCCAGACTCTGTATTTATTCACATTTAGTATTTCTATCTGGATAAGCAATTAAAACAGTTGCGCTATTGTACCAATTTCCATGCATAGAAGGGGAGTGTTGTTCTGTTTGGAGGTTGGGTGATTAAGTGTATGTATCTCAGCTTGTTACATGCATCACTGGTTTTCTAGGTAAGAGGCGCCCGTGGAGAGCTTTTCTTTTGTATGGTCCACCTGGAACAGGAAAGTCATACTTGGCCAAGGCTGTTGCCACTGAAGCTGACTCAACGTTCTTTAGGTAACTTATCTTTCCTCAATCATTTGTCTGTTTCTGTAATTTCTGTCTGCGGTTCATAGATAAAATATTAGGTTATGAAACGTATCATTGATTAACAATACTTTTGTTGGATTTTCATCTGTACACTTAGCATCTTTTCCTACTTTCTGTTTCTACGATCAAATTCTTAGGCTGTAAAGTTGGTCATTGCCAACTGCTGTTCTCTTTCAGTGTTTCTTCTTCAGACTTGGTTTCGAAATGGATGGGTGAAAGTGAAAAGCTTGTGTCTAATCTCTTCCAAATGGCACGTGAAAGTTCTCCATCCATCATTTTTGTTGATGAAATAGATTCCCTCTGTGGACAGCGAGGTGAAGGAAATGAAAGTGAAGCTTCCAGACGAATTAAAACAGAATTGCTGGTGCAAATGCAGGTAACTTTAATTTATTGGCAAATTATGTAAACCATGCCTTACAATTCTGTTATTGGTGAAGCAGATGTCTTTGTAACATATCTTTCATGCCTGTCCTTTTCTATCTTCATGGATATCCTGCATATAGAACTCTGCATCTCAAAGTGGAGTTTGCTAATTTTGCACATTGCTGCTTCTGCTGGATAGACATCAGGACTTGTCAATTGGTGTTACTCCTCTAGTTTCAAAAGCAACTCTTGATTCTATACGTTTTAAGTTTTTATTGTTGCTACATTGAAAATTCTGTGCAATTGCATATCTTTGTTCAGGGAAAATAATTCCAGTTGGGTCCAATCACCAGAACATTTTTATTTAAATGCTGAAATATACTTAATCAGTTACTGGTTTCATTTCTGTCTAATATATAATAGGGGGTCGGGCACAATGATGATAAAGTTCTTGTTCTTGCCGCCACAAATACTCCTTATGCTCTTGATCAGGTAAAACTTAGTTCTTCAGAGATTGTGGGAAACACCAAACCATTACCTTTTTTTGTTGATTTGCATGTTTTCTCTCTAGGCTATAAGGCGGCGATTTGACAAGCGTATTTATATCCCTCTACCAGATGTTAAGGCACGTCAGCACATGTTCAAAGTAAGAAATCTTCTTTCATCTCATGTGCAGAGTAGGAACCTGGATTTGTAATTGAAGTTTATTCTATTCTGCAGGTCCATTTAGGAGATACTCCTCATAACTTGAATGAAAGTGACTTTGAAGACCTAGCTCGTAAAACCGAAGGATTTTCTGGTTCAGATATTGCTGTTTGTGTAAGTAACCAACTTGTTTATTGATGCAGTCCATTTTTAGTGCTTCAATGCCCATTGTAACATGCACAAAAACTTTTTATCACTTCTAAAATTGATGTGAATGCCTTCTATAGGTTAAAGATGTCTTGTTTGAGCCTGTACGTAAAACACAAGACGCGATGTTCTTCATTAAGGCTTCTAATGGTACATGGATGCCATGTGGACCCAAGCAACCTGGTGCTGTCCAGATAACCATGCAGGATCTTGCTGCAAAGGGACTCGCTGCGCAGGTATCATATTTTATTTGGAATGCTAATATTAATATCTATTATCTATATAAAATTGTGGATATTTCTTATAAAATATGAATACCGAATATATCCTTATTAAAGATTATTATATAAGGTTATAATAGTAATTTAGATTTTTTAAACTTAAATAATTTTATATTAGCATCCTAGCTAATTCAAAGTCTTATAGAATTTCATTTAATTAGAACTCTAATATAAAAGTGTTATATATAGGTAATTGTATTATTTTTTTCGTTAATTTGAATTGATCTGTTGCACGTGATCTAAAACTCCTACATGTTAAAGTGTGTATAATCTGTAACCTCTAGTATAGGAGTCTGAAGTTGACACTTTTTTTGGTTCCTTAATGAAGTTAATAAAGTAAGTAAACTTTTTATGTTGATGCCTCTGCAGATCATTCCACCTCCAATATCGAAAACAGACTTTGACAAGGTGCTTGCCAGACAAAGGCCTACAGTGAGCAAATCAGACCTTGAAGTGCACGAGAGATTCACAAAGGAATTCGGTGAGGAAGGTTGAAGAACTTGAGGTGCTAAACCTGTTTCGTCGTTTGTATATCGCGTTTTTTACTGGGTTCAAACAATATCCTCTTCAAACGAGAAGGTGTGATGACTTTGCATTTTCCTCCAGCATTTGGCAGGAAAAGGAGCTTGGATACTTCTCTTTTTTCATGTATTTATTGTTGTGTACAAACATTAAACCACTCCAAGAAAATATGTTGTTTTTATCCGGAACACAATGACTTTTCAAGTCCCCTTTTTCAGATTATCTTTTGGCTTGTTCATCTGGTGCTGTGATTTAGATTATCTTTTTCCCTAGTGTATATTATTATTTAGTTTAATTATATTTTGTGTGTGTATGCTCTTGAGACCGAAATTTTATGTTTTAGATATAATGGAATATAATTTGATTAATTTATAAATTTGATTGTTTAATCATTTGTTTCAAGAAACTCATTTTGCATACAATTCTTTTTGTCTGTCCTCTCTCAAATCTGAACTGCGATTTTTGCCTATCTTCGAATGTGTTTTGACTGTTTCTTTCCATAATAATAATAATAATAATAATAAATTTTTCATTTTTTTTTCAGGTATTATGATAAGTATGCTTGTTTTCTTCTATTTGGTCATTCATCAAATTTTCGCCATTTGTTAACTTGATATTACCGGAAAGGTACTACTATATGTTTGTGATATATTTTATTAAATAAAATTGCTCTGAAAATTCACATATATGGTTGTAACTGAATCGAATTGATTTGAATATCATGATATTTTATTTGCATTCGTTTAATTATTCAAATATTTGTGTTCGTATTCGTTTATTATTCGAATTACAAAAGCAAATCGTATTCGATTCGAATAAAATATTCAAATTTCAAAAAATTTAAATTTAAAATTTCAAAAATATATTTATTTCCAAATTAATACACCTACATATTACTTAATAAACAATAAAATTCATCAACTCTACTTTTATATATATATATATATATATAAAATAAAAAAATTATATATAGTTATAATTATTCGAATATATTCGCGAATACTCGAATCGAATGTGGTCACATTCGTATTCGGATAATATCTGAATCTAAAAAAGTATTCTTATTCGGATTTTTATTCGTATTTTTCGAATTCAAATATTGAATTGAATAAAAAAAAATTGATTTTTTTCCAATCCTATTCACATATAGCAGCTGTAAATTCAAATAAATTGCTCTGAAATTCACAGATATAAGGATTTTCGTGATACACGGTCAATCCATATTCCATAATCTACAAATGAGTTTGTATAAATTAGTTAATTTTGTGGGCAGTGGAACTCCATCTCAAAAATTAAATCCCTAAGACATTCTTATATAAGTTTCCGCGATCCAATAAATCTGAATTCCTCAAATTTCTTAATTGTTATTATGAATTTTTTTGAATTCTAGGAATATATCTCAAAGTGCATGCTTCAAGTAGAGTGAAATCATAGCGAGAATACAAATAGAAACTGCTAAAACCTTAACCAACATGCATTATTTATTTTGTACTTAGGAAAAGTTGATCAAGCCGGCTTCACTACATTTTAAACATAATAAACAGAGATTCTACCATGTATAATTTGATCACCATTTCCACTTCTTGATCAGCATTCTTTCCTCTCATCTATCACTTCTAAACTACATTCTATCATCATGGAAGTAGTTCATTTTTTTGTGCTAATCATGTTGTTTAGATTTGCATTAGCAAACGAAGGTGCTTCTAACAGAAAGGTAACAATCATACTAAGTGATTTTTTTTTTTTTTTTTTTTTTTTTGTGGTTTATGCTTATGATTCTTGCTATTGAAATGCCGTATGCTTTATAAAATCTTGCAGCATTATATAGTTTACATGGGGAGTCACTCGTATGAAGATTCAGAATCAGTGATTAAAGCTAACCATGAGATGCTTGCCTTTGTAATGGGAAGGTATGATTGTATCATTTCTTTTGCCTGCATTGCCATGCTTGAGCTTCTTCTAGCCTCAAGATCCTGTTAGGTAGAATCCATAAAAGACAATCTGTTGGATTATTTTTTAGCCAAGAGGGAGCACAGGATGCAGCTCTCCACCATTATACAAAAACCTTCAGAGGGTTTTCAGCTATGCTAACATTAGATCAAGCAAGAAAACTTCAAGGTTTACCTGATTATCATATGAATCACATTATCAAGACAGAGATTTGAACAACATTTTTGTGTTAGTAGAACTGGTGATTAATTGTTTTCTTTGACTGCAGAGAGTGATTCAGTAATATCTGTATTTGAGAGCAAGATAAGTCGCATCCATACAACTCACTCGTGGGAATTTTTGGGTATAAACAGTGTGGAACAATACCATCAAACGTTGAAGGACTCAGCATCCAACGTAATCATTGGTGTCATTGATTCTGGTAAACATTGTCCAGCAACATATTGTTTGAACTTTAGTATGAAACAATAAAGCAAATCATCTTACAGGAGTTTGGCCCGAATCCAAGAGCTTCAATGATTATGGGCTAGGTCCCGTGCCCACCAAATTCAAGGGTGTATGCTCAACAGGGGAAAACTTCACAGTGTCAAATTGCAACAGGTAATCATCTGCATGATAGACAATCGAGACACATGATCACAGTCATACTAATAGAAAGCTCCAATTTGCAGAAAAATAGTAGGAGCAAGATTTTACTACAAAGGGTTCATAGCAGAAAATGGACCACTTGAATCAGTAAACAAGACCTTTTTCCTGTCGGCTAGAGACAGCGATGGTCATGGGACCCACACCGCATCCACCATTGCTGGCTCAGCAGTTCCAAATGTAAGTTTATACGGAATAGGGAAAGGCACTGCAAGAGGAGGTGTGCCAAGTGCTCGCCTCGCAATCTATAAGGCTTGCTGGTTCGGCCTCTGTAGTGATGCAGACATTCTCTCTGCCATGGATGATGCGATCAGTGATGGTGTAGATGTTATATCAATGTCTCTTGGACCAAGCGCTCCTCAGCTTGTCTACTTCAATGATGTGAATTCAATTGGAAGTTTTCATGCTTTTCAGAAAGGAGTAGTGGTTTCTGCATCGGCTGGGAACAGCTTTTTGCCCAAGACTGCAGCCAATGTTGCTCCTTGGATCCTCACTGTGGCTGCAAGCACCATGGATCGTGAGATTGAAACGAATATTCATCTAGGAAATTCACAAGTCATAAAGGTAATCACTTCTAAATTGACAGCATAATACCACTATGAAATCTTCAGACTTCTGACGTGGAGTTTTATATGTTTGAAGGGTTTTAGCATAAACCCAAGTCAGATGGTCAGCTTTTATGATTTAGTTGCTGGAAGTGAAGCAGCAGCCCCTGGAATTTCCTCAACAAATTCCAGGTACTTTTCGTGAATAATGAAAATAATTCTTGCTTCATTCACCAAGAACTCGATCTATATCTGAAGTTTTCAACTCTGTTTTTGTTTATCTGTCGTCTATTTGCTTTTACATTGACACTTTGGTTCTTTTATCTGGCAGCTTTTGTAAGAAAAATACACTAGATCCAGCTTTGATCAAAGGGAAGATCGTTGTCTGCACACTTGAGAGAATTTTCGACAACCGTACTGAAAAGGCTACTACCATACAACAAGGAGGTGGTGTAGGATTAATACTTGTTGATCAACTTGCCACAGATATTGGCTTTCAGTTTCCAATACCAGGCACATTGATTGGCATAGAAGAAGCAGAAAAGCTCCGAGCATATATGGCTTCACAACAGTAAGTTGCATGTTAACATGATACTAGCGATATCAATATTTATTATAGAAACCATCATTCATGATTTCTCTGTCAAGTACTAACCTTACTGTTCGATTGTTACAGAAACCCAGCGGCTATAATATCCCGAACAATCACAATTCAGCCTACTAAACCAGCACCTGTAATGGCATGGTTCTCATCAATGGGACCTAATATCATCAGTCCAGATATAATTAAAGTATGAATGCTTATAATTGAAAATCACTGCCCTTCTCTTTAAAAAACATTACCATATTGTGATATTTTACAAGAAAGAAAATGCCTGTAATACAAACCTGATAATTCCACTTTCTGATTTCAGCCAGATGTAACAGCACCGGGGGTGAATGTTCTTGCAGCATGGTCTCCATTGGCTACTGAAAACACTGCTGGAAGATCAATTGACTATAACATAATCTCAGGCACTTCAATGTCATGCCCACATGTTTCTGCACTTGCTGCCATAGTGAAATCATTCCATCCT
This sequence comes from Scutellaria barbata, assembly GCA_028654395.1. Taxonomy (NCBI): domain Eukaryota; kingdom Viridiplantae; phylum Streptophyta; class Magnoliopsida; order Lamiales; family Lamiaceae; genus Scutellaria; species Scutellaria barbata. The sequence continues at coordinate 999,977 of CM053653.1, read as the reverse complement.
TCATGGAGCCCAGCAGCCATCAAGTCTGCTATAATGACAACAGGTAAATTTCAAATAAAAACAATGACCGATTTAACAGGAAACTAACACGTCTGCTCACTGTTTATGTGTTTCCATGCCTTTTTTGGACAGCAACAATTCAAGATAACACAAGAAGCTTCATTACAAGACATCCAAATGGCACTCAAACCTCACCTTTTGATTATGGATCCGGGCATATCAATCCAGCTGCAGCCATTGATCCTGGACTGATTTATGATTTTGATACAGAAGACATAATTGATTTCCTCTGCAGCACTGGTGCCAGCTCTGCTCAGCTGAAAAACCTCACTGGTGAGATAACATATTGCAGAAACACTTCAAAATCCTCATACGATTTTAACTATCCGTCAATTGGAGTCTCCAACTTGAGAGGAAACATATCAGTGCATAGAACAGTTACATATTATGGTGAGGGACCTGCTGTTTATAAGGCAGAAGTGGACTACCCAGCTGGCATTTATGTCTCGGTCACACCTAATGAACTCAGCTTTGAGGAATCGGGGGATAAGATGTCTTTCATGATAAATTTTAAACCCCACAATACCAGTAATGGAGACTTCGTTTTTGGAGCTTTGACATGGACTGATGGAGCTCATGTGGTTAGGAGTCCCATTGGTCTTAACATACTTTCCCTTTAGAAGGTGTAACCAGGATACAGTAACATCACTTTCTTTTCATCAAGATTGCAATTATAATATATCATTACTGCAGCAATCAAAGAGTTTTGGTGTATTGTGGATTGTTCATGTATTTATCTTTGAATCTTCCTTACTGATATATAGGCAAATTGGTTAACTGATACGTGATATGTGATATCAAATGTTTCCCATTATTTGTTAAGGTGAACCAAACAACTCATGACAAAGAGAAATTAATACAAGATAAACAAGTCATGACAAGATTAAAAAGTTAAATTTTACATTTTACTCAATCACAAAGTAGCTCATAAAACAAGAAAAATGCAGTATTTTAATCTAAATCCTAAATCACCATGAAGTAGCAGAATCAAGGTTCAATTGTTTTTGTTTGATTAGCTCTCGTATCTCTGACAAATGATTTTGTTTTTTTGAAGTTAAAGACAAAGTAAGCATATCTCTAAGACTGTCAATATAAAATAGCATAATTTAAATTGCTTGATTAGCAGGAAAGAAGTCACGCGATTAAGATACACTTGATTAATTTCCAAGATTTGGGATGATGACATTAGCATAATAAAATCAAAGCTAACCTTTTGTACCTTTAACTTTGCTGGATAGTTTAAAGAAGCAACTGTAAACATCCAATTGATAACAGAGAGAAATCCAAGTTCTTATCTGTCTTCAGTAGCTAATATATTTTGGTAGAACCAATCAAGTTAATTGGTACTGTTTTTCCTCAGGGAAAGGAAAGATAAGTACTGTATAAAAATCAGGAAATTAACTGAAATCAAGAGTTCATTTTCATTGTCTAACTCATGGTGCCCTGTTTCTCAAAGGTCTGCTCATAAATATATCTAGAACATTTCATAGGCAGATTCTAGAAGTTCTTGCACAGCCACACTACTGCCAAACTATGAACAACCAAAGACACATCTGTACTAAAAAGTTATTCCAGAAGACAAATCTGTGCGATTCTTTCCCAGCAAGAAATACAATCATTATAACATTAATGGAAATGTTATGCTGTCATTAGATCAACAACCACAACAATTCATATGAAGAAACTGAAATACTGTCACCAGTAATCCCCACAAGAGCATAAACCTTTATCAAAGTGATGGAATCTATTTGAATCCCTTACTACTATTTCTCTCCCTTCAATCTTTGAAATTAGCTTAATCACAGTATGACAGTCACCACAAACCCTAAGATTTTTTATGACACGTATAGGAATGCCATGAGGTAGTGATATTAATCCAAAGGCAATAGCCAGCCTCTCACTGTGCCGAGAAAGGATGACTTCTTTTTGTTCCTCTTCTAGATCATGGAGTACATAATTTGTATCTGGCTGATATCCTGATTCCCTCAAACGAATACTTAATTCTGTAAGTTTCACATTAATTTGATCTGATAAAGGATGTGAAACATCACCAGCCACAAAAGAATATGTCTTGTTCTTTACTTCAATCCAGCTATATCCTGGTTCTTTTTTAACTTTTCTCTCATCCATCAGTTTTCTCACTTTTGCTCTATCCTGCCAGTGCCCAGATGCAGCATATAGATTAGCTAATAAAACATATGCAGATGAGTCCTGTGGTTGACATGAAATAAGCTTTTCAGCTGCAAATTTTCCGAGCTCCAAATTCTTATGAACACGGCATGCAGCCAAGAGGGTACGCCAAACAGTTGAGCCAGCAGGAAACGGCATTCCATCAATAAGAGCCACAGCTTTATCTAACATCCCAGCTCTGCTATACAGATCAACCATGCACGAATAAATCTCCATTGTGGGAGAAATGTGAAGATTGCTCACCATCATTTTGAAATACATTTCACCTTCATTCACCAGTCCTGTATGAGTGCAGGCAGAAATGACTCCAATAAATGTAATGACATCCATCTCCAAGTTTCTCTTTTGCATTTCTTTAAAAACGTTTAGTGCCTTTTCCCCATCACCATGTTGTGCGTACCCCGAGATCATTGAGTTCCAAGAGACCAAGTCCCTTTCCTGCTGCGTCTTGAAGACTGCATTGGCACTCCCAATATCCCCTTTTTTAGCATACATAGTAACAAGGGCACTGCTTACAATCATAGTGTTATTATAACCATATTTGATTGAGCTTGCATGAAACTGTTTCCCTTGATCTGCAGATGCTGACTGTGTAGCACATGCATTTATTATAGTAGAGAAAGTATACTCATTTGGCCTGACACCTTCCTTAGCTAAATGACCAAAAAAATTTACAGCTCCTTCAGTGTCATCTTTCTGGGCATATGCAACTAACATTGCAGACCATGAAACAATATCCTTCTCTTCTATTTCTTTGAAAATTTTTGCAGCATCATCAGTCTTTCCCAATTTAACATATGCATCGAGCAATGCTGTTCCTACTGAAGATGATTTTTCAAAATTGGTTTTGATGACTTCTGCATGCATTTGAAATAAGGAATTAGTTGGGAGAGCTGAAAGTATTGTAGAGTAAGTGTAATGATTGGGTCTCACATCTTCTCTTCGCATTTGGAGGAACATATCTATCGCTTCTACTGCTCTGCCATTCTTCAAGTATCCTCCAATAATTGCTGTCCATGACACCACACTTTGAACTGTATCCATCACCGAGAACATGTTCATTGCATCATCCATCTCACAACCTTTCATGTAGCACACCATAAGAGCCGTTCCAATGTTGTCAAAACATCCAAACCCAGTCTTCACAGCCTGACAATGGATCTGCCTGGCCAAACACAATTCTTTAATGTTAGCACACAACTTAACAACAGTGACGAAAGTTGTTTGTGTAAACTTTACACCTGCAAACCTCATCCTATTGAACAAGTCAAGAGCATCCGACTCAAGCCCGTTCATAACAAGACCTGCAATCATCCCATTCCAAGAGATTGCATCCCTACACTCTGTGTCATCAAACACATATCTAGCCTCTCTAGTCATCCCAGATTTTGAATACAGACTAACCAAAGCATTCCCGACAACTCGAGTTGAATCAAAACCAGTCTTGACACACATACTGTGCAACTGAGCTCCGACCTCTACTGCACTTTCATCTGCCAAAGCTCCAAGAACAGTTGCGAATGTGAATGGGTTTGGTTCAACTCCCTCATATTTCATCACGCTGAAAACTTCTACAACCTTTTGAATCATCCTGCTCTTAGCATAACCTGTGAGTAATGAAGTCCAAGTCACTACATTCTTTACTCTGATCTCATCAAACACTCTCTTCCCATCATCCAATTTTCCAGTCTTAACATACATATCAACTAGTGAGGTTCCAACGCTAACATCCTCAAAGAACCCATTTTTAACACACTGGCAGTGTATTTGTCTACCAAAAGCATGATCGTTCAAGCTTGTGGAAACCTTTAATATACAAGAAAGACTACACCCATCTACTAAAACACCTGCCCCATTAATAAACGCATAAGTTGTCAATGCTTCTTGGTTTAAACCATTTCTCGAGTACTCAAATAGCAAGTGATTGTAATACGAAATATCCCTCTGCTGAATTTTATCAAACAGGTCGTGCGCGCCAAAATGTGAAGCGTTAACAGGACCCTCGCATGTCATCGAATCAACTGCAACGGAGTTAGAGAAATGAAACAGTTGAACTGAGCAATGAAACTTGGAGAGAGATTTGAGGTTTATTAAAGAAGGTCTACGAACAATCATGGTTCTTGTGATGGAAATTATCCAAGGAAAATACAACTTTTAACCCAAAAGAACGAAGAAGAAGTAGGGACAAGAACAGTAATGATTAACCAACTCTATTGTACCATCGGAGATTACGTCAGAAAAGTTCTGAGCATTGTTAAAAGTCGCCGGAAGGTAAAGAATTCCGACGAAGAACTGAATTTTGAATTTTGGTGCCAACGGCTAAACCCTACCGCGAGGCTGGGTTCGAAATTCCCTTTTTACCCTCTTTCAACCTTATTTACTTATTTATATTTATATCAATAATTTTATGTAATTATCTTATAAAATTTATTGAAATATAATATATTTATGTGAATTAAACAACTACTCATTTTAACCTATTATAAAATTTCACGAAGATATTTAAATCCGGATCAAATATGTAAAAGTCAATTAGATGGACATGAGTTGAAGTTGATTGACTTTCAAGAAAATGACCATTGGACTAAGATAATTGAAAATCCAATTCACTAAATATTAACATACAAAGTGCATTGAAAATAAATAATCCGTTCTAAATTTCTCAATTAAAGTACATAATTAAGTGTACCCTTTTTATGCGCATGAATAAATGATAAATATTACACTCGATATATCTCGTTCTTTTGTCCATATTGGCTTCCCAGACACATACAGAATTCAAATTGACAGCCAACAGGATTCTTTGCTTTCTTTCCCTTTTCTTTTTATGATGTAATTGTTATGAATTTGATTCTCTTTCTATATCTCACCCTTTTCTCAGTGTTTGCTTGTTTAATCAGATTGTACCGTTCAAAGCAACACACACTAGTAATTAACAATTTTTTTACTCAATTTCCAATTTCTGTTCTTCCAAGAAAATTCCAGCCCAATTTTACCGACAGAGTCTCATACTAGGGTTTTTCTTGCGCTGTTGAAAATTTTCAATCTTTTCTCTATTTGCCCATTTCAAGGTCTGGCCTTATCTCTCTTGAATTTTTTTATTCACTAATTGTTTCTTTAATAGGTGATTACTGGTAAATTTTAACTTTTCTTTCCCCTGCTCAAATTAGAAGAAAACTTACTCCCAACTGGCCAATTTCGAATTTTTGATTTCTGGGTTTGGGAGAGAGCTCCCATTTAGGGTTTTGATAGGTTCTTGGGGGTTTTACTGAAGAGGGAAAACGAAGCCTTATTTTGTTTGCTTCAGTTCTTGCCTTTTCAAATATCCAGGTTTTAAGGAGCAGAATAGTTGGAGTTGTGTAAGATGATAGCAGAGAAACCTAGTTGGATTAGGCATGGAGGCGCACAGATTTTCTCCATTGATATTCAACCTGGTGGCCTCAGGTTTGCTACAGGTGGTGGTGATCATAAGGTATGTTTCTTTTCTTCTAATGTGTTTCTTTTTTATTCCTGCAAGATTTTCAGTTAAATTTGGAATGATTTCTAGCTGAGAAGAGGTTTCATGAAATATTAGAACTTTGAGGTGCAGACATTATGGAAAATTCGACTTTATGAATCAAAATTAGAATGCCCTTCTTGGTTTTAAACTTTCAGATTTATCCACTCCCAGTGGTTGTACATTTGCTGTTTACATGACAGAAACACGAAAATTTTCCAATCTGACAATGTAATATTGAGTAAATGATTCTCTAGAAATGAGTGTCAGTGACAAGTATCAGGATTTATCAGAATCATTGTTGTCATTATTTAATTTCGTTACTTTTAGATTTGGACAAAGAAGTATTTCTATTCATTGGCTGCTGAGGAAACCGTTGAGGAAAATTCTTGCTGAGGGACATAATCTTTGTACATATATAAAACAAGCAGGTTGTCTCGTCGCTCCTGACAGCCCCAATCCACCCATTGGTGAATTACTAGGCTCTCATCGGTTCCTCGTTGCTTTGGGTCTCTTGATTGGCTGAGAATAAGTTGGTTTTACAGAATTTCCAATGGATAATGGCCAAAGCCCAGTTCTTCCATTCCCTGTCTTTTAGGCTTTTAGATTATGTTTTTTTGTTTGCACAGGATTTTGGATGTGAAGATAACTATTATATTTGATGATTAAATTATTATATATTAGATCTATTCTGAGAATTTGAGATGTCTCTTAATCTAATATTTTCTGGTCAAAGGTGAAACAAATCAGCTGATAATTTTTCAATGGATGCTGCCATGTTGATGGTTGAGTGGGTATAATGCAAGAAAACTAAATTCCTTATTTTTCCCATAAAACAACCAAACAATTTTGGATACTTTATTCCTTAGATTTTCACATCATTCCTTTCCTAATCAAAGTTTTTCTGTATGTAATGCTCCCATTGATGTGGCCCGGATTTTGTGTTGAGCACATTGCTTTTGTAGTTCTTTTTCCATCAATTATTAGTCATCCATATGATATGTACTCTGCTTAGAGATTTCATTTAAGTTTCTTTATCTGGAACTAAGAAGTTTCGGTTATACTTACAGGTTCGTGTTTGGACCATGCAATCTATTGGCCGGGAGCTACTGACTGATGATTCAGCATCCAAACTTCTTGCAACCCTGCGTGACCATTTTGGGTCTGTAAACTGTGTAAGGTGGGCTAAGAATGGAAGGTATATTGCATCTGGATCTGATGATCAAGTTATTCTTGTTCATGAGAGGAAGCCTGGCTCTGGAACCACAGAGTTTGGGAGTGGAGAGCCACCTGATGTTGAAAACTGGAAAGTTGCTTTGACTTTGAGAGGGCACACTGCCGACGTGGTAATAAAAGTTCCATAAAGATGTAACTTGAACTACAAGTGTTCTTTTCCCTTGCCTTGTTAGTTTATTAAAGTTAGAAGGACTTGGTACTGTTTATGAGTAATAACTGGTTGTTTGATATGTGCTCTAATCGACGTGTATATTGTTATATGCCTAAAGTAGGTGGATCTTAATTGGTCTCCTGATGATTCAACATTGGTTAGTGGGAGTCTAGACAATACCATTCATGTTTGGGACATGAGCAATGGCATCTGCACAGCGGTTCTCCGGGGTCACTCGAGTCTGGTCAAAGGTGTAGCTTGGGACCCCATTGGATCGTTCATAGCAAGTCAATCAGATGACAAGACTGTCATAATTTGGCGAACTAGTGACTGGAGCCTTGCTCATAGAACTGATGGTCACTGGGCTAAATCTGTAAGTTAACAAACAACAGTAAAATAGATGCTTGTTTTTTCCATTTCATCCAGCTGCCCTTATCTACGGTGATATTGAATTTTGTGTTTTCAGCTTGGTTCCACCTTCTTCAGACGGCTTGACTGGTCACCTTGTGGCCATTTTATAACTACTACCCATGGTTTTCAAAAGCCTAGGCATTCTGCACCTGTTCTTGAGAGAGGGGAATGGTCTGCCACATTCGATTTCTTGGGACATAACGCTCCAATTATTGTTGCTAAGTTCAATCATTCAATGTTTAGAAGGAATGTCATCAATTCCCAGTACACAAAAACTGCATCAGTTGGTTGGTCTAATGGTTCTTCAAAGACTGAAGGAAAAGATTTGCAGCCGTATAATGTTATTGCAATAGGAAGCCAGGACCGGACAATAACTGTGTGGACTACTGCAAGTCCACGGCCTCTCTTTGTGGCTAAACATTTCTTTAGTCAAAGCGTGGTGGATCTCACATGGTAACCTTAATATTTACTTCTGCATTTTTTGCATTTCTGAACACTGTTTGTTTTTATTGAGCTGTATCTTGAATTTTTGTCTTCCTGGTTGGATGTACTTATCAGCCTTCACCTTTTTCCTGTGAGTGCAGGAGCCCTGATGGGTACTCTCTGTTTGCTTGTTCCTTGGATGGGACTGTGGCAACATTCCATTTCGATGTAAATGAAATAGGACAGAAGTTAACTGATTCTGAATTAGACGATCTGAAAAGGAATCGCTATGGCGATGTCAGAGGTAGGCAGGGAAACTTAGCTGAGACTCCAGCTCAGTTATTTCTTGAAGCAGTATCTGTAAAGCAAACTCTAAGTAAAAAGACAAATGCAGTTGTCCCAGAGAGCCAGACGTCTCTAAAATCTTCTGCTGATTTAGTGGTTACCACAAAAAATAACAAGACTAAAGTAAATGATGGAAAGAAAACTGGAGTTGCTATCAGTGATGGGTCAAATAAGGTGGTTGCTGCTCGGATGTCAAGTCCCGTAAAGCAAAAAGAATATAGACGCCCTGATGGGCGTAAGAGGATAATACCAGAAGCAGTTGGAGTAACTGCCCATCAGGAAAGAACCTCAATTGGTGCTCAGTCTGAAGGCCCCAAGTTACCAGTGAAATCCTTAGATCATAATAAGGATGCTAATGGTGCTATACATACTGATAATGGTACAAGAGAGGGATCTATAAGGAAAGTTGCAAGTGCGAGTGCTGATTTGAAAGAGCGTTCCGGTGTCACGGCTAGAGCATCTATTAGTGAGAGCTTGGTCATTGAGAAGGTTTCATCCCGTGGGAGTAAAGAAACAAGTAACAACGTTGAACAGATTGGTTTTCTAGCTTCTGGTAGTATTCTTTCAATACAAATGTTTGATAAGAAACAAGGGGAAGATGCAATTCCTGTTTGCTTGGAAGCTCGTCCAAAAGAGCATGCGGTCAATGACATTGTAGGAGCAGGCAACACTTATATGATTAATGAAACAGAAGTTTCTTGTACAAGGGGGTCTCAGATTCTTTGGTCTGATAGGATCTCTGGAAAGGTCACCGTCCTGTCTGGAAATTCTAACTTTTGGGCTGTCGGTTGTGAAGATGGATCACTTCAGGTTAGTATAACTTCAATCTCAATTCGACCCTGCATAAAAATATTATAAGCATTACGATTTATTTTTTCTTGGTTTTAGGTTTTCATGATTCTATTTGCATAATAAAATTATTAGAGTTTACATTTTCTTGTCACAGTGAACTTAGTGGTTCCCCTATGCTATCATCTAAATCATGAGGATGATAATTTGAATGATTTTCAAGGATTTAAATTGCTTCTATTTGTTAAGCTAAGTCTTTTGGATTGTCCCATGGCTGTTACTGGATCCAATCATATGGAGGTTGATCATCCATTCACAATATGATTCCGGGATCTAAGGATTGATGAAGAGGTCTCATTCTTCTATACACCCTTTAAGAAAACGTGCAGTAAATAGGGGCTGGCCAGCTGTACATTGTTAGATGGACAACTGATATGCTCACAAATACCATATTTAGGCAAGATACATGGAGCAGCCGAACTGACTTTTATGACACTATGATAGTGACACCTACATATTGGAAACTTAAGCCTTTATCTTTATTTATAGACTAAGTGATAGATAGTATGGTAGAAAGAGGTTTGATATAATATTATTCACAGATTGAAAATCGTTTTACAAATTCTTTTGCTTGCCAATAATAATGTCCCTGTTTCTCTTTTTCATTGCAACAGTTCAATGTTTTAGTGTCTATGACCCATCTTAGTTTTTGTCACACATTTCAAATTTTGTATTATGTATGAATGTTAGTTACATTTATTGATTGCCAACATTTGTCCTTGAGAAGATTTATACAAGATGTGGGAGGCGTGCTCTGCCAACCATGATGATGGGTTCTGCAGCAGTATTTATCGATTGTGATGAATTCTGGAAGTTGTTACTAGTCACAAGGAAGGGGTCCTTATATGTTTGGGATCTATTTAACAAGAAATGCCTTCTCGAGGATTCCTTGGTTTCATTGATAACAACAGATCTGAAGTCCACTGGTAAGCCACAAAATCTGGCTGTTGATTATAAAGCAGCATCACATCTTCGTGATCTGATTAATCGTATAAATCATATTGTGGATTTTGAATGTATAAATGGTTGCTTTCCTTCAGGTACAGTCAAAGTAATATCTGCAAAGCTGTCAAAATCTGGTTCTCCCCTCGTTGTTTTGGCTACGCGCCATGCATATCTCTTCGACATCAGTCTCAAGTGTTGGCTGAGAGTGGCGGATGATTGTTTCCCTGCATCAAATTTTGCTAGCTCATGGACCTTAGGTTCAGGTCTTGGTGGTGAGCTGGCAGCTTTGCAGGTTGATGTCCGAAAATTTCTGGCACGAAAACCTGGGTGGAGCAGGTCTGTACACTTTCTGATCCTGGAACTTTTAGTGGTTGTTAGGAAGCCTTCTTATTTGCCAATCGTAGCCCATTTTGGAAGCGTCATGAGTCAATATATTTCTACTTATTATGCTTTCCACATGGCATTCACATTGGGATGTTATCATGGTGCAGAGTGACTGATGACGGGGTGCAAACACGTGCTCATCTGGAAGCTCAGCTGGCATCTGCATTGTCGTTGAATTCTCCTAATGAATATCGACAATGTCTTCTGTCTTACATTCGTTTTCTAGCAAGGTTTGCTTTGTTCTCTCTACATCTTCTGCACGGTGACGGCCATCTTTAATAATCGATTCCTAATGTCTTCTAAAATCGCAGGGAAGCAGACGAGTCCCGCCTAAGAGAAATTTGTGAGAGCTTTCTCGGACCTCCCATTGGGATGGCTGAATCGGGTTCCAATTTGAAAACACCAGCATGGGACCCTTCTATACTTGTAAAGGCCTTTTTTCTTAGTTCTTAGTTCTTTTAGTTGTTTGTTCTTTGTTTTCTGGATCTCTTCCTATTGGGTTCTGTCATCAGTTTCTTATCTGGGTCTTGGCAGGGAATGAATAAACATAAGCTCCTTCGAGAAGACATTCTTCCAGCCATGGCATCAAACAGAAAAGTTCAACGATTGCTCAACGAGTTTATGGATCTCCTCTCTGAATACGAGACCACTGAAACAATCACCGAGCACAAGAATCCAACATCCACTACGTCATTGCTTGCAAAAGATGCAATGGACACCGACCCTCCTGCAATTGATAATACAAATCCTAATCCAAATGTGGCCACACAACAGAACCCTATTGAACCACCTCCTAAAGCAGTTGATCCTACTTCTCAACCCACCGATCAGATGGACATTGCAATGCCAACGACCACTCAAACAGATCATACTATAGGCCATGCAAATCAAGTTCAAACCATACCACAAAAATCTGACCAAATGGATTTGGATCCTGCTCAAGATAAGATATCTTGATCCCGACATTTCACAGACGTGCAACCAATTACTAAACCTAACAGGAGCTGCTGTGTCGAAGCTCCATCTTGAGCGGCTATTGAGGTATCTAACAAAGCATCACACTGTACCTTTAGAAAACAACATCTCTTCTTCTGTTGATCTCTTTTACCATACACGAACCTAATTCTGCATGTAAAGTCTCCCATTGGTCCCACATCCCAACTCCGAGTAGGTTGTAAAAATTGTCTACTTACTCCTTTTCAATAGTAATGTCATGTCGTTTTTGCTGAGTAGCTAGATCAAGAGAAACCCAACCATCATTGTTAGCAAAAGCATGTTGCAAGACTGCTAGTAGCTTCTCATTTATTGTTCTGGTTATTAGGTGGTGCAGTGAAGGAAAGAGACATTTCCCATGAATGATTTTGTATTGTTTTCTTTATGATGATAGTTTGTGGAACATAGTACTTTATATAGAAAGGCTCACATTTGGACCATTATGAGATCAATGAAGTGGGCTAAATCTCAGTTAGGGAAAGTCTGAACCACCACATGTGCCCCGACATCTCTCTTTCTCTCCACAAAATGATGCAAGAAAGCAGTGAAAACAATGCTCTAAAGATCAAAAGCTCTTGCAATTTGGGTTGCTTAGTGTGAATGTATCCGGTATTTTGTGAGCTTTTCGGAACTGTCTCGATAAAAGTTTGTTTTTTGAATGATATGTCATTGTTAGTTCATAAGTTAGATTATTAGTAGGTTCATGAGTTAGCTTGCTCCTCCCCATTGAATGTCTGGTGAAGTGTTCGAATCAAGGCGAACCCATGACATCGTTAGAAGTTCACTGAACCATGTTATTTAGAGGAAGGCCTAATGTAGGTGAACCTGTGGAAGGATTATTATCGAAACCTGTGAAATTAGGTGATATAGAAGTAATTACTAGTTTTGTGCTTTTACTTGTAATGAATGGCAATTTTTTGTTGAGTTTATTTGTTCTGAGGTTTAAAAAAAATATTTTTTTTTCATTTATTATGTTTAAAAAAGAACTCGTTTAATTTGTTTGAACGTTATGTTGTTGATATTGGTAATTTTACCAACTAATCCTGATTGAGATAATATTACTCAAGGTGGTAAATTAACATCATTGTTAGAATATGATTTTCTACTCAAGTAATTTATTTTAAATTAGTAATAGCTGGTAAAACTTGTAGCAAGCTGGGGGAAAAAACAATTAAAGCAAATAAAATAGTTGTAAATGTTTCATTTCAAAACTTAAGAGATAAAAAAACTCAGCAACTGACAAGAGGAATAAATAAACAAATTTCACTATAATTAATGATAAATGGAAGTATTTAATTAACTCATTTTTGTTTAAATAAAATTATGGATTTTAGAATATCTTATGTTTCATAATATTTAAACATTTTAACTTGAATGTTTGTGTCGGGTTGAATTAAATCCGGGTCCGCGCATTTTTTTTTTATCCTGACATTTATGTTGTGTTAGTCATACATTTATATTATATTAAGCATACATTTATATTATGTTAAGCATACATTTATGTAATACTCTAACTTTAAAAAAAAAAACCCTAATTTTGACGAAAAAACTATAATTTCAGAATAAAAAAAACCTTAATTTGTACATATATACCTTTATGTAAATATTACACATACCTTTAATTAATATTAGTCGTACTTTTATATAATATATAAAGGTACAAGTAACATAATTAAAGGTATGACTAACATAACATAAATATATGTTTAACATAATATAAAGGTATGTTTAACATAACATAAAATCATAAAGATATGATTTACATAACATAAATGTATGCTTAACATTACATAAAGGTATGGTTAATTTAACATAAAAGTATGCTTAATATAATATAAAAATCCTAAAAGTATGCTTAACATAACATAAACCCATAAAAGTATGCTTAACATTGTATAAATGTATGCTTAATGTTGCATAAAAGTATGCTTAATATAATATAAAGGTCCTAAAGGTATGACTAACATAACATAAATGTATGTTTAACATAACATAAAGGTCTAGCACCTGAAGCGAATTTGGGTGGGTTTGAGCGCACCCACCCAAACGTGTGGGGGCACATGCGCCTGTGGAAGATGCGTGGAGACCGGGTCGGATCAGGTGTACGGATTGTATAAAATTTTTTGTGTTCTAACTTATGTTATTAAGTCCATTTAGATCTACTAGATTTAATGGAGTCTGTTGTAGATTTGATATCTATTTTCTCGGATATTCTTTATTAGATTCTAACCTAGATTTTACTCTTAATATATATGCGGGTCTCTTTATCTATTGATACACCCAATAATATAATTTCTACTATTTCTGATATCATATTACAGCGGGAAATTTTTTCTTCTGATATCATATTACAGCGGGAAAATTTTTCTGCCAGAATCGATGAGCTAACTACAAATACAATTTCTAAATTAAGTTTGGACTTGATTAAATAATTAAACAGATAAAACTGAAATTATGAAAATTTTGACTCTTTTTAGTTAGCATGTGTTGTGTAGGATGAGTTATTGTCTTTTTGTACGAATGCGACCTAGCACGACATAGTAGATTTTCCAAAATATATATTTCTATATATAGATGGTAGATTTGATTCTCACTTACTATAAGAGATTTGACTTAATGTTATTAATTATACTATTTTGTATTCTCAAATCAAGAATCACTATATTTAATATTGAGCTTCCTATTGACTCTAACCACACAATACATAGTAACGTATCGAGTAGTCTAAATTAATTGCAAGAATTTGAAAACTCATAGGGATGCCAATAGGGATGCCAGTTGATGCATGTTCACACCTGATCTTTATATATGTATATATATATTTTTTTTTTACGACGATTAATTAATTAATTTTATATTAAAAATGATCGAAAGAAAATACGTCAAGAAAATAAAATACTTGACTGAACCACTCTGATGAATTAGGCAACAAACAAGACAGACTTATATATACACTCATTTGTCATTCTGAATGCAAAAGACACAGAAAAATAAGATTTTGAACAACTATTCATCTCTATTCTACTTTTTTTTTTCGAAATAATGGTCACATATTTTAAAAATGACATATTTGTGCTCATCACACTAAGTGGGATTCTCAAAATACACATAAGGACAATCCAAAAACTAGAATACAAGATCAGGAATAAGAAATACTATCTCTATCCCAAAATAAGTATTGTACTAATAAAAAAAGTTTGTTCAAAATTTATTTCATTATAGGATTTCAAGATACATTTAATCTACTCAAATTACCATCATTTATTCATACATAATTAAAAAGAGTTGTTAATAGGAAAGAGATAAAAAAAACTCACAATAATTATATTTAAATATGAATAGATCAATTATAATATCATCTTCTTTAATAAATGTAGAACGACATTTATTTTGGGATAGAGAGAGTAACGAGCCATTTGCTTTTGCGAAAGAAAGCAAAAATTGACATTTGCAAAAATAAAGAATGGTCATATTCGAGATTTCTTAAAGAGATTATAAATGTGGAAATGGGGCAACTATCGAACCAGCAAATACAAACAGAAACAGCTCAACTAATGCTATTACTTAAAAGGACCAACTAGTGTGGACATCAAATGATTTCACAATCATTTCATAAAATCCAACAACTGTAAATTTAAAGGACACAATAATCTAGATCTCTTGATTGTGTATATTTAAGATATAAATTAATCTTTTAAATGTCTAATTTTTTTTTTCTATACTGTAAAGTGACTTTTCTTAATTAGTCATTGAAATACAGGTGTATGTCATATTTAAGATATAAATTAAACTTTTAAATGTCTAATTTTTTTTTTCTATACTGTAAAGTGACTTTTCTTAATTAGTCATTGAAATACAGGTGTATGTGATATTGCAATACTAATATCATAAAATAAGCAAAAAAAAAAAAAGTAAAATTAAATACATTTTTCATTGAATATTTCTTTTGTCTTATTCCGTGGGAGTTGGTGTCTCCTCTTTAATACGTGAGGATATATAAAATTTTCACTTTCAGTAAGTGAGTTTTTCTCATGAATTTGACATTCAATTTCAATTTAATTATGATAATTTTCAAATTACTTGGTAACGTGAGCCAAAAAAAAAAAATTAAAATTAATAATGAATAATTATTTTGAACTATCACAATTTTTTAATTTATAAAAAGTTAAAGTTTTACATCCACGGGTTTAATCTTGTTATAGGTGCGTATCTGATCAATTTTAGATAATATATAAAAAAAATTTGAAAAATAAAAAGTATAGCCTCCTGCATGTTGCTTGGTTTATGATAGAGGAATTTGGACATTTTCTCAAGTTGAAGAGTAATTAATAACCAAAATTAATTGTGATTGTAGCAGTTTGATCACGTCCACTGTATTTAGTTACATAATTAATAACATCAGTATAGAAGAATTTTTTATTTTTTTTTGAAATATCATTCGAATTTTCAATTCTTTGTACTTGATCATATAAACTTTATAATATTTGCACTTTAATAATTATCTTCTCAAATAAGTCTCATCGATCCATACACACACCTAGCAATAAAAAATGAAAAATAAAAAGTATAGCCTCCTGCATGTTGCTTGGTTTATGATAGAGAAATTTGGACATTTTCTCAAGTTGAAGAGTAATTAGTAACCAAAATTAATTGTGATTGTAGCAGTTTGATCACGTCCACTGTATTTAGTTAAATAATTAATATCATCAGTATAGAAGAATTTTTTTTTTTTTTTAAATATCATTCGAATTTTCAATTCTTTGTACTTGATCATATAAACTTTATAATATTTGCACCTTAATAATTATCTTCTCAAATAAGTCTCATCCATACACACACCTAGCAATAAAAAATGAAAAATACAAAATTTAAAGTGTGTTTAGTATTTTTGGGGTGTGTATATCCCCACCCAACAATAAATTATAAAGTTCACATGAAAAAGTGTAACAGAAAAATATATGTTCAGAAAAATGCACAAATTCACATAGATTGGATAACAAATTGCTAGGAACCCTCAATTTTATGTCAAGATCACATGATTATAACGAGACGACAAATTTAACTCTAGTCGTGCTTTAAATTGACCAAATTAAATAATTAATTATAATTATAATTCTACCAATAAAATTAGTGGACAAATCGATATTTAATTTTCTTTCATTGAATTCTTAAAAAGGTGGAGCATCGCTCTTCTAATCTACAAGAAGCATGTATCACAATCGAAAATCATAATCACAAGCAACTAGCAAGCAGCCAAAAAAAAAAAAGCAATGATCATTTTAAAATTTATGATGAAAGCAACTAAAAATAAGTTTATTCCATAAAAAAACAAAAGTGTGCTAGCAGCAATATGGTGAACCATTTCGAGAAAACGAGCCATATATGTATGATAATGGTGGGTTAGGGTGGTCCATATATAGGACCATATCTGAGTGGCTAGAATATAATAATAATACTCATAATCGCAGTACTTTTTATAGATAATTTAAGTATATATGGTTAGAAAAGGATTCACACTCATTCGTTTCCAAATAACTATTATTTAAAGTTGTTTCATAAATATTAAGAAAATATTTTTATCTATAAATATCCTCGTTTTGGTATATTAAAGATGAAGTTTCCAACAAAAAACTATGAGTATTGAAATAAATAAAAGATTTGATATGGAGAAATGATAAATATTGTAAAATTGGAAGGAGTTTTTTTTTTCTTCGTAATCCATGAGTGATGGATAAATTGAAACAAATTCTATTTTTGTAAAATAATGATTACTTTGAGATGGAAGGGTATTTACCTATCATTTAATAGATATAATTAATACCACTAAATAAAGTAGTATATAAAAAACAAATTATGGATAAAGTTAAAACAAAAAAATTAATAACTTTCTTGGTAAACAAAAGGGGACACATACAAATTGAAATAAATAAATTCTTCCCTTTAATTAATAAAATTAGGTGTAATTCACATTATATGAATTTGATAATGTAAAATCTCTTATATTGCTAATTGGTGATGAGGCACTCTTTTGTGAGGCGGTCACACGAGTTTTGACATCAAATCTCATTTAAAATTTTCAATTATAAATTAAACATTTTGACTTTAAAAACGAAAGTAAAACAATTAAGTACAACTCAATCTTACATAATGTGATTCGTAAGATTATCAAACTTAAATGACATAATTAATTATTAACATACTGCACGTTGGAATGATGCAGGTCCACTACTCCATCCATCTTTACATTTAAGAATTTATTTTGGAAAATAACATTATTAAATTGGAACCATATTTTACTCCATAATTTGTGGATTCCAAATTTGATACAACTAATTTTGTCACAATCTCTTATCTATCATATCAAATTTACGAAATTTCCTAATTAATCATGGGAATGAACATGGGTAGGTAGGAACCATCCAACCAGAAGAAAACTAACATTTTGTTGATGAACACTATCAAGAAAAGCACACATCAAGCCAACTAAAATATTAATATATCATGAATTGAGTAGTAATGTGAGTTCATGTTTCTATAATTACCTGCAATTAGATCTACCAAAATATATCATGTACTCACTTTTGCGTGTACTCAATCTATGTTTATCACTTGTCATTTGGGGCCCAAACAAACCCCATAAACACTCTTATCCTGCACCCTCATTGATCTAATATTTGTCACCCTTAATTTAGGTATGATTGATTGATTAACTATACACGTCTTAGCACGTTATTTTATAAGCTATCTATTCTCACAGTTTAATTACAAGTTAAACTTTACATTTTTTTATACTTTACATCTTTGACGGGTAAAATAATGATGTCATACCCACTGTAAAAATGTCATCATTTAAATATTTTCATTTGAAATTAATGATTATATTGGATTTGTGACATATCAACGGCAGTAGACATGCTTTAACGTGACAGAGACAGAATACTCCTGTCAAATATTCTATAGTAGATAATTAAATTAAGTACAAAAAATATATATATTCCATCACAGATGGTAAATTATGGAAAACTTAAAAGTCAGGTGGTTAATTAGGTGTAACATTTTAGAAGGAAAATATGTATGCAAAATCTCATATATAACTAATTCAAAGGACAAAGTGAAATTAATTAAAGCATTTGCAGGGGCAACTGTTTACAATAGAGGGGCCTGCTTTGAAAACTTATGTAATTCTCTATAAAGTCTTCCACTTAAATTTTATTAGATTTTTTTTTTTTGATTGATTTAACCCAAAAACTAATTAAATACCTAATTTTCTCAATACGTTTCCTATATATAAGCCTCTCTGGTTTGATTTTGCATTATCATAAACCCTCTTTCTCTTTCTATCTCTCTCTCTCTCTCTCTCTCTCTCTCTCTCTCATATACACACACACTCACAATTTTTGTTAATTGTCTTGTTCAATGGAGTTGGGCAGTGTTCTCCAGTTCTTGGAAAACAAGTCTATTCTTATTACTGGTGCTGCTGGCTTTCTAGCAAAGAGTAATCTCTCTCTCTCTCTCTCTCTCTCTCTCTCTCTCTCTAACATGATCATATATGGTTAATAAGTAATTGTTGATTGAATAAAAATGGGGTACTTGCAGTATTGATAGAGAAGATACTAAGAGAGCAGCCAAATGTGAAGAAGCTTTATCTGCTTTTAAGGGCAACAGACGCTAAGTCTGCCATGCTACGTTTTAACACTGAGGTAATAATTCATTTTTTGACTTACTAGCTACTATATATTTCTTAGCCCCACAATCAATAAATATTCGTTAATTAATTAACATTTCAGTTTCAGTATTCCTCAAACTTCATGTTCCTTGTTGTAATGGATTTTTCAGATTATTGCAAAGGAACTGTTCAAGGTTCTGAAAGAGAAATGTGGGCCAAATTTAAGTTCCCTTATTTCAGAAAAAATTAGGGTTGTAGCTGGAGATATTTCCTGTCAAAATTTGGGTGTGAATGATTCTTCTATATTGGATGAGATGTTAGCAGAAGTTGATGTGGTTGTTAATTTAGCTGCAACTACCAATTTTGATGAAAGGTAATTAATTAATTAATTATGCCCAACAAAATCTTGAAAAAAGGTTATTATTTGTTGATTAATTTGGGATATTTGCATGCAGATATGATGTTGCAATTGGATTAAATACTCTTGGTGCGAAGCATGTTCTTGATTTCTCAAAAAAGTGCAGCAAATTAAAGGTGCTGCTTCACGTGTCAACCGGTCAGTGTGTATTATATATGATCATTAATTAATTCAAGTTTTATATATTTTATAAAAAATATTTTCTTTTTCTTTTGTCCCTAATGCACTATATATGTTACTATATATGTTAGAAACTGAATAACCATTTTTATATTTGTAGTGGTATAATTAAGTAACGTAAATATATATGTATATATACATACATGGTCTAAATACAATCATGGTATGAGAGTATTAAATTTACACACTATAGTAAATATGTTAGTATAAGAATGATAAGGATATGTTGAAGAGTTGAATTTGTCAAACGTGAACAATAGTTATTATCCTGATTCAGATTTTCATTCCACTTGCAAATTCATATGACATCCGTGATCTCGCGCGTCTCTAATTTTAGCAAAATATTTGGAGTTATAACAAATATATATGAGGAGAAATATATAATTATTATTTCGATTTCACATATAATAAATTACATTTTGTTTGTTCGACAATAAGTGAAATAAAAGATTACTCATATCTTGATAATAGAGCAATCTATATATCTTGATTTTCCAAAAAAAAAAAAAAATTATTTATATTTAATTCTTGTAACTCAAATGGTAAAAAAGTGTCGATTGTGACGATAAAGATTCGAATGTGAATCACACAATTTTAATCTTTGTTCTCTCTATCTCATTATAAAAAAATTAATGTATTAAAATATTGAATAATTTATTTTATATATATATATATATATATATATATATATGCAGCATTTGTATCTGGTGAAAAAGAGGGCCTGGTATTGGAAACATCATATAAAATGGGGGAGACACTAAATGGGATATCTGGACTAGATATTGATGCTGAGAAGAGTTTAGTCGATGAGACTTTAAAGCAGCTAAAGGCTCAGAATTTTTCTGAAGAATCCATTAAATCATCCATGAAAGATTTGGGAATTCAAAGGTAATTATTACAATTTTAAAAATAATTAATTTACTTCATTTTTTGAATAATATAACTAGACTAAATTATTTGTTTCCTTGATATTTCTATGTTGAGTTGGTTAGTTACGTAGTAATATTCTAAGGGCTTTTTTTAAAGCAAAACATTTATCAGTTTTTTTTGATGTGATCAGATTTATGATAATGAGATAAACAATTAAATTTGTTACGATAAATCAGGAGTTATTTGATGTCATTGAACATGTTACATCAATAAACCAGTGTCACATGGAGGGAAATTAATTTAGAGGTTGATCATGTCGATAGGTGGTCACAATGCAAATTAGCTGTAACATTAATTTCGTACATTAAACCTACCAATTGAAAGTCTCAATCGATGTATATATACAAAATACTTATAAACCTCAAAGAGAAAATACTTATACACATTTGTGTACCTGCTAGTGCACTTTAAAAATTATACTTGAGATTTCTTTCATATAATTTTCAAAAGTTTCTTTAACATGATATAAAACTCCAAATTCTAATCTAACTTTATTTTTCTAATAAAAGTAGAAAATATGTTTTCTCTAAGCTTTTCTTTGTAATAATTTAATGAGTCAACTACACCTGGTCTCCTCTTACGAAAACAGAAAACTAACAAGTAATTAATTATTGCAAAGAAATAAGACTTTGGACACTGCTCTATTAAGGACAACAAAACACATATGAAGTATCACCCTTGTTAGACAGGTCAATATATCCATAATCTATAAAACAAAAATAAAAATTAATTATAAACAAAAGTCTGAATTGTGGATGGTAGTACTTGGTCATTTATAATTATATATCCATGAGAAGATTTCATTTAATTTTCATGTTGGAAATGATACCATGGTGCAAATCTATGAAAGATTTTTTTTTTTTTTTTGAGGTCCGAAATAATTCTAAAGTCCATAAAATTTAATAAATACTATACTTTATATGATCTGACATGTCTGAAGGCATTAAAATATGTGAAACCAAAAAACGTGAATATTTAATTATACCAACTACTTCATTAATAGTAACCACCTAATTCGTTAGGCAAATTCTCTTGTGCACCGATATAAAATTCATATAATTTGGGTTGATCCGACTTGAATTTGAGAATTTACCTTTTTTTTTTTAATTTATATCTTGATCTTTATGTACAAATTCAATGATTTTTATGTATAAATGTTGTGATTTTTATGTATAAATATTGTGACCTATATGCATTGTAATTTAGAATAAAAAAGGAAGAATTTCAACAAAATTTATATACAGATATCTTTATGTGATATTCATGTGACTTTTATGTACAAATATTCATACATTTACGTAATATATAAAGGTATATAAAACTATGAATATTTGTAGATAAAAATCATATGAACATATATAAGGGTCATATGAATATAACATAAAGATATCCATATACAAATTTTGCTGAAATTCATTATTTTTTTCTAAGTTATTTAACATAAAAGTTACAAAATTTATACATAAAGATTACAAAATTTGTACATAAAGATTTTAATTTAAAACAAAAAAATTAAAAACACGTAAATTAGAATCGATCCGAATTGCAGGTGAAATAAATGCACATGACACGCACTCAACAAATTATATTAAAACCGCCAATTCTATCACACACATACATGTATTCTTTCTCTTCTTTTCTAATATGTTACACATACAACAAAACAACAGGTAAGAAGTTAGGCTTTCATAATCCGGTGAATATTATTCTTAAGTGCTTCATATGGAGATGTAGTCTTTTAAGGAAATCTTTTTAGATACATTATTAATTACATAGAGAACTGAGGATGGGAGATTCATCTACAAATAGAAGGGGTAAAATAATTTATGGTGTTATCATTTTTTTATTATAATCATCATGACATGATTTTTAATTTAATTCTATAATTTAAGATTTTTATGATTTATATCTAATTTTAACGAATTGAAGCTTTTCTGGTGACCTAAAAGTGGCGTGTCAAAAATCTTATTGATTGACATGTATCGTCAAGTTACCTCTATATTACCAAAAAAATCTCAATTTTGGGGGCCACATGCATCGCACATAACATTTTCCGATGAAATTTGAATTTTTCGGTTAAAATTGTGGGATTAAATTGAAAATTGTGATTCTTATGAAATCAAAATTGAAAGACACCATAATTATAAGAAGAAAAATGATTTTAACCCACAAGATAAATTCTTTGTAGGGTTGTAAACGAATCAAATGAAAAATCGATGGACAAAAAAAGTGAAAAATAATGAATTAAATTTGATATAATTACAGAGCAAGGAAATATGGATGGCCAAATACATATGTGTTCACCAAGGCAATGGGAGAGATGGTGTTAGGACATCTCAAAGAAAACATTCCTCTTGTAATAATTCGTCCCACCATTGTTACTAGTACTCTCAAACACCCTTTCCCAGGTTGGGTTGAAGGAATCAGGTAATTTTTCTTTTTTTTTTTTTTTTTTGTGTGTAATTTGCTTGTATACAATCTCATTGTTTTTGTGATTCACCAGAACTATTGATAGCTTAGCTCTTGGATATGGTAAAGGGAGACTTACATGCTTTGTTGGCAATCCCAAGATGATTATCGATGTGGTGAGTTTTATCTGCTAAAATCTATCGACTGTAGCATATATTATCGTTTTACACATGATAATTCGATACATCCAACACTTTTTTGTATCTCAATTTTGGTCTTGATCTATCAATTTTTTTCAAATTTGATCTGATTTTGCTCGAAATGTCAAATTCTACATATGTGGCTATCGAAATTATAAAATTCATATCAATAATTTCGACATCCACATGAATAAAATCGAAATTGTGAGCAAAATTGGAAAAAAAAGTGATGGTTAGAGTACCAAAACTAGAATACGTAAAATTGGTGGTATATACAAGAACTGAGTTGTTGGACAAAAATAGCAATTTTCCCTATATATATGCAAATAGAAATAAATATGGTTAATTTTAATTTTGGTCATGTATGTAAAACATTTTTCATTTTTTGACAATTAAGTATTCGTTTTTTATTTTTGATTATTTATGTTTGAATTTTTTTTTCCAATTTCAATCTAATTTGGTGGAGTTTTCATAATTGCTGACGTGATTGTTGAAATTTCACTACCACGTCAGAATTTTCGACGACCACAACATCGATTTTGAAAATTTCAAACATAGTTGGACTGAAATTGGAAAACGAATATTTGATTGTCGAAAAATGAAAATGTTTCACGTACAAGATCAAAATTAAAATTAACCCTAATAAATACTCAATCAATCATGGACATCTTAGAAGACATCGTGTCTGGTGCAATCATCAAATGTAGCATCTACGAAACGGATAATACAGTACAATCCAATGATTTTTTTTTCTTCCATCAAAGATTTTACCTAAGAAGAATCCAGGCTCTGGGATGTGATAAATGTTTACCAATCATATCATGTCAAGAATTGTCACCAAATATGGGTTGGTGTTAGTTAGATCATAAATACTAAAAGTGAAATTAAAATTTAAAAAATTTCAGATCCCAGCAGACATGGTGGTGAATGCAATAATAGTGGCCATGGTGGGGCATGCAAATCAGGCAAATGAAAGCATTTACCACATTGGATCATCTGTATCAAACCCTTTGGAGTTTACATGTCTCCAAGAATATGCTCTCAGATATTTCACTAAACATCCTTGGATTAACAAAGAAGGAAAGCCTGTCATTGTTGGCAAGGTTACTGTTCTCAGTACTATGGAGAGCTTCCAAAGATATATGATGATTCGATATTTTCTTCCTTTGAAGGTTTGAACATTTCATTTCATTATATTCTGATTTTCTTGATTTTTATTTTTATTTTTTATGTGTAATAACTTGCATTATTTTTTGTGCTGTGATTAGGGTTTAAAGATACTGAACATAGCATGCTGCCAATACTTCAAGAGAGCGTACGTTGAACAATGCAGAAAGATCGAATTTGTGATGCGATTGATCGATCTTTATGCACCTTATTTGTTTTTCAAGGGATTGTAAGTATCCTTTTCACTTCACATCTAATTTTGGGGTTCGAAATCATTTTCCGTTCCGTAATTTATAAGTATGTTCCCGCAAAGATAATCCATAATTAACGGTTCTTTTATTTTGTCTCGTAATTAGATTAATTGCTTGATTTTGGTCCAATTTTGGAAA
This sequence comes from Scutellaria barbata, assembly GCA_028654395.1. Classification (NCBI taxonomy): domain Eukaryota; kingdom Viridiplantae; phylum Streptophyta; class Magnoliopsida; order Lamiales; family Lamiaceae; genus Scutellaria; species Scutellaria barbata. Next base: position 975,135 of record CM053653.1, on the reverse strand, counting down.
ATAACATGTCATTAGTGGTGCCCAGAAACCCCTAAATTCGACGTGAAATTTCCACCCAAAATTGGACTAAAATCGAGCAATCAAATATGTAAATTTTTCAGAAATGCCCTAAGTTGGGGGACTGAAAATGATTCCAACCCAATGCATAGTGAAATCAATACTTTGATAATCGAACTGATTTTATATTTATTTTTCTTTGCAGCTATGACGATATAAATGCAGAGAAATTGAGAAGAGCAGCAGAAGAAAGTGGAGTTGAGACTGAGATTTTCAATTTTGATCCAAGAAGCATTAATTGGGAGGATTATTTCATGAACACCCATTTAACAGGAATAGTAAAACGAGTATTCAAATAATAATTAATTTATGTGTGAATTTGCAGATTGGGATCATTTAGAAAGTCCATGTTTCCAAGCCATCTTAGATGCATACCAAGTAATTTAATTAAGGATCAAATCAATGTCATTGCATTGAAAATTGTATCAATATATAGTTTGTGTTAATATACCAGCATGCATAAGTGTCAAACTCTGTATTAAATGCGTTTAAATGCATATATTTTCTTAATTTGTTTATTATTCTTACAATATTGATTATTAAGAAAAGATTGTTGTCAATTATAACTCTTAAAAATATGATTTCTAGCCACTTTTGCCAATATTAAATACCCTTAATAAATGGTAAGATTTTAACAAATTCGTTAAAATAAGATGAGATTTTTCTAACGTTTTGAATAACATTAATAAAATGTTTTTACTCCTAATTATTACCTCAACCAAAACATGTTTCAATTTTTTGCAATATTTTCATCTTGGGCTTTTGGGCCGCATCTGAATTGGTTCAAGTTCTTTACTTGGCCTGGATATGTGGGCTTGCTGTATGGGCCGCCACTAAAGATCCAGCTACTCGTCTTTAATGATAGTAATACCATTGGGCTATTCTATTTACAGCCATGGTCTTATACATAAAATATCTACATTAACAGAATAATATTATTTTATTAAATTGAATAGTAGGGACGAAATAAAATTTTCACATCTGAGAAACTATTAATTAATCAAGTACCTATTTTTTGAATGATTTTGTACCATGGTCCTATATAAAATGTAGAATTTGTCCTACTCATAGTGTTTGTTATGCTACTATTGACTAGGTAGGATATATTATAACATTGGGAATTAAGTAATTAAATTCTCTATGATAAATCTCCATCTCTTTCATTAAACACGTATTTTTTGTTTAGTAAACCCATTAAACATGCATGTCACATCAATAGTCCCAAGATACATGGAGAAAATTTAATTTATATCATTAATTTCGTAAATTAAACTTATCCGATTAAAAATCTCAACGCATTATACAAAATATTTATGAACATGAACTTGCATGGGTAGGTAGAACCATCTAACCAGAAGAAAACTAACATTTTGTCAATCAAGAAAAGCACATCCTCTATATATATATATATATATATATATATATATATATATATATATATATAAAGACAACTAGAATATTAATATATATCATGAATTGAGTAGTAATGTGAACTGGATCCTCTATTTCAAGTTAGTGTTTCAATTTATATTACTACATTATTTTTAATTCATGTCATGTGTAAATTGATGATGTCATTTTTTACATTTTGCGTGTGGAGGTTATTTTGGAACACCAATAAAATACTAATGTGGAATAGAGGATCTTGTTTGGTATTAATGTGAGTGTTTCATTCAATAATTACCTGCAATAAATCTACCAAAAATTCATGTACTCAATCTATTTTTTCACTTGTCGTTTGGAGTCAAAAAGAAAACCCAAAAAAATTCAGATTATATAAGTTTTCTATTTTTTATTATCCCTTCATTTTCACTCCTCCTAAACTCATTAAAATATATATACACACTAAAATTATGTTTATCAGTGATACCAATTCAATCAAACTTTTTAATAAAGCATTCATTTCGCTCTCATCCACATATACACAACCAACAATTCAACCCAATCTTCAAAATATTTTTTTCTCATTATTTAATAATTGCATATTATTTTAAGAGCTTTTTTATTGTATTAAAGATGTAAGAAATAGATAAAAAAAAATATATTTGAACATACACAACCAGCAATTCAATCCAAAGCTCAAAATATTTTTTTTCTCATTATTTAATAATTGCATATTATTTTGAGAGCTTTTTTATTGTATTAAAGATGTAAGAAATAGATAAAAAAAAAATTGATATTTTAATTCTGCAACTATAATAAAGAATTTTTTTAACATAAACTTAAAAATAACATATTTTAGCAATTAAATTAATATTAGAATAGTTGGGATATGAAATAAAAATAATAAAATCAAGATATAAATAAATGCATGAAATACTACATTACAAATATAAATAACACAAATTATATACTTAAAATATAAAATAGAATACTTCAAATTATATTTCTAAATATGTCAATAATAAACTCTATTAGAAAAAATATTAACAATTTTAATTTTTTTTTAATAAAAATTATCTTCAATATCAACAATTTAAATTATATATTTCTTTTGCCATCAATTAAAAGGGATTGGATCATAAAGAAATAACAAATTTTATCCACTGAGAGCCAACAGGACAAAATTTATTACTTTGAAAAGTAATTACAAAAATTACAAAGAGATCTAGAAAGACCTTTTTTAAAAAGACACATCTAAAATATCTAACAATGACACTCTATAGACGACAGTTGAGAATAAAAAACAATCATATCTAAAGAAAATAGTCAAGAATGTGCAAACTCTATGAGTCATGATAAGAAGACAAGAATATTGTACAGAATGTTGTCAACAAACTCGAGACTGCTATATCACTAGAATGTCTCTTCTCTCTTGCTTATCTTACACAGTCTTCAATCTCCTATTTATAGAGTTCTGAATAGTCATGTTCTTGCTACACATGCAATTTCATGATCACCATGTTCATCTTCACTCTTCCACTTCTCCACAATCTCACATCCAAACCTGCAAGAAAGACTAAACACGATACAACACGTGAGAAACAATATTTGTAGCCTACTCCAAAGATTCACTCAAATCTTCATTCCTTCTCACAAAATAAAATAAATAAGAATTTTAAAATTACAGCCTAACATAACTTAATAAGTGGCAGATTTTGGGTGTTTGTTTTAATAAATTTTCGGGATCATTGAAAACGTTAATAAAGATCCATGGACTTTCTGTATGGGCCGACCCTAAAGATCCATTTTGCTCGTCTTTTATAATTATGATGTAGTAATATTATTAGGCTAAATATTCACTTGTAACACGTTTCAATCTTTTGCAGTACTTTCAGCTTGGGCCGTTTGGCCCGCATAAGCACTGATCCTAATTCTTTTGCTGATTTAGAGCTCATCCTACTTGGGCTTGTATAGTGGGCCTACTGTATGGGCCGCCCCTAAATCGTCTTTTATGATTATTATTCAAAAGTTCTCATATTTGAGTTTTTTTCCCCTTGAGGATAGATTTAGGTACATTATTAAGTATACATGGAGTTGAGGATTTTAAAAGGATTTCAAAAATAATTCCACAGATTTATGTGGTAAAAGTTACATCTGAATCAATTACACCCATCCACATGTGTATGTATAATAAATACTGAATTATCTTGATTATCCATTGACATTTTAGACATTTCTCAAAGTCTTGTTAACGTTTTTTATTACTTCATGACAGAAGCAAGTTCAGGTAAAAAAAACAAGCAAAAGTTCACACTGCAAATTCAGTTGCAAAACATATTGATTTGCTAATTAAAGATTCAATTTCGAAATAATTTTATGTAGTCACTTGAATATGTACGAGTATCATCATTCTGCACCTGCTTAAACTATCATATTCTTTTGCAAACAGAGAAATTGCTGGTCAAAATTTTACCAGATTCTTCATTCTGAAACTTTTTCAGCTTCATGAGATCCTGATCTGGTTACGCATAGCCATGTTCTTGAAGCCTCGTCACTAGCTTCCCCTGATAGGGGTATATGCCACGATCCCTTCTCAGATTCCTGTAGTATATAAGAAAATATAATTTTTCATCCATGTGTAACTAGTGCAAAACATTCATGTGCATGTCCTTATATCTAAACTAAAACAGTGATCCATCTCATTTTACATCAATGCTTGTATGCCATGGAAGTACATTCGAGGAACGGTTTGATGATATTTATGAAGCAATCATCATGGATTTGGGAGTTTAAAATATCATGTCTCTATTATTACAAAAACACCATAAAAGGATAAAGACATGAGATTTACCTGGATGACGAGAGAATAAACGGGTGGCATTATTAGTTTTAGGCTGCCTTTCACAAATGTATATCTAACCTGCAGCATAAAAGGTAGGCACATAAATGTCATTTTGCACATATATAAGCTCCCATATACCAGAAATATAAGCATAGCTCCTTACAAGTAAATTATATCCGGTCTACTTTGGTTTGATGTTTGCCAATATTTTCACAAGTATTCAAGTCACTCAGAAAATGCAAGATTGAGACATGAAATTTAAGATGCTAAAACCGAACCATGAAATTTAATTCTTTCAATAGTAAATAACAAAGAAAGTGTCCAGTTTTGAACAGTTCTTTTGACACAATTTCTGGACCGTTAAGTTTATTCTTTTAAATCAACAAGTTAATATGACTCTAAAAAAATCAGAGCAGAATAACTGTTGGGCAAGAAAACATGTTATATAGAAGATTGTTCCTTGCAAGCTTCTCAGAGTTGGATGATGCAGTCTTACAGTTGTCCCATCACTTTCTCCTATTCTCATAGTTCAAAGCATCTCTGATATCTAATGGTATAAACCCATATTCGATCCACAAACATGTATGACTTATATTGTTTTGACTAGTACAGGCACTAAGACAAGCAAGAACACATTTAGGGAAACTGTGAAAAGGTTTATTTTCTACCTGATGTCTTTCTTTCCATCTGGAGAAAAAATTGCTGCCCAGGAGCTCAAAAATATGATCCCTCATTTCATCATTTGTTACTAACAAGCACTTCAGTTTCACAGAAGCATAAAGCCAATACCTGAGTTATTATAAAAGAAAGAGGAAAAAAGTAACTATTCATGAAAGGCAACACAAAAACAGTTGAGCAGATGTTTTTCTGAAGTAATTGTAATGAATATCCTATATAGAAAGAGAAGTTTGTGTTCAAGTACAAAGTAGTTGGTAACTGCCAGATATAGACTGGCCTTGGCATATGATGAAGTATAAATCATGACAATTATTGCCTATGTTCAATAAACATAAGGTGGATGAAACTAAAGAAAACCACAGAAAAAACATATCACCTAGACTCAACTTACCTGCAGAATACAGAAAAATAAACCAAAACAAACATAAAGATATATTTTTTACAAGACAAAAATGTACCAATCGTCATTTGATCCATATGGTGTTCCATATAGCACTCCTTGATCCATCCAGTCCTCAATCAGCTCTCTTTTAGAAGCATCCTCAAGAAGCGAGCGTACACGCTTTTTATGCAATACAACAAGGGGCCATTTCTTCGTGTTGTTGTACACTTCTTTCACAACAGCATCAAGCTGCTCTATAAAAAATTTGGAAATAATAGAAATCTAGTTATGGCTATCCTTTTTCAAGTTTTGCACAAAAGAGAACATGAAATATAGAACCTGCACAACACTAAAACCACCCTCCGCAAAGTTCTGCTGGTACAATCCAATATTTGCTCCATCTACCACAGTTTCATATTCAGAGTGTTGATCCAGCCAATCCTTCAAATTAAATTGGCAGAAAGTCAGAATTCAAGGATTTTTAACTGAATTTATCTATCAAATAACTCATAAGTGAAAAGATGTAGATCTAAGTTCTTCAGGTATCTTTTATGTTGATTAAACAGCTAAACACAAGTCAAGAGATAGTACTTTAACTTGAAATACATTACTTCACATTTGTATACAATGCCTAGAGGGCACTGAAATTGTATACATGTACGAGAACATGAGCACCTTTTAATCAATGAAACAAGAAGAAAAATATTTTATCCAACCTGAAATTCCTTAAAATTTGATTGAAGTTCCCTCTCCATGGCTAAAGAAGCAATTGATTGTGCAAATTTATCAGTCTCTGCTCTATCAATATCAACACAAACCAACTGCTCACGACAAGCACAACATGTTCCATCTGAGGCAATATTCGATCTCTGCACGACCCACTCACCCTGCCCAAGCCATCCAAGTCCATGCCACCCACCTCCATTCTTTATAGTAGCTTCCTTGATCAGATTTTGATCCACACTAACTAAACTCCCATTAGTTGCCTTCTTCCCTCTGAACCAGCTCTCTACTATTGCCATTGTCGACTCTTCGACCACTCTTACCATCCGTCTCAATTTATGCAAATACTCATACACCTTGTTCTCCTTCCCCGTCTCAACACTCACCTTCATAAACACAATATAGTTGATCAAAATTAAGTGCATCCACAACTTACGGAAACTAAACTAATTAAGATCTTCATCATATGTTCAATAACTATTAGCGGTCAAGAACGAGTAAAGGGTAAAATAAATACTTTTCCTTTCACCAATTACAGATATCAAAAATCTCCATTTAAAAAAAAATGAGAATTAGCATGTTACATTATAAATTATCAGAACCATCATGGAAAAACAATTAATATAAATTAGAAACAATTTACAATCTCTCAAATGAAATAAACACAATTAAAAAAAAAAAAAAAAAAAGAGCAAAAGGCTCTGACCTTTAGCAATGCAGCGAGTTCAGGTTCCTCTAAGTGCAGCCCCACGGACTCCACATACTCCTCCACTTCATACGCCTTTTCCGCCGCTCCAGCACCGCTGTAACAATTCAATGCCGGAGCAAAAGTTCTTAGCTTCGGCGCAACTGCATGCTCTTTCACGCTCTTCGCGAGCTGAAAGGCATAGTCCCCATCTCCGTTCGCCGCCGCCAACCGAGCTACAGCCGTGAGCGTCGCCTCGTTTGGCTTGAAATTGTCATTGTTATGGTGGTGGAACAACTTGAACCCAAAATCAATGGCGGACTTTCGGATTTCCGAATCTGATAGGGAGTTAGAGCAGATGTAAAGGAAGGAATTGAGGTTGTTGAGAGTAAGGGTCCGAGACGCAGAGGATTCATAGAGAGATCTGGCGGTGGCGAGGTCCTTTGTCTTGGAGCACTGGTCGAGTGTCGACCGGAACTGCGCTTCCGGTGTCAGTTTCTGCTTCTTCCTCCGTAGGTTGTGGTGGTTCATGGCGGCGCGTTGGCGGTGGAGTGTCGTCGGTAGTGCTGAGTCAAGTTACTAGAAACCCTACACGATCTTGTTTGGCTCTAATTGGGAATTAAACATAATCTAACTCTTTATTTTTACGCTCCAATTTATAACTAGTATAATTATTCAAAAAGTAACAAAAATAAAAAGTCCAATGAAACCAAAAATACATGTCCTTTTAATTAAAACATATTTATTATATATGGTTATTATAAAAAAAAAAATCACAACATTTACTTATATTATTATTTTAACTAAATTTTTTAAAATTAATCAAAATAATACATAAATTTTTTTTTATATCAATCAGCTTTTTAACTACCTAAACAACTGAATATATCAATATCTTTATTTTTTCAAACTTAATCGAAATCAAAAGAACATACTAAATTATATTATTTTGACTCATAATAAAAAAATTAATAAAATAACAATTTAAATAAAAATTATAATTTTTCCAACAATTAACTTTCACTTGTACATTATGGATTAAAATATACAGTCAAGAAAGTTTAATGTTTTTTCAAAAAGTGTTACTTAAAAAGAAAAGAAAAAACGTAACATATTTTGTATATCGTGCACATTCTCACTTTTATAACTTATAAATATATATTGTACATTTTGCACCGAGCTTATCACCTGCAAAACATTGAAGAATCTATCATTCCCTTTTGCCAAGCAAACACCAATCTGCTCTCTCTCTCTCTCTCTCTCTCTCTCTCTCTCTCTCTCTCTCTCTCTCTCTCTCCCTCCATATATATATAACTGATCATTTTCCATAAATACACCACAATTCACTTGATATTAATGGAGTTGCAAAGTATTCTTCAATTTCTTGAAAATAAAAGCATTCTTATCACAGGTGCCACTGGTTTTCTTGCAAAGGGTATGTAATGATAATTCTCTCTATTTTCCTTCGTTTTCCATACACAAATTCTAATACATCCCCCCCCCCCCCTCTCTCTCTCACTCTCTCTCTCTCTCTCACTATATGTATATATATGTGTGTGTAGTTTTGATAGAGAAGATAATAAGGGTTCAACCAAATGTGAAGAAGCTGTATCTTCTTTTGAGGGCTACAGATTCTTTATCAGCTTTACATCGTTTCCAAACTGAGGTATATATATATATATATATATATATGCCATCAATTTGTATCTAATTTATTTATTCATTTGCCAATATCATCTTTCCCTCCCAAATTATTATATTAATTATCATTAATATTTTCATTGAGTTTTTTTAGTAGAAGATATTTTATTAAAAAAATGTATAATTATTCGTAAAATATGATTTGAAATTTTAGATTGTAATAATATACAGAAAATCTATAATGAGTTTCAATAATTATATAGTGACTGCATTTTATGACTAGATGTATATATATATATATATATATATATATATATATATATATATATATCTCGATGTCCTCACAAAAAAGGGAAAATGTTTTATCTGAAAAAAGTTAATACGATCGAGTAATTAATTAAACAAAAAAGGATAATGATGCACGTATTTGCCTTGGATATAGAAGTATATTCACAAAATGGAAATATTTTTTTGTCTGAACAAAATTATGAAAGTAGACAAAAAAACGTTAGTATGGAATTCAATTTCCCACCATCATCATCATCTTTTTTCTTTTTTCTTTTTTTTTTCTAGGGGTATCTTTTGTCGTATTATGTTCGCAACATAAGAGCAATTAGGAGTTATTATGCATTTCACCAACTCCCAATTTTACATATAATATTTATTATGATAAGAAATAGAAATTACAGAATATATGAATCACATCCAAAAAATTAAGTTAAAAGAAAATGGAGATTTGTGCATGCTTTGTATTTTATATTATGATAAGTTGTACAATTTGGATTTGGCTAAGTGACGACTTTGAAGGATGGCACCGCTAAATAATGACGTCAGCAGCCACGTAGCATCGTGGTCATGCCCACAATTAATCATACATGAATATTTAAATTAGAGATTAATGTACTTTATAAATATATATTATTTACAAGATCTTATGATATAATTTAAAAGTACTTTAGTGCTGTAATATTGTAAAAACGTGACAATAATTCAAATATATATTAAAGGTGGTGGGCAAGGAATTGTTTGTGGTGGTAAAGGAAAAGTATGGAGCAAAATTGGATTCCATTATTCTGGAAAAGGTTCATCTGCTAGCTGGCGATATTACACGACATAATTTGGGTTTAGATCTCTCTACTTTGGAAGAGCTTTTTGGACAAGTGGAAATCCTTATCAATTTAGCTGCAACTACTGATTTTGATGAAAGGTATCATTTTTCTTTTTCATGCCCATTAAATATTACTTTTTGTGCTGAATATAATGATTGATCTCATTTTAGGGAACATAAATAAAATTTGAAAATGAAATTTAAATGGGATCTTGTTTAGAAGATTATATATGAATGAATTGTTACGCTCGTACAAATTTTCACCATCAAGTTGAAGTGGGTTTAATTAAAGCTAATTTTATGCTAATTTAAATGTTTAGACAAAGATAAACATTTCTCAATTTAATATATATTTGAGAGTTAAAAGGCTCATTTACTCTTTTTATTTATTTATTAAATAATAGTAACCCTGCCATAGATAGGCGATATATGCCACACATTTTATATATTCTTCCGCTAGTACTACTTTTTATTTTTATTTTAATAATCGATATGTTTGTGTAATTAATATATTTTGACAGATATGATATTGCGCTAGGAATCAATACAATTGGACCTGCTAACGTATTGAAATTTTCAAAGAACTGCAGAAAATTGAGGGTATTTATTCATGTATCTACAGGTTAGTATATATATATATATATATCTTCAACTAATACTTCCTTGATCTTTAATATTAATTGATCATATGCATTAAGATGGTCTTATTATACATTAATTACCAACAATATTTGATCAAATTCAATGCTACATTTATATTTATAAATTGTGCAGCATATGTGTGTGGAGAGAAGGAGGGATTGATTGTTGAGAGGCCATTAAAGATGGGTGTTTCACTGAATGGGACATCTGGTTTGAATATTGAAATAGAGAAGAGACTTATTGAAGAACAACTCAAGAACCTACAAGCAAACAATGCTTCACAAAAACACATTGCAACAATCATGAAGGATTTAGGCATTCAAAGGTCATTTCTCAAACTATATATATTATTTAAATTTCTAGTAAATATACTATTTGATTTGGAGTGAACATATATAACAGAGCAAGGAAGTATGGGTGGCCTAATACCTACTCGTTCACAAAGGCAATGGGAGAAATGCTTTTGGGAGAGTTGAAAGAGAAGACATCTCTGGTAATAATTCGACCCACCATTATTACAAGCACCTTCAAAGAACCCTTCCCTGGTTGGCTTGAAGGCCTCAGGTATTTATTATTTTTTTATTTTTTTCACAAAATATCAAGATTTATTAATAAATTGAATTAATTTGACATTATATTGGACGTGTATATCTTGTAGAAACATTGATAGCTTTGTCGTTGGATATGGGAAAGGCAAAATGTCTTGCTTTCCAGGTGATCCTCAAAGTACAGTAGACTTGGTGAGTTTTAATTAAAAAAATAAAAAATAAAGAAAACTTAGAGAATGAATTAAGAAAGTGAAAATACATGCATGCAGATTCCAGCAGACATGGTGGTGAATGCAATGATAGCATCAATGGCAGCACACGCAGGAGAAGCAACAGAGAGAGTATACCATGTGGGAACGTCCATGTCAAATCCGGTGGAGTATCGTCGTCTTCAAGATTACGGTCTGCGTTTCTTCACAGAGCGGCCATGGATTAACAGGGATGGCAAGCCTGTCACTGTCACTAGAGCAACACAGCTGGAAACTAAGGATGCTGTCCGAACATACATGCTTCTCCATTACTTGATCCCCCTCAAGGTTTCTATTTTTCTATTTCTTTTTTTCATCGTGCTTTTCTATTTCCTGATGCTGATGCGATGTTTCAAATTGAGGATTTCGGTTGTACGCCAAAAATGGCAGATTAAAATCGGGCTGATTTGATTCGACTTTCCTCCACAGATTCTAAGCGTTGTAAACACAGTAAGTTGCCAATATTTTCAAAGTAGCTATCTTGGCCTCTCTGCAAGGGTCATGTTTTTCTTGCGTTTGGTGGAACTATTTAGCCCTTATGTCTTCTTCAAGGGAGTGTAAGTATCTTTCACTTTTGATTCTATTTTAAAAGATTTTATATGTTAATTTATAGTCTATCATGTGTTTGATATTGTCTAATATATGTTGCAGCTTTGATGATATGAACACTGAAAATTTGAGGAGGGCAGTAGAGAGATGTGGCAATGAGAATGAAATATTTTACTTTGATCCAAAAATGATAAATTGGGATGACTATTTCATGCGTACTCACATTGCTGGAGTAGTTAAATATGTCTTCAGATCATAATTAGTCAACATTATTGATATGAGTATTTTATATACGCTAGTACTACTTCGTCGATTTATATACTCATAAATAACACATATGTCTACATGATTATATGTAAATTTTAATTTTTCTAAATGTTTATGTACTATAGTCATTGCATATCTATGTATAATGATTTGATTGATGTTGCTTGTCTATTGTACCAAACATTGTGTGAATTTTTTTTTTTACAATGTTAATAGTCCAATTCCACTGGACTCCTTTTGAGCCTATTTGAAATGAAACGAAACTTATTAGAGATAGATAAAAACCAAAGTCCAACTAGTAGAAAGAGGTCCGACTAAGTCAAGCCCAATGGGCCTTTTTTGCGAATTGGATTTACCTTATAGCCCAAAGATGGGACTACATTTTTTAGTGATAGTGACAAATAATACATATCTCAGATAAAATGGATTTACCATTCACACATTTTTTTAATATTCATCTCACACAATTAGTGTTTCATTACCCACGACATGACCTATACGATGTATGACTCACACATGTCACTTAAAAAAAAATAAAAATTAAATAAATCTTATGTGAGATTATCTCTCAAATTTTATTTTGTGAGATAAATTGAATTGAGTCAAATATATAAATTATATAAGAGTTTTGTATGTATTAAATAACATTTTTTTATATATCACATAATACATTTATATTATATAATATACGTATATACGTAACTTAATACATTAATATTACATGATATATAGAAAAGTATTATCGTTACACACAAAAGGATTACATGTTGTACGAAAGAGAAGAACACCTAAAAGCCTTAAAATCCGCACGTTTTTAATATCTGACCTACTCAATTTGGGTCATGTGTCTTATAATACAAAAGTATTACCTGAAATACAGAAAAATATTACTTGATACACATAAAAATATTACATATTTTCTTATAGTTTGACTCAACTTAAAACGTATCATATAATACAAAGTATTACCTAATATATAGAAAAATATTATTTAATAAACACAAAAATATTACATAAATTTTTATATTTGATACAACTCGTCTCATAAAATAGGACCCGTGAGACGGTCTCACCCAAAACTTTGCCCTAAAATTTATATTTTCTTATGTATATATTGGCTAAAAAAATATTATCTTTGTCACGTTTTGTTATTTTGGATCATATTCATTTATAAATTTGTTATCTTTGATGGAAAAATCAAATTAAGAAGATCAAAACGCAAGAAAGAAACTTCTAAAACCACCCAAAAATTTTGATGGATTTAAATCGTGAACAATACCTCAAAAAAGGCAACTAAAAATAAGAGGACCAAAATTTGTAATTAATTGAATTCACACAACTTTCTTATATTATTCCACACAAAAAAAAAAAAAATAAATAAATAAATAGCGAACTCATCGAAAGATGCCAAATAACAGCTACAACGTCTTCAGCCAAGATCTATTCAGAAATGCCAACATCACAGGACACTGAATTTCCGTACAACGTGCAACGAATTTGTAACATCAAAAAAAACATATCTCATTTAAAACGTGATGAATGTGTTTTAATTGTTCCATCTAGATGTAATGATTTATATTATAGAACGTGGTGATTAAATGCTGCAACATTTCAACATCAGTACTAGTGACTTTCGACATAACACACTAGATACTAGTAGTCTTTTGGCCAGTTAATTTCCAGTTATGAGATGTAACATTCGAACTTTAAACAACAATATCCAGCCATAAATTTTGACTATTTAAAATATTTAAATAAAACAAATTGTTTGTTGATAAGACTATTCTTATTGGTGATCACCAAATGTCACCACTTATATTAATATTTTAATAAGAGAGAGAATGAAAATGTCATGACAGTTATGACACTCATTTTGTGTACAATCTATACACGTGTCATTTTTTTATTGGTCTCGATTATTTTTTTTCGAATATAATTTAAAGTATTAATATTGAAAATAATTTTTATTTAAAAAAAATAAAAAAATATCAAAATTCATAAAAAAAATTTCTTTATAAATAGAGTCCAATATTAACATATTTACTCACCAATCCAAAATTCATTCTCATTTGTCTCACAATCTCAAGTTCTCTTTTTTCTTATTACGGATCCTAATTATTTTTCAAATTCCCAAAACTCATAATGCTCTTAAAAACGACTTGGTTGAGCATATTTGGAACAAATTTGGTATTGATAATTAAATATATAATTTGTAGTTTGATTATTGTAATTTCGATTTCGTATTTCAATTATTGTAATTTCGATTTCGTATTTCAATTATTGTAATTTCGATTTCGTATTTCAATTATTGTAATTTCTATTTCATATTTCAATTATTGTAATTTCTATTTTGTATTTCAATATTGTAATTTCGATTTTGTATTTTAATTATTGTAATTTCGATATAGTTTATTGTGAAATATAATAAAAAATATGCTCACAAAATAATATATAATTATTAAATATTGAGAAAAAATATTGAGTTGGGTTGGGTTGGTGTCACTAATAAACTATGAAAATGTTGGAATTAGGTTGGATTGTGGATTGTATAGGTGGAAGAGAGAGAAATTAATATTTTATTGTTGGGTTGGGTGAGTGTACCAATAAGAGTAGTCTAAGCATTAGGAAAAAATATTGATTCGAGTATAATTAGTGGATTATAATATCAAACGGGTCAAGGGCTGAAGTCATATATCGGACCTATAAATTAGTATAATCTAAATTCATTATTAATTTCATTTTAATCCCAATTAAACTCCACTTATTAGTTCGATAAATAATCGAATTAATCACATATTGAAATGAATTTTTTTTAATTGAGTTTAATTGTCCATGAACATTGATTATTATGTTGCAAGTATCGTTTGAATTAATCGAACTTGAATTCAGATTGGGGAGAGATTAAATAAATAAATTGATTGTTTATTTTGTTTCAATTTGACATATATAATACTAATCACGACTAGATCAATATATTTTTGGCTTAATTCACTTATATATTATTGCTAGTTCATCGATGATAAATTTTGAAGACGAAAATTTCGTTGTTCGTAACAATTTTTCCCTCATAATATGAGCAACTTTTCTTGTAGTTAGACTTGTAGTGTTATACGAAAGTCACTCACATTTATTAACATTGGTTTTCTAGAATTCCATGTAAAAGTTCCAATAAGATTGAGTGTTTGAAACGTTTCTAAAGAGTGAAAAGTTATATGACAATTTCTTCACACACACATAAAAAAAAAAAAAAGGGTTTATATGACATTTATGATATAATATGTCTAAATTCAAAAGTTGTGCATGTGTTTCAAGGTTTCAACAAAGGATCCGATTTTGTAAGATTTCTTAAGGCATGGGAAATCTTTATGTAAAAATATCACTATAGATACAAGCTTATTAAAAAACCATGTTATAAAAGTAAATCACCAAAATCATTTTCTACATATTATATTTTCATAAAGTGTATATTAAATAGCTATTACAAAAGATACTTTCACAATACAAAAATTCAAGGAGATTCTTAAGTAATTTGTGTAATTTAATACATATATAATTAATGAAATTTATATGGTAAAGTTTCACTTGCATTTTTTAAACATATAATGGGAAACGAAATTTCAAAAATTAATATGTGCCATTAGTTTGCTACAATGATCAAATTTAAAAAAGAAAACAAAAAAACTTAACAATTTCATATTAGTCAAGACAAACATTATATATGATTAATAGTTTTAACTGTGACTATAATTAGAATAGATATTCGAAATAAGGCATGCAACGATGTTAGACGTATATTTTGGTCACAAATTAGAAATTATAAAAATGGATAACTCATTTTGTAGATTCGAAATACTAATATAAATATGGAAATGTAATTGAGAGAAGCATGTCGAATAAGTCGTTCAACTTTATTATTTATAAACCGGTGAAAGTAGTCTGAAGTAATTGAATTAATCTAAATACCTCATGCACCTAGTAGAACTCTAATTAAATATAATTTTTTTGAGATAAGGCAGATATTTCAAGTTGCAAAAAAAAGAAAGAAAAAAAATTATATTCAAGAATTTTGTTTTTATATGAGACACTTGCACATCCATGTTGTATAGTATACTATACAGACTACACGCGGACACAACACAATAACGTCAACCAGTACAACCTGCGACGCTGTCGTTTCGTGGTTGTTTTATCACACGAGTTTTAAATGCCTATTCTTCCTTGCTTTTCCCTATTTACAAATAGACCACTCTCCTAATTTCCCCCAGTTCTCAATTTCCTTAAAATTACAAATCAGCCCCCGAAAATACTCCAAATTCTTTGCATCCCCAAATTTTCAGCAACACATGCTAAACAATCCGTTCGAAAACAATATATAATAGCATCACACCTTTCATTTCCACTCATTCTCAAATTCTTCAGTCTCTCCCTTTCTCTCTCTAGAATTTTTTTTTCTTGCTTGCGGCAATGGCTTTCGAAGCTTCTCTCCCATGGCTGTTGCAGACGAGCTTCAGCTTCTTCTTCTTCTTCACTCTCACAGCTCTTCTCTCTCTCTTCACGATCTTCATCTTCGTCTCGAGGCTAAAGCCATGGTGCAGCTGCGAAACCTGCCAGAGCTTCCTCACTTCCAGCTGGTCTCTGGAGTACAACAATCTCTGCGACTGGTACACCCATCTTCTATCCAAATCTCCGACGGGGACGATCCACGTCCATGTCCTGGGAAATGTCATAACAGCCAATCCAGACAACGTAGAATACATGCTCAAAACCAGGTTCCACAATTTCCCAAAAGGCAAGCACTTTTCTTCAATTTTGGGAGACCTTTTAGGGAAAGGGATATTCAATGTAGACGGCGATTTATGGAGGTTCCAACGGAAAATGGCGTCGCTTGAACTCGGAAGCCTCTCAATCCGATCGTACGCATTCGACATCGTAATCTCCGAAATCCAATCAAGGCTGTCGCCGCTGCTCTCGTCCGCCGCCGCAACGGGGGAGGCCGTCGATTTGCAGGACATTTTCCGGCGATTCTCGTTCGACAGCATCTGCAGATTCTCCTTCGGATTGGACCCTGCTTGCCTCAGCCCATCCCTTCCGGCCTGCGAATTCGCGGAGGCATTCGATCTGGCGTCAAAGCTCTCCGCCGAGAGAGCTGTCGCCACGTCGCCATTGATATGGAAGATCAAGAGGTTATTCAATTTGGGATCCGAGAAGCAGCTCAAACAGGCGATCAAATCCGTACATGAGCTCGCGGAGAAAATGATCAAGCATAAACGGAATCAATCAGGTATTTCAATCTCCTCACATGAAGATCTCCTTTCACGTTTCATGACGACCACAAACGACGACGTTTTCCTCCGCGACATCGTCACCAGCTTCCTCTTAGCCGGCAGGGACACGGTGGCCTCCGCCCTCACCAGCTTCTTCTGGCTACTCAGCCAGAACCCGAAAGTCGTCAACTTGATCCGGGAGGAATCGAGTCTGGTCATGGGCGAAGAATCCAAAAAACCGGTGAGTTTCTCGAAGCTACGGGAAATGCATTACCTGAACGCGGCGGTGCACGAGTCCATGCGGCTGTTTCCGCCGGTGCAGTTCGACTCGAAGTTCTGCGAGGAAGACGATGTTCTTGCAGATGGTACGTTTGTTTCGAAGGGTACTAGGGTTACGTACCACCCCTACGCCATGGGTAGAATGGAGCGGGTATGGGGCCCTGATTTCCGGGAGTTTGAACCGGAGAGGTGGTTGCAGAAGGGGGTTTTCAGGAAGGAAAACCCGTTTAAGTATCCGGTATTTCAGGCGGGCACTAGGGTTTGTTTGGGAAAGGATATGGCGTTGGTGGAGATGAAGACAGTGGCCTTGTCTTTGATCAGGCAGTTTGATATCCAGGTAGCTGTTCCGGGTCGTAAAGGTCCGAAATTCATGCCCGGTTTGACGGCTAGTCTTAGGGATGGCCTACCCGTCATCATCCGATTACGACAACATTAGTTCCCTATCAGTGATCTATAGTTTGTATGTAAGACAAAATTGCAGCATCATTAGGAGATCAGTTGTAGCCTTCGATCAATTTTTCCAAATACCAGATCTTTTACTTCATTTTATATTTTATAATCATGTCATCAAATCAATTAATATGTCATGTATATATATTGATGTGGTTCCGATTTACCGTTCTCCTTTTGGAGTTGAAACTCGAAACCTTGGGTCCAAAACCTGCAAAATAGACATCGGGAGGGTTCCCATCGCTGGCCTGCAAAACAGACACCGGGAGGGTTCCCATCGCTCCCGGCGATGGGACTCCGACGCTCAAGTCAGTCAGATTGCTCAAATAGATCTCTCAATGAATTATGTATTTATCATAAATTGTCTGTCTTGAAAAGTAGATATAACAAGGATATATATAGACCCCTGGAACTAGTTGCAGTAGGAAAAGGAGTCTCAGTTGTAGTTGAAGTAGGAATCCTAGTTGTAGTTGGAATAGGAGTCCTAATTTCAGTTGAAGTAAGAGTCCGTTTAGTTTGACCACATCAGTACTCCCCTCTTTCATAGTATATGTTGACATACACTAGTGGAGTTTACTAAATTTTAAAAAAAGATGTCAGTTTCCTCCATTATAAATAATTAATCACATAAGTATATCTGAAAGAAATAAACAGATATATTTATTCGAACATTTGAATGAGATGTTTCAATTTAATCAAGACATTCTGAGGGAACATATCAGTTCGCTTTATCAGTTCGACATTCCGAGGGAATATATCAATAAGACATTCGCCTTTATCAGGACATTCGTTCTTTTAGTTCGCCGGGATATTACTAAGGAATTCATCAATCAGTCTACTCCATCAGGCTATTCCCAAAGAATGTGTTGACCAGTTCGTTCGATCAGGACACTCCATGGGGATGTATCAATCAGTTCGTTTCAAGGGAATGTTGATCAGTTCGTTCGATCATGACATTTCAAAGGAGTTCGTCAATCAGTTCGTTCCTAGGAAGGTTTCGTGGATCAGTTCGGTCGATCCACCCTTCCAAGGAAAAATCAATCAGTTCATTCCTAGGAAGGTTTCGTGGATCAGTTCGGTCGATCCACAATTCCAAGAAAAAATCAATCAGTTCGTTCCTAGGAAGGTTCAATTGATCAGTTCGGTCGATCAACCCTTCCAAGGAGAAATCATTCAATTCGTTCCTAGGAAGGTTCAATTGATCAGTTCGGTCGATCAACCCTTTCAAGGAGAAATCATTCAGTTCGTTCCTAGGAAGGTTCAATTGATCAGTTCGGTCGATCAACCCTTCCAAGGAGAAATCATTCAATTCGTTCCTAGGAAGGTTCAATTGATCAGTTCGGTCGATCAACCCTTCCAAGGAGAAATCAGTTCGCTTAATCATTAAGTATAACGACAATCATATAAAATCAAACAGAACAAAAAAGACACAGTAATTTAATGTGGTTCGGCTAAATTAGCCTACGTCCACGGAGAGTAGAAATTTCTCACTTTATTAAGGTAAAAGGAAATTGAGTTTGGTTGATATTCACCATGTTTGTTATCTCAACGTCTTAACTCAAAGTTTCCCACAGACGGTGCCAATTGATGTGGTTCCGATTTACCGTTCTCTTTTTGGAGCTGAAACTCGAAACCTTGGGTCCAAAACCTGCAAAACAGACACCGGTATTTATCATAAATTGTCTGTCTTGAAAAATAGATATAACAAGGATATATATATAGACCCCTAGAACTAGTTACAGTAGGAAAATGAGTCTCAATTATAGTTGAAGTAGGAATCCTAGTTGTAGTTGGAATATGAGTCCTAATTTCAGTTGAAGTAGGAGTCCGTTTAATTTGATCACATCATATATATATATATATATATATATATTAAGTGCATGTAAAAAATACGAGATAAGGAGCTGGAAAAACAGTACTAGGTCATATATATGATGCCTAACAAACATGGGTTTAAAAAATAAAATACAATTAATGTATGCTGTGGATTTAATTTGAAATGAGTGATAAGTGTTAGGAAACCTTAATTGGACTCTTGAAACCTATTTGTTATGACTATTATGAGAAAAATGTCAAAATAATAAATAAAAAAAACAAAATTTACGTGGTTCACTAATAATATGTGAGCTACATTCATAGAAAAACTAATTTAGTTTATTATTTCTAAAAACAACTACAATACAAATTACAATGACACTAGATCAAATAAAAATATATATAATTTCTAATAGATTGAGCCCATTAAATAAATTCAAAACCAAAATTGAGTCCAACCACGTAACATAAACTAAAGAAAAGGATTCAAAACTTTCTAACAAAATTATTTTCTATAGCCGGCGGAACAAACATTAAAATTTTATTTTAATGTAGCTAGGTGCAGGCCTCAATCATATAGAAGGGTTTAAAAAATCTGATTAAATTTAATTAAACAAGTGTGATATATTTTTTTAATTAGAAAAATGTAATAAATTAATCAACCTAAAATTAATTTTTACTACACCGCCGCACATGTGATCTATTTTCCCACATTATTAAATATTGTTGCAATATTATGAACTAATTTGCATGTTACAGCTTCTAGGTGCTGTTAATCATAACTTTTGGGTTCTAATTAACATAAAATAAAAGTACGTACGTGGCAGTTATACACACCTCGAAACCTAATTAACCACTCATATGCATATAATATTATTTTATTATACTTTATTTTAGATAATGTTTAAAATTTAATAGTTGACTTGACACGTGACATGTTAATGTCGATCTAAGGAAAACATTTCTTTATTATGTTCGATTAATCAAAGAAGTACGAAAAGAAATATTTGTCAATTTTCTTGCATACTTTTTAGTGTTATTTTAAACATTAATAGGGAACAAAATTCATTTCAGGAACGGATTCTTTTTATTGGTCATTATAGTAGCATCAATGTTAATCATTCCAGAAATTAATAAAGAATGTCTTATATACAAATATAATTCAGTTCCACATAATCCCACTATCTTCAGATCTAACTTATATTTTCACAAGTTAATAATTTTTTTAATGATGAGTTATGATTTTCAAAGTGTCTTAAGAGATTTAGAATTGAAAATTGTGCAAAAACGAAAGGTGACAAAGTAGCCAACTCTTCAGATTAGGACCACTAATATTAGAAAAATAATCAGTGATGAATTACAAGAAAAGATAAAGTTAGAATTTGTTTAAAATATTATTCCAGGGACAAAACCGCCCACCACATAGTTTAGGAATTGTCGGTGGATTATGATGTTAATTCGTGTCCGTTGCATTATATTAATATTTTTCATATAGGATTATCTTATTAACAGTAGTTAAATTCTGTAAGATAAGTCAATCTATAAAAAATACTTTACAATTTATATATAAATTTTAAAAAATAAGTTTTATTTATCCATAATAATTAATAAAAATTTATCTTACGATAACTATTCATCAAACTTTCTTATAAATTTTTGTGTAAGTTTATAAACTCACATGTGAAATTTGAAGTAGCCATGTGAAGGTATAAATCTACAATTGGAATTTCGATCGCCTCTAAAATATAGGGTCACACCACGTGAAGTTTAGTACAAATTTTGATTTATTTAAAAAGATACAACCACGACAAATTAATATACGGTGATACAATCCATCTTATTAATGTTGGGCAGACATTTTGGAAGTTGGAAGAAAAAAAAAAAAATATCTAGAAATTTATTTTAAGGAGGGTGAATTTTATTTAAATTGGAAACTAAAATTTATATAATTGATAAGTTTTTAGAACATAAAGACAATCTCTTGTAAATTAGATATAAAAAGAACAATTTTTAAAATTTAAGGGGGCAACCGCACCCACCCTTAAATCTGTCCTTGATTGATTGCAAAGCATACACACTTACATAGTTCATGCAATGCACACATACACATTTTTATGTTAGAGTATGTCAAATAGCTTCTTTTTTTTTTTTTGCTATAAAACCTTTTTTTATGACTTAACTAAATAAAATCATTATTTTGTTATCTTATATTTCTATTTCTATCCATTATCAAATTCTTTTTTTATATACAGTGTTACAAATGAATCTTATCTCTAGTACTTCTATGTAGAACCTAAAGGTTATGCTTGTTTTAGATTTAAGGTGGTTTTTGCAAAATTAAATTTGGCATTTAAAAAGATTTTGTGAGTGTGAATTTTGAAAATCATGTATTTATTTGAGATTTTATAGAATATAATTATATTTAAGATGTCATTTTTCATATTGGGATTTTGCATAAAAAATATATATTTTTGTTGAAAATTTTATAAAAAATGGATGTTATTGGAGATTGTAGAATTTAACATAACTCTTTGTCCAAACATCAGGACTAAGCCCATAATTTGAATGGGTCAGGTTTAATCTAAAGATCGTTTAAAATGCCTAGATATGACGAATCACATTGTAACGAACCCAAAATTACAACCTGGGCCGATACGATTGATAAATAATTTCAGTCAGCCCAATAACCCGTAAGGACCGGGCCCATTATAACCCAACTTTGCGTCTCTTCCTCTCCCTCTCTTTTCTCTCTTAAATGTCGTAATTCAGAAAGTAGCAAAACAAAACAAAAGGTGGGAATTCCTTATCTATTAACCCTTATCCTAATTACACACAAAACACCATCAATGGCAGCTGCTGCAATGTCCGTGCATCAATTGGTGGCCAATTCGTACACTTCTCGTGCTCGCGGCGGCTTCCTGCGATCGGGAAGAGTGAATCATCGGGTTGTGCGGTGCTGCGAGACGGCTGTGGAGGTGGCAGAGAAGAGGAAAGCGGTGGTGAAGAATGGGAACGACTCGCTCGAGATATGCAGAGTGCTGAATGGGATGTGGCAGACCAGCGGCGGCTGGGGCAAAATCGACCGCGACGCCGCCGTCGAGGCCATGCTCCGGTACGCAGACGCCGGCCTCTCTACCTTCGACATGGCCGACCACTGTACGTAATTACTTCTCCCCCCTTTTGTTACAGTTGAAAATTTGACCTCTAGTTAGGGGCATAAACATGATTTTTTGATTTTGGAAGATATATGGCGGAGAATTGGTAGGGATGGCTGGGGATCCGCCCAAACGAGACGGGAATTCCCCGAAATACATCTAAGTGGTGCGGGGATGGGGATTATATTCCCTGCCCCATTGCCACTGGGGCCCCAAATTTTATAATATAAATTATTATAAAAAAAATAAATATATTTAATATATAAATCAAAAACTTAAAATCCTATTTTTCATTTTTAAATGAATTATGAAAAATGAATTATGAAATTGAAAAATGATGGAAATTCAATATTTAATTATATTTTTAATATATATAATTATATAAATTAATTTTATATATTATAAAAAATTTATTTAAAAAAATATGATGAGATGAGAAATCTCTGTGGGGCGGAGATAAAAATGAAATTTTCCCTACAAAGCTAGTGGGGGATGGGGATTGCTCCTTTGGACCCCGCCCCGGCCATCCCGTTGCGGTCCCTATACTGCACCAACCTCACCCACCACATATAGTTTCCTCATATACCCACTACTTAATATGTGTTGAATAGCCACTTTTGGAAAACATTTCTTTAATTACTTGATTAGAATAATTCTTTTGTCATCATACATTATTACCAATTTTTTTTAAATGTGTTAGAATTGGACTTTATTTCTATAATTTCTATGAAGAAGCTAAAAGACTAGCTATGACTTATCACATGGCAAAGACCCAAAAATTACTAATTAGGCTGATATGATTAATAATTAATTTCAGTCAGCCCAACAAGCCCATAGAGATCCGGCCCATTCTAACATTACTTGACGTCTCTCTCATTCCCTCCCCTCTCTCCTTCCCTCTTAAATGTTATAATTCAGAAGTAGAAAAAGAAAACAAAAGGTCGAAATACCTTATCTATTAACCGTTACCCAAACTAGACACAAAACACCATCAATGGCAGCTGATGCAATGTCCGTGCATCAGTTCACGGCCAGCTCGTACACCGGTCGCGCTCGCAGCGCCTTCCGGCGATCGGTGAGATTGAACCATCGAGTTGTCCGGTGCTGCGTGACGGCTGCTGAGGTGGCGGAGAAGCGGAAAACGGTGGTGAAGAATGGGAACGACTCACTCGAGATATGCAGAGTGCTTAATGGCATGTGGCAGACCAGCGGCGGCTGGGGAAAAATCGACCGCGACGCCGCCGTCGACGCCATGCTCCGATACTCCGACGCCGGCCTCTCCACCTTCGACATGGCTGACATATGTAAACCACGTTTTCTAACTATGTTCTGTGTGGCGCCATAGTTAATGGATGAAATCGGGTCTTAATTATCATATCTATGTTTTAATACTTCCTAATTCAGCAGTATTTGTTTAACAGATGGACCTGCAGAGGATCTTTATGGTATTTTCATTAACAGAGTACGTAGAGAGCGCCCACCAGAGTACCTGGAAAATGTGAGGGGGTAAGTTCATAATGCCAACTATTTTGGTGTTAAGAATATGATCATAAGAATTTTAGGCATAATTCTGGTGTGGGATTTTCTTCTACAATGCAGTCTAACAAAATGGGTGCCTCCACCTGTCAAGATGACTGCTAGCTTTGTTCGAGATAGCATCAATGTCTCGAGAAAGAGAATGGATGTTGCCTCGTTGGATATGCTTCAGTTTCATTGGTAATTTGGTTATAAGTTGTCTGGCTCTTCATGTTTGACTTTTTAGGTATTGATTGTTGTTATGCTTTTTATTGTTTTGCATGAACTAGGTGGGATTATTCTAATCTTGGCTACCTTGATGCGCTTAAACACCTTACAGATCTGAAAGAAGAAGGTTTGTCTGCATTTATGCATCCACTAATTGTAATAATGGAAGCCACATTTCTTACTTCAGTAATTGGTGCAGGTAAGATTAAGACAGTGGCTTTGACGAACTTCGATACGGAGAGGCTACAAAAGATCCTGGAGAATGATATTCCAGTTGTTAGCAACCAGGTAAAAGAGTATTTTCTTTGTTATATTGGATCTTCATTGTAAGTTTTGGCTTGCTTCTATAATGCTTTATGTCTTGTCTTTAGGTGCAACATTCAATTGTTGACATGCGCCCTCAACAGAGGATGGTGGAGCTCTGTCAGCTTACTGGAGTTAAACTTATCACGTCTCTCTCTCTCTATCTCTCTCTCTCTCGCACACACACATTTGTTTAATGGATGTGTTGATTTGAATGTTTGCTAGATGTTCTTCATTTTGTTCAACATGTCCAAGTTATGAACTCGGAGCAACTTGTTAAAGTTTGCTTCTTGCTTTTGCATGTTCTAATATGACTCAAATCTTTAATGTGTTTCATTAAATGAACTTGAATTGGATAGTATTGTAGTATTGTTAGATGTTAATAATCAATTTGCCATCTCAATTTCATGAAACAGGTATGGCACTCTGATGGGCGGACTATTATCCGAAAAGTTTCTTGATACCAACTTAACAATCCCTTTTGCTGGTCCTCCATTAAACACTCCTTCACTGCAAAAGTACAAAAGGGTATTTTTTCACTTTCTTGGAACCTTACATAAATGTAAAATTCATATTATGTTATAATCACCAGTCAAATACATCTTCAAATATTGCAGATGGTTGATGCTTGGGGGGGCTGGAGTCTTTTCCAGGTTTTGCTTCAGACCCTGAAAAGAGTAGCTTCGAAACACGGGGTTTCAATTCCCACCGTTGCTGTTAGATACATTCTCGATCAGGTAATCAAAAAACTCAAACTTTCCCTTCCATTCAAACATAAAGATGAATTTTCAAAATAGCCCATTTCTTTGAGTGGTGCAATGAAATAATTAGTTTACACCATTGGCAACATTGCAGCAAGCTGTTGCAGGGTCGATGGTAGGAGTTAGACTTGGTCTCTCCGAACACACTAAAGATGCCAATGCTATCTTCTCGCTCGTTCTTGATGAAGAGGACATTAACAACATAAATGAAGTTTCACAGAAAGGCAAAGATCTGATGAGAGTAATTGGCGACTGTGGAGATGAATATAGGCGTGCCTAATACTGAGTGCATGATATGGTCATGTTCTTGGATCATCTATACTTAAATCTAATGAAAGTGTTACTATTGTCCATTTATTTGACACCTTTGCACAAATCATGGTGTTTTTTCTTCTATTATGCGGAATATGATAATGGTTTAATATTGAAATTACCTTCCTCACAAACTCACTGCAATATCACACAAATGTGTTGTTTCTAACTAAACAATCATTTAATCAGAGAAGAAAGAAAGGTAGAATGAAATTCTGATAGAAACCAAAAGTATATCACAAGAAGATAATACGATAACATCAAATGTCTTCAACATTTCAACAGAAAAAATATATGCTAGAAAGGAAAAAATTAAAAAAAAAAAAAAAAAAAAAATATATATATATATATATTCTTACCATCCGTGGCAGGATTTAGTTATGGAACACAAACTGCTCGATGAAATGACTCTGATAACTAAGAATATGGGTACAACAAATACGTTAAAAATACCCGTAAAATAATACATGGATACATATTAACTTCACTTTTACAATTCTACGCAATGAAAGAAATATAAAGATAACCAATTTGCTTTTGACCTTTAGCTCTGATTCAAAAATGGAGTATTGATGATTCATGCAAAATTGGAGATGCTCTGCACAAAATCTGGATTGTGATGATGTAAAATTTATAAGCCCAACAACAGTTAAGAGGCCTTAAATTAAGCCCATATAAAAAGCCCAAGGGTAATTCCGGAAATTCATTTTAATTCGGGCTAGGTAAACCCTAACTATAAATTCGTAAACCTCAGTCATCTTATATAGCCGAATCAAGAACTGCATTTCTTCTCCGTGAAACCCTAGCGGCAGCTGCTTTATCAGTTGTACTTCGAGCTTCGTTGCCAAATCATATTCCAGGTAAAAGACCTCTTCTCTTTCTAATTTGACCTTTTTTCTTGATTGTTTGACTCTTTATAGCAATCGAACTATGTTTTCTAGGGTTTGTGAATAATTTAATTTTGTTTTCGTGAATTTCGGCAGAAATGAAGGTTATTGCGGCTTACTTGTTGGCGGTGTTGGGTGGCAACGCCAGTCCCACGGCCGGTGACTTGAAGGATATTCTTGGCTCAGGTTCAACTCTCATCTGTGCTTCGATTGTGCTTCGATTCAAGTCTGATTAATTTTTCTATTTTCTGTTTCTGAATTCAGATGTGCTTTCCTTTGTCAACAATAATTTCTTTCATTTCCGATGTTTTCCTTGTTGTTTGTTATTCAGTAATTGCGTGGGCTTTTTAATTTGACTGGGAAACATTATATGAGCTGACTTCATGTTTGAAGAATTAGATTTCTTTTTATTGATATTGATTCTTTAAAAAGATGTAATATTGGATCTTTATTTTATGTGCTGTTTGTGATTGAATTGGATATTAACTCCGGATTGTATGATATTGTTATGTTGACTTGAGAATGTGCTAACTAACCTGATTTGGGAGAGTTTATATTAGTCATATTTTATGATATAGCTTGTAGTCTTAGTTTTTAGTGGTCATCTTGTTAATTGGATCTGTTTGTGGAATAGTAATTGTACAAATGTTTTTACTTAAATGAACAATTTGATGGTAATAGTTTGGACCATAAAGGTAGAAGTACAATTATTGTTTTCATTTTTTCCCAGTTCCAGCTGACGTTTGTCCATCTACAAAGTTATTTTTGATGTTCTCTATATCGTGCTTGTATTGTGAATTAGTCATTTGAATCTTTTAATTGGAATTGTTTTAATGTTAAACTAATATTATTCTATGCAGTTGGGGCTGAGTGTGATGAGGAGAGGATTGAGTTGTTGTTGACCGAAGTTAAGGGCAAGGATATTACTGAGTTGATTGCTTCTGGTAGGGAAAAGCTGGCTTCAGTCCCTGCTGGCGGTGGTGGCGGTGCAATTGCTGTTTCTGCACCAGCTGGCGGTGCTGGTGGTGCGGCCCCTGCCGCTGCTGAGGCTAAGAAAGAGGAGAAAGTGGAAGAAAAAGAAGAGTCCGATGATGTAAGTTTCTTTTTATGGATATGTACATGTAGATATACATGTACATATCCAGTATATTTTTTCTTCTTCAAGGCAATTGTAACAAATGCTATTTTTTGCCTAATTCCTTTTTGTGTTTCTTTTGTTTCAGGACATGGGCTTCGGTCTCTTTGACTAAGAACTTGCAATGTGGGCCTGTACCCATCTAGTATTTACAACTTTCTGTTCTTCAATTTACTTTAGTAGAGAAGTTATCCTTTGTTTTATTGGATTTGGAATTTTGTTATCTAAACAAGTCGATGACAATGAAGATATAGTATTCTTGATTTTGAGTATCAATTCTGTATTATGGATTTAGTTATTTGTTCTTACCCCGTTTGCTATTGTTTATGAAGAAAAATTACATACCCTGCATGAGCTTTATCATTGTGGGTTGTTCTTTCATTTGGTGCTTGATATCCATGGAATAACTAAATATATCAAATGATTGATGAGGTTTGTTAAGCTTGAGCTCAGGTTCTGTAGCCCGCTCGAGTTTGCTAAGGATTGGTTTGACATAATCCGAGTCGAGCTTGAGTCAGTTTCGATTTGATCCGGCTTAGCTGGCTGGTCTGCACAACTTCTTTACACCATTAATCATGTGCGGTAACCAAGTTCATTCAAAGGGGTAGCTATGATAGTGAGATTGTGTGCAGATTAAGCTTGTAACATGTGGATTGACGATGTAGCACTTGCTTGTGGTTAAACAACTTTTTCATGATATCCCTTTCAAGTGCATTTGCAATTTTATATATTTTCATTTCCCAAAAAAAAAAAAAAATATAATATGTCACTGTCAAAAGAATGGATGAAAATACAATGGGCTGGGCCTTTCAAAGTATAGTTTCTATTTCATGTCCATCAAACTTGTTATTTCTCCATAAGTTTCTATTTCATGTCCATCAAACTTGTTATTTCTCCATAATTAATCTCTCTTTCTCTCTCTCTCTCATTGTGGAAAAAAAGAGTTGTAAAGATATGGTACTCCATGTGTACTTTGAGCAGAAACAAGAAAACACCATTGTAGACTTAATTAAACAAATTGCATCATTGAACATGTCAATTATAGGAAATCACAACCCTACATTTCTTCCTATCAAACACACAATCACGTGGTGGGAACATTTCTTGTCCGGTAGATTACGCCATAATTTTTGCAACGCAATTTGTGGCACAAATAATTCCCTTTGTCTCATTGCCAAATCAATCACAATTTAGAGCCACACAAATGACTTAAGACTTGCTTGTCACTTATTTAATTTTCTGTTATCCTTCTACTAACAATAACTAAAAAATGATAAAAATGTTTAACAATAACTTAAAAATGATAAAAATGTTTACTAACGAACAAAACACATATGCCCATGTATATACATACAAATGGACTATTGTATGATCAACAAGAACATCAATTCTAGCTAGACAATGACTTCGAGAAATGAGAGTAATTATCATTTCATACATACTATGAACAACAACCCATGACAGCTAGTTGAGAGTGTTCTTCTCATGCAATGGTTGTCATTGTCATTGTCATTGTCATTGTTTGCATGCACATTGTCCACATCTAATGACACCAACAAAAGGCAGCATTGACTTTCTTATAATAAACATTATTCTTGTCAATCTAAACCATATGAAAACGATGTTTCCCTGCCTCCCTATTTATTTTTTAGCCACAAAGACATAATTTCTTGATCAAGTAATTACCAACATTTCCCCCTAAAATAAACTGCCAAAATTAATCAACATGTTAAAGGTTGAGCATTATTTACACAAGTTCAAATATTTTCCAATATTTTTTCTCCTTCTACTAGTAATAGTCCACTGGAGTATCCGGACCACTTTCATCAGATATAACATCTCGAGTGAACGAAGAAGGAACAAACGGTGGAGAATTACATCTCAAGAGAGCCCAATTCACTCCCTGAAAAAATGAGTGGTGTTTGATTGCCGACGCACCCTTAGTCGAGCCCAATCTCCGTCCCGGATCCTTCACAAGAAGTTGCGATATCAAGTCCTTGATCGAGGAGGGCACGATTGGCTCCTTAGGGAACTCGAGCGCTCGTGCCACAATATTAGCCAGGGTTACCTCATGGTCCATCCCACGAAATGGTGTCACACCGTAAAATAGCTCAAAGATAAATATACCGAGAGTCCACCAGTCCACCGCACTACCATGCCCTTCGCCCGAGACTATCTCCGGGGCTAAGTACTCATGTGTCCCAACAAACGACATTGACCGGACATCAACTGGCTCAGCCACGAACTCGGGTCCCACGTTGTGGCCTATCTTCTTTTTACGCTTGCGCTTAGGGTTGAAGCACGACACAGCCGGGACAATGCAGTTGGGGAGAATGCAAGAGGTCGAGCCAAATGAAGGTGCGTCAAGGGCATACTCGCTCGGTGGAGGCGCATGTGGCGGATTCTGATTGGAAATTAACTGAGCAGGAGTAGATGTGGAATCGTCGCATCTTAGAGAGAGATCGAAATCGGTGAGCATTATATGACCATCTGATCGTACCAACACGTTTTCGGGTTTGAGATCACGATATACGATACCCATCATGTGTAGGTATTCCAAAGCTACCACAACCTCGGATGCATAGAACCTGGTTATATCATAAAAAATAACAAATTCATAACACTAATCTATACAAAACTATCAAGGAAGATTACTCAATCATTTGATTAGTTCGCATTCTGCCAAAAACACAGGGCCTTATTGTCACAGTTTGACATTGTTGTCCTAAGCATACTATACAGGATTATTACAATATTAAGGACAGATATGCTGCTCTATTATCATGTGTTAATCATATGAAGAATGGGACCAATTTGTTCCCCCATTGGTGAACTATGTTTTATGGTATGTCTAAGATACTTCAATCTTTTTTCTTTTTTTTAATAAAAAAACGAGTCTTTTAACGAATTCTACAATAAATATACATGGTTTCTTGCACATAAATATTTTGACAATTAAAGGCAAATTCACAGTTGGAACATCCATTAGAGTGATTGCTTAACCAAAAATTACCACACATTTGAATTTGCTGCAGGGCTTGTGTGGTTAATCATCAATAGTAACAAGAATTGCAATAATGCAACATATATCGAGAAGGATTTTATCTAAATTCTTGTAAAGTTGAGATTTAAAAAAAAAGAATATCACTTCATTCCCTAACCAAGAACTCTACTTGATAGCTAGTAACCAAATTTGTCTCCTTCTTCATAGCTTCACTAGCATATTAACATGGCATGATTGTCAAATAGCCATTAAGGTAGGGACCATAAATTAATTTCTCTAAAGTCTAATCCTAAGAGGGGCCTTATAAGGTTTGCATAAAATAACAAATCACAAACATCTAGAAAACATGTTAATCTTTTGATATAACTAAGAATATGTGTTTCGAATTTTCAATCAAACAAAAATAATGGTATAATGATTAAGTTAACAATGGAAACTCCAATAAGAGAAACCCAACAAATCAAGCAAAAAGATAAGACACCACATTTCATAGCCTTTTTCTGTCCTCCTTTTAAGGATCATATAATGTGAACATACATAAACAAGAAAATTCTAACACAATTATAATCTTTTTGGAGGATTTTTCAAATAGCACATCAAATAATTTATAGAAGAATCACGTGTTTAGTTACACGTTTTATAGGTCAACAATAATAGTAATAATCCAACACCAATACAATATCACCAGTTTGAGCTGGCATATTCTTTATAATATAAACCATTCAGATTCTAATTTTTTTAAAACATAATTAGATCCAACATAATTATGACTCGATCTTGTAGAAAATCATAAAATTAAAATATCTCGAAAGTAAACGATCTAGTCGATGGGCTTAGGTGGACTCGACCACGTGTGATAATAATTCCATGACCAGACTGAATCTCACACACATCAGTTTTCCAAATTTAACCTTCAGAATGGAAGCTGAGCAATGCTACAGTGCATCTCACCCCACAGTACGTTTTAGTTATCTTTTCCTAATAGAGATGACAGTGACCAATAGAAGAGGCCCCACAAGTGATGTCCACCAGCTCCTTGCCAGGTGGTGGGTCCCGCTCTGATGACACGTCACTTTCACTTTCACTATCATATTCAAACTTCACAAAAAGATTTTCAAAAATTCCTTTGCATTTTCCCCCTATCTTTTCCCTAATTAGTCCACATCACTTTATTTGAATCATTTATTTTTATAATTAAATATCATCATAAATGAGTATGCTTATCATTCAATTGATGTATATAAATTTGGAAAATTTTAAATGTTGATTTTATAGTTTCTTTCTATACATTTTTAAACCACTAATTTCAGAGTTTTTATTAAGTTTTAATCTTTTCTTATTGATGTCAGTTGGAAATTAACTTCTTACGATGGCTACTAACATGAGCACTAGTAATACGAAAAAAAAAATTGAACTATAATGTCACAATTTACTCAGGTACAATAGAATCCCTAATTTGAAAAAACATCAAAGCAACATTCGGAAATCACGTAAACAATTATCCAAAAAATAAAACTCGTAAAATTCATGATTAAAAAATGAGTACGATCTATATAAATAAATTTGAGATTTTCACATATGTTATTTTATGTCCTAAACCGTTTTGTAATACACATTAATCATCTACTCCACTTTTTGCAAGTTCATTAAATTGATGAGATGAAATCTAAAAATTATCATGGTTTATTAAGGTGTAATACTTAAAAAAATTATTAATCAGAACATTATAGTAATGCAACAGTGATTGGTGCATGGAAGCGCGACACAGACTAGTACTCACTCTGAAGAAGTAATAATAATATCACAAATGGAAGCTAAAAACGTTGATAAAAGTAAAAATAAAAAATAAAAAGCAGACCTGACGGCGGATTCCGGGAAGCGTTTACAGGGCTGTCGCTGGCGGAGGACATGGAGATCTCCGCCGGGGCAGAACTCCGTCAGCAGACACGACCATTTCGGAGACTCTACGGCGGCGTAAAGCGTCGGCAAAAATGGATGATCCAACATTTCAAGAATTTCTTTCTCTGTCCTCGCTCTCCCTTCCTTGTTCCGGCTAGCCAGCTCCTTCCGGTCCATGACCTTCGCCGCGAACAGGGCCGGCGGTTTTGGCTGCTCGACCGGCGACGGAGGGGGCGGTTTTGGCGGCTCGGCCGGCGATGGCGGGGGCGGTTTTGGCGGCTCGGTCGGGGGCGGCGGCTTGAGCTCGGCTAGGTAGACGGAACCGATGTCGCCGGCGCCAAGGCGGTGGAGGAAGCGGAGGTCGGAGAGGGAGAGGGAGGGGAAGCGGCGGATGGAGTCCCAGCAGGGGTCGCCGGAGGGGGTGGTGGAGGAATGGGGTTTGGTGGTGGTGGCGGTGGTGGTGGAGGAGGAGAAGTGGGCGGAGGAGGAGGTCCAGTCGGAGCCGGAGCTGGTGGAGCGGTGGATGTCTGTGGCGGTGGTGGTGGTTGTGGAGTTGAAACTCATGCTTTGGAGGTCGTCGGCGATGTCGTCCACCCATGGCTCCATGGCGGCGGTGGCGGAGAGCGGCGGAGGTGGAGTGTATTGGGCCGGAAAAGAAGGGTTGAGCGGCGTGGGGGTTTGTTTCTTGGGTATTGAATATTGCAGGAATTATAGAAGGATGCATTGCAGTGGGCCCTACCCCCATATATCATTTTTTTTTTAAAAAAAATTCTATAATGGGTTAGTTGTTGGAATATGGGGATGGTTTTTTAGGTGTGATTTTGAGTTTTATTAGGATAAATTTTCCATTTCTTATGTTGATTTTTTGGGAAAGTTGAGTATTTATTTGCAAGGAGAATAGATTGATTCTTTAATAGTAGAAAATGTAAAAAAATTGCTGTGTTGGTGAACAGTATAATGTTCGAACATTTTTCACTTATAGTACAGTATTAGATTATTAGTTTATTATAACATTAGGGATGGTCAAAGAATTATTATACATTTTTTTTTCTTTTGTTAGAATTTTGCATGAGTTTAGACCATTCTTATCAAAGTTTATTTGTACATATAATGATTTTTTTGATCAAGTATCTTCTCATTCATTTGAAAAATATTGATCTTTTAGATATTCTATAATACATATTTCCACAACTTTTTAAAGCAAAATTCAATTATAACTACATAAGAAAGATATTTTTTCATACAACAATTGTTACTTTATGAAGCAAATCATGTATTCTTGATTAGCATCAATCATGGGCTTTGATCTTCAAACAATATAGCACTCAATTGAGCAATCAAACCATCATCACTCCATACCTCAAAATTATATTTGCCATTATTATACTTAGATTTTAAATAATTCTCAATAGGCCCCTATTTTTCATCTAATATTTTTTTTTATTAATGTTCCCCTATGGACCGAAATTGGACATCTACCCAAATTCAAGGAACAATTATGGGTGGGACCAATTAGATTAGCTCTGCGTTCTTTGTTCATTTTCTGGACAAAGCAAGTTTTATGCCCAATTAAATACAAATTAAATTATTTGAAGAGAGTAACATAGTACTTACAATTTTATTATATATATATACACACACATTATTATTGTTGTTGTTATTATTATGATTATTATTTTATTTCAGTTCATAGCCCGAAAACTGGCATCTGCAGATTCAGTTGAATTCTTGGTATGAGAATGAGATGATGTCTCAGCAAGTTGTGCTCTAATTACTTGGCTACCTAAAATTAAATGCTCATTATTTCTCACTTTCAAATTTCAAAATTTATATCATAGTTATCTAACTTGGAAACCTAACATTGGTTTGTTTCAACCTTCTCCATACTATTTCCAAATAAAATTTGGTTAAACGGATGATACATCTATTAAAATTATACCGTGTACAAATCTACCATTAATATATATATGTATATCAATATGTACATATTTTAATAAATTATAAATTTACACTTGATGCAATTTATCTCAATATAGCATCTGAAAACAAATGAAAAAAGTTCGAACTATCATAAAATAAATTCGATATAAAGGTGTTTATCGACAATTAAATTTATAGTATACGGAATTTGAGTCCCATTGTCATTAATATTGGTTGTAATTAATTAACGTTTATTTAATGTATCCGTATATCTTTAAATGTTCCATAGTTGGGACGAGACACGTGACTGCATTAATATCCCCATTGGACTACTCACATTATTTTATTTTAATTTTTAATTATTTACTAGCATCTCTCTTTCTCTCTCGATTCTATATCATGCATAAATTCACATATTGTCTTTAAAATGGAACTAAAGAAAGAGTCTATATATATCCTACTAAATCCAAACATAAAGTTTGGTTTTTTCACATATTTGTTTATACCAAATTATTCATGGACATAAAATTTCAAGACTATTCAGTAAATCAATAATTTACTCTATTCATAACCAAGTTGGTAAGGTTTGTAGTGACGTGAGTCTTCAATATTATAGGTTCAAATCATATTATGGAGGTTTGTCTCGAACTTGTACCATATTTGACTCTCTCCTTTAAATGTGTCATTTTGACACATTTCTCGATTTACATCCTATCAAATTGATAAACCAATAATCGGATTGGAAAAGTTCTATTCATCTCACCTTGACAAAGGAATTGAAAATGAATTTTAATGTAATGTCAACAATGTATTGGCCGGGATACAAATGTTGGGCCCAAATTCTAATATGGATAAAATTGGGCTCGTCATCACCCAACTCATGAAACTAATTTATTTTTAAGTTTAAAATTGGGCTGGTCAGATATCACCCATCTCAATAAAATATTGTGAAAATAAAATAAACTAGTTTCTATTTATTTATATAATCTATTTTGTTTCTATAGCCTTATATAATCTATTTTTTTTATATAGAAAAGAGAACTAAAGGACTTCTTTTTCCCATTTATTTTCACCTCAAAAGTCGTGGCATGAAATTTTATAAAATTATAATTATCAAAACAAAAAATTCCCCAGAAAAATCAAAGGAACTAGTTCAAAGTAATGAATAAAGAAATAAATAAATAAGAGTGAGAGAGAGCTCATTGGGTGTAGAGAGCAGAGATCCGCCATTAAAATTGTACAAATAAACCTTCAAATTTCAATGAAGGCATTGTACTCCACCGCCATCTCAACTGCGCAAAACCTAGCAATTTCGCATAAGCCCTTTCTTCTCCCTCTGAAATCCCCATCGTTCCTCCAATTTCCAAAGCAAGCTTCATCCAATCACAGAAGACTATCAACAACCACAAAAACAAAGGCATCATCCATGGCTTCCACACCGTCAACAGCTTCAAACGACAACACACAGACCACCAAACCATTCTCTGTCCTCTTTGTTTGCCTCGGCAACATTTGCCGAAGCCCAGCCGCCGAAGGCGTATTCAGACACCTCGTCAACAAAAGGAACCTCCATCCCAACTTCTTCATCGATTCCGCAGGCACCATCGGTTACCACGAGGTAGAATTTTAGGTTTCTATGTTTTGATTGTGTTTTTGGGGAAATTAGGGTTTGATTAATTTTTTGAGCGCTGTAGGGCAATCAAGCAGATCCTAGAATGAGGGCAGCTTCTAAGAAGCGTGGGATCGACATCACTTCCATTTCGAGGCCAATTAAGGCGTCCGATTTCAGGGACTTCGATCTTATTCTTGCCATGGATGAACAAAACAAAGGTAGATAGATTATTGTAGAATCTGGGATTCAATTGTTAATTCCCTGTAGCCATTGATGTGTTTGTGTGTGTGAAGCGGATATACTGGGGGCATTTGAGAGGTGGAGGCACAGAGAAACATTACCAGTTGATGCTCATGAAAAGGTTACAGCTTTAACTTAGCTTATACATATTCAAGTTTCTTCGTTGAAATATACCATAATTCGATGATTCTCAGTTTACGGTGTTCTTGTTCGTTGATATGACCTTGCAGGTTCGTTTAATGTGTTCGTACTGCAAGAGGCACGACGAAACTGAAGTGCCTGATCCTTACTATGGTGGAGCACAAGGTTTTGAGAAGGTAACAAGAAAACTAAAATGACAGATGATATATAAAACAACTATCTTTTCAAAATCTTATATATATATATATATGCAAGAAGTTAAGCTCACTCTCATCACATTTCTGCAGGTCTTGGATTTACTTGAAGATGCTTGTGAGTCACTACTGGAAAGTATCATCTCAGAGAAGTTCTAATGTGTTGAGCCTGCAACAAGATATACTTCAAATCGAACCTATGTTTTTGTACCAGAATCTTCTTGTTCTTCCTTGAATGTAATGCCTTTTGGAGTTGCAATTAATGGGAAAGATTATCTTGATACATTTTCTTGGTTTATTTAAAAGCAAAATCACAAGGCTTTGATGAATCTTAAACAAATATTCATTCAGCTTCACTCATAAGAGCAAACCAAAAACAAAAGACAATCAAATGTCATCGATCAAAGACAGATTCAGAAATTATTAGCATTCAAGATGCAGATACTTGGAAGAAAAAAAGATCGTTCATAAACGGAAGACGCCTTCTCATTCCTTCTTCCCGATCCCATTAGACATTTTATAGATTCCTGTCCCCTGGAGAAATATCGTAAATAACCATTAGTTTCAAACTTATCTATGTCTAAGAAAGTATGACACTACTAAAAAAGGGACTGGAAAAGTAGTACTTACAATTAGAAAGAGAGAAGAACCAGCCAAAGCCAGAGGAATGGCAACTGATGTGATCAAATCGAATCGTCCTTTCAAATATGTGTGCTTATGAATGCTCTGGAAAAACTTCTGCTTTTCGGCGAGCTTCTCTCTTGGCCTAAAGGGTTGTTCAACAGAAGACATCCTGCATCATTTGTATTCTATTCTAAGTCAACAAGTTTGCAAGATTATATGAAGAGGGAAACATTTACCCCGAAGCTGAGTTTCATGGAGACAACAAACTAGACATTCAAGTACCCCATCCAATGGCACGAAAGTTTAGTATTAAGAGTTTGTTCTATGACTAAATACTATCAAAAGCTCAATTCCCTGTCCACATGCTCTACACATCCTTTTTATTCTATTATGATAACAAATTTGCAATATTTATACTAAGATAGAATTTTAAAAGCTACTGAATAGTGAATTTCATGTAGAACAGTGATTATACTCTCCACGAGCAGCAGAAAAGCTTAGTGCTAAAATTTCTGAACTCTTTGTTCCATTTAACATATCCAAATAAATATAATCAAGATCAACTATCGTTCACACAACACAAGCTCCAAACACCTTCACATACTACAAGCTAGAGATTTGAAACAGCTAATCGAATCTTTCGTGATGACATAACAACAGCAAATACATTTATTAAGATGAACTTCGTAAAAACAAAGTAAACCTAAATTTGCATCAAGAATCATAAGTTAATCATCCAGACCACAAGAAACCTTCGATCAAACAGTTAATCAAAATCTGAGTCATTCCAAACAATAATTTAGTAATTAAAAGTTCGAAACTATTTTTTCCGTACATTTAATTTAATTTTGAATTGTATTGACACTGATTTTGTTTCATGTATTATCCTTCCTATTTAAAAACCTAGATTTGCCACCGTTTAAGAAACATATGGATACACTTGAATTACTAGAGGTTAAACATGTAAATAAATGTTTATAACTGCAGAAAACAGTTGACTAAGAATTCTTTTACCCCAAAAATTTTGTTTCTCAAGCTAAAATCTTCTCATAATACACAGAATAATGTCATTAAAAATAAATTAAACAGAAGAATCGAAATATTCTAACTCAAAATGGATAGATCCAGTCTAATAACTCAATTACACAAATCAAAAACCAAAAAGGAAAGAAAAAAAAAACTGAATTACATCAACCCTAGATGTAAAAAATCGGCAGCGATAAGGAAAAAAAGCATACAATATAAATCGCAGAAAGAAGCACATACCTGATTAGAACCGTTGAAAATCGCTGTGTGAACAAAATTAGAGAGCGAAACGAAATGAACAAAATCCAGAAGATAGCTGGAAAATTCGAGAATAAAAATTCGTCCCTTTTCAAGCTCTCAAATTATATTGGGTTGTTGAATGGGATAAATAACAGCCCATTGGGCTGAAATAATGATTGGGCCTGATCAGGTATAAGTTTTGGGTTTATGAGAGTCCCAACATTATTTTCATGATGCTACGATTATTTTTGTTTTGTTTTTAAATTATATCTATATACTTTTATTTATAAACATAGAATTGTATTCAAATTAGGCTTCTATAAACTAAAGTGTGGTTCTAAAATAAAAGACTCAATATTCTTAAATACAAGTATAAATACATACAAATATATATATATATATATATATATATATATATATATATTTTGCCGTGTTTCAATTCTGTATTCTTCTTATTAATGCATGTCACATAACAATTTAAAACTTATATGTGATGTTGATGCATAAATAAAGTATATCATTGCAATGGAGTAAGTAATAAAATA
Organism: Scutellaria barbata; assembly: GCA_028654395.1. Taxonomy (NCBI): domain Eukaryota; kingdom Viridiplantae; phylum Streptophyta; class Magnoliopsida; order Lamiales; family Lamiaceae; genus Scutellaria; species Scutellaria barbata. The sequence goes on along the minus strand of CM053653.1, from coordinate 935,833 downwards.
TCAAGCTTACCACGAGCCTTGTAGCTCAAGTGGTATCCCACCTTTATAAAGGTGCTGATTGTAATGACTAGGGTTCGAACCCGGGTCACGCAAGTTTTCTTGTTCTCATTGATCCCCTCCCTTCCACTCCCCAAACCTATTAAAAAAAAAAAGTAATAAAATATCAAGCTTATAATTTTCAATTATGACTTAAGAGAGAGTGATTGGAGATTGAAATTTCTTCCATATTTAGCCCCTTTTATTTGATTTTTTCTTTAGATAAGTCTGAATGTAGGATAATTTTTATTGTAGTGATGACTTTTGGCCCTCTAGAAATAGATTCATCTTTTGGTGTTCGTAAATGTCAATATTTTTTTTTTTTGTCCACAACAGCATAGAAAATTAAAATGCATTTTTCTATGTAATAGTATGATAATGAGTGTTTGTACTTGTTATCAAAGTGGCATGCATATAGTGCATAATTCAATCATGTCAAACTTTTGTTTTTTTCTCTAGTACAAATATCTAAATTATGTTTGAGATTCTCTCTAATACGATTTTCAGGTTAATTAAGAGAAATAATAATATTCGGAAAAGAAGAAAAAAAAAAAAGAATACTGGGAAAATATTTTGGAAATAAATATGATTTTATTTTTGTTTGATGTGGTTCATTAATTGATTATCTTGTAACTTTATTATTCTTTATCTAAGGATATTTTTAGAGCTATATAGAATTAAATAAGTTTTCAAAGGATCTTTATAGAATATTTGGTCTTTTAAAGATCTATATATATAACAAAGTTATTCTTTGAATAGTTTAATATAGGCCACCTTAAATCTTATCATGAAAAAAGTTTCAGGGTTTTTAATTTGGTCAAATATGGTGAACCCCCCAAACCCCCTTTCTCCGAATGAAAATTAAAAATATTCAACTTAGTTTTAATGTTTTGAATTCGGTATAAATCATTTATTTCATCTTTTATTTTATTGATTAATTTACTACACATCACATATAAAAATATTTTAAGGGAAATAATTAGTACTTATTACAAATCAATTGGTGGTTCTTTTGTAAAAGGTCTTCCTGAAAAGTTTCTAAAAGTTATTACTATAACATAAAGTTAAAATTATGTGACTTGAATTTTTATATGTTTTTATCCTATAATTAATAACCTTCATTGTTGCTAATCATCTTACCACGAATACTTTTTCTTTGTAGTGGAAATTGAATTGATATCAACCATTTATGTTTAAATTTCTAACCCACTTACAAAAAGTCTGAACCCATTATAAATAGCTGTGGAATTTGTGTTCTCTATCGTTTGCATGTCTCATGACATGTCGTTTATCTAAATAATTCAATATATATTTTACGAGTCATGTCATGTTCATATTGCAGTCTTAAGTTGTTCTAAGAAGTCAAAATTCCCACCTCTATAATTATAAACGAAAATCAAAATTTTCTCAAATAAAATTTATAGTTTATTTTACACATATTAAAAAAATATTTAATTTCATTAATAATAAGTTTGAATAATTATTTTAATTAGCTCACCTTTAATTTTTGTTTTTCCTTTTTTTAATATTTTTCTTTAATTTTTTATAAATTATAAATTTTTTCCACAGAATTTCCATATTAGAAGTCTACCATGTGTTATTGCAAAAAAAAATAATTAAAATTCATATATTATTTACTAATGTGTTTTATCAACATAATTAAATTGATATCATTAAATAGTCACATTAATTTGTTTTAAAACTCTATTTATCATAGTTTTAATTTGTAAAATTAAAATAAAATTAATATGAAAATTTGTTTGTTTGAATATGATATACGTAGTCATACTTATATATATATATTTATCGGTGGATATATTAAGAGTTAACGGTATTTTAGTTTTTTTTCATATATATATATATATATATTCTAAGGTTTAGTCATATCTGTGGAGTGATTTCTACCTCACACCACTTTTTATTAATAGTTGAATTTGAATATCAAAAATTTAGTGAGAAATTACCAGACTTAGTAAATAATTGGAGAAGTTTGGCATCACTTGGGAGTTTCATCCAGCCAGCCATCACCACTTTCTTGACACATATTATAATCAGATTTTTTTTTTTTTGAGAATATTGGTTGGTGTGTGCAGTGTATATATACGGGCTTTAAAAAATTATAATGAGCTTAATTAAAAAAAAGAGTAATTTATATACTTTAATTGATATAATAACCTATTAAAAAAGGGAGTTTGTTTTAACTTTTAATCAAATTGATACTTACTTTTTGTCACCAAATAAGGAAATTAATTAGAAAGAAGACAAGAGTAATAATTAGAACCTGAAACTACTTTTAGCAGTCTTCACCAGATGAAGCCAGACAAAACCTTAATTAAAGAAAATTAAACACATTTAACTGATATTTATTTTTGTACGAAAATATAATATAATATAAAATTTCTCCAAAAAAAGTATAATAATCAATCCCAAACTAAAATCTATATATGCAGCTATTACGTGTGCACCAGCCAGTCAAAAGTTGCATAAATTTTAAATGCTCATCCAAGTTTTTATTTTTATATTAAAAATATTATATGATTTGATTTCATACTAATAAATAATTAAACATACACTCGAACAATCAAGACAAGCACAAATCTTAAATAATTACGAGAGACAATAAACTCGTGGTTCACATGATAATTAGCACCACAAAAATAATTAATCTAAACCGCGTTTTTTAGAGAATAAATAATTGATTACAAAAGGCGAAATATTAGCATCCATCTAGAAGGTGAATATAATTAAATCACCAAATAATTCTTAATATTAAATCTATACATGTCCAATCATCTATAATAAACTTCTCTTCCACACAAAAAAATTATAAGTCCATTTTGAGATATAATTTCAAGGGATAGGATCTTTCTATCTATAACTAAAATTCATTTTTATAATTTAATTTTTATTTTGTGGATGAATTTGTCATAGGAAATATTTATGAGACAATCTCCTAAAAGTCTCTTTCTTCTAACCTCAAAATCTTTGAAATTAAGCATTATTTTTTAAATATTTTGACTTTGCCAAGCATAAATGAATCAGATGTCAAATGCAGTCAATTTATGTTTTTTGACGACTTTTGAAGTATACTGATGATGACCATGTCTTGGCCTCACATATTAATAGCTGGTATTATCACAAAATTCTTTTTTTTAATCAAAGAAATTAAAATAACTTTACTAAAAGAATACACGATTTTGATTGATATTTTCCAGTCAATTTTTTTTCGGAGTTGCGTTTGTACCGATACATATCATATATATAAAGACTAAAATGATTATATATATGTAGAAGTATGAAATTCTTTTTCTATATAATTAGCTTAGCAAGCTAATTTTAATTGGTGTATAGAAAATTTGTAATAAACACCAATTTCGGAATTATTTTAATTACTAATGCGATTCGCATTTTGTTAACACTTAATTTGAAAGCAATTCCACATCTTTATATATTAATGAGTATGCTAAGTATCCATTAGCTGACGTCACTAAAGTATTTAGTCATTCCTCTCTAGAGGGTTTTGAACAATTCTAAGATAAAAAAGATGAAAAATTAAATTAACAACTTAAAGGTGACATTATTGATCAAGTCGTTAAATACCCATCCACTTATTTCATTAACAAAAAGATAAAAACAGACAATAATTGTGTAAGAGACCATTTTGCCCTTGTATGATCTCTTAAGTATAAACAAAAGAAAAACGAGGTTCTTCAACAGAAATTTAGGTACTGGTCAGCAAAACACACCCCCCACCCCCACCTCAACTTTCTAGTCAAACTCTAACAGCCACTTTACCTTAATCTAATCCCAAAATTACCATTTAATCCCTCCAAAACAACACTTCAACCTATTTTACATGCATGTCGGAACCTCTTTTTTGTGGCCTAATTTTGACCATCCACCCCACCAAACTCATAGCATAGCATGTAAGAATGTTTGCATATATGATATATGTACATATATATATATACACACTCACAACCCTCTCCAATAAAATATCTGCCTTTTCTCAGTTTCAACACATCCTAGAGAGAGAAAGACACTCTGCATGAACCCATAATCCTCTCATTCTCCACCAGAGTGTGAAACCACGACTCCAACAACCAACCACCCATGGCGGCGGCGCTGGTGGGGGACGACCTGTCCCGGAGCATGAGCAGCAAGCGGAGCTGGCGGTCCCAGAGCATCAGAGAGGTCTGGCAGGGCCCCGCCGACGTCTTCTCCCGGAACAGCACGCGGCGGCAGGCGGCGGACGAGGAGGAGGAGCTCAAATGGGCCGCCATAGAGCGGCTGCCGACGTACGACCGCCTGAGGAAGGGCGTGCTGCAGCAGGTCATGAGCAATGGCAAGGTGGTCCACTCCGAGGTCGACGTGGCCCACCTCGGCTCCCAGGACAAGAAGCAGCTGATGGAGAGCATTCTTAAAGTCGTCGAAGATGATAACGAGAAGTTCTTGCAGAGACTCAGGAACAGAACTGATAGGGTGGGGATTGAGATTCCCAAGATTGAGGTGAGATACCAGAATCTGTGTATACAAGGAGATGCTTATGTTGGGACAAGGGCTCTTCCTACTTTGATCAACTCGACGATGAATACATTGGAGGTGTGTTTTCTTGATTTTCTTGAAATCGGCTTTGTTATTATTTTACAAACCTCTACTATGATTTTGTAAATTCTAGCCAAAAACCGGTTTGCATGCGTAGCTGAAAGATATTTTTGTCATTTTCTCTTTGATTAACTGATTCAGGCCAAAATCGACATTAACTCTAATTCTTTTCGCTTTCCTAAAATCATCAACAAATTCAGAACATTTATTTGTTTCTTTGCTGTTGAAAAAAACTTGATGCAACACTAAATTTTCCAATATTTTAAAAGATAAAATGATAAAAATATCCTCAAACTACAAATCACATATGTATTTTTTGGCCTGGAATTTCAGTCGGAATGTGCAAAATTGAAGAAAAGCAAATAGTACAAGTTGCCATCGGAGAAAAAAATTGATTTAGGTTGCAAAGTAAAAAAACAAGTATAATATATATTGGAAAACGATATTAACCCTGGTTAAAAATGTGATCTTGATGTGTAGTTAATAAGGTGTTGATCGATGAGTCTGGTTTCTTGCAGGCTGTTATAGGAAAGATTGGTCTCTCTCCATCGAAGAAGAGGGTGGTTAAGATACTTCAAAATGTCAGTGGGATTGTTAGACCATCAAGGTTTGTTTGCTAGCTCTTAAATCCAACAAATTTGAATGTCTTAAATAGTGAGAAATTTAATGTTTTGGTTTAAAACTGTGTGCTATTTGTTTCAGGATGACACTTCTTCTTGGCCCACCTGGTTCAGGAAAAACAACACTGCTAAAAGCACTTGCAGCAAAGCCTGATGATGATATGAAGGTATGTTTTGTTTTTTTCCTATCATCATTCTGAGAATCATATTAATATAGGTTGAGTATAATGTTCAAATCTGATCGAGTATATGAATTTCAGGTGGAAGGAAAAGTCACTTATTGTGGGCATGAATTCAACGAATTTGTACCTCAAAGAACGTGTGCTTATATTAGCCAGCATGATCTTCACCATGGTGAAATGACGGTCCGTGAAACACTTGATTTCTCCGGCAGATGCTTGGGAGTTGGTACGAGGTATGACATGCTTGTAGAGCTGTCAAGAAGAGAGAAAGAAGCTGGCATCAAACCTGATCCTGAGATTGATGCATTCATGAAAGCCACTGCTTTGGTGGGACAAGAAACCAGCTTGATCACAGATTATGTTCTCAAGGTCTGTTTTTACATTAGTTTTGTACGACTTTTTCCTCCATATTGACAAATGACAAACCTGGCAATAACATGTATGTATGTATGTCTGTGATTCTTAAACAGATTCTTGGATTGGATATCTGTGCTGATATTATGGTGGGAGATGATATGAGGAGGGGCATTTCTGGTGGACAGAAAAAGCGCGTCACAACTGGTAAAAATCCAATCTTGAAGATTATTACATCATCGCATGGTTGTTGTGTATTAACATAATTAACAGAGGATGATGATATGCAGGGGAAATGTTGGTGGGACCTGCAAAGGCATTCTTCATGGATGAGATATCAACAGGGCTAGACAGCTCAACCACCTTCCAGATAATCAAGTTCATGAGACAAATGGTTCACATCAATGACATAACCATGGTCATCTCTCTCCTGCAACCTGCCCCGGAGACCTTCAATCTTTTTGATGATGTCATCCTTCTGTCAGACGGGGAGGTGGTCTATCAAGGCCCACGAGAGAACGTTCTTGAATTCTTCGAGTACATGGGGTTCAGATGCCCAGAGAGAAAAGGGGTTGCAGATTTCTTGCAAGAGGTCACTTCAAAGAAGGATCAAGAACAGTACTGGTGTAAGAAGAACCAAGCTTATGTGTATGTCTCAGTCCATGAATTCTCACAGGCTTTCAACACATTCCACATAGGCCAAAAGCTCGTGGAAGAGCTTAGAGTCCCATATGATAAGTCTTCAACTCATCCAGCTGCTTTGGTGAAGGAGAAATATGGTATTTCAAACTGGGAGCTTTTCAGGGCCTGCTTTTCTAGAGAATGGCTTTTGATGAAACGCGCATCCTTCATTTACATCTTTAAGACCACACAGATAACTATAATGGCGATTATAGCCTTCACGGTGTTCCTTAGGACAGAGATGAGTACTGGGAGAATCGAAGATGCTTCCAAGTTTTGGGGGGCTTTGTTTTTTAGTCTCATCAATGTTATGTTCAATGGGATGCAAGAACTCGCAATGACAGTTTTTAGGCTGCCTGTATTTTTCAAGCAAAGGGATTGCTTGTTCTACCCTGCCTGGGCCTTTGCATTGCCTATTTGGGTTCTTCGTATTCCTATATCCGTTGTGGAATCTGCATTGTGGATTGGGTTTACTTATTACACCATTGGATTTGCACCTTCTCCTATTAGGTATGTTCAAGCTCATGGATGTTTAACAAGAATGAGAAGTGTAGATGAAACTAGTAGATGAAGTTTCTTGATCTGTTATACATCTTTTCAGGTTCTTTAAACAGCTGTTGGCATTCGTTGGAGTGCATCAAATGGCTCTCTCTCTGTTCCGTTTCATAGCATCTGTTGGAAGAACTCAAGTCGTTGCTAACACACTTGGTACCTTCTCCTTGCTGCTGGTCTTCGTGCTAGGAGGCTTTATCGTTGCAAAAGGTTAATAACTCACTATCTCATAGATTGTTATAAACCTTTGTTCTTACACAAACTCTTGTCTGATTGAATGTTTGTTTCACAGATGATATTGAAGATTGGATGATATGGGGGTACTATATTTCTCCTATGATGTATGGACAAAATGCTATAGCCATTAATGAGTTCCTTTCTGAGAGATGGAGTGCAGTAAGTTGCCATGATCATTACTTTGAAAATTCTATGTCTTAAAAGCCTCAATTAGTGTACTAATGGAGGTGTTGTTTTACTTTGACTCAGCCTACAACTGGCTCTGAGCCAACAGTTGGAAAGACTCTTCTTAGAGACAGAGGTTTATTCACTACTGAGACTTGGTACTGGATATGCATCATGGCTCTTTTCGCCTTCTCTCTTCTTTTCAACGTGCTCTTCGTTGCTGCTTTAACATTCTTAAACCGTAAGCAAATTACTCATATCTTAGCATTTTTGCAGAAGAAAACATGATTTAGTGAGTATGTTAACCGTGTTGTGTGCTTGATTTCAGCCCTGGGTGATAACAAAGCCATCATATCTGATGAAAATGAGGAAAACAAGAAAAGGAGAAGAATAACATCACATGGTGAAGGTGTGTGGTTTCTTTCAATAGAGAGTATATCTAAATGGCCATATAGTGAACAAACTCATGAGATTCTTGATTATTACAGGTGTTCAAATGGCTGCAAGAAATGGTGGTGAAGTAGCTCAAGAACAAAGAAGAGGAATGGTTTTGCCTTTTGAACCACTTTCTCTTGCTTTCAACCATGTCAATTACTATGTTGATATGCCTTCTGTAAGTCTCTCTCTCTCTCTCTCTCTCTCTCTCTCTCTCTCCCTAACTATGATAGTTTCTAACATGAGAAAGTGTTAATGTTTTTCAGGAAATGAAGACTCAAGGTGTGAATGAAGAAAGATTACAGTTACTAAGAGATGTCAGTGGGGCTTTCAGACCAGGTGTTCTCACAGCTTTAGTAGGTGTAAGTGGAGCTGGAAAGACGACGTTGATGGACGTCTTAGCTGGCAGAAAAACGGGAGGCTACATCGAAGGAAACATAACCGTTGCAGGCTATCCAAAGAACCAAGCAACCTTTGCTCGAGTCAGTGGCTACTGTGAACAAAACGACATCCATTCACCATACGTCACTGTCTACGAGTCCCTCCTTTACTCAGCATGGCTTCGTCTCGCTGCTGATGTCAACACCGAAACAAGAAAGGCAAGCAACCAATCCCATCATCATCATCATCATCTCAAACAACAACTCTGATCCAACAAAATCTCATTTTTTTCTTGTCTGAATTTCAGATGTTTGTGGAGGAGGTGATGGACTTGGTTGAGCTCAATCCATTAAGAAACGCACTCGTTGGACTACCTGGTGTGGATGGTCTTTCAACAGAACAGAGAAAGAGGCTCACCATAGCTGTTGAGCTGGTGGCTAACCCTTCCATAATCTTCATGGATGAGCCCACATCCGGGCTTGATGCTCGAGCAGCTGCCATTGTTATGAGGACGGTGAGGAACACGGTGGACACTGGTAGAACCGTTGTCTGCACCATTCATCAACCTAGTATCGACATTTTTGAAGCCTTTGATGAGGTATAATATATAAACCTCTAAAACCATTCTTCACTATCAGTGCATTTGGTAATGAAACTGACAGTGATTCTTGCTTTTATAGCTGCTGTTGATGAAGAGAGGAGGACAGGTGATCTACGTGGGACCCCTCGGTCGCCAGTCCCACAAACTTGTAGAGTATTTTGAGGTTAGATTTTGCTCTAAAAAATCAACAGAATTATTTATAAAAATCTAAATATATAAGCCTAAGTTGTTCGAACATACAGAGTGTACAAGGGGTTGCTAAAATCAAAGAGGGAAATAATCCGGCTACATGGATGTTGGACGTTACCTCATCTGCTGCTGAAGCTCAACTGGATGTCGATTTTGCTGAAATTTACGCCAACTCTGGCCTATACCGGTATGTGAAAAATGAGGCTACACCCTTCTAAAAACACTACATTTTGAGGCCTTGATTCATTTCTTGATCAATTTTTTCTCTAAATTCTTTTAGGAGGAATCAAGAACTGATAAAGGAGCTAAGCACACCGGCTCCAGGCTCTCACGACTTACACTTTCCGACTCAGTATTCTCAGCCATTCTTGATTCAATGCAAGGCTTGCTTTTGGAAGCAACACTGGTCATATTGGAGAAATTCTCAGTACAACGCTATTCGTTTCTTCACAACTGTGGTTATAGGCGCTATGTTTGGCGTTATCTTCTGGCAAAAGGGTGATCAAATGTAAGCCTGAAACTGCGTTATAAAAATGTTGTTAGAGTCAGTTATATATAGTCACTTGACAATACTAATGAAAAATGGTGTTTAACAGATTTAGGCAACAAGACTTGCTTAATCTGCTGGGAGCAACATATTCTGCTGTCCTGTTCTTGGGGGCTGCTAACGCGTCAGCTGTCCAATCTGTTGTCGCCATTGAAAGAACTGTTTTCTACCGCGAAAGGGCTGCAGGGATGTACTCCGAGTTACCATACGCCTTTGCACAGGTGAAAAGAACCCTCAACTTCAGTCACACATTAGAACTATCTTTAGTGAAGTTCTCGTTTTACTTAGTTTGTGTTGTCTGTTTCTTAGGTGGCAATAGAGACGATCTACGTGGCAATTCAAACGTTTGTATACTCTCTACTTCTATACTCCATGATTGGATACCATTGGACAGGGGTGAAATTCTTCTACTTCTACTACTTCATCTTCATGTGCTTCACATACTTCTCAATGTATGGAATGATGGTTGTGGCATTGACACCTGGCTACCAAATAGCCGCCATTGTCATGTCCTTCTTCCTCAGCTTCTGGAACTTGTTCTCCGGCTTCCTCGTCCCTCGTCCAGTAAGTACACGTGGCATTCTTACAAGATTACAAAACATGAGTATAATAATGTGATTCTTGTCTCACTGTGTGTGTGTGTGTTTTTGTAGCTTATTCCAATCTGGTGGAGGTGGTACTACTGGGCTTCACCAGTTGCTTGGACAATCTACGGAATCTTCACGTCCCAAATAGGCGATCAAACGGGGAATCTTGAGCTTACTGGTGGAACTGGAACACTGAGGGTGAAGGATTTCTTGAAGGATTATTTGGGATATGATCATGACTTTTTGATAGTGGTGGTGTTTGCTCATGTTGGTTGGGTTCTTCTCTTCTTCTTTGTTTTTGCATATGGCATCAAGTTCCTTAACTTCCAGAGAAGATAGAGAATTCTGCAGAGATTGGTTTAGGATGTTTGAGTTTTAAGTGTATACTATGTAGTCAAACTAGCTTGTAAGAAAAAACTCTTGTTTCTTTTTATTTTTCCTATTCAATTTTTGGTGTATTACTTTGTTTTTAAAGCTCTACTATAAATATTCACTCTCATTATTTGAATTATTCAAAGTCGAATATATCTACTCTGCTGCTGTAACTTTTTTACGAGTCTCTCTGTGTGTGTCATGTTTAAGTTACTTGAAGCAAAAATGCATATTTTTTCCTATTTATTTTTAAGGAGTGAGAAAATGTCTGAAAATATCTTAAAGAGTTTGAGATAAAATAAGTTTTTTGATCCTCTAATTTTATTTTATTAAAACTTTCATCCTTTTATTTTTTTATTTTTAATCTTCTATGTTTAAAAAATATTTTTTTTTTGTTTTCTAACCTACTATAACAGGTAATTATTTTTTCATTTTAATTTGATTTTAACATTATTTTTTAATTGAGATAACACTATTTTTTTTAAATTATAAATTTGTATTCTTCCTCTCACATGTCTAAATTAATATTAATAAAAAATTTTATTTTCATCTTGATATGTGGTTAGAGTCTCACATGTCTAAATTAATATTAATAAAAAAATTTATTTTCATCTTGATATGTGGTTAGAGTTTTGTTGTTAATTATTAAGGGGAAATAGATCAAATTGCCACAATTGATATAACAATGTATGTTTTGTACCCTAAAAAATATAACCATGTATCTTTTCTACCCCTTTTGTACTTTGTGATTGAATTGGTCCCACTTCTATGACATGAAATGACATTACAAGTCACACCAACCCAAAAATTAATCACATGAGGGTAAAGTATTTTTGGCATGTTGTGATATTTACTCTCCAACTACCAAAAAATTACAATAGCCGTTGACTCACCTTTTTTGAAAAAAAAAGCATTGTTTCTTCCTCCCCCAACCTCAAGCATAAACAGCATTTTTGAAGAAGAAGCTTGGAGAATTTGGAGTTCAAAATTCAGCTCATTTTGGTGAAGATTTGCACACGGCAATTTGACCAATTTACAGGTTAGTACACGGCCATTTTTGTGAATGATATTTTGTCCCCAAGTTTTGCAATTTATGAATTAAATGAGGGCTGCATTTGTGTTGTAATTTTGTGCGATTTTTGTCCTGAATTAAGGCTGCAATTTATGAATGAAAATGTAGTTTATAGTTTAGGGTTTTGTGATGAATTAGGGCTGCAATTGTGTTATAATTTTGTGCAATTTTTGTGATGAATTAGGGTTGCAATTGTGTTATATTTTTGTGCAATTATGGTGATGAATTAGGGCTGCAATTGTGTTATATTGTTGTGCATTTTTTGTGATGAATTAGGGTTTTGTTTATAGTTTAGGGTTAATTGCCAAGTAGTTTGATAATTAGGGTTTAGGGTTTAGGGCTGAATAAATCGTAATTAGTCCTAGAATGTGAAATTATATGGTTGAAAATGAGAAATTAGGGCTAAACGGCAATTTAGCCAAAAAAAATAGGGCTAAACGGCTATTATGGTTAATAGCTGTTTAGCCCTATTTTTTTTGCTAAATAACCGTTTAACCCTAAAATAGGGTTTTATCGCCAAAAAACCCCGTTTTAGGGTTAAACGGCTATTTAGCAAAAAAAATAGGGCTAAACGGCTATTATGGTTAATAGCCGTTTAGCCCTATTTTTTTTGGCTAAAACAGGGTTTTTTGGCGATAAAACCCTATTTTAGGGTTAAACGGCTATTTAGCCAAAAAAAAATAGGGCTAAACGGCTATTATGGTTAATAGCCGTTTAGCCCTATTTTTTTTTGGCTAAATAGCCGTTTAACCCTAAAGCAGGGTTTTTTGGCGATAAAACCCTGTTTTAGGGTTAAACGGCCAAAAAAGGGGATCCATTTTTTTTTGGTATTGTAACACCATTTGTGATTAATAAGTAATGTTGTATTTGTGTACGTTTGTTGTAGATGGCTTTTTGAGTGGGTTCGTGAACGTTGTCAGGGTACGTTAGCCTACATTAACGGGTATACTCGTTTGAGTATACTAGCTGATATCAGACGTGCTTTGGGAGAGCACGGGGGAGAGTGTGTTGCGGATTTCGGACGGACATATTTTGGCCATTTTCTACGATGGGAGACCTCGGCTGAGACATGCAAGTCGTTTCTTCATGTTCTCATGTCGAGGGAAATAAGTGGACTGACCACCCCCGATGATGAGAGATGGTTTGCAATTGGAGAGGAGTATCACCTTTGTAAGTTTTCGAGGAGAGAGTTTGCTCTTGTCACCGGTTTGAGGTTTGGCGACTCCGATTTCAGCCCGGCTGCGGATCACCGTCCGCCAAGAAATGGCGTGTACTACAGAGTGCATGCCGAGACCGCACACGTGACGCTGCAACAACTCCTATATAGATTTCAGGGAGGGGAGTTCCGTGGGAGCATGGATGATACGGTGAAGATCTCGAAGATCCTACTCGTTTACTACATCTTACTTGGGGTCGACTGCAAAAAATGCTCTGTGGATATGTGGGTGTGGGCTTTGGTCGAGCAGGAAGAGCGTTGGGAGTCATTTCCATGGGGCAAGCTTTCTTTCCAGACGTTGCTTAAGTATATGGACCTAGTGCCAAAGGTTATTCTGGTCCCGGCCAACATCAATAGAACCCCCGCGTATCATTTCTATGGATTTTCGGTTGCTCTACTGGTAAGTATAATTAATTTGAACATTCTGTTACTCTTTTCGGTCGTTTTAAATTATGTTATTACAGTGCTTTGCTCACACATACCGTAAATTTGTTCACTGTGAAGATATGGGCGTACGAGGCCATCCCTGTATCGTCCACTGTGGCTGGCCGGCGATTGGATACTGGACTGCACATTCCGAGGTGCTTGAAGTGGTCTACGGCGAAGTCTGTAGTGGACGTCACTGATGTTTTATCCGGCGAGGTAATTCTATTACTTTTTTCAGTCTTGCTGCCGAAACTGCATACGGTTAATTTTTGCTCCGAAATTGATGTTTCAGACTTTTTATGTAGGTTGACGACGTCGAGTCCCTCATTCCGACTGCCGAGGACATTTGTCAGCCGTATTGGCAGAATATTGATCGCTCGTTGAACGAGGGCGTGCAAGCTGCACCACGAAGGCGTGGTCGTCCTTCGACGACGGTTGTAGCTTCTGCACCTGAGCTGGATGCACCCGGTCCATCCACGAGGCAGCGTCGAGCTGCTCGGGGATCGAGGACCATACGGTCCAGACGACCACCGATGCCTCCGAGCGAGCCTCCTGAGGAGCACCCGGTTCGAGACTTCGGTCATAGTTTCGACCAGCAGGAGGCCGAGCAGCATGGGCATGAGCATCCTGGGCATGAGCAGCCTGAGGAGCACCCCACCGGTCAGCCCGACCCAGTTTTCGAGGAGCCGTACGCCGAGCAGCATGGATATGAGCCGTATCGAGATGCCTCGCCGATCAGCTACATTCCTCCTTCCGACTTTGTACCGCCAGAGCCTTCGTACCCACATCAGAGCTCCGATCAGGATGGCCTGTTTCAGCACCTCACTGGTTTTTTTGGTACTCAGTTCGACCAGTTGCGGTCTTACGTTGATCGTCGTTTCACAGATTTGTCAAGCCATGTAGATGAGCAGTATGCCGACCTGCGAGGCCACGTCGATGAGCAGTTCACGGACTTGCGAGGCCATTATGATCGGCAGTATACAGATGTACAGGGCCAGGTTCAGGACTTGGTGCAGACCGCAGTGAGGGAGGAGACGCAGAGGCTGGAGTTGCGCATACCGGAGATCGTTGGTGATGAGCTCAGAGCATTCTTCAGCCACCGGCCATCATATCATGCCTCTTACTATCCCCATGCTGCTGGTTCTCATTATTCACAGACTCCGTACGCTCAGCCGCCCGGCAGTCATCGAGGTTGGGATCCTACTCCAGTGCCATTTGATATGGGCACTTGGGCGGCACCGGTTCAGGCAGGACCCAGCACCGGTTTTGATGTAGAGTCACCAGATTCTACTAGTGATTATGCTGGATCCTCCATTGCTGGGATTCCCGAGACGACTGTCGGCATTCGTCTTGTACGACAGAGAGCTCCGTCTCGACATGTTCGAAGTCCATTCGTCCATGGATCTGCACGTAGATCGAGTCTGAAGCAAGCTGACCTGGAGAAATACATTGAGGCAGGACTCCTGGCGGCAGAGAAGAAGCAAGCCTATGAGATGTAAGTCGTACTTAATTAATCGTATGATATTCTAATTTACGTTAGTCAGGGTGATTATGTCCAGTGATTGACATGGCACATGTTTTTGCAGGCGCAATGTCGGAGTTGGATATGGTGTTGGGCATGATTTCTTCAGCTCGTTTTTGGATCCGTTGGCGGACATGACCCATGAGGTATTTTTTCATCACTTGAACATATTTTTTTGCTTGCTTATTACTATTTTTTTACATTTGACCGTTTGTTTTATGTTAGCATCTCGACTCCTACTTGGGGATTATGCAGAGCAATCCACTGTTTGCAGGGATTCGGGTCCACGATGAGCAGGCTCACAAGTACCAGGTGTTGGACGTCCACTTCTTTGTAAGTACCCACATCACCATTTATTGCTCGTTCGATATATGTATCCATATACCTGCCTTGTGATTAATATTTGAACTTTGTAATGCAGAGTGCTTGTCAGGAGGTGTGAAACGTCACTCATCGAGGAGAGTCGGATTACAAGAAGTATAAAGGTCCGACCAACGAGACTTTTGCACCGGAGCTCCTGGATCAACTTACCCCGTACGTGTTGGGACAAAAGCCCAAATGGCGACATGTGAAGCCCTGGTGGAAGAAGCCAAAAAATGTAAGTCCTTATTACTGGTCAAATAATAATTTTCGTATACTTTTGATTTGTTGGAGCAACCATTTTGAAATGCTAAATGTTCGATGGGCATTATTTTACAGCTCGTCACCATCATGAATCTGGATGGGCACTGGGTGGCTTGCTGCATTTTTCTGGGTGCTCGTAAATTAGTACTCTTCGACAGCCTGCATTGGACATGGGACAAGAACAAGGAGCTGAGGCGTTATCGGCAGACGATGCCCATTAGACGTGTTATACCTGCTTTGCTGAAGCACACAGGCTTCTACGACATGATGGCTAATGAGGGTACTCCGATCCCACCTTTGGATGACGAGTTGGAGCTTTCGACGTGCCCAGATATTACATGTTACGAGCAGCGCGAGGACCACACATGCGGTGTCTTTGCCCTCATGGCCGTCGAGATTGCACTGACACTTGAGTGGCCTAGCCATTTGTTTCGGTTGGGTCTCACGAGAGCACGGCAGCAGATGGCGTTGACAGTTTTCAGGTACTCCTCTGATGAGAGCACCATCACGGCTGAAGATATGGCCGATTAGCCTATTTCTATTTTTCATTTCACTGTTTTATGTATTTTCGGATGATGTATTGTCTTTATTCATTTTATGACATGTAGATGTAAGAATTTTATTGTGTGGCATTCTATGAGCACTGTTTCAATATTGGACTTCATATTTGAGCTCCTCATGTTCGACCGTCCTCACAACAAAGTAGGTTCACAAAATATTCCATAATCTACTACAAAGTAAAAGAACTGCCGTACAAGTGGCACTTTCTTCTCGTATGACTGTCTGATCTACACAATGAGCACTGTTTCTTTTTTCTTTGCTTCGTACGTCCGTCTGTTGGAATCTCATCTGTATCACCAGCTAGATCATCAATCTCGCTTCGCTGAACGGGCGGCACGGGATTTGTGCACGTAGCTCTGTTGTGTCCAGTGCCGCCACACCGGCCACATGTTCCTGGTGCTCGTTGACTTCCAAAACTAGATATCCGACTTCTTCTCGGCCGGCCGGCTTGTCTTGGTCGATCAGGTGCAAGACAAAAAACGCTTCGAACCTCATCAGATATGACCCAATCTTGTGGATCGGGTACAGGGCAAACCTCACCAGCCCACATTCCTCTGAGTGACTCAGTGGTGTAGTACGAGCCAACGTAAGACGTCACTGCTTCTTTCGAAAAACTGTATGATGAGGAAAAATTAATTAACAGAGTTAAATTAATACAGAAATATTTATTCTGCCAATCATAATAATTACCTGATTGCTGCACATGCGTGGGCGCACGGGATCAAGTCATTTTGGAACACTGAACATGTACATGTGTGATGGTTGAGCTCGACAACCCAATTTTTTCTTCCTTCCACCACCTTGAACTTGTATTTACCCAGCTTATCTACATGCATTTCTCGTCCCCGCCGCACGGCATCAACTAATCTATCATGTGCGGCCTTTGTCAGCTCATTTTCCCTTTCCTCAGCGACCGTCCTTCTCTCGACAAACCACTTTTCTTGAATTCGTCTCGCACACTCCAAGAAGGAACACACTGGTAGCTTCCGTGCCCAAAGAAGACGAGCATTCCATGTCTCGGCGGCATTAGAGGTCATGAAGTTAAATCTTCGCACGGGACATTTCACCCGAGACCATCTCTCAGCTTTTGCATTGCTCAATGTATCCAGTGCTCCTTGGATATTTGCTTCTACAAGCAACGTCATGTACCTGAGATGTTCGATATGTTAGATAACAAAAAAGGTGCAGAAAATAAATAAGTACATTCTTTTATAAAACATACTTCTCAAAAAGCTGATCGTCGTAACAGTATGCCGCTTTTTTTGAAAATCCCCACAAGATGTGAACCATGCTTCGCGAGATTTTGTTGGAGGTGGAAACAACATAAACCATGAGACGCATTTGGATAGACTCTACTGATGGCACTTGCGATGCTTTTATGTTGATCGGATACGATAAGCAGCTCATTTGGGCATCCGAAGGCATTTCGCACATGACCCAAAAATCATGTCCACGATTCATCATTCTCTATATCTCCAATCCCGACTGCCAACGGGAAAATCTGATCGTTTCCATCCTTCGTCACCGCCACAAATCCAATTCCCTTATACTGACCTTTTAAATGACACCCATCAACTACTACAACAGGTCGTGAATATCGACGAAATCCATTAATGGAGGCGGCCAGAGCAAAACACACATACTTAAATTTTCCATTACTGTAAGTTTCCAGAGCAGTGTAAGATCCTGGATTGGTTTCTTTCAAGACCTCTAAATAGGATGGAAGCATAGAAAAGGAGCTCTTCGGGTCACCATACGCGAGCTGCATGGCACGACGTTTTGCTATTAATGCGAACCTGTAAGTGAGCTGCAAACCATGCCGATGGTTCATTTCCTCGATGATGGCCCGAGGATTCAGCACCGAATTATCATTTCGTAGCCTATCAGCGTAGTACTCTGCGATCAACATAGATGGAAGTCGTCTTGGAGCAGATGTTTCCAGATCATAGCTACAACTGTGAGGCAACTTTATTGTGGAGATCTTCCAAATACCATATTTCTGGTGTGCATGGAGCTTGAATGGACAATCTGTTTGTTTGCATCGAACATACCATTTCTTAGTGTCCGACTTTTCCACTCTATATCCAACTCGATTCTCCAAGTGGTAAAACCTGACTTTGTTCTACAGTTCAGCATTGGTGGAAAAAGTGGCACCTTTTTGAAGACCGCTCGGCTCTGGGTTGTTATTGTCCAAATCTGAAGAAGATGGCGGCTCGAATGGTGGAATATCGGGGATGCTCCATTCAGATCTCAATATGTACGTTAGAAAATCCTGATATGCCTCTCGCTGCTCCTGATCCAAAATGGCATCATCTTCTTCATCCATCTCGAAGTCACTGATTATCTCGTCCGGTTCTACCGTCTCGACATGATCGTCTCCGGTATTCAAACCTACAAGAAGGTATAATTAAACAATTATTCAATTATTTCATACGTATAATAAATTCATATGTGACAACTATTTAAAAGTACCAGCCCAGTGGTGCCGATCCTCACGCCATTCTTGTCCTCGTTCGTAATCATACGTGTATGGATCTTCTTCGGCAGGACATTCTACGTTTTCAGTATAGGATGTCGGAGGCACGTTTAAGTCTAGAAAGTTGAATCCTCCATAGTTTACCCGACCGTTTTCGGATGGCCAAGGTGACCACGTTTCAGCTGCAGTTTTTCCTTGTGACGGGCCTCCCATCCAATTCTCATCACCTGTTGATCTACCGTAGGTCTCATCGTTCTGATTAGGTATACCCCATCTTGCATAAAAAGCTTCGTCATTTTTCAACCCAAAGGGAACATTTGAATTCTCCAAGTTGAAGGTCGTATGAGGGTCAGATTTCTGCACATTTAACCCGAGACCTGTGTCCCAACAAACACTTTGCCGGCCCGAATCAAATAATTCATCAACGGTATTATTTTGCGCTGAATAAGAGGATCATACGTTACGGGGCTCGGTCGAAAAACCACCAGCGCTGTAATTATCACTTGTACTTGACACAACAGGATCGAATACTCCAACATCCATCCTTCGAAGGGAGACATAAACAACAAGATCGTCTCCAGCTATGCATAACATTCTTTCCAAATCAGAGTCATTCTTTATTTTGATCTTTCTAACTCTTTCCTTCATCTCCACTAACGAGTGGATCACATATCCCCAACAATTCATGTCTGCATGTACAACTCCATGAACACCGTCTACTAAATCAGAAAATGTGATTCTTTGAAGATAAATCACCTCTCGATAACCATTTACGTACTCTAAGTCTTGCCAATGACCTCCAAACCAAATATTAACAACTCTCAAACTCATTTTCTTCTACACAATTCGAGTCTAAGCAAATAAATTTGTCAGTATGCAGTGCAAAATTAATTTCAAACAACGAAATGCAGTCGAAGATATAAAGTGCTTAATTATATTCTAAAGCAACATATTCAGTGAAAGTGTGGTTCATTCAGTGAAAGTGTGGTTGTTTCACTGAAAGTGTGGTTGTTTCACTGTTGTCTATTGCTTCATTATTCTAAACACTGACACTTCTATTGTTTAAATCTACATTTTCGTAAAAAATTGTCGTTTTTAGCCTTTCACAATAATTAGGGTATTACACGGCAATTTTTGCAAAAAAAAATTAGGGTTAAATGGCTATTTACCCTAATTGTCGTTTAACCCTAAAAAATTTCACTAATTGCCGTTTAATCCCTAAAGCATCAATAATTGCCGTTTGACCCCCAAGATTAAGGTTACACGGCTATTTTTCAAAAAATAAAGGGGTAAACGGCTATTATTGTAAATTGTCGTTTACCCCTTAAAAAATTTCAAAAATTGTCTTTAATCCTTGAATTTTCATTTACAACCTATTTTGCACCTATATAGGGATAAACGGCAATTTTAAAAAAAAATTAGGGGTAAACGGCAATTATTGTGAAATTGCCGTTTACCCCTTAAACATTTTTCAAAATTGCCTTTACAACCAAATTTAGGGTTTCAAACATATTTATCAACATTCTACGGGTAAAAGGCAATTTCAGCATAAGTGTGAGGGCAAAAAAATTTCCTGATATCTGGGTTTCTTCACAGTAATTTATTTTTACAAACGCCAAAAAAAATTCAATTGTAGTATGTTGAGATGAAAAATGAAAGCAAATCAAGTAAAAATGCAATATAAAGAATAAAAACATACACTATTCATCAAATAATAATGCATCAATGATTAGTAAATTCAAGTGATCAATCATGTGTGGTCCACATCCACTATTCATCCAAGTAAAAGTCAAAAAAAAGGGTAAAAAACAACCAAACTATATCAATTAGGGTAGAAAAGTTATACACTATATGAATTAGGGTAGAAAATAATCATCCCTATATAAATTAGGGTATTTTGGGCCCCTATCCCTAATTATTAATATTAATAATTTTGGTATTACGAACTTACATTTTTTTTAATTGAGAAAACATATTTTTTTTAAATCACAAATTTGTATTCTTTCTCTAACATGCCATATTATAATAAATAAAAATGATTATTCTTCATCCCGATACGTGGGTTAGAGTTTTGTTATTAATTATTAACATTAATAATTTGGACATCCCGAACATACTTTTTTTTAATTGAGAGAACATAATTTTTTTTAAATCACAAATATATATTCTTCGTCTAACATACCTAAATTAATATTAATAAATAAATAAAATTATTATTCATCTCGATATGTGAGTTAGATTTTTGCTATTAATTATTAATATTAATAATTTCACAAATTCTCCTGTGCACCTGGTGCACGGATCTAAGATTCGTGCAATCCGGGTCGACCCGACCCGAATCCAGCGAATTTCTTTCTTTTTTTTTTTTTATAAATTTTATGTCTTGACCTTTATGTACAAATTTGGTGACCTTTATATACAAATGTTGTGACCTTTATGTATAAATGCTGTGACCTTTATGCATTGTAACTTAGAAAAAAAAGAAAGAATTTCAGCAAAATTTGTACATAGATACCTTTATATAATATTCATGTGATCCTTATATATATTTTATATGACCTTTATGTACAAATATTCATACATTTATGTAATATATAAAAGGTATATAAAGGTATGAATATTTATACATAAAGGTCACATAAATATACATAAAAGTCATATGAATATAACATAAAAATACCTATGTACAAATTTTGTTAAAATTCTTCATTTTTTTCTAAGTTATTTAACATAAAGGTCACAAAATTTATACATAAAGGTCACACAATTTGTATATAAAGGTCACCAACTTTGTACATAAAGGTTTTGGCCTGGAAGCTAAAAAAAAAAAAAATCAAAAGTGCGCGGATCCGGGTCGACCCGGGTCGACCCGGATTGTATGTACACCAAGTGTACAAGAGACCTACTCTAATAATTTTGGCATCCCGAATTTATATTTTTCTTAATTGAGAAAAACACTATTTTCTTAAATCATAAATTTATATTTATCTAATATGTTTAAATTAATATGAATAAATAAATAAAAATTATTTTTCATCTGGGTTAAAATTTTGTTATTAATTATTAATATTAATAAATTAAGCATCCAAACTTAAACATATTAATAAAAAATAAATTTTTTTATTATTAATATTAATTTAGTGTTTACTCAATTAACAAAATTTTTTTTGTATTAAAGATGAATTTTAATTAAAAAAAAATGAAAAATTACCTGTTGTAGTAGGTAAGAGGTCTATTAGAGGGAAACTTAGAACCAAAAAAATTTTCTTGCCAAGAGTTTATACATATTTTTTCACAAAATAATTACTCAAACATCATAAACAAAACATGTTATGGCAATTTAAGAAGTTCAGTATGTATAAAAAATTACACAAACCATAGCAGATATACTATTGCCATCTTAACCGAGGATTGTCACAGAGTCGTTATAGATCAAGGAGATGCATGACAAAAGATAAGTAGCAAAATACCATTTCTTGATATGTTAAAACAGATCATCAAGTGACAATGCTCAGAATCTGCTTTTTGCTCCTCAAAACGCATCGTTTCTTTGTATCAAAGTCTAGTTTATCAAGATCCTCCGCAATTCCCAGGTGACCATATAAAAAATTCTCCTCTCCGTTTGCTGATATTACGTGGGTCCCACTCTCGGATTTTAACTGCTTGAGTTCAACTCTACCATGCTTGGATCCAATGTAGCTCTGGTGCAGCCTATCTGCCTCTTGTAATCCAGAAAGTGTTCCACTGAACTTCACCAGCAATACACTTTGATTTGCGGGTTTGCCAATGCTTACCTTAAGAATGCTTCCAAAACCCGTGTCTACACCAAGATATAAAAGAATTACATAAAAGAACAAAGCCCTGAAGATTAGAATAAGTGATAGCTAAGCATTATTACCTCTGAGCTTCGTATCCAGCTTCTCAGTGGATATGATAACCCGTTCATCAGGGTTCGTGTTGTCTAATGTGCTGTTATGGACAATCACAACTGGCGGCCAAATAATGAGGTCTTCTTTGAGAGCTGAAGTCTCAGCACTAGTCATTGCTTCACAAAGCCATTCACTGGCTGCTTCGTCTGAGATCTTCCATCCCAATAGTGCACAAAGTGCTTTGTGCAGGCCCAGATGCTGAGATCTAAGGCCAGCCTTTTTGGATGTGAAGGCATGCACTGCCAGGCTTTCAGTGTTTACAAAATCGTCCGAGTTGCTGAAACAAAACCCAACCAATAAAAGCGCATTTCTATTAGTTACAAAAGGCCATATATATATATATATACATATGAACAATTTTCAATTTATATATATATATATATATATATATATATAAGTAATGGTGACAAGATTCTCAAACAAGGATATACAATCTATAAATGAACACAAAATCCTTAACAAATGAACATTTATCAAAAAGACCAATTGGATGCTCTTATGATTTGATAATTTCTTTCAAAATCAAGCATGGATAAACCACAAAACATTAACGATGCTCCAGATAAAACAGCTATTATCATTTAGTATAGAAGGAAAACTGCGCAACCCCAAGCCAAAAAAGCAAGGATCTGCCAAGATCTCGATTAGGATCTCTCAAAGAGGAACAATCTTCAGAGGAAAATAACATGGAGCCTGGGCTAGATCCCAAGATCCTATCCAACAGAAAGTATCTCAATAAGAAGCTCTCATCCCAGTAGACTGTACAATTACCGAAGTATGTCTATGTAGGCCTTTCCTAATCCACATGATATTCTAAAAGATAATTCCATTTATATCTAATATGGTCAGGCAGTTGGCTTCAGTACCCACAGAAGCCATCATATCGCCATTAGCAAAATTGCAAGGGTGGAAGCTCTTCTCTATCTCCATCAAAAATTTCTTCCATTCAGTCATTGCTTCAACCAACATGAAATTCTGCAGATCCACACAGGAATACCAAAACCCAGATAAAAATCATTTCTTAAAGCACACTGACCTTCTCCTACTTCAGCACCATTTTCTTCACCCCTCCAACTTTTTTTACTTAAAATAGGCATAAGACCTTGATATTCCACTTTCCCCAGTGGCAAATAATATTCCAGAAGTTAATATGTCACAATTACATTATTCTAAGATATGCTCGTGCATAATAACCAAAATAGATTATACTAATGCTTATCAGCAGAATCCTTAAGATCAACGAGTAGCATTACGATAATAAATTATGTTGCCAGGTGACGACAAGTCAGAAAAATGTCATGTGAGGATTAGGCAGAACATCAAAGTCAAGAATTGCAGATTACCACAAATTCCGACACAAGCTTGACTAAACAATCTCATGTGGAGTAATGGCATGAGATCACTAAAAGAATACTTACTAGATCGCTGTAAAAAGAATTAGTAAGTTCAACGAAAAAGGGAAGATGCATAGCTCCATCTATGAAAGACATTCATGATGTAGAAAACAGACCTGCCACACACAATGCACTTTAAAGTACCAGTTTTTCCTTGCTCCATGTATTTCTTTCTTTTTATGGGTGTCTCATTAATTTGTTTAAGAAACTTAAAAAATGCGCTTTGCATCAGCTGCTTGAAATCCTCAGACTTTTCGGGTGGTTCAGGCTTTGCTAGAGAAAGATGATCTCCCAAGTGGCCTCCATCATGATCTGGAGCACCTCCATCTGATTCATTTTGGTTGCTCGCCATTATGTTGGAACTCTTATTTTTCAGCCACGGAGGAGCAGCATGCTTCTTTGGTCGAGAAGGTGCTAATCGCTTCTTTACAGAAGGTTTATATTTGTCCACTAAACGCTGTGATACATGAAGCTTTCGACGAATGGGTCCCAGTCGCTTCTTTATATCTCTAGAATCAGATTTATGGGGTTTGATTGAATGATGTGGGTGGAATCTTGAAGAGGATGGATGATCATTGGCTATCTCTCTTGATACCCTCCATGTTTCCTCATAATTAGATCTGCTTAATTTGTGTTTCTTTGACATATCTAAACGATTTATTTCATCGCCCACGTCTACTTGGTTGTAAATCTTACGAGCACCATTTTCATCCATAGATATAGTAATCCCAACATCATGCTCACACAATATTGCATCATCAACATATTTCTGTCTCAGCCTCCTATCAGAGAGTTCAACCAAGCTCAAGTTCTCCATAGGCGACCGTTTTCTGGGGCTATCATAAACTTTGTCAAATGAAGGGCCGTATCCTCTTGATTTTAAGGCATCAGACCTTTCAAAATGTGACCACTGATCACCATCCACGTCAGCATGATGCTTTTCTGGTTTAACACCTCCATATCTGCAATATCCTTCTGTAA
Organism: Scutellaria barbata; assembly: GCA_028654395.1. NCBI lineage: Eukaryota > Viridiplantae > Streptophyta > Magnoliopsida > Lamiales > Lamiaceae > Scutellaria > Scutellaria barbata. The sequence goes on along the minus strand of CM053653.1, from coordinate 911,088 downwards.
CATAACTGGGGCGAGAACTTCCAGCACCCAACATATGCAGATCTTTATTTCTCATGTGTAGCGGACCACCCGTGACAAATTTATCAGGTGTCGAGTTCACTTGAGAAGGATTATATTGGCCCCAGAGTCCATCATCCTCCATATGATTTTTATGAGAGCGCTCATCAACAGTATGATTTAAAAGATCAGTTCTTGACATATGCTGCTCTCTATAATCTTCTTCCAAAACATTAAGCCTACTCTTGCCAATTCTATCAAACTCTGCATATGACCTACCTCCCTGCCTTTCCTCAGGCAGCCCAATACATAATCCCGAGCTGCTCTTTGTACCATCAAATGGACCTCCAGAGAATCTGTTTTGCTTATTTTCACCATATCCATCAAAGCCAATTGGCAGAGATGCCAATCCACTCCCTCGTGATGGCATATGGAGAAATCTGGTGGCAGAGTAATTGGGAAACCCCTCATTTGAAATGCCCAATGGTGTTGGATCATAAACCTTAGACTGAGATGATGATACTGTATAATCAGAATCATTCTTCAAATAACCTCGCAAAGACAGGAGGTCATCTTCTTTCTTGAATTTGTATATTTCTCTATCCACAGTTTTCCCTGTTTCCAGAAACCTATCCTGGAAATGCAAGCCATCATTTTTCCTTTCATCTTGATCATGTAATCCATCTCTTCTCTCCAAATGAAGTTTATCCCGAAAATGAAAGTGTCTCTGCTTGTCAGTCTCAGTATTCAAATATTGTGCTGCCACAGATGACATGTGGTTCCTACCATCACCACCACTTAGATTGCTTATGGGTATATCATCAACTTCACCATGAGAAAATGTGTATGAATGAGAGTAGATCCTTCCCCCACTCTCATATTTCACAGAATTAGGTTTGGCACTATCGACAAACTGTGATCCTGACACTAACCCTCCTTGACCTGAATCCAAGTAACGATTATGCGGACAATAATCTCGATCGCCACCTCTAATGACAGCACTATCACCCACCCCACTTGAGTCGCGAGTGAGCCCATAATCCTTCATACTAAGATATTCAGTTTTTCTTCCTCCATCCAAATGAGGATCACCCTGAAATATCATTGAACTTCCAAAACCACGATTCGAACGCCCAGCACTAACCCCATTTCCATACTTACCTTTATCACCATCTCCAAAATCAGAAAAACTTACAGGCCTATCAAAGTCGTCCCTTTTCTCCACCCTCCTAGGGCTCCTGTATCCCCTACCATCAACCACATACCCATCTCTATCTCTATTGTCATAATTAGAAAACCTCGGATCTTGTAAATCGGAATTCCCATCCAAATGATCTATTTTCTCAATCCTCCGCGATGTCTTACCGTGCCGCGAATACTCATCAATCTCACGCCGGCGATACGGCGAGGTTTTCCCACGCCTTGGACTGAAATCGCGAGACCTTGGCGGTGGACGCCGAGGCGACGGCGACCGCCGCCGAGAATCCACTTCATACCGCTTCCCCCTCATTGTTTCAGTAAATTAATCGAAATCTATGATCATCAACTAATATCCGATTCAGTAACGAATCAGAAAGTGATCAATTCTCTACAAAACCCAAAAAAAAAACCTGCGACCCCGTGATAACAATGATCCAAACGAAAAGGAACAACCAGAATTAGATTTCAAAATCTCGAACACCAGAACCCCACACCGAAACAAAAAATTCAACAAAATTACGCCATGTAAGTTATCCTTATAACTAGAAAGATATTGATATTTGAATACAACTTGGAAATCCAACCTTTCGGAATCGAGAAGACATTTCTACAGCGCTATATGAACTCGATTCAATTTACAGATTGATAGTGGGAATTAGGGTTATTGGACCGAAGTATGGGCAAATCTCATTCTGAAAATCTGGAGCAATTTAGGATAATGTTAGGATTTTGGAAACAAGGGTTAGTTCGCATTCATGTCGATTTCAAACACTTATTATTATTTGTTATTATTATTATTTAATAAACACTTATTTTCTATTAAATGATAATTTTTCATTTTAAAATTAACACTTATTAATTATGGATCTCGTTACCCACCAACTCATATTTATTTATATTTTACATCAATTAAATATATGTTTAATTTAAGTAATTAATTATTCAAATAAAATTATAAGTATACATATATAAATATATTAACTTGATAAATTATTTTTAATAATTAGTATCTATAAAAAAAAATCGGTGTTCATCATTTCCAAGTGACGAATTTATACAATTAGACACTATACATATTCATAAAAAAGCAAAAAAAAAAATTCATAAATATTACCTATAAAATTAATTGTTGAAAAATCTCAACTTTCACTCAAATTGTTATTTTAATTAAAATTTTCACTATTAATCTAAATAATATAATATACTTGTTAACTTCGATCAGTTTTGAAAAATTAAATCAGAACGAAAATGTTGATCGTGTCATATTACGTGGCAAAAATACTGATTAAGATTTGTTGTGGGTTGTTTGCAAAAGCACGTTAATTGAAATTTTATACTAATTAGAGTGTTTACATTAATTGGGAATTGAATAAATTAAATAAAAATGTTCAGTTATTACCAACTCATGTCCAAGTATACTCAACCAATTCTGAACAAAATTGATGATGTATTTGATTATCTAATATAAATATCGTATAATATAAGGATGATTTTGTAGTTAAATTATTTTCCAGATGAGATAATTCATAATTACTACACCAGATGCTCTATTTCTTATAGTATTTTCAACTCATTATTTCATAACATTAATACACACTGCATATATAATGATTAATGTTATATCATAACCTATATATATATGGTCATTACCTTTGTTAATCGATCTGTCTTAAAAGTAAGCACGATGGTTCCACACACTCATCAATCCAGCATAGCAAAGAAGCATCTTTAAACAGGAAAAGGAAACACATCATTAAGACAACCCAAAAGCAAAAGAAGATAGTAAACAAGAGAGAAATACAAGAAATTAAAAGGGCACAAACATACTCTCATTTTGAGCAATGACAACACAAAAACAACAAGAAACATTGCATCCACAACAATCACCAATGTTGTGCATGAAGAAATCGGGTACTATCAACAACGAAGATTGCCCTCTGCTCGAACAGGACAAGGACGAGCAGATGACAAACTCCGCCTTAGCAGCATTCCGCGCTAAGGAGGAAGAAATTGAGCAAAGGAAAAGCGTCGTGAGAGAGAAAATTCTTGCTAGGTTAGGCCACGTTGAGGAAGAAGCAAAGCGATTGTTGGATATTCGAGGAGTAAGTTGAAAAATAATATCATTTGATCAAAGTTTTAGTTATACATAATAATCACAATTTGATTAAATTTGGTTTATTGCATGTATATATAAATAGGAGCTTGAATCTTTGAATGATCCTATGAAGAAAGAAGTTGCAGTTGTTTGCAAGAAGATTGAGCTGTTAAATCGAGATGTTAAAGTGTTGGGAGTGAGCTGTCAAAAGAAGGCAAGTAATGTTTCTAAACATCAAATTTTCATCATAAATTGCTGACTTTTTTTTTTTTTCCAATTTAGATTCAAGATAATTTAATTATCAATTATCATTTAAAAAATTCCACAATTAATGTCATCTCAATTTTTTAAATTTTTATATATAATTATTTTTTTTTCCTTTCATTTTCATTTGCGTGAAGTTTATCATTCATATTTTAAGATTAATATTTTAAAAATATTTTTTAAAATTAGGAATCCTAAGGTGTAACAAAACTTTAATCTTGTGATTATTTACTTGCTGGCTTTAATTTTTAGGTTTTAAATTGATTTTAAAAAAAAATTCCAACTTCCAAGGCCCAGATTGATATTTATTATTTTATAGGTTTTAAATGGATAAAAATAATCTCTTTTTATGATGAAATTAATTTTCACAGGAAAAGGAGTACAAAGAAGCAATTGAGGCTTTCAATGAGAAGAACAGGGAAAAGGGACAACTGATTGGCAAACTAGTGGAGGTAAAAATATAATTTATAAGTTAAAATACAAATTATTGAATTCTATAAACTTTTTTTTAATTTTTAATTTTTAAATTTTTTTTTTAGTTGGTAACTGAGAGTGAGAAGTTGAGATCCAAGAAACTGGAGGAGCTATGCAAGAACATATAGAATATATCTTCAACGTGACAGAATTTGTGTTACTATTGTGCTTTATTTATTGTTGGATTTTTATTTTTTCTCTCTCATATTTATTTGGTGGTGTGTCATTGTTGTTTTATTTATTTAAATTTCTTTTCTTTTGGGATAAGATTGACAAAACTCGAGTATAGATACTGATGTAGTGTGTGTGCTTTCAGTTTACAGAAGAATGGAGATCATAATTATTTCATTTAATTGTACTACTATAATGTCTTAAATTATTATCGTACTAAAATATCTTTCTTTCTAGAAAGCAATTTGCATATGATATGATGATATTCAATAAAGTTGGGGTAAGTTTTCTGCTTTTGGACTGCACTGCACAAGTGTGAGTCATTATGGTCAAAGATTTGCAACTTTTATGTCACACTTGTGATTAATTTAAATTTAATTTAGCTTCGTACATATTCTCTTTATCCAATAAAATGAGTTGTATTATAATTTTTTCCTTTCAAAAAAATATTATTTTAAAAGATAAAATTGGGTTTAACTAAAATTTCTATAATTTTTTCATGACGAACTCTTTTTGATGACAAAATTTAGGATGATGGATTTAATAAACAATTTGTCAAAATTTATTTCCTTATTGTTAATTCAATGTACTGCTTTTAATTTGAAAATATTAATATTTACATAAAAAAACTTTCTTTTGAAATAAAAAAAAAGTCTGGCAACTTAAATTTATATAATGATCCTCGGAATTTATAATTGATTAATTTCTAATCGAACACTTAAATTAAATAAATTCGGATTTAAATGAAGTCAATCGAATCAAAATGGAGTAAAAATGTGTAAAGAAGTGCAGAAAACACTATGGCCGGAGCCTACTCAAACGAATTTGATTATTTGGCCGGCCATAATCTTATGTAATATATATGAGAGAAATCAGTTCTCCCGTACTTGAATACAGAAACATTCCAACCATTTACAAGTTGAAAATTCTACTATTTATAGCCTAGGAAGAGCTCGAGTAGTGGGGATCGTGCCCACTACTCCCCTATTTTTAGTCTATTTTTTAGGAAGTAGGCGGTTTAATTCCTCACGATCTTCTAACAGTTCGGAACATCCTACCCGGGTCGACCATGCCCCTTTGTATTCGTCAGGAAATTAGCCTTGGTTAAGTCGCCAACTAGACGTCCAAGTGCAGTATTCTGGGCGGCTCATATGAGTGCTCATTGAGCTACCTGTATCACTCTTGAAGGCCACCTCTGAAAACCGGCCAGGTTGAGTGGTCTAATCTAACTCGGGTTGGATGGTCCAATAGTCTTCTCGGAGCCTTATCTATCCAGTTTTCCTGATCTTTCTCGCCAAGTCCTGGCCAGATCGGTAATTATCATTTTGAGATCGGTACTAAGTCAATCCTGGTCGACTCTTCCCAATTACCTACCAGGTCTTATGTCCTAGCCGAGCTCAAATCGAGGGTCCAATAAAATCTTCTCAAATGAGATTGATTTTGTGTTCTCTGGTCATCTGAGTTTCCATGGCTTTAGCTCGATGACTTACACAAATCAATTATCTTTGATCGGCTCAGCCATCTCTGGTCAATTGAGTTCCAAATTGGTCCTCTAAAGATTCATTTTTGGTCGACTTGACCACTTTTTGCCAGTTTCCATAGCTAGTTAAGAGTCGAGTTGAGCTCTTCTGATCAGCCCAACCACTTCTGGCCAGCCTCCTTAGTTGGCTAAGGGAGCTCTTCTGATCAGCCCAACCACTTCTGGTCGGCCTCCTTAGCTGGTTAAGACTCCGGATGAGTCGAGCTCTTCTGGTCGCCTCGACCACTTTTGGTCGGCCCGACCACTTTTGGTCGGCCCGACCACTTCTGGTCGACCTTCTTAGCTGGTTAAGAGTCCAGTCGAGTCGAGCTCTTTTGGTCGACTCGACCACTTCTGATCGACCTCTTTTCTCAAAGTTGTGGTCGATTCGATTTCTGATCTATCGTTTCTATCCTCTATATATCCAATTTTATTTAGCTCGGGTTAAGATACAACAGATCCAATAAAGTATAATAAATAAAATGAAATTAAACTAGCTTGTATTAAAAAAAAAAAGTAAAAAAACCCAACTTGAAGTTGGGCCGAATAAATCATTAAATAGAATTTCGAACCATTGCTAAGTCATAGTAAGCCCAAAAATTGGTCGGCCCATTTATCCATCTCCTTCCAAACCCTCCCAATTCTCGCCGGCGAACAGCGTCTAGCGGCGGAGAGGCGGCGGTCATAGCGCTCTAATGGAAACTGAAAGCACTCCTCAAGAGCAATTAGCCGACAATAAACTGAACAATGACCCAATTTCAACCCAAAGCTCTAATTCGAAGCCGAAGATTGTGGTGATAATGGGTGCATCGGGATCAGGCAAATCCAAGTTAGCGATAGACCTCGCTTCCCACTTCCCGATTGAAATTATCAACGCCGATTCCATGCAGGTGCGACATCTATTCATTATTACACGCTAACATTAGTATTGTGCTTAGTTGTAAGGAAGAGGGAAAGAAAATTGGTTAGTGATGAACGCAAATTTGTTGTAGGTTTATCAAGGGTTGGATGTTCTTGCCAATAAGGTTCCGGTTCATGAGCAAAAAGGTTTTTTGTTTTCTTTCATTGCTTGATTGTAAGGGTACACTTACGTTAAAGCTTTTATTTTCATGGTTGATTGAATTATCAGCTTGATATCTTCGTTGATCGCAAGTTTTTGTTACGTTGATAGGAGTTCCACATCATCTTTTGGGGACAATTAGCCCAAATGTTGAGTTCACAGCAAAAGATTTTCGGGATTCTGCTATTCCAGTGAGAGAGAATTCCCTTTTCTGTTATGATACATTGTTTTCCCATTGTTTATCCTCAGAAAACTTCAGATAAAGCTCGTCTCTTTCACGTCTATAAGTAGTTGTGTGTCTATTTGAGAATATTTTTTGCAGGCCAACATCACTGAAAAGAATGAAGTTTAAATCTAGCCATTGTTAAATTTTATCTGGATTTTCATTATCTTTAGTTTAAATGGGAGTTTTATAGTTTAAAGCTCTAATTTAATCTTCAAAAAGTATCTGAAATTAGTTTATATGACAAAGCATGGGAATGTATTTGCATATAATCTGTACTAGTGAAATCTCATATCTTGCCAATCTTCTGCAGTTCTATTGTTTAATCATTTGACATCTGATTTAACTTTTTAGCTTATTGATGAGATATGGTCTCGCCATTGCTTGCCTGTCATAGTAGGCGGAACAAATTACTATATCCAGGTTAGCTGCTATCGTCTATTTTTGTCGTGCGACTGATATTCAGCTGTTTTTTTCTGTAATCATCTATGAGTGTAAACCAAAAAGGCAGGTGCTTGATTGCCTTGCTGACCAAATTGAGCGCTTCCGTTTCTTGTTCTAATACTTTTTACCGTTATTTGTTATTTTCTCAGGCTCTTGTAAGTCTGTTTCTATTGGATGATCATGCAGAAGATCTAGAAGCACACTGCTTATCGGATCTTCCTGGTAAATAACGACATCTTGCAGCTATGTTTGTATTTACTTCTGCTGAAGCTTTTGTATGCTATCTACCATCTGCAAGGATAACAATTTCATGCTCTTTACAGGAGATTTTGAGAAACCAGATTCTGAACTTGGGCCACCAAGCGAAAATTGTCTTTATACGTATACTCGTCTCAAAGAAATTGATCCAGTTGCAGCAGACAGAATTCATCCAAATGACCAAAGGAAGGTCAGAATTCCCTTTGATAGTTCTGATCCTAACACTACCATTATATGTCTACGACTCTACTATGAACCCTAACTTTGCTAAATATGATTGTCTATTAACTTTTTCATTAGTAAGATACAATTGTTTAGTCTCAAGATGTATTTCACAATATAACAGATCAAGCAATATCTGAGTTTACATCTGCGTTTCGGTGTACTTCCAAGTAAGCTTTTCCGAGGGAATACCATGCAGGTTTGTTCTACTACTTGGTCTCTTTAGCTTATGATGAAATCATGGTCCCACTCTGTCAAGATGGAGATAGCATTGAGTGGGATCATAAAAATAATGTGTAATTTTCTTACTTTGGAACGTGGCAGGGCAGAATTGGGGTCGAGCTGATACTTTAAGATATGATTGCTGTTTTATATGTGTTGATGCATCTCTCCCAGCATTAGATCAATATGTGAATCAAAGAGTTGACCTCATGGTTTTTTCTGGTCTACTGGAAGAAGTTCGTGATATCTACAAGTCAAATGCTGATTATACTCGAGGACTAAGGCAGGCGATTGGTGTTCGGGAATTTGAGGGTTTTTTAAGATATTGGACCTCAGAAAGTCAACAGTCTTCTGCATGTCATGAGCTGTTCAAAGATAACGTGCACCAAATCATGGATTCCTCTGATGTGGACCAACCAAAACTCATGTTAAAAGAAGCTATCGAGAAAATGAAATTAAGTACCAGAAGACTTGTTCGTCGTCAAGTAAGAGCAATCCTTTTGTTAGTTTGAATTTACGATATCCTGATTAACAAATCACTCTTCTTTTTCAATAGAAGAGAATGATTAGTCGACTTCAAATGCTGTTCGGTTGGAACATACATTTTCTTGATGTCACAAGTTGCATCCTTTGTAAGCATTCTGTCTAATTTTTCCAGATTAATAATCACCACAAATACCTATACCACCACCAATATATCTTCTTACATTGATTTGAATCGAGACAAGCTGTTTCTGTAGGTTCTTCAGACAATTCATGGGCCATAAACATAGTGGAACCATCTGTGAATATCATCAAATCCTTCCTTGATAAAACCGAATCAACCGATACTCGTTGCAAAGAGATAAAACTGGCTCAGAGGGACCTATGGACTCGATATCTTTGTCAGGTTAGTAGCATTAATGTTTCCTTTCCACCTCACTTCGTTTTAGCTACTACAGAATTATCATGTGTTTAAACCTCTTGTTAGGCATGTGGTAATAAGGAGCTTAGAGGTGCACATGAATGGGAACAACATATAACGGGGCGTTGTCATCGTAAACGAGTATCACATCTGAAAAAATTGGGTGTCTTTGTCGATTTAACCCAGAATAGTAGTGTGGATTGATTTTTGCTCTGAATTTTTGTGAGGCTGTTGAATCATGTGTACTTCGTGATAATATGTGGATGATTGTTAAATTTTAAATTGCTTTATATTAAATGAGAAACTTTTGGTGCTTAACTTGATTGATTGATTACTCAATCTTGAGAAACATGTGTTCTTGTCTTGTGCCCATTCTCTGATTACCTACCACTGTTTTACTCACCGACCATATTCTATTAAACAAAAGAAGAAGAATAAAGGGGGAAAAAGAATTTATGCATTAAAAATCAAATAAATTAAAAGTAATATAAATTTGGGTCCGGGGCCCAGGACACCACAATTTATATAATTGTACTTTTTCTACCACAATTGAGATAAGTTGGATCTTTTTTGTCATAAAAGGATAAATTGGGTTGTTTTTTACCACCTTTTTTGTGACTTGTGGTGATGTGAATAGTAGATGATTTGTACTTGTGCATAATTGACTGATAGACTTGTGAATAATGTATGTTTTTTGGTCTTTTTAATGCAAAGTAATTTGAATTCTTTCATTTTTCATCTCTACATATAAGTGAAATTCTCTAGGGTTTGTAAAAAGAAATTGTCGTGATCAAACACAGATTTGAGGTAATATTTTTTTCCTCACAATTATTTAGTAAATTATATCTTTACAGTTGTGCATATTGTTGGTAGAAAATGTTGTTTACTTAATCAATTTATAAGACAATTATACTGAAATTACCCTTTAACCCTAAAATGTGGAAAAATATGTTGGAAAATGAAATTTAGGGGTAAACGGCAATTTTTAGAAAAAAATTGGGGGTATACGGCAATTTTACAATAATTGCCGTATACCCCCAATTTTTTTCTAAAAATTGCCGTTTAAGGTTAATTTGGGAGCAAAGTAGGTTTGTAATTAAATTTAATGGAGAAATAACAATTTTAACAAAGATTTGAGGGCTAAACGGTAATTTTGAAAAACATTGTGGGGTACACGGTAATTTTACAATAATTACTGTGTACCCCACAATTTTTTTTAAAAATTGTCGTTTACTTGTAATTAGTGGAAAAAAGGTTTAAAAGTCATATGTAGGGCTAAACGGCAATTTCAGAAACATTGTAAAATTGCCATGTGCCCCTAATTTTTGTGGTTGAAATTGCCGTTTGGTCCTAATTAGTGAAAAAGACTAAAAATTCAAATGTATCCCACAACGATAATTTTTTATATCTAATGTAAAATTAAGCAATAGAATAATTGGGACGAGAGACTCCACCTTAAAACGATCATTTTTTTCACAATTTCGAAGGTTTTAGGGTTAAATGATAATTATAGGGGGTACACGGCAATTAACCAAAATTGTCGTGTACCTCCTATAATTGCCGTTTAACCCTAAAACGGTCATTTTTTTCACAAATTTGAAGTTTTTAGGGTTAAACGGCAATTATAGGGGGTAAACGTCAATTTTAGTTAATTGTCATGTACCCCCTATAATTGCCGTTTAACCTTAAACGATCATGTTTTTCACAAATTCGAAGTTCTTAGGGTTAAACAACAATTATAGGGGGTATACCGAAATTTTGATTAATTGCTGTGTACCTCCTATAATTGTCGTTTAACCCTAAAAACTTCGAATTTGTGCCTCAAAACACCTTTAAATGTCGATTAACCCTAAAATTATATATATACATATGTCTAAATTGCTGTTTACTATATAACTTGCAGCCCTAATTCATCACAAAATTGTCGTAAACATTGCAACACATTCATAAACTTGCAGACCTAATTCATCACAAAAATTGCAGAAAAATAAAACACAATTACAACCCTAATTTAATGAATAAATTGCAAAACTTTGGGAACAAAATTCAGATACAAATAATTCTCGTTTACTAACCCGTACAATAGCTGCTAATCTTCACGAAATTTGGGCGATTTTTGAACTCAAAACCTCTCCAAGCTTCTTCAAAAAATTGTTGTTTTGTTTTAGGGAGAAAGAAATGGAAAAAAAAATTTGAATGCAAGGGTACATTGCAATAGAGAATTAGGGTTAGGGAGAAAGAAATGGAATAAAAAATTTGAATGCAAGGGTACACGGCAATAGAGAATTAGGGTAGTCAAAGGTAGTAAATATGATACAAAATGCTAAAGAACTTTACCAAAAATTAAGGCTCATGTGAATCAATTTTGGCTCATGTGAATCAAATCTGACTTGTGATGTCAATTCCGTACATGTCAGTGGGTCCAATTGAGTCAATTATATACTTTGTGGTAGAAAATATACATATTATATATATATTGTAGTCGAAAAACACATTTATAAAATGAAATGTGTAATTTGAACATTTATCACTATAAATTTATATCTTCTCATTCTACCTTTACAAATATAAAAATATATTGACACAGGTTAAATATGCCTCTATAAATTAATTTAGTGATTTTCATTCCCAAAAAAAAAAAAAAAAACTGTTTCCTTTCATCAAATTAAAACTTTTTATCTTGAGAATGGTATCTTCCACTATTAGCATTGTAAATTTCTATATTTTGAAATAATAGTTCTTTTAAGGATTACTGGAGAATAGGGACACGTCCAGCGTGAATCAAATCATAGACCGTTTCAAATTAACTTTAATTAAGTGAATTCATATTTTGTATCACTTAATATAAACACGTTTTCTGGGACATGTGTTTCTTGAGTATAAATAAATAAATAAATAAAGATACTTTTTTATCAGTGAGATTATGATTATGCCAATTGATAATGTCGACCACCATAACCTTCATTTGCACAAGGCCTCAAAATTTAGTTCTAAAAACATGCATGATTCTAGCTCTCAATGCTTCCAAATTAATTCACTTTAATTCTTCTTTCCATGCTCTTTGTCAGCCCTTGTAAGATATTTGACATTAATTAAGTGTTTGATCAACATTAATATATCAAAAAGTGTGTCGAAATCTACACTTAAACCAAACTGAAGCAGCAATCCACGCAAATATTACATAATGTAAATGAAATATGATATGAAATGAAATCTATACTATATATAAAATGAAAGAAATTGGTAAATTTTATTTATTTGTTATATAGGTTTTAAAAAATTAATATTTTATATAAAATCATGTTTTTTGTTTTTTTTTATTTTATCATTTACAAGAAAATGTTATGATTATAATATTTAAAAATTCAATTGTGAGCTCTAATAATTCCAATAGAATTCACTTCCTTATATCTTAATTTTGAATTTACTCAATATATTTAGAAAATAAAAAAAGCAAGAAAAGTACTATACAAGATTTGTCTGCATCTATAAATAGTGGAGAAGTTTAGCACCATACACTAACATAGAACTTATAAAAGAAGAAAACCTTATTTCAAATAGATGTAATTAATCTAAAAGTTGTTTTAAAAAAACTAGAATTTGTTCTAAAATAATTCGAAACATGGTTTAAAAAATTTTAAAAATACTATTTTAAAATGTAAAAATAATTTGGAAGCTAAATTTTATAAACATAAACTAAATTTTGGAATAAATTAAATTTTTTTTTGAACAAACCCATCTAAAAACAATGTAGAAAATTATCTACACATTCTAAAAATAATTTTAAAATATAAAAGAACAAAAATATGAACAAAACATATTAGCAAGTTTAGTAAATGAGTTCTTAATTATTCAGAAATTAATACTTACAAACACAAAATTATTATTATTATTTTATATTGTATTCAATTTTATTTTCAGATTGAATTGTTGAATATTGATTTTATATTTATTGTTTTATTATTTTTTTAATATTGATGTTCAATTTATTATTTTATTATTCAAATTTTATTATTTTATATTGTATGGTGTTATATTTATGAATTAATTATATTAGTAATTTGATTTATATTTCATTTTTAATACATATTATATCAAATTCATATCTATTTTAAAATTTACAATCTACTATTTACATAGCATATATAATTATATCAAATTTAAAATGTTGAGTTTCAAAATTGTTTGCATTCAAAATTTCTAATTATATCAAATACAATTATTTAAAATAACATAATTTTAAAGTTGAAATATTAACATTTTTAATTAATATAGATATTAAAAAAACAATATATATATATATATATATTTATATATTATATTTAAATGATATATCATTACATTATGTTATCAATATTAAAAAATATAGATTTTATATCATAAATTACGCATCGCGCAGGTGTACTGCTAGTTAGTTAATATTACAGAACAATCTTGATTTCCATGCCACATGTATAGTAATTAGCATGACTAAATGCATGAATTTTTAGCATGAAAATCGTCATTAAATAGAACAAATTAAGATTATGTTTTCATGAAGTCTAATTTTCTAATTAATTGGTCCACAAATTGAACTCTAATCCACCATCATCATCCACTTCAAATTGGCTCCAATTAAACCCTTTCTTCATAGCCAAAGGAGTGAGAAGCATCCCCTCCGCCATGCTATCCAGCAAAGCCGGCATGTTAAACACCGCCTCCTCGTCTACAAATCCGACCACCACGCCGGAGCCACCACCCGAAACCGCCAATGAAGAAGATGGGATAAAATCCACGTCAGCCCTCTGAACATCAGCTTGATGGGAGGATGAATATTCCACGTGGGGGACTAGGGCCGGCGCTTTCTCTCCACGCGTTGATTTCATGTTGGCTTCACCGACCCATTTGCCGCCGTTCTTCCGCCGCTCTCCTCTGTACACGGGGTGGCGCGTATCCTTCAGTATTTTCCGGTTGGCCTTTGTCTTGTGCTTTGAAGTATGTTGGTTATCTTCGAAATTCATAGATATACTATACATTCAAGTGATAAGAAACACAAGTCGTGAATTATGAATGAATTAATATATATATATATATATATATATATATATATATATATATAGAGAGAGAGAGAGAGAGAGAGTATTTCTGTATTGGGCTTTTTATGACATTTGTTTTGCATGAAGATAAGACATATATATAGCTATATGTGTGTGTGTGTGTTTGTGGATAGAAAAGTGAAACCTGTGGCAAAAATCTAGATCTACTCAATGTCGCCATCAATATTATAATTACTATGTATTGTACAATTTATGGAAAATATCTTATATATATGTCTTAATTAGTCACGTTTCGCTTTTTATATATATTTATATAATATATTGTATTGCTATTAAACATGAGAATCAAATGTCATTCGGTGATTTGGTAGAATAAAATAAAAAGCTATCTCACTTTAAGAAAACTAAAATGTTTATTAGGAAATCATATTTTATTAACAAAAAAAAGGGTATCACACTTTAGGAAATTCTATAAAATGTATATGAGGCAATGGTTTATACAATTATGCAAGTATACTTAATCCCGATTTTAGAACTACAATTAAGTCTTATGAATTTATAAATAGAATTAAATGTCTCAATATTCGTGGTGTTGTAATATTAGTAATATATATATATATACACACATACATACACACCACACAAATATGTAAATTATAAAATTAATATCCAATAAACAAGAAAGTTACATTTACTAAATTTTATTATTAGAATGAAAATTAAAGCTAATGGGATATGATTTACAAGGGAACATTGTGAGAAGTGAGAACACAACAAAATTAGCATATATATTTTGTGAGGAAAACAAAAACACGTGGTCTTAGCTAGGAATAATTTAAGCTCGTGGATAAATTAAAACTAAAATACAAATATGACTTGGACAAAAAAGTCCACGTGAAGAATGGAAGTAGAATTGTTAGAGAGACAAATGTGGACCAATGGATGTCCGATTCTTGACTTTTTGACTCGCTTTTACAGCCACACGATTCACAAGTAAGCCATTTTCCTTATTTGTTTGTTACGCAAAAAACTTTTATGCAGTTTAGTGCACTATAATTTAGGGTTCAATCAGATTTGTTCTAATGTGAAAAGAATTTTCGACTTTACTTTTTACGACCATTTTTTTTCAACACTGTGTTCCCAACCTCCATAGATTGGAAGGGGGTGAATTTGTCCTTTTTTAAGGAAATTTTTTCGAGATCTTTCATGATGTTTTAGATTGTCATTTTTTTTACCAGAAATATAGTATTTTGAGTTGTCTTTCAAATGCCCAAGGTTTTGCTCAATTCCAAATGTTGTGGAATCAACTACATTGTCGTGTAAGATTCGAATTCATGGCCTATTTTAGTTAGGGGTGTAAACAAGCTAAATTTGAACGAAAGAGGGTTATGCATGTTCATTTGTTTATCTTTAAAAAGTATTCATGTTCGTTTAGTTAATAATTCAAAATGTTCACAAGTGTTAATGAACGGTACACAAACATGATTATTAATTTCTTACAATGGAAATTTTTTAAAAAGTTAATGTAATAACTAAAAATATATATTCATAAACACTCAATTGAAAATACTTAATAAATGTAAATATAAATTAGTTATATTAAAAGATATAAAACCAAAATAAACATAAATGAGTATCGAATAAATAAGCACATAAGTGTTTAACTGATAAATAATGAATGAATGATAAACAAATATTAAACAAGTACTAAATAAACATGTTCATGAACTGAATAAATTTTCTTGTTCACTTTTGTTCGTTAAGACTAACAAACGAACATAAA
Organism: Scutellaria barbata; assembly: GCA_028654395.1. NCBI lineage: Eukaryota > Viridiplantae > Streptophyta > Magnoliopsida > Lamiales > Lamiaceae > Scutellaria > Scutellaria barbata. The sequence continues at coordinate 895,216 of CM053653.1, read as the reverse complement.
CAAACTTTAACCAAACTAAATCACGAGTAGTTTGTCGAACATTCTATTCATTTACATCCCTAATTTTGGTTGTACTCATGTGGCTAGAATTTGGGAGAATGTTCATAAAAAGAGTTGTAGCATTGTGCGTTGGCTTTCCACTGAAACAAAAATCAAGGAATTTAAACTTGTACATTCAAAGTTACATTCGTTGTTCAAACATTGTGCGTCCATCCTTCGTAGAATGAAAATGAATGAATTCATCATTTTCTGAAAATGACTTTTGAAATCTTTTTGCTAGACGTTCAATTTAGGTTTTTTGGCCTGATCTACTTGTTGAGTTAGATTGATTAGATCAGAAGTTTGTTTGAAGTCGCTAAATCTCCTATACATCTAGCTCATTGTACAAGTCGTTAGGCTAGTTGAGCCCAACAAACCATATGGGTTGGACCAAATAGCCCCGACTATTTTTGGGCCACCATATAAATGACTCAACAGAACCTATATCTTAGACCATTTAGTTCGTTCCACCAAATCGAGCCATTTTTTCAATTCTAGGCGCATTTGTTAATTTATTGTATAATAAAAGTGACCCTTCAATATAGATTTGCATTAAGTAAATTATTTTCTCAATATTTAATATTTGTTTGATATTTAGTGATGAAATTATTGCTGTACACTATTATTTATTACTAAAATGAAATATCAAAGAAATAATTGAAACATTGGAAAAGGAAAGTAGCATGATTCCAAGGTAAAGGCCATAGCTAATTAAGACAATGGATAGATATGTGGTCCTAAAATATAGGTAAAGACATGTATCAAAAATTAATATGAAATTGAGAAAGAGTAGATGCCACAACTTGACATGTTCCTAAAAAAAGGTCAAAGGCAACTTCCTTTCCTTTTCTACTCATTAAAAAAAAAACCCAACTCTCGCACTTGATAACTCTATTACAGATTTCTTGAAACAAACTTTACACTCTTTAGCAAATATATTTATTTTTACTAATTTTTTTATTAACATTAATCATCACTAGCTATACATTCGAATCATCAACACCCTATTTTAAATAGTGTCTTATATTATGTTGTGATTTGGTGTTTTGTTCTAATAGGGAACCACTTATGTTTATCTTGAAAAAAGGATGAAGAATATTATTTGGCATGATAGTAGACGTAGACTTAAAAGATAAAATCCTAGTAGCCAAAAGACAATTAATGCAAGAGACCATCATACTCCATTGATATTAATTTTTGTATTGCTCATAATGGGTTGTTGAATTCTTGTCTAGAAACCCCTTATTGCAGAAGCAAACATGGGAAGAAGACCTACCATAATACATAAATTACTCTTTACAAGCTTGGCCCAAGATCCCAATCTTGGAATTATTATGTCTAGTTCACCAAATGGGAATATTTTTCCATCTTGAATAATATCACTTCTACATAGTTGTCATTCTTCATGATAAATTAGATCCAAAATTAGCTGGCTAGACATATGTTGTGTGCATACATTTATGAGAAAGAGAATGTAATGTTTGATACTTACGAATCAAATGTAGAGGGCAATCAAGACAAGAGAGGATGCAGCAGCTAAGTACATATAAAAATCATGGGTCACATTCATTACTCTGCTTTTTATCCAACTTGTAAAACAGTGTGTGGTACTTGTGAATTGTGATTATTTTTCTTGGATTACATCTTTAGAAATAATCTCCTAAAAATAAGATCAATTTTTGATCAAATCCCATTTTCTTGATCATGAATAAACAGAATATATATTTATGAAGTTTAAGTGACATTGAGTAAAGCCTGAGATTCGCCCACTTCATATCTGACCCTTTTCAGGTTGCATCATACTTTTTCTTCTAATATGTGGAAAAGAACCAAAAGAAAAAACCCAAAAAAAAAAAAAAAGGCAAATCAAATCTTCATTGCAAAACTTTCAAAATTCTTAATGAGTATTTTTTTTCTTTCACCTTTTTATAGTGTTGTCAAAATCCACAAACACTGCAAATTCACAGTAAAGAAACAACCAACATCCCAAAATTTCAAGAATCAATTGCTATATCATATAATTCTAGATTCAAAGTGATATTATCACCATCAAAATCCTACTAAAAAAAGGGAGTAATGAGTCATTAAACATTAATTATCCAATCTACAGTTTACATTTGTCAAACTTCAACACAGAAATTGCGGCTTTAATTTCCAGTATCAAAATGAATCAAAAATTATTTCCAAAAAATTAAAATCATAAAAAAAAAAGTTAGAAAAAAAAGACAATTAAGATTCTAAACTTCATATGTTCTTACATGCATAGATCATCAATGAGAACTCAAGCTTATCTTCATCTCTCTGCGCCAGCTTCTCCTCCAGCCACAACCTGCTATCCATCCCACTCCTTGTCCTGAACATAAACACAGCATATCCCGGGCCGAGCCGGCCCGGATTATAAAACCAATCATGAACATCCCACATTAGATCAACCAACAATCCATCCAAGAAAATCGTCTGATTCCCCCTGAAGTTCCACTGCAGCCTCTTCACACGAATCACCGTCTTCTTGTCGATGCAAACGGACAAAACCGGATACTTCAATCCCTCGTTTTCCCCGCTGCATTGGATCAGGATATCATGGGCCAGGCCCGTGTCACAGAACCGGGCCCTGGTTGAATACAGCGTATTTCCCGAAAAGTGCTCTTGTCGCGAAATCAACGACGATTTCGCAGCCCGAATCCCACATTTCAGCTTCCTTAGAGTAGCCTCTTGGGCCATGTCTCCGATGATCAGCCCGAGCTCGGAATCCACAGTGATGAAGACGTAGTATCCGTCGACGGGCTCGGGCCCGGACTCGTAGCGGGCCGTGGAGAGATCCCAGAACACCTCAATGCTGCTGCTGTGGAATTCGAGGGTTTTGCTGCCTTTCAGCTTTCGGAAAATCCTAGGATTCGTGTTGAGTTTGACGGCGGTGGATTGGTCCTCGCCGAAGACAATGCTGAGGCCTTGAGAGAGAGAGTTCTTGCTCCATGAGAGAGAAACCATCATCTGCTTCTGGGAAGATAGAACAGTTCTGTATAAACATGTTACAGTGTTTTGGATTGAAGGAATCAAGCTTGGAGAGATACATGAACTGTTTGGATTGTAACTCGAACATGAAGTCTCTGAAACCTGTACTGCATATTCACTGAAACAAGATGCAAAGCTGTCTCTCATTTCAGAGAGAGAGAGAGAGAGAGATCCGAGAGAGAGAGCGGAGGAAATGGAAATCCAGGCTACTGATAGGCGGGTATGTAGTAAGTATTTCCTCTCTCTTGGATGAGAGAGAAACGAATTGAAATTTGGGGAGAGAGAAAGTTTCAAGGGTTATTTCTTTATTTATTTCTTGACAGTTCATCTGAGTCTGAGATATGGAAATATTTAAAAATGCAAAGAGAAATTATGTCCTATTTATAAATAAATAAATACGTGGAAGATGGACAGAATGATCAATGAATGCAGCAAAATGACAAAGCCAAATTCTTTGTTTTATTTTTTATTCGATCCCTCCAAATTCTTGTTTTTATTTTTTAGTAATTTTTCCCAGATCCCTTTAAATTCTTCTTATTATCTTGGAAACAGCCGTTGACTATATAATTATATTATAATATAAAGAGGCTCCCCATTATGTAAACCCATGAACTTCCATTCTGCTAATTTTACTCTTTCAGTTACACTATATCTTTCTCTAAATCAACTGCAAATATCTTACTTTAAATTTACATGTAAGTTAAATATAAAAATTTAATGTAAATGTGAGGTGTTTTGTTTATACAAAATCTTTTATAGTTCTAATTTGATATCTCTTACATTTCTCACCCTTAATCTATTCATATATGATATTTATATGCCCAAGGATTACTTTGTAGGCCAAGTTAACCTCAAAGGGGAAACATTCAAAGCTATTTGGATATTATTTAATTTTCACCAAATTTAAAGCTTATATATAAATGAAGATTTATTATATTATTTGGAATTGACACACATATAATACTCAATACATTTTTCTACATACAGGCTAAATACTATAACTCTTATTATTTCAAGATGTATTTGGAATTATTTCAACTTTTATGACATTTATAGATAATCGAAAATTTCACAAAATGTGAAAGATACAAAACGAGTTGAAACCCTACTACACGTAAAACTTGATTTCTAATTTTTTTTTTTTAAATGATATATCTACCATTTTTTTTGAAAAATTTGATATTATTTTTGTGAAATATTGAACAATGTCGATAGAAATTAAAAATTACCAAATTGGTTAGTTTTTGGGCAGCCACAAATTAAAACCTGTGTGTGGTGGGACCCAACAGTTTCTGCTGCCCTACACTACACACCCCTGTTATCGAAAGCAGAGGAATAATGTGAAACAAGTAACTTCCATTTACTCATTGAGTTTTTTTTTTTTTTTTTTGTGTGTGAAAGCCATTAAAAATCAAAATTAAGAGAAAACAGCCCTATTGTGTGTGTATATATATATATATATATATATATATATATATATATATATATTTTTTTTTTTTTTTTTTTTTTTTTTTTTTTTTATGACAAGAGTGATTGATGGTTCTTGAGATGATGATACTCTTTGTAATTTGAGTTTAAAAAAGGTATAAATAATAATAGAGTAGCATTTGATTAGTTTTGATTTAATAATGACTAAAATCTCATTGATTGTATTTCATTTTTTTAGAAAATCATGTTCTATCAATTGGATGTCAAATTAAAATATCAAAGGCATTCAAATTGGACTCTAGTTTGATCCGCATGAAATCATTTCTAGTTCAATTCAATTATTGATAATGAGAAAAATCTAGAGGTGATCTTAAAATTTGGTAAAAATACAAACAAATGTATTTAGAATATATTATCTAGGTTAATACAGTTGGGAGGAAACAAGAACATTAAATTTTAATTGACTCATAAATTTATTTAATTATTTTATTTCAATGGGGCTTTTTCACATCCCTTTCTACAAAGGTGGCCCCTCCTTCAATTTTCAACTCTAGAAAATAAAATACAACACTACTTAGGAAAATTAACATCAGGAGTTATGCAAGATTTGGATTTTTTATTTTTTATTTTTATTTTTATTTTTTGGAAATTGATCTCACACACATATATGACGTTGATCGAATTAGTGTTCGAATCAATTTGGAATCAATTAAACACTCATGAAATTAAGGTTTTGTTTTGCACCTTGTAAGTCCTGAATATTATAAAATAATTTTAAAATGATAATTTCATATTAAGTATGATTGAAAAAACTTCACATATATATATAAGATTTAATTTACTCTTACAATTTAAATTATATAATAATTTAATCGATAAAACCCCATATATATTCATATGTTGTTCCATGTACTAACATGAATTTCTATATTATTTGAGAGACAGGCCAGTTCCTATATTTTATGATAAATCATAAATGTGGCTTGAAATTATGATTATTTTAGTTACAAATATAAAGTGATCAGATTGTATTGTCTTCAACTATATATTAATTCATTAATTTTCAATAATTATATAATCTTTGTAGTATTTTTTTCAATTATATCAATAATTCATAATATATAGTAGTACTTATTATTTGATTGTACAGAGAAATCGTCGGAGTATTATTTGGTCAACAACGAACCTTAATTAAGTTTCTCGAATGATGAAGGGAATAAATTATTTCAATTGATATTGCTTAATTAATTGTAATACTACATATCAAATATATATTATTAATATCATTACATACACTTAATATATGTTACTTACAATTAATCAATACAAGAAAAAGAGTAAATATTTTGAATTTTCACAACATTTGGATGCTGCAAACAATGAGTATCTACAAATTAAAGTTGTGAGAACCCTAATTAAGTATTGAACAAGATTCTACCATAATCTAGAACAATAAGAAGCATTCAAGTTTTAAAGATCTTGATAAATAAAAAATTCAAAGTAATGTATAAAAAAAAGGGTACAAATTAAATCATGTTAAAAGCTCTCCAGGTCTGCAGCTATGATTGTTCTCTGATACACCACTTTTTCCTTTTAATGAAATTTCCACTTTCCCAATTAAAGAGAAGAAAAAAAAAAAAGATTTGAATATTTTGGGAATAGATATTGGAATCTATCACAACCTTAGAACACAATTCAATGTAAAGAGAATTATTATTGCTGGTGTTTGTTTGGTTGCAGATAAAATGACACTGACTTTCATTTTTTTTGAAGAAAACTGATGCCACGTCGACACCCCCACAAATGTCCAATTGTAAATTATATTTCATCCTTTTTTTTTTTTTTGTAAATTTTATTAACACATTTTAAATTAAATCTCTAAATAACAAACCAACTCATATTAGCTTGATGGGACCTTAATTAGTTATGCCACTAACTTCCTTTTTTCCCATCTTTCCAAGTAATTATTGACCTGGCAAAGTCAATGCTAATCCAGATTTAACTAACTTTTTTGACAAAATGAATATCTAACTAACTTTATCTTCACAAAATATTACTTATTTTTTAATAAATTGTTAGTTGAAATCGCATGATTTAGAATCTAGAAAGTGATTTCTTGACAATAAGCCTTTCGAGTTTTTTTTTTTTTTTGGTTTTTGTCTAAAAAAAAAAGTGTCCACAAACGAGAAAGACAAATACTCTTGTGCACTAGTTGTATGGATCTAGATTCACGTAATTTGGTCGATCCCATCCGGATCTGTATACTTTTAATTTTATTTTATTCATGTGTTATATTAACATGACCTTTATGTACATATATTATAACTTTTATATAATTTTATAATTTAAAAAAATTCAAAATTTCAGCACATTTTTTGATCAACGTACCTTTATATGATATAGTTATGTTAGTTATACTTTTAGGTATGTACTTATATCTTTTAGTTATTTTTAATGAGTTATAGGGAGGAAGACAATAAAAATTAGAAAACTTGCGTGAGGTCATTATAATCTGCACCTTATAAAAGTGAGATACCGCTTAAGCTAGAAAGCCCATGATTCATACATTTCAGTTATGTTAGTTGCATATTTATATATTATGTAAATGGATGATTATGTTAATATAGAGGTATAAATAATATCACATAAATGTATGAGTAATATCACATAAAGGTATATATATACAAATTGTGTTGATTTTTTGTTTTTTGAAGTTAAAATATTACATAAAAGTGAGGATATTTATATATAAAGATCATACTATAACACAAAGATCACACCAATATAACATAAAGGTAACACATGAATAAAAAAAAATCAAAATCAAAAGCGTATGGATATGGGTCGAGTCGGTTCAATTGCATGAATTTAGATCTATAAAATTGGTGCACAAGATACTAACTCAGTGAAAAACACGGACTACATGGTGAGTAGAAAAATAATTTTGAAATAAATATAGTTCTTGTAAATCATTTTATAAATTTAATTTCATAAAATAAATGAAGTCATAATTAATAACCAATAATTCAGATTTTAGATATTGATTTATGACTATGAATTTGGTTGTTGGGGGTGATATTTGATCTCACAAAATTATATTCTTGAACAATCATATACAAATAATTTATAATAGGCATGTTGTTTGTTTAAATGAGGCTAAAAAAATTATTTTTTTCTCTTCTCACGCATGTAAAATTAGTTTAATAAGCCCAAAAATAATGATAAGTTTAATTGGGCAGGCACTTATGGAAACATATATTGTTCACCAACCAAATTTCAACTATCGAATCATCATGAAAAAAAGGTTCGTCTCTAAAATAGAATTAAACGAATTGGTATACATATATTAATTAACATTAATTTTTTGTGATTTCAAATTAAGTTGAACTCATATATATATCTCGGATATTTAATTTTTTCATGCCTAATCTCACGTCAAACTTAAATCTTATCAAATGAAGAATTATATTCATTGAACTGAGCAAAATTTTAAGGAGTTAATTCAAATTTAACTTTGAAATATATGAATTTGTTTACAGTCATATGATTAAAAATGTAAATTAAAGAACTTGGATATTTTTTATTTATTTTACAAAAACTTAATATATAAAGCATATATATCATACGTAATTAAAATTCTAAATAATTCAAATAATTGGAAATGAGCTACTTGAGTGTGGTAAATTCTAAAATATTGTCACTATGGTTAAGTGATTAGGATAGATTATTGTAAGTAAGATCATTAATTAAGACAGCCCACCGGTTATGAATTAAAATAGTTAGAGTTAATTATTAATTAGTTAATAGTAATAATTAATTAGGGTTATGATGTATGAATTCTTGTGAGCAAAGCAATGGTGAGGCATGCAAACTGCAAGTTGGTGGTACGACAAGATACATGAGACCCGCTACCTCTCTTTCTCCTTCATATGTCATGTTTTTATTTCTCTCTATTTGCATTTTGGTCCTTGTAGAAGCTATAATTACACATTGCCCCCAAATGATAATTTCATTTTCTAACAATGATAAATGTTTGAGGTTCCAAAACATTAATTCATTGTTCAAAAATATGTGCATTTTTAGATTTGTGCACATATATTAAGGAAATTGATGAAAAAGCTGATGTATTTGTCTTTCATTTTAACAACCATTTTTAACTTGTAAGAGTAAATGAGGGTATTTTTTGTAGATTAAATGCGTGTTTTTGGTTTTTTTTTTTTTTTGCTAAAACTACATTTATTTTGGGAGTGAGGGAGTAATTTTTTAGGTGATTAGATTATTAAATTATAGTTTTGATTGAATTTGTAAATACTAATAAATTAAAATTAAATATTTTGAAAAATGAACAAAATATAAAATTATTTATACTTTTATTGTAGTATATTGATGTAGCTTTAAAACTAGTTTTATGAACTCGGCATATATAACTTATTACCTTTTTAATCAGATTTTAGAAACTCTAATTACAAATTAAAATTGCTATTAGAGAATTTAAAAGCCTCATAACTTTATTTTAAGAATACAATGTTCAACAATAGCTTGTTTTAATTATAAGTAAAATTTAAGGTCTTAAAGTTGTACATCTTAAAGTTGTACATACATTCTATTGGATATATTGGTCATATCAATCCAGAACCATAGCAGCTATTAGGCAATTCTAATATTTGAATTACTAAAACTTGTGGTTTTAAATATGATTAAAATAAGAGTAGACCCTAAAAATCTAAATAGACTTTTAAAAAGTAATTAATAAAGACTTAAATGTAGTTACTTGCAGCCATTACTTTTACCTTTTATATTTCTTTGAATAATTAAAATTAAGTACAAACTGAAAAGACATTTCATCCACTAAAACATGTGGAATCTAACTGTACTTTAATTTCAACTCTAATCCTTAATTTTAAAGCTTAAACTGGGATTATGACCATAAACCTGATTTTAAGTCAAAAGGCATTGTTTATTAGTACTTACTAATATATATGCATTAATATGGTAGCCTTGTTGCTTCTTGGAAGTTGTCTTCATTATTATTATTATTATTATTTTTGGGTCTTTGTTTTAGTAATTTTAATTTTAATAGTTTTATTTATGCTAAACAATAATTTATTTAACAGAAAAGCCACCTGGAAATTCCTGTCAATTCCAACAAGTCCCTGTGGATGTGAATGTGATTGTTTCACAATTTAGAATCCTGAACTTTTAAAGAATTATCTTCATTCTTCTTTTAATCTTTAATTATTATTTTTAATATAGAAATATATCGTCACTATTCGAAGATGTGTATTGAGTAAACTACTGAGACTATCCAGTGTAAATTTTCGTGTAATAATTGCAAATTTAATTGTCAATAATAAATATTGCACCTATCATTTCATGTGGCTTATATTATGCCCTTTCCTATCTTTCAGACAAAAAATTTCCTTAAAAGTAATCTTTTAATGTTTGGCAACACTATATCGATAATTTCATGATTTATTTTAGGCCCACTGAACCATAACCATTAACTTATGGAGAGATGGAACAAAACATTAAATCTGTCCAAATTTATGTTGCACGGTTAGGTTGGGCTTAAAGGACATTATTATTAGGTTTCAAATGAACACTATAATGGGCCTTTTGTGGTCCAAGTCTGAACTTGGGCCACCAAAATAAATATTCAATTATTCTCTGTGTAAATACTCAATTCAAGCTAAACTACCAAATTCATGATCTACAATAAATACATTGAGACTTAGAAGTCCTCATCATCAAGGGTGGATCTTGTGATTGGTATGGACCACCTACCAAGATGAGCAGTGTAGTTGATACACCGGATAACGCCTCGTCCCGTGGGGCCCTCGGGGAAATCGACGACAGTGATACTGCCAGCATCAAGATGGAAAGATCCTAGCCATTCCTCTGTCAGGTTTAAGCAATGCCCCATCATTCCGATGTGAAGCGCTGGATGCCCAACTGCGACTACAGCATTTTCACTCTCTGATCCCTTTGAAAGCTCGTCCAACAAACATTTCCATGCAATGCCTGATTGATCCCATAATGCTCGTGTTATTTCTTCCTCGTAGTCCCTTAACCCACCGGATTGAAGAGGTTCAAACTTTGTCGAGTCCTACATTTACATGCGAAAGCAAAGCAACAAGATTTATGCATGTGGACTAACAAGATTTGAAACTTGTTGTGTCAGTTTTCTTACTTTCTTTGTCTGTTTAAGGATGTTCTCAACATCAAGATCTGGTGTTTGCTTCATTTCAACATAGCGTGGGACACAATCAGCTCCCAAGCAATCAGCAGCTTCTTGAACCTAAACACGAGTGGTTGATTATATGAACATCATGTTTGATACGAAATTTTTTTTTTCTAATGTTTTATATGAAAACTATCTTACTCTGGAGATTGCATTTGCTGTCTCTATGGAAGCTATTGCATTACTGCTGACTATAGTGTTCACTCTGACATCAAGAAGTAGCTCAGCAGTTTTCTGTGCCTGTTTCGTACTTTTAGTGAGAGAGAACATCTGATCATACGGAAAAAATTCAGACAACTAGTAGATGATGCACCATGCTGGAATGTTTCTTACCTGTATTATTCCAAGCATGCTCATTGGGCTATCATTGCCGCCCTGCTGAAAAATAAGTGTTGCTTAATCAAGAACAAGCTTAGTGTTTCATTACTTGTAAGAAATTTGGATATTTAATCAGATAAGAATCCAAATCTTGGAATTGTGTTTCTCTTCCATGATTTTAAACCTCCCATGTAAAGTCAGTTTAGGATGGACCAGCTTAGGTACCCAAACTTCAGATTCAGATAGTTTGGGTTCCCAAACCGGGGTTTCTGATTGGCTTTTGCTTTTGTTGTTGTTTTTTCCTGTTATGGCCTTATGTACATGGCCCTAGTATAGTTTGTTTGGTTTTGTATAAACTCTCTTTTTTTTTTTTTTTATATACAGGCTGGAGATGGTGTCTTAATCCCCCACCCGTGAAGGGTGCTTTCTATTTAAAAAAAAAAAAAAGTCAGTTTAATCACAAGAAAGTACCGTGCTTGTACCTCTACAGCGTTCTGAGGGAATCCATGAGTGACGAGTATAAGCCGTATACTGGCTTTCCTTCCTCCAGAACTTCCGGAAGCTAAAGGCGAACTTGGGGTCTGCATCATTACATTCAAATCACAGCATCAACTTCAAAGCAACCTACAAAAATGGAAACTCTTTTGTCTAGATATAGCTCAAGAAGGAAGAACTATAACTTGTTCATGAAGGAAATTGTAGGGTAATTGAAGATCTTTTTCACCAAGTAATTGGTGTCATTCAATTTACTAAGTTGCACTTACTACCACTAGACCTCAGAGAAGACAGCAAAGAGTGTCACAAAAAGTTTCCTTGATCGTACTTGATGGAAAATATTCATGTTCAAGTCATTTTCATGCTATGGAAAGCAAAGAAAGTAAATTGACAAACCCTTTCATCTATAAACAATTTTCTCAACAAATAGTTTGACAAGTTAATGCAGTGAAAACTACGATCCATCAAAAATTGGTCATGATTGGGCCGTATACCTGATTAAGACGATTAAGGCATATATCGGGAGACCCCCCTTCAGGGTTTGGAGTGAAATCCAGCACACTTACACCACAGTTGCTCTGAAGTAAAATCCTGAAGTACTCGGTGCCCAATCCTATGCGTAAATAAATCCAAACGTAGATAGAACATCTCAATTGAATAATAACAAAATTCACATATTCAAAAGCAAGAAAAGTAACACAATACCAATTGCTGTGGCAACAAGTGCCTGGTTGACAGCATTATGAGCAACCACAAGTATTGATCTTTTTTCATGAGTAAGAATTTTCATCCAGCAGCTTCTAGCTCTTGCCCACAATTCCCTCACTGGATAATGACCATCGATATTGAAATTTGGTGCATCTATTTGCCATTGACGAAAAGCATCTCCATATTTAGCCTTTCCTTCATTCTTTAAGAGGCCCTATAAAGAGCAATAAAGTTGATTGCATTTACAGGCCCCCAAGTACCAAGGATGTCATCTTATGTATACCACTCTAAATTAACATATGTTTGACAAAAGAGATCTGCAAAATTTAGTTCTGACTAACTTGAAATGAGTAGAGATCAATTTCCCTCAAGTTGGAATCCGTTATGATCTCCTCCTCGCGAGAACCCCATATGATCTCTGCTGTTCTCTTTGATCTTGTCAATGGACTGCAAATTTTAACAAATAGAAATCATTTAAAAACATATATAATAATAATAATATTCCCAATCACAGAGAATTGATAAAAAAAATCCCAACCACAGAGAATTGATAATTGTCTTCTCAACTCTTGAAATGCCAACTCCAAATTCAGAATTGCCAGGAAATTGATTCTTCTCAAGTAGTCGCTTTCAATTTTACTCAGTATACATTTGAAATTCTTCTATAACAATCTAACCACAATTTCCATGGTAATTTACAGAATAAAAACAATGAATAGTAAAGTAAAATTAAGGAGAAAATGAAAAACAAGGAGATTGAGAATAAACATACATACCTAGAAAAACAGACATCGAAGGAATCATCTAGAAGCATTAGACGCGAGGTCTCGGCCTGAGATTCCCCTTTTTGAGTAAGAATCGAGAAATTGGAACTGCCCTGGATCCGTCCCTCCGCATTCCACGTGCTCTGCCCGTGCCTCACCAGCACCACCCTCTTCGCCGCCGTCACTGGCGGCAGACCTATACTTTCCCAGCCAGTCGATAGCTCCTTCCTCTCATCCGAACCGTCCGATTCCACTTTCCTGACTTCTTGCAGGCTTGAAGATGATTTCACAACATGAATTGTAAAATGTTTGCAATCTGAACGCCGGTATCGGCGGTGGTGGTGGTGGAAGAATCCGTTAGTTTTGTGGAGGCGAAAAGGGTGGGAGTTTAGCGCAGTGGACAGCATGCTTCTGATGGGATTTTTTTTTTTCTGAATTTCTTCTATTTATTTTTGGCGCTAAAAGACAATGACAGTTATTTTTTTTCTGGTGGTAAACGGAAGGCTAACGGTAGGCCCAGTTTCTGCTGGCCTGATTCTATGGATTGGGCTGGCCCATAATAATGTGGGGCCCAACATCTAAAGATTGGGCTAAATGTGTTCGTTATGTAAATTAATTAAGGCAGCAATCTCGCCCACCAAGCCGAAAAGCTACATTGCTTGTTTAATTTAATAGTTCAACAAAAATTTGGCTGGTTCTGTATTTAATCGGATTTGGACAAACTCAAATATATCCTTCAATATAATTAGAGCAAGATAATTGATTAATTAAGTTTAGGCATATTGATAGCCATTATTGGATATATTTTTTCAAATCAAACTTTAAAAGTAACTGGGACTCGGTTTTCTAATAATATAATTATATTACATGCATAGTGTATGATTATAAAATGTAATAATCAAAACATCACACATCCAGATTGTGAATTTAGCACCACCATTGGTTAAGTAATTTAACTTCTCTTCAAATTTTATTTGATATCAAATATTTTAATTTGTGTGTGATGAATGATTGATGGGACACCATTAGTTATGAGTGTAGACCAAGGAATAAAAAGTCATTGATGTCAAATCATAGACATTCATAGCACATTCTCATGTTATGTAAAAAAGTGTAACTTCTTGTAAAGAAAAGAAAAAAGTGTTAATTTATTTTGCATTGAGCAAAATGTTGTGAGACAACAAGGCAGGGAAGGAAAAAATAATTTTAATACAAATATAAAAAATGGCAGTATTCTTATCTCTTTTGTGAGATTATTTTATAAATTTATGGAAAAAAAAGAGGCTAATTTGATAAAAGTGGAAAGATGGCATGAACTATATTATTTCCAATAAGCTCAAAAAGAAAAGCATCATATATAGACACATAAACTCAAATTAATTAATAGTTGGCTAATAATTTACAAATATCAATTTTCAACAATTAGAACTTTTGTCTTCTTACAAGTTGTAAACATCCCAGCATTGAAAGCTGTATATTACTCAGAAAAATATAAATGAAAAATAATAGATGTAGAAAGATATTTATTTTTGGATTAATAACAGGTAACATCAAGATCCAGATGTTCAACTAAGGTACAAACTAAAAGATGAACGTTACAAGTTGTTTTCCAATATGATGTGGACGGTGATGCATTGAAGTATATCGAGACTCATGATTGTATTGTTAAACCTAAGATATGATTTATTTATTTATTTATTTTATTTATTTACTTTTTAATAAGTTCGTTTGCTTTTATTTTTGTTGGATCCTTGCATGGGCCTTAAACATTATTTATTAGAGTTTTCAGTATTATTTGAGGGTTGTTGATTCTTTTGATATTTTGAATGAAACTTGAGAAACGCCTAGTATACGTAGTATCAAGGCTCATCTCTTTAGTGTTACGCTTTTGCTACGTTAGTTGGTATCAGTAGACCGGGCACGATGCCTCCGCGCCGCCAGCCCCCTGTCGACCACATTGCTCAACCGAAAGCCCAATGTGATGCAGACGTTGCGGAATTGAGCCGCCAGGTTGCGACATTGGCTGCCAGATTGGAAGACCTTCGTCTTGCTGTCCTCAACGCGTTGCCACAGCGTGCGCATGGTCCTCACCCACAGCCTGATTGCAATGTGAATGACTGACGACGGCCGAATGCCCCTTGTCCTCATCACGTTCCCAGCAATTCTGATATGGATAAAGAAGAAACCATCGATGAGAATCCATTCGCCCCTCGGCCCGTGCTCCACCACGAGCCGGCCGCGACGACGATCGACGATGGGAATCAGGTTTTAAACTTGAAATCCCTGAATTTGCGGATGGCCTCGATCCGTGCGATTTCTCAATTGGTTTAATACTATTGAAGACCTCCTGGATTTTAAATCTGTCCCTAAGGAAAAACGTGTATCATTTGTGGCAACCCGTTTCCGTGGTCACGCCGCATCCTGGTGGCAACAAGTGAAGCACACTCGCCGCCGCATGGGCAAATCGACAATCACTTCATAGAGTAAATTCCATAAACACTTGCGCCAGGAATTTCTCCCATTCAATTTTGAAAGCACCTTGTTCTAAAAACTACACAATTTAAGGATCCCGTTTGGTGGATGCATACACAGATGATTTCTATCGCTACCTCTCTCGTATTGATATCGGCGACTTTCCCAGTCAATTGGTCGTACGCTATCTGGCCGGATTGAAGCCCTTGATCCAGGAGCCTCTCACTCTGTTGGGACCGTTTATCGTTTCTAAGGCACACCAGCATGCCCTCCTTCTGGAACAGCAAGCAGCCCGCCGTTCGATCGGCCCTGGTTTTTCACAGGCACGGCCTCCGTCGTAACCCCTTCATCTGGTTCCACATCCCGCCAGCCACCACCACCTTTTTCAGTGTCGACTGATGCCGGGTCCTCCACCATTCGTTGTTTTGGTTGCAATGAAGTTGGCCATCACCACACCGCTTGTCCCCGTATACGGCAACGTTGCTGCTTATTGATGAATGAGAAACATCACATGTTGACTCTCTGCCTATTTTTGATCCTGAGTCGTTAGATGATATACCCGAGTTGCATGAAGGAGACGTAGGTCCCTTACTTGTTCTCAGGCGTTCGTGTTTAGCACCAAAAGCTCCGGTTCAATCTGAAGAACACCGTAATCACATCTTCGAGTCTACTTGCACAATTGGGGGTAAGGTTTGTCGATTTATTATTGATTCGGGCTCGTGTGAAAATGTGTTGAGTGCTGATGCTATTGCAAAATTGAATTTATCTACTGAACCCCACCCATTTACTTATACACTGGCTTGGATTCAACGTTGTAATTCTGTCACTGTCGATCGTCGGGTGCATGTTACTTTCTCTGTTGGGTCTAAATATAAGGATTCTATTTGGTGTGATGTGGTCCCGATGGATGCATGTCATCTGCTTGTGGGTCGTCCATGGCAGTTTGATCGTTCGATTATGCATGATGGGCGTCAAAATACTTATAGCTTTATGTTTGATGGGTCGAAAATTGTTTTGCATTCAGTGGTGCCTAAACCCCCTTCCCCATCTATACTTGTTTTGTTAATGTCTAAGAAGGACTATTTGCATGAAGTTGAGTCAGCTCCTTTTGTGATTCTATTGTAGGGGGTTGAACGTGTTGAGATGGTGTCTACTACCCACCCTCAAATACTTGATCTTCTTGCTGATTTTTCTGATGTGTTTCCTGATGAGTTGCCTCCGGGTTGCTACCACTCCGTGATATTCAGCACCACATTGACTTGGTACCGGGAACATCTCTGTCTAACCGCCCTCATTACCGCATGAGTTCTATTGAGCATGAAGAACTGTGTCGTCAGGTAGAAGACTTGGTTCATAAAGGATCTGTCAGACATAGTATGAGTCTGTGTGTTGTGTCTACTCTTCTTATTTCCAAGAAAGATGCTTCTTGGAGAATGTGTGTGGATAGTCGTACGATCAACAAGATCACTGTGAGGTATCGTTTCTCTATTCCTCGCTTAGATGATTTGTTGGATCAGTTGAGTGGGGCAGTACTCTTCAATAAGCTTAATTTGCGTAGTGGATATCACCAAATTCGCATTCGTCCTGGGGACGAATGGAAAACAACTTTTAAGACTCTTAAAGGTCTATTTGAGTGGCTTGTGATACTGTTTGGCCTCCCTAATGCACCAAGTACATTCATGCGTGTGATGAACCAATCTCTTCGGGCTCTAATTGGGTCTTATGTTATTGTCTATTTTGACGACATACTTGTCTACAGCCGTTCTTTTGAAGAACATGTGGGACATTTACGAGCTGTCCTTACTATCCTGCGTGAGGAGAAATTTTATGCTTCTCCGAAGAAGTGCATTTTTTGGGTGGATTCAGTGTTTTTCCTTGGGTATATTATTACCGCTGATGGAATTCGTGTTGATGACGCAAAGATAACAGTTATTCGTGATTGGCCCTCCCCGACTACCGTGACTGAGGCCCGTATCTTTCATGGCCTTGCTTCTTTCTACCGTCGCTTCATCGCCCACTTCAGTGCTATCATGGCCTCTATCACTGATTGTATTGGCTCTAAGCCGTTTGTGTGGTCTCCTGCAGCAGAGGCCACTTTTATACAGATTAAGGACCGTTTTGTTTTTGCTCCGATGTTGTTTTTACCTTATTTTGAACAGCCCTTCAAGTTATTTTGTGATGCATTGAAGATGGGGATATGTGCGATTTTGAGTCAGGGTAGCTGCCCTGTGGCTTTCTTCAGCGAGAAGTTATCTGGTCCCCGTGGTTGATACAACACTTATGACGTGGAGTTCTATGCTGTGGTTCGGGCAGTTCGTCATTGGCGACATTATCTGTTTCATCGTGAGTTTATGTTGTATTCTGATCACGAGGCCCTTCGTCATTTGGCCACGCAGGATAATTTATCTGCGCGACATACTTCTTGGGTAGCCTTTCTACATCAGTTTACATTTGTCTTGAGGCACATGTCCAGGACGTCGAATCGAGTTGCAGATGTTTTAAGTCGTTGTGCTTTGGTCCTTTTTGATCTTCGTATTTCGGTGCCAGGCCTGCAGTTATTGGGTGAATCCTATGTTGATGATCGCTTCTTCAGTTTGATTTTGGCTCACATTCGAGCTGGTGATGCTTCGGATTTTGTGTTAGCTGATGGTTTCCTGTACAAGGGCACTCGCCTTTATATCTCGGATACGAGCCTTTGGCTTTAGCTTATTTCAGAGTTGTATGGTGCGGGACACGTGGGTCACGACCGTTCTATTGAGCTTGTTCAGCATTCTTACTTTTGGCCTACCATTCGTCGTGATGTGACTTGGTATGTCTTTCGCTGTTGTATTTGTCAGGTGTCGAAGGGTACTTCGACCAATGCTGGCCTCTACTGCCCATTAGTCCATTACCCATTCCTTCCTCTCCTTGGGTGGTTGTTAGCATGGATTTCGTGTTGGTTTGCCACGGACTCAACGTGGTCATGATTCCATTTTTGTGGTGGTAGATCGTTTCTCTAAGATGGTGCACTTCATTCCTTGTAGAAAGACCACAGACGCTGTGAACGTGGCTAAGTTATTCTTTCGTGAGGTATATCTTTTACATGATTTACCTTCCTCCATTGTGTCTGATCGTGACTCATGCTTCTTGAGTTTCTTCTGGAAGAGTTTATGGCATATGACATACACTAGATTGGATTTTAGCAGTGCATACCATCCTTAGACTGATGGACAGACATAGATGGTCAACAGGTCCTTGGGGAACTTATTGCGTTGCTTGGTAGGGGAGCATTTGCACTCGTGGGACTCCCATCTTAGTCAGGCGGAGTTTGCTCACAACTCTACTGTTAATCGTTCCACTGGTCTTGCTCCATTTCAGATAGTGTATGCTACACTATCTCGCGACCCTTCTGACTTGATAGCTTTACCGTTCCCTGTGAGGGCTGAAGCTCGAGCCGTGGAGATGATTGAGGCTCTACACACCACTCACCGTGCTACACATGATCAGCTAGTGGCAGCTTCGGCGTCTATAAGGAGGCGGCCGACCGTCATCGTCGTCATGTTAAGTACGAGCCTGGAGACTTTATGTGGCTGTATTGACTCGTGACCGATATCCTGTACACGAGTACAACAAGTTGGCTGCACGGAAGATAGGTCCTTTGGAGGTGCTAGAGAAAATCGACCCAAATGCTTATCGTTTGAATCTCCCTTCTCATGTCCGTACTTTGGATGTCTTCAATGTGAGGCATTTGTTTCCCAACACTGGGGATAATGATAATGACCATATGGACGGCGACGGTTCGAGGGCGAACCTTCTTTTGGTGGGGGAGAATGATGTGACGGCGATGCATTAAAGTATATCGAGACCCATGATCATATCTTTAAGCCTAAGATATGATTTATTTATTTATTTACCTTTTAATAAGCCCATTTGCTTTTATTTTTGTTGGACCCTTGCATAGGCCTTAAACATTATTTATTAGAGTTTTCAATATTGTTTGAGGGTTGTTGATTCTTTTGATATTTTGAATGAAACTTGAGAGACGTCTAGTATACGTAATATCAAGACTCATCTCTTTAGTGTTACGCTTTCGCTACGTCACAATATATATATATATATATATAATTATGTATGCATATATATATAATATTTTTTATTATTAGTTTTATTGGATCAGATAATTAAGTACTTGTTTTCTTTATGTACAATGTTAGTACACATACTTCTACATACTGCAGTTTACTTGACCAATCCTTTCTCACACACAAATCTGATAAACTTTCATATGTGTTCCATTCAGTCTCATATTTATTGATGAATAAATTGTCACCCTAAATTTAAATGAAAGATCATATTATATGGATTTTCAAAACTTTATGATTTTCAATTTCATTAAAAGTAACTTTAAAAGATCCATAGATGGTGGTAAGTATTATTTCAATAAGTAATCGAAAACATCTAGAATCAATTCATTTTGTTTACATATTTAGTTTGAAAAACACTAATTCCAAATATATTACTAATAATTGATATTTCACGATCATAATCCGTATTTTTAATAGTATTGTATTACTACGTATTATTACCCATTTATAAGCATATCTACCTAATTATATATTTGGAAATGATTCAATATTCAATAAAACTAGAATTATCATAATGATTGAAAAATAACTCAATATGAATGTTGTTGAAGAATTCATAATTTGAATCTCTCAAAATCATAAGCATATGTAATAATTTGAGTAGCTTATACTATTTTCTTACATATATAACAAAATCTAATTTGGTATGAGAGCATTAAATAAACGTGTACCATTTTTCTAATCTCCCATTTATAATTTGATGTTATTTTCTTTTGAAATGTTCAAGAAATGATGAAAACTAAGGGTCGGGTAGAACATTATACTTATATTAAACATTATCATGGATATAATTTAAAAGAAAGAGTACTACAATCCACGATGTAAATTTATTTTTCTAAATTAACATTTATTTCATGAAATTAATAGTTTGTAAATTTACTTATCTTGAAAAAAAAAAAGGACAAACCAGTGTCGTTCCTGATTTCAACAGAGATTCTCTTTTTAGAGAATGTTGAATATAATCTTGTTTAATCTAAATTGGTAGAAAAGAGTTGCCAAAAAAAAACTATATAGTTGTCGTGTTTTATTTAATTATTTGATAAGGTTGGATAAGAAAAGAGAAAGGGCAAAGAGGAAAAAAAAATAATAATAATAAAGGCGTGGGATAATGACATAATCATTTAATTACAGGAGCAGAAAATCTAAACGCGGTTGCCGGGCTCTTAAAACTGATTTAGCTGTCTTTGTTTTGTCCAAACTCCCCCTTTCTCTCTCACACACTACACACACCAACCTCTATCTATCTATCTCTCTCATCACTCTCTCACTCACTCCCACACAGTAGCGCAGATCTTTCCCACAGTCTCTCTAAAACCCTAACAATCTCCTCAGATCTACTCCCACATTCTTCTCTAAATTCATTATTTATACATTGTCGTCTTCATACATATCTCCAGCTATGAATTTCTAGTGTTGTACGCCTCTCACTGAATGGCGAGCTCCGACCCGAATAAGAAGCCGCGACCCGGCCCGTGGCCGCCGGGGCCCGAATCCGCGGCAATGCCGCCGTCCTCTTGGGCGAAACGTACCGGCTTCCGCCCTAAATTTTCCGGCGAGACGAATGCCAGCGATTCCGGTCAAATTACCGCGCTACCCCCGGTGAAACCCCCGGCTCAAGCTAGGCCCAAACCCCCGGATTCTGCCCTGGACCTCGAGGCCGGGCGCCCGAGGCCAGTCCCTACTTCCAATGGCGAGGCTGTGGTTGCGAAGGATAGGGCGAAGGAGAAGGAGAAGGAGGAGCACGCGCCGCCGGTGAGGAAACGAAGAGACTCCGATGGGGGCAAGAATTTGGGGTCGAATGGGCAGGCGGCGGTGGCCGGGGAGGGGAGCCGGAGGGCGGCCAGGAATGAGGAAGTCGCCGCCGTGGATGCGCTGCCGCAGTCGGTGTTGGACGATGATGGGTTTATTTCCAGGCATTCACATATGAAGTATGAGCTTAGAGATTCTCCTGGTCTTGGTGAGCTTTTGGTTTTCTTTCGTTCATTTTGTGATGGGTTTAGATTCTTTGCCAGAATATTCAAGATTCTACCTTTGAAGAAATCCTTACCAAGTCCTTTTATTTTTAAAATGGTGAAAATGAATTGGAGTAGTAAAGTTGCAGTCTTTGAATCCTGCGAGCTTTATTGGACTCTCTACTCATCCCATTTCTCTCTGAAGAGAATGGTGTAAATGAATTGGAGTTAAAAAGATGCAATATTTGCATCCTATGAGCTTTATTGGACTCTCTACTCATCGCATTTCAATTTGAGGAAAATGGTGAAAATGAATTGGAGTTAAAAAGTTGCAATCTTTGCATCATCTGAGCTTTATTGGACTCTATTCACTGCATTTCAATTTGAGGAAAATGGTGAAAATGAATTGGAGTTAAAAAGTTGCAATCTTTGCATCCTATGAGCTTTATTGGACTCTATTCATTGCATTTCAATTTGAGGAAAATGGTGAAAATGAATTGGAGTTGTAAAGTTGCTATCTTTGAATCCTATAAGCTTTATTGGACTCTCTACTCATTGCATTTCAATTGAAGAATACGGTGTAAATGAATTGGAGTTAAAATGTTGCAATCTTTGCATCCTATGAGCTTTATTGGACTATCTACTATTTGCATTTCTATTTGAAGAAAATGGTGTAAATGAATTGGAGTTAAAATTTTGCAATCGTTGCATCCTATGAGCTTAATTGGACATTTCAATTTGGGGATGATAGTTAAATGCTGATCATTTGTTTTATACAGCTTTCGATTATTTATTTGTATGCAATGGTAATCATTGGTTTACTTGTGAAGAAGTTTGGAATCTGTTAAAATATTAATCACTGCTCTTTCTTTTTATTTCAGTTCCGATTGGTCTATATGGATTTCAACATTTTCTTTCTATGTTGGGTTCATTGGTACTAATCCCGCTCGTGATTGTTCCAGCAATGGGTGGCACCTATGTGAGCACTTGTAATTTTCACATTTGATTTCTGAAAGCTTTCCTTTCTTGTGCTGAAACTATGTTTTTAGGACAAGATGAACTAATTGTAGTCTTTTGTATAGGAAGATACCGCAAACGTAGTTTCCACCGTGTTGTTTGTGTCGGGAGTGACGACGCTTCTGCATATATCATTTGGGTCAAGATTGCCCCTCATACAGGGCCCTTCATTTGTTTATCTTGCCCCTGCACTTGCAATTATCAACTCTCCTGAATTTTTGGGCCTTAATGGAAATGTATGTATTTGGACTTTTTTTTTACTTTTTCTTTCAATTTCTTCTTTTTGGTGTTGTATAAAACAAAAATGCCTATATTTCTCCAGCTGAATGTTGGCAACATACTCTGTTTTGATAGTCACTTCACTATTTCTGCTAATATTTATACAAGAGAGGGCCTGAAATAGAATCTCACTCAGGATTTAAGTATTTAACAGAACTTTAAATTTACGGTAAGGGATCATTAGTGCTAGATGAAAACACGTTAGTTTGATCAATATATATGAAACTAAACCACATTGTCAAATATCTTAGGCTGTGTGCTCAGTCTTATATGAGTAAGTGCAAATAGGGTGTAGCTAGTTTGCACTATTGTTATTTCAGTACTTTGTCTATATTTTGGTGAAAAAGAGTTGTATGCTTAGGCGATAATACTATGTTTAAGACAAGCCCCTGTCTGGCCCTTGCATACATGGCATCCAATACGATAATAACTACAGAAAAATGAAATGGCCAATTATACTCGATCTGTTTTGCAAGAAAATAGTAATTGTAACATCTGGTGTTTTTTGCACTGGTTTCCTAATAAAGAGTGTTTCCAAACGGCAGAATTTCAAGCACATTATGAAAGAGCTGCAAGGGGCTATAATTATCGGTTCTGCTTTCCAAGCCTTCTTGGGATACAGCGGTTTGATGGCAATATTAGTAAGGTGTATATCTTCTTTATCCATATACTACAAGTTTTAATTTCTTGGTTTTCTTCATACGTCAATATTCACCTTCATTTTTTGTTTTTTTTTTTGGTCTTTTCAGGTTAATAAATCCAGTTGTTGTGTCCCCTACAATTGCAGCCGTTGGTCTTTCTTTCTACAGCTATGGCTTCCCACGAGTCGGCACGTGCATGGAAATCGGTGTTGTGCAGATCTTATTGGTTATTTTATTTTCCCTCGTAAGTTTGACAACCAAGCAAGCTTTGTTCTCTATGTTTCATTTATTATGTCTGAAGCTATCATTCGGCAATTTTGTTGAGTTGTCAATTCTTTTGCAGTACCTTCGCAAGATATCAATTTTCGGCCATCGTGTATTTCTAATTTATGCGGTAAACGCTTATATCATTCAGCTTCTGTATTCTAATTTTTTTGACTTTTTTAAGCAAAAATATTTAATCCAATTCTGCTTGCATAATCCTAGGTTCCACTTGGTACATTTATTACATGGGCTACAGCCTTCCTTCTTACCGAAGCTGGAGTATATAGCTATAAAGGTTGTGATGCAAGTATACCGGCTTCAAATATAATATCTGACCACTGTAGAAGGCATGTTTCGAGGATGAAAAGTTGTCGAGTTGACACTTCTCATGCTTTGCGATCTGCTCCTTGGTTTCGATTTCCTTACCCATTGCAATGGGGCACACCCGTCTTTCACTGGAAGATGGCCCTCGTAATGTGTGTTGTGTCTATTATCTCATCTGTTGATTCAGTGAGTCTCCACTTTGTTTTCTCTTGTTTTATCTTCATAGTTAATGTACTTGCTTCTTCTTTGAGTATAACTTTTTCGCTGTTAGAGCCCCATTTATTTTAGTACGGTCAATTAATTCTACTAATATCTGAAAATTTTGGATGGCTTAAGACAAGGTTTATTTTCCATAACTTTGCCTATAGTGACATGTATTGACTACGCTTGGAAAGGTTGAGATTCAATTTGGTCGTTGTGCTTTCTGCGTGGATCTTTATTACATATTCAGCTACTTTTTCATAAAGTCTCGTAGTAAAATTGAGAAACTTGAAGTTATGTAATTTCAGAAATTTAAATAGCCCTTTTCTAATTTATAGGTTGGTTCGTATCATGCATCATCGTTATTGGTGGCTTCTAGACCTCCAACACCCGGTGTCTTAAGTCGAGGAATCGGTCTTGAAGGTCTTTCCAGCATTTTGGCTGGTCTATGGGGGACAGGAACTGCCTCCACTAGTTTGACTGAAAATGTTCACACCATTGCTGTCACTAAAATGGGAAGTCGTCGAGCTGTCGAATTAGGGGCATGCATATTAATCGTCCTATCCCTTATCGGTATGTCTTCCATATCATTGATCCAAATATCGCAACTTCAGATTTCACTCAACTGAGATATTTTCTTACATGGTACCAGGTAAAGTCGGGGGCTTTATTGCATCGATACCAGAAGTGATGGTGGCAGCTCTCTTGTGCCTAATGTGGGCCATGCTCACAGCATTGGGCCTGTCCAACTTACGATATAGTGAGGCTGGAAGTTCGAGGAACATAATCATAGTCGGCCTGTCTTTGTTCTTTTCCCTATCAATCCCGGCCTACTTTCAACAATACGGAATCTCTCCAAACTCGAACATGTCCGTTCCAAGTTACTTCCAACCGTACATTGTGGCTTCTCATGGTCCGATACACACCAAATCTGGCGGCGTACGATTTTTCCTTCTTTCCTTTTCTTACGAGCTAAAACATTCCGAGTCTTCTTTGTCTTGATGAGCTTTGTGTGATCTTATCGTTCTTACAGTTAAACTACGTGCTGAATACATTGCTGTCTCTTCACATGGTGGTTGCGTTCCTAGTGGCTGTTGTTCTTGACAACACGGTGCCTGGTAGTAAACAGGAACGTGGGGTCTATGTCTGGTCAGAACCCGAGGCTGCAAGAAGGGAACCAGCTGTGTCCAAAGACTACGAGCTGCCATTCAGAGTCGGCAAGATTTTCAGATGGGTAAAATGGGTCGGTCTTTAGGGATTTCGTCTGATCTCTGTCGTGTTTTGTAGTTATAGAACGATTCTTTGAACACGATCAGGTTTTGTGGGAGTACAGGTGGGTCTTGCAGAGATGATGAGTTTGTGTGTATTGCTGATTTTTCCATCTTTTTTAATCATTTCTTTTGAGTTTTACCTTTTTGCCCTTTTGATGATGGGGTGGGGGAGTACAGTGGGGATGCATGGTGGTGTCATTCTTAGTCCTATGTTGTAATGTTGTAATTGTAAAACATGCTTGTATATCTTTTCAGTTCAAATTGGTCATTGGTCCCTTCATAATGTTTTTTTTTTGTTAATGTCTTCTTAATTATGATCTCATTTTATTTGCTTATAATATCAAGCCCTATATGTTATGTTTGGATTTTTGGAATTGTTTTGTTTGCATGATTGTGTTATCACAAAGGTTTGTAGTCTTCTTTTTCTTTCAAACCCTTTGTCTATTAGATTGAATATACTCTCTTTGTTATAAAATAAGTATCGTTTTTAAAGTTTTTGTAATAGATTAAAAAATATCAAAATTGAACAAATATATCTTTAAATAAATCATGAAATTTCGGATTCAAAATTGGTAAGAGAATTAAATTAATTTCATAGAACATATCATATCAAATTCTTGAATTTTAATTAAAAAATATTAACAAAGATAATTCGAAAATAACATTATATAAAAGATAATTTAGAACAAGATACGATACTTTGAAACAGAGTAATAGATGTGCTTCCTTTTATTTTACCAAACAATAAGCCAAGATATGTTTCATTAAAGTGATATGTATGTGTAGAGCTACACGAGTGACGAGTAGTTATAGTAACATCTGTAAATAAGGAAAGAAAAATAATAGAAATAGTAATTTATTCTTTTAGAGCCAAGTAGGGATCTTAGAAATTTAATAATATTAAAGGGATTATTAAATTATATAGAGTTTGAAACGTTCTTTTTTTAATTATTAAATGTTTTTTTTTTTAAAGAATACTGAAACTTTAATGAATGAGTCACATTTATTAGGAAAATAATTTAATGAAAAAAATCTTTCGATACTGTAATTAAATTAAAGCCTACTTTATGTGACTGTTCAATTGAAATAAAAATCAGATAAATTGGTTTTATATTAGCCAATAATTAATATATTTGCACGTGCGTTAAATTGGTGAGTAGGTATAATGTATAAACGTGTGAGATATTTTTCTCTCTTTATAACGTCTTTGCATATGGAACTCTGTCAACATATTGACTGCACGTGCAATCTTTTATACGTAGCTAAAATAAATTGCATTATTTATAATTAATATTATTTTTGCTTATTTTATTTACGGAAATATACATATTTTATATTGTAATAATTTGGGTTCTATATAGATAGCAAAAAAATTCAAAAAAAATTTGAACATTTATTAAGTAAAACACAATACCAGAATATAATAAATTACTTCAACTAAAAGCCGTGTACATATTTTGACTGCATTGAACCTATTATTATTTTTAAATACTTAATGTATCCCAATTCGTGCTACTAGCAGTTGCCAAAAAATAGTTGGTTAATTGCAAGAAAATTTAGATGCTATAATTGTAGGAAAAGGACTATATCAAGATAAGAGTTGGATTCTGTTTTCTTTATATAAAATCCTAGTGTTGATGTTTTTATAGCTCGTTCCAAATTGCAGCAATTCATATTTTATGATAATAATATTACAAATCCTCAAAAAAAAAAAAAAAACCCAAATAATTAGCCCCACATTCTAAATTTTGCTTTATGATAGATTAAATTAAACCAGATTTAATGACTACGATCGAACGGTTATAATCACATTCTTTTATCATTTCTTACACATGATCTATTACAATTGAATATATAATTTTCCCATTCACACCAAAACTCAAATAATTATTATATAAAATACACAAGTATGTCTTTTTTTTCTTCATTCTCTACTACTAACTCCTTTTCTTTACCCTTTTCTCATTTTCTCTACTATACCAACTTTGAATACTTTTCTTGAATTTGTCAACCCCAACAACACTCAACAGAAATTTCTTTGCACCATGTAAGTACAATTTTCTAAATTATTAATAACAACAACAATAATAATAATAATAATAATAAATTAATAGCAACAACAACTATAGTATAAGATGTATAGGTGCAAAAGTTGCCGTGTTTTCTACTCTTAATATGAAAGTTTCTTGTTTTCAAAAGTTTCACCTACTTTTGTTACTGTCGTATTGTTTTAGCTTAAGTAATAGGGTTTTATTAATTGTAAACAATACTTACACGTTTATCGATAATACTAAAAATACGTATAATATAAAATATTAAAAATTAAAAAAAATCTTAAAAAAATTGTGCACCGTACCAATTCTTTTGGTGCATGGTTAATCAAAACTAAGTTTTTCTTTATATATATATGACACTTTCAGAGATAAATATTATCATCAAATGTATATCAGTGAACTAGTCTCTACATACAATTTTAGATCATAATATTAATAAACAAATTAAAATAGAAATGACTGAAATGAAATGCATTTGAACCAATTGACTTTTGAATCCTAAAAATAATAAAGAAATTAGGTGTCAAGAGGAAATAGGTACGAATATGATGAAAAGTGTTTTAAATATAAGAAACATCTATTAGGGTCAATGCTTTCTAGAATTTAAGTTTATGAAATTTACATGTGTCAGTAATTAAACTAAATTCTCTAAATAAGTTTATTATATTTAGGTTAGTTATTGTTGTAAGTTTTTTACCCCTTAAATCTAAATGTGTCTATAACAATATAGTCGTGTCTCTTTTAGAATGATGAAGTGTTGAGTACAACAAAAACACTTGGTATATTGTGAAGAATGGGATTTCAATTATTGTTATAACAAAATAAAAGATAAAATATTATTTTAGAATATTTAAGATTACATTGCACAAAACTATGGCTTCTTGCAATGTCAAGAAATTAAACTTTATATGACGATAATATACAGTAAATCTTAGTAATTAAAATTCATAATCGACTTTTAGTACAAGTTTTGTGAGACCATCTTATGTATTTAATTATATTAGATGTGTCAAATGCATAACTCATAAAATAGATATTTATTTATAAAAATTGGTTTGAATTATGGATACAAAATTATATCTGTGAAACATCGCATATAAGTTTTTATGATGAAATTGTAATAAAAATGGAGTATTTTCATTTTTGAAAACAATTGTAAAAAAAAAAAAAAAAAACCTAAAAAAGCCCAATTATGAGTTTTTTTTTTAAATGATAAATTATTGCAATATATAGTACATGAATATTATGGCGTACCATGTTACTTCTATGAATTAATTGAACAATTAATTTTGGTGAGATAGCAAGCAATTGAACATATATATAGAGGATGGCTAATTAAATTTCAAGAATAAGTAAAAAAAAATTGATCATCAAAGATTTATTTATTTTAATTGATTGGTAGTCTCTAAAGGTATACACTTCAATTTCTAAATAAATATATGTTACTATAATAGTTATAAAAGTAATAATGTGTGTACTGTCTCTAGTATGAAAATGAAATATCAATGATGTACTATTTGGGAATAAGTTGTGACTGCATTTGAATTTATCTAGAAGATGGATTAATAGAGAAAGACGATCTTTCACAATTAGTCTGACAATATTAATTATAACTAAAACATATTATTGTCTTGAACTAATATCTTATAAGTTTTATAATTTTATTTCATAACATTATATAAGAACTTGTAAAATTTATTAAATAAATTTATCAAAATTCGATTTTGTAGATGCTATATATAACAGGAGAAATTAATACATCAATTACAATAGTTTTCGTCTATATATATTTTTTAGATAATTGTATGATTTCGTAATAAATAGTCGATAGGATCAATTGAATGTAGCATATATAAATTGCACCAAAAACACCTATAAAATACAGAACATAATAAAGTAACTGATATTGATATTCACATAAATTAATTTCGTTTACTTATGCTTATACGTTAGTTTCACATGAAACTTCAATAATCAGCAATGCATTCGTACAAGATAGAAGGGTTAAGATTAATGCAATATATTAATATTATATATATATAATTAATGCAATTTATAAAATTAATATTCTTTTATTTTCTTAATTTTATGAATAAAAGTATAGAAAACCAATTTTAATATTAATCAATTTAATATAAAAGTATATCTTATGAATTCTTTATTTCTTTCCTTTTTTTATATAAATTAATATAAGTCGAATGCATATCCTTCCAAAATTGCACCAACTTATCTTAATTTTTTTAAAATATAAATACATATTAAAATATAAATAAATTTATAAATATAATTAAACATAAAATGAATTTTTATCTTTAATTGAGATATCAATCTAATTTTCAAATCTTAAATTAACAAAAAAAAAAGGTTAAATTGAACTCTTATTAAGAAACCTTATAATTTAGGTTTAGAATTTAAAATTAATTTATAAATTGAATTTTGTTATCATTTTACTATATATACAAGACATTAAATAAAATTAAATAGATAAAACATAATAAATTAACAAAATTGATTTTAATACTTATATATATATAACGTATATAACACCTGATCGAATTTAAAATAAAAATTGAAACATTATTTAAAATATAAATCTACTAACATATTTATGTGGAAGGAATTTTAGGAGTAAAGTGAAGTACGATTCTCCGAACTTGAGGAAAATAATGGCCATATTTTGATTAAAGAATTACATTAGAAAATAAAAACTGAAGAGTAAAGAAAAGAAAACGCTTGTATATGAATATGTTTTGTGACGTGAAAGTATCACATAAATTAAAATATATAATAATGATTTTACCCTACGAAATAAATTAAAATTTCACTTTTCATCAAAATAAATATTAATGAGACAAATAAAAATAATCATAATTAAGATTGCACAAACGATAATGAACATTAAGTTTAAAAAAAATAAAAAATTTCATATGACGTATTGATGATGTCAGATAATTAAGCACCTAATTAAAGACAAGATTTACCGACAAATGATTGAAACTTGAACTTAAATTATAAAAACCCAATAAGTATCTACTTACGAAAATGAAAATGTCCTAACACAATTAATTGTAATTAAGAATAATCCGTCCCACCAAACATACGTTTGACAAAAGTGACGTTTGATTTGGGTTTGGATTAAATATAATTGTTAAATATTATTGTCATGTCATGAATAATATAACACCATCAATATATAAATACAATGTAAAAGTAACTTCAAACATATAATTAAAAGATGATAAATAATAGAGAATATATGTATCTCCAATCATATAAAAGTAACACATTATTAATTTATCATTTCACTTAATATATATTTTTTGTTAAATTATGTTACTATTGCAAGCATGTATATAGAATATACATCTGATCAAAGAAAAACTGGTATCATATTATGTATTTTTTATTTTTCTATTTTCATCAAATGAAAAGAGAAACCTCAAACCCATCTCACCAAACACTATCTTTGACAAAAATGACACTTTGCTTTTGTAGACAAAAATCTAATCTGTTAATTATCAGTTAAAGGGCAACAAAATGCAGCATGGACTTAACATCCTAAAAAATATTCAAATATATATATATATATATATATATATATATATATATATATATATATTCAATTTTTGGATTATTTATGAGAGGAGGCTTCATCAATTCATTTCATCTTATCATTAAATTATTAATTTATAGTCGAACATT
This sequence comes from Scutellaria barbata, assembly GCA_028654395.1. Taxonomy (NCBI): domain Eukaryota; kingdom Viridiplantae; phylum Streptophyta; class Magnoliopsida; order Lamiales; family Lamiaceae; genus Scutellaria; species Scutellaria barbata. The sequence goes on along the minus strand of CM053653.1, from coordinate 863,910 downwards.
TTAAATTGGTTATGTCTCATCGATTTTAATTTGAAAACAATCTCACATGACAATTGTGTAGAGAGAGTGTGTGTTTAAATAAAATAAAAACTTGCATAAATTAATTATGTTTCTTACTCTTTTAATTTTAACCAAATATATATTCTAAAAAAGGATCTCAAATGATGTGCTGCGGTGTCCCACACCTAAAATGAGCCAACCACCTTGTAATTGTTACAAAAATCAAGTGTTCCATTTTGAGAAATATAAATATATAATACAATAAATAGAAATCTCTACTTCTCAAATTCTTATACATAAAAGAGTAGCACTTTTACAAAATCGTCTCATATAACTAATTTTATAAAATGAGTCAATAAAATCCACGTATATATTCGTAAAAATGAGTTGTTTGTTTCTTGATTACAAAGTTCACAGAAGTGTGATATTATTTAAAATTAATAAAAAAGTAAATCAAGTCATGTGATGTATAAAGGTTTGAATGTGTTCAAAATTGGTTAATTAAAAGGCTCTTTTGGATCTAATAATATATAGGTTATGATAAGTCAAAATCATATCTAATAGGTTCGATATGGCAAATTTATATTCCATATATTTCATATTTAACCATCACTTTATATAATTTATTTTAATTAACAAGCTAATAATTTGTATTTTATGTATTTTTATTTAATTTTTATATAGGTTATACTGATAAATATTGGTGAATATGATTATTTTATAGACGTAATTAGATATATTTATAATCTTTCCGAAAAACACATAAACAATAGTTATTTCAAAATTGAGGAGTTAACATTTAGAGTAACTAGTTTTAGAGTATTTGTTTATATAAAATAAAAAGAAAGAAAGAGTTGGGCCCGGGCCCGGCCCAGCCCAGCAAAGAAGAGTGAGATGGAAATATAGAAATTGAAGGGGGGTAGGTGTGGTATGGTATTGACCAAACCATGTTAGAGTAGACATGAAAACCTCATATTCCCAATATATAAACCCCTTTCCCCCATTCTCTTTCTCAGCTTGGATGTTCCCTTCTTACAGAGAACTACAAGCTTCTATACATAACCATTAATTCTTTTCTTTTCTTTTTTTCACTCATCTCTCACTTTTCACCCTTCCATTTCTTCTGGTTTCCACTTCGGCCCCTCAAAATGCAATCTCTTAATCCTTCTGGCATAGATCTGAAGCCGTTAATCCGGACGGCGTTAGCGCCGGCTCTCACCCGCGCCCGCCCTGGTCGAATCGTCGTCCAATGCGTGTCGCGTTTCGATTCGGCCAACGTCAATTCTAGCGCGTATACTCCAACAAGCCACGGGTCGGGTCAAATGAGCCGGGGTCGCCACGAGTGGCAGAGCGCGTGCGCTATACTCGCCAGCAAAGTGGTGTCGCAGCAGCAGGACACGGAGAAGAGCGCCGACGGCGTCACCGTCGTCAACGGCCACCCGACGCTCGACATCGTCCCCGTTAAGGACCAATCCAGCTCGCCGGCGCCGCTTCCCAAGCCTCTGAGCATCGCGGACTTGTCGCCGGCGCCGATGCACGGCGCGCAGCTCCGAGTCGCTTACCAAGGCGTTCCCGGAGCTTACAGCGAGGCCGCCGCCGGCAAGGCGTACCCTAATTGCGAAGCCATTCCCTGCGACCAATTCGAGGTCGCGTTTCAAGCCGTCGAGCTCTGGATCGCCGATAGAGCGGTCCTGCCGGTGGAGAATTCGTTAGGCGGATCCATCCACCGGAACTACGACCTCCTCCTCCGCCACCGCCTCCACATCGTCGGTGAGGTGCAGCTACCCGTCCACCACTGCCTCCTGGCCCTCCCCGGCGTCAGAAAAGAGTATCTCTCACGCGTCATCAGCCACCCACAGGCGCTCTCCCAATGCGAGCACACGCTCACGAAAATGGGCCTCAAAGTAATCCGCGAAGCCGTCGACGACACCGCCGGCGCCGCCGAGTACATCGCGATGAACAACCTCCGCGACACGGCGGCGATCGCCTCCGCCAGAGCCGCCGAGCTCTACGGCATGCAGATCCTCGCCGACGGGATCCAGGACGACTCCGGCAACGTCACACGGTTCGTAATGCTCGCCCGAGAACCGATCATTCCCCGAACCGATCGACCGTTCAAAACCAGCATCGTCTTCGCCCACGAGAAGGGGACGAGCGTCCTGTTCAAGGTGCTATCCGCGTTCGCCTTCCGAAACATCAGCCTGACGAAGATCGAGTCGCGACCGCACCGGAACCGCCCGATCCGGCTCGTCGACGACGCCAATGTCGGAACGGCGAAGCATTTCGAGTACATGTTCTACGTCGATTTCGAGGCGTCAATGGCGGATGTGAGGGCGCAGAACGCACTGGCAGAGGTCCAGGAATTCACCTCCTTCTTGAGGGTTTTGGGAAGCTACCCCATGGACATGACGCCATGGACGCCGTCAGCCGGCGGCGGAGACTAGCATTTTCAGTCTTCCCGATTTACCCTTTCCCGTTTTCTTTTTTTCATCGTTTTATTTTTGAGTGGCCCCTTTATTGTTACAAAATTACAACCACACCCCAAAAAGGAGATGTAGATGCAACCACCTGTCAATTCGATGTATATCATATGGGTAGGTTTGAATAATTTTATTTTTATTTTTATTTTGATGGAAAGGCAAGGCAGGAATGGTGGGTAAATATGTAATTTAAAGCCCATGAAATTTGTGGGACATTTTATTACATGTAATATTAAAATTAATGTGTATGTATATGCTCCACGTCTTCTACCTACCTCTAAACTCTTTGTGAGGGTCGGTAAGCTCATCACTCTACAATTTCTGCTTCTTTTTATTTTTTTAATCATTCAAATTAAAATCAGGAAGTTCACATTTTATTTCCATTTTTTGCATAAGTTTCTACAGATGCTATTATTTTGTAAGACTCGTTTTTTGTGTTATTTTATTATTAAAACAATTATTTGCACTAGCAGTATTTCATTAAGAGATGAGAAAATTCATAACTATAATAAATAACCAAAATTAATGCTATGTGATTTCTTGTTTGAAGAATGACAATATTTTTTTTTAATTTAGCCTATTTTTTTATTTCAAGAGAATATTCACACTCTTCCCCTACACTTTACCCACTAATTTTTTGCACCTAGGTACATAGAACCTACTTGGGTCCAGCCTATTTAAGAAAGTACAATAAATCAAAAATCTAGATTATAAGATTGAGATTCATGAAATTCACAATGAAAGCGTGACAAAAAAATTAAAATAGTTGGACATTAAATTATTAATTATTTAAGGCATCAAAAATGATGCGACCGCTTCTCGAGGCAACGTGTAACACGTAACTTTTATCTCACCAAACACACACTGAATGTGACTAATTTGTTGCTTCATATTTTGTAAATTATCATAATAAATACTCCCTCCATCCCAAATTACTTTGCACATCAAATTGGGCACAAATTTTAAGAAAAAATGAATATTTGTTTTTTGATTGAGGATATAATGGTCAAATTTACTTTTTCTAAAGAAGTGATTAGTTTAATATTAAATGATATTGTGTGAGAAAAAGTAATGGCATTGTGTGTAAATAAGTGTGTATTGTGAGGGTAAGAATTATGATAAATTTTACCATTTTTGAATGTGCAAAGTATTTGGGGACAAATTAAAAAGGAAAGTGTGCAAAGTGTTAAGGGATGGAGGGAGTACTATTTTTTTATGTATAAATACAATTATATATATATATATATATATATATATATATATGTGTGTGTGTGTGTGTGAGTAGGGGGAGGGGGAATATGGCTCAATAGCCATTTGAGTTAATAAAATATTTTTTTAGCCATCATGATAAAGAAATTTTTTTATTTTTTAGGCCTAATTTTTGGTGTGAATTTTATACTGATTAACAATTATTTACATGATTTAGTGTTATCACATGGAACAATGATTTAGTATATAATGGAAATTGTGATTGCATGCTATAGTTCATTATACTGTGGGAATGAATATTTAACATGGAATTAGTGATTCCATAATGTATATGATATAATAGTTGTTTTGATTATGTAACATTATTTTATGCATTTAATTATGAATTAATATAATATAGAAACAGTGCTTCACAATATTGTTGATAAATATCAGCTATTTTGTGTATGTCAATTATATTATGGATGTATTTCACGATATAAATATTTCATGAAATGTGGTTATGTTGTGGAATGTCTTACATAAAGGGTATATGTTTTACGATTATCATTTAATTATGTGCTACCTGATGAGCAGTGTCAATAGAAATAATTAATAATCGATGACTTATTGTCCAGTTATGATGATTCAATTTGATTTTTCTTAAATTACTCTTATATGAATTCAACATATAAATTAAGTGGCCCATCATCTATTTCCTAATTATCAAATGGGAAATGGCCTATTCATTGTGGTGATGGTTTGTTTTATTTTATTTTATTCTCCTCTCTCTCTCTTTTTTTTTTTTTTTTGATTTTTTTATTTTGTGCACTCTTTATTTTCATTCTTTTACTCCATAAAAAATTCTAGATACATGTTACAAATTGAATTAGTCACAAGATTCTATTATTTGACTTAGAAGTTAATAGTAATATTAAATTTTTTCATAAGACGATTATATGTAAGTTTACGTGAAACTTCACCAATAAAATTCTTACCAACTTTTTATACTTTTTTAAGTTATCATGTTTGGGTTAACAACATTATTAATTACTAAGAAATTGATAGGTTATAAAATCTATAATATTGACAATTAAAAACATCCAAGAAATTTAACTCAAAAGGTTTATAATTTGGTCCATATCCTACGTTCTTAGAATCATTGCCTAAATGAGTGTAGCAAGTAGGGAGGACATTTTCAACAAAGTTGGCATTTTTTTTATTGTTTCATTTTGTTTATTTTCTTTTGATTTTATTGAACTCTTATTTAGGGACATGTCTAGTTTGGTAATGGGGTCAAAATAAATTATGCTTAACTTTTATTTGGTTGTGATCATTTACAATTTCATTTGTGGCATATGACCATTAATTAAGAGAATAATATTGAATTTAACTAGATATATTTTTTTTAGTGAAATAAAAAATAAATTTTGTTGAATTATATGCGTCTTATTTAGTAAGCATAATTACAATTGCGAGTATTTCTTTAAACATTTAAAAACTTAAAATGTTAAGATGAAAGACTTTGCATTTACATGAAAATTAAAGCAGTAATTTCAATTCATTAGAATTTATATGAATAATTTCAAAAATATAATTTCATGAAACAAAATTCTATTACTTACAATTCAAACTCATTTTCATGAAGTAAAATACTTTTTTATAAGTTCAATTATAAATTAATATGTCTCATATATTTAGATGTTCATATTTTTTTTTTTTTACAGATATCATATCAATCATAATTACGTACTCAGTCAATATACAATTCTTTTCTCTTTTATCCTAAATTCCTAAGTTAAACACATGAAAAACATTCTCATATTTGCTTAATAAAATAGGAGTATTATTTAAGGATACATATTTAATTTTTCCAAATTTTTTTCCAAAAAGTATTAGTCGACTGATTACAATACATACATATTTCAAGAAATTAATTAATTACCCAATAAATTAAATGAGACATTGGGATTAGTTTGCAATTAAAAAAAAAAAAAAGAGTGACTTAACTGAAAGACAAATCGACACGTATTAAGTTTAATTAAAGTAATTAAACTAATGATTAGACGTGATATTAATGATGAAATAAAAGAGGGGCCACCACATTAGAGTGACTTGGTATTATTATTAACAGCCAATTATAACTTAATACTCTTTTGTGGTGTCTAAATTACTTGGGATTTGTTGCTTTTATGAATTAATTAATTTAATAACTCCCTAGAGTCAAAGCTTTCATTTTCCAGTTGCACATCGGTTGTTTTCTTAACAATAATGATTATCATCGACAATCAGAATTTTTTGGTGACATAAATGAATAAAATAAATTATATTATATTTTGTAATTGAAGATTCACTTATAACTTATAAGAAATTTTCCAAGGTGGTGGAAAGTTGAAGTAAAAATTGGGTATTTGGATTCTTTCTTCCAAGTTGACATTAATTTAATTTATGATATGTAGTACATTTCAAAAATATATTAATGTAAATTATATAATTTAATATAATAGAAACCTCTCACTTTAATCCTTACTCGAGAGCATTTGAATTTTAATCACCAATAAATATTACATCCCATATTAATATGATAAATTCATATAATGCACTACATTCTAACATCAATCATTCACATGTATATATCATCAATGTGAAAGGATTTTAAGAAAGAGACAATAAATAAATAATGAATGGGGTCACGAAATACAAATTGTTATCCCATATATATTCTATTAATCAATTAATAGCTAGCTCCCTTTTAAGTTTGAATTACTTATTTGATTAATTTAGTGACACAAATAAAATATATAAAATCAAGAGAGAATATAATGATTAGTGATAAAAGTTTATGCGTGACCATCTTATGAATAACATTTTATGTGCAAAAATTATACAGAATTCATTCAATCTTATATCAAATCAAATTATCTACATTCGAATTTGTTAAATAAAACTTAATTTATACAGATTTAGATTCATAAAACGATATTATAAATAAAAATTAGGTCAAATTAGTTAATGAAAATGGGGTTTGGTGAAGAAAGGGAACAAGGGGTTATTTGTGGTAGTTGAAAGTTTTGAGGGGTGTAGTTGGTGGCTGTGGTGGTTGAAATGAAAGCTACTTCTCTACTTCCACATATATATGAGATCACAACTTCGTCACATTATAATAATAACAATAATTATTATTATTATTTTAAAAATATTCCAACCTCATGTACATCACTACAAGATCTTCTATTCTATATTGGTATTTCATCGATATTTCAAAATAATTACCACACGTCAAGTGTAAAAGATGACATCATCAACTTGAAATCGAAGATTCAGTTCGATTTGTATATAAATTGATCATCAATATTGCATTCTGATAATGGTATATATCTATGTTTAAGTTAGTATTAGACATTTTTGATTGAAATTCTAATATTTTTCAATTAAAGTCAAAATTTCCATCTTCATAGCTAAGATATAATAACTATATAAAAATGAAGAGGTTTTAATAGTTATACAAGATAAAGATTTAAAGCCTATGTACGTAGGGTTTTATTACACACTAATTAGAATTTTTGAATCAGATTTTATTTATTTTTTCATTCTTGATGTGTGCATTAAGCTACTGACAACATGGTGTTATGCAATTAAGAATCTAAAAACTCCATAAATAAAGTATGTTTCAATTATTGTAATTGATTAAAATTATATATATATATATATATATATATATATATATATATATATATATGTATGTATGTATGGTTTACTTGCCTTTCAACTCAACGTGGAGAGGTTCCAATTTGTGTGTTGGACCAACATCACATTCTCACTGACATTTTCCTGCTAAAATTCATATTATGTATTTATATAATTCTTGATATTTAAATATATAGATCGTTGGATGCACTTATCTAGCTAGTGAATAATTTTTTTTTTCTTGGATTATTTTATGTGAATAAAAACAAATACATTGAATAACTATTACCAGCCTTACTGTACCAAACATCATGCCAATTATTTCTTATCATTAATGTTGTGCATCACGTGTTTCGTATATATATATATAATGTAAAAATAAATCTAAAATATGAATTTTTTAAATTTGTAATTTAAATTTTTTTAAATCTAATTGTCATTTTGAAGTTTATCAGATCGCAATATAAATCACTTTTTTGATCATCTTTTTTATAAAGTAAAGATCACATGGTTTAATTTTTCACTTAAATAATTAGCTCTTCTAAATAACAAAACAAAAAAACTGATGAAGAATTGAATTTTTCAAAAAGTAATTATGACATTATATTTATTAAAAATTAAGAAATGTTCCCAAAATGAATGAATTTTGAAGAAAGTTGATAGACTTTTTATCATTTGAAATAATTGAGTGGTGGCTTTGCCCTCTTGACTTTGAATTTGACTGGATTTCGTTGAAGACCTATCCCTCTCTTACTCTTCCTTTTCATTTATATATTTTAATTAAAGGGGGAAATAATAAAGTATTGAAAACAAAATAAACTATGTTTTCTGCTTAGATTAAAAGGGAAAACAAACAAAGTGATGAAACAAATAATCCTTTTCTTTTTTCATAAAGAAAAACTAAAAGGGAAAACATTTTTGTAGTTAAAAGTGGGTAACAATAAAGTATTCAAAAACAAAATAAACTATTTTTAGTTAAATTTTCTTTGTTTTGATTAAAAGGAAAGTAAATAAAGTGTTGAAACAATTATTATTATTCTTTGTTTATTTAAGGGAAAAAAAATTGTAGTTAAAAGTGGAAACAATAAACTATTCAAAACAAAATAAACTTTTTTTAAAAATTAAAAGAGAAAAATATTTTATCTAAAATAATAATAAGGAGACAAATTAATATGTTGGGAGAAAAATGATTTATTTAAATATAATAATAATATGTTGAGAGTGGGATTTGAACCCACGCCCTTTCGGACCAGAACCTTAATCTGGCGCCTTAGACCAACTCGGCCATCTCAACATTTAATTTTAGTTGAATTCATTATTTATAAATTATCTAAAATAAGCCTATTTCATAAGAACTATTTTTATGCGTCTTTTAATTCCAATGAAACTTGTTAACTGATTAGTTGTTTTAAGGTAAATTTCGAATTTATCATATTAGTAATTTAGTCCGAATTTATTTAACATACGCATAAATTAAGTAGAAAGAATTATAAATGTGAATTTAGTACTGGTTTTGGTAAAATTAGGTATAACTTATCTGTGTCATGTGTGTTGTATATAAAACCTTTTTTATTCATTTGTTGAATATCAATTTATGGAGATATCGTATCTCATGATGGCACTATTATTCGACATTTCGACTAATAATTTATAAATATTTATTGTCCCAATTATGGACCAGCCTGTCACACAAACTATATCAGATCTATTTCTGATATTGTCCGAAAAAAAGTCATTTAAAAATCATAAAATTCATTAACCTATACTATACTTAGGTAAACAAACTTCAATTTTCTAGAACATCATTATCTAGATTTCAACAATGCTTATTCAATAATATTATTCTTTATCCAGGCATTCGAATTTATTCTTACCAAATAGTCTTTTATTTGTGGATTATAAATTGATATATCTCATAAATTTTGATCAGTGATATGATACTCTAACATTAAATGATGTATTTTATTCATTTATAACTTTGAATTATTATATTGTTTTCTAATCTAATGCGAATAAAGGTATAAATAAAGTTAATAAAAGAATAAGGTTGCTTTTTTATTTCTTTCAAGGACATGCACACACCTCTATCAAATCTTTTGTGTTTCTTCCTCTAAAAAACTAAAAAAAAAAAAAAAAAAATGAACGTTTTTTTTGGTTGAGTTGGATCAAAACAGTTACATATTACAAAAAGCTTTTCTGGGCTTCAATTGGGCCATCATGATAATATAATAGCCCAAATATGTGGGCATGTAATAATCATTACTGGACTTGGCTAGATTTGTGTAGGAATTTTATAAACTAGCCCAAATAACGATAAAATAGCCTAAATATAATAATCTGGAGGCCTATGGTAGATCAAAGCTAGAAAAAGGATGCCTAACTTGAGCCCAATTTTGCAATTGTCAGATCTATTGAATTAACATTAATTAAGAAAAATTAGTTTTAGTTAAGATTTGATCGGTCTTTGAAAAATAGTAATAAATTTAAAAAAATTCCACTCATTAAATATTAATAAGCTATTTATTTATAATTTCTCTACCCTATTAACATAAAAAAGGATTTTTTTTTTCTTTTAGTGCTTGGTTAAGTTAATTTGAAAGATTTTAGAAGCTCTTGTATCGTGTGTATGTTTTTAGATATTATTTAAAAAAAGTTGTTAATGGATTTAAATAAAATAAGCTATAAACTTAATTAACTATCATATATATTGTTTTTAGTTCTTTTTTGCTTGAAAGAATTGAGAACCCATATTTCCATATATTGAATGATGGGTGGGAAAGCTAACTACACTTTAAACATCAAAGAATAATTGCATATAAATAAATACTAGATATTGTACAATAGGAGTATTTAATACAAGTTCCAAAGCCACAGTCAATAATTCTTAATGTGATGTAGCTTTTGCATGAGATGCTTCTTTACTATTATTATTTTTAATACATGTATGTAAAATCTACATCAAAATAAAATAAATTTGTTTTGTTCTCTCATGATTCAAACTCACACTGATATGATTTGAATTTTAAAATACCTAATTTGCAATCCTACCTATATGCTTCTTTATCTTAATTGTAAGATGGGTGTTTGAGGCTGGGAGATAAACTACGAACATGATATTCCATCTATATTGCACATAGATCTTGTTTCTACTTTTTAAGAGAACCAAATCTTTTAATTAACAAAACAAGTGTACTCTCAACTTGATTCATAATATGAAGTGAAATCTGAAGAATGCAATAATGTTACCAAGAGTATGATTAATTATAACATGAATTAAGTACAATAACTGATTTTGAAATTTGGTTAGATTACAAGTAAGTTCATCTAAACTTATAAAACCCTTTTTTGAGATTTTAGAGAATATAAATATAATTTAGAAAATAAAAATATTTATATGGAGTAATTGTTACTGCATGTGCACCAGATGTATGGATATAAAATCCGTACAATCCGGATTGAGTTAGTCGAAACTTGTCGGAATGCGTTTTAGAAGGGGGCCCACACACTTAGTTTATTTTCTATATTTTTTGGAAAAATATGTATACCTTTTAATTATAACTTTCATACATTTATGTTATAACACTCATACCTTTACATTTTTTTAGACAATATTAATACAAATTATACCTTTTAGTTATGTTAGTTATAACTTTTAGTCATATTATTTGTAACTTTATATATTATATAAATGTATGACTATATTGATATATAAATATAATTAATATTACATAAATATATATATATACACACAAATATTCTTTTTTTTAAAGTTAAAATATTACATGAAGGTAATAATATTTGTATATAAAAGTCGTACTAATATAACAAAAAGATAATACATAAATAAATAAAAAATGCATGAATTCGAATCCACCTAATTACATATGCACGTAATGCATAAGAGACCAATTCTTGTTACTGTAATCTATAAAAAAAAAATTGGTTAACATTATATTATTAATAGAAAAACTCCTATCGATAAAAATTGTTGGACTTTTTATATTTACGATGATATAACAGCCATTTGAAAGTACTGGAATCAAATATCAGCGTGACAATGGGAGCTTTCACTAGACTATTTTAATGGACTTATCAACAAAATTCAATGAAATTTTGAACCATAATTAATACATATATGTAAATTTTAACCCAAAATAAATCGCAACTTATAAACTTCGCCTGAAAATTACAAATTATGTTTGCATTTAACTAAAAAAATCATAAATTATCGATGTATGTGTGGATGAGATTTTCAGAGGTTAAAGCAACATAAGATGCAAAGTTTCATGAGAGTGTATGAGAGAGAGAGAGAGTATGGGAAACAGTTGTCAGCAATGTCCGAAAAAAAGGTTGACTTAATGTTGACACAGTCAAACCACTATTGCACTTGAAACAATGAATGACTAAAGTTAAAGTTTTATTCCATTTTGGACCCTTTCTTTTTAGTCATTTAATTAATTTATTATCACTGCATTCATATTTTTTTATTATACATTAAATACTACGATTCCACCAATACTAAAATCAATATCCATTGTTTCATTTAACAACATATTTTTATAAATTTATACAAAATTATGTTACACACACTTGAAGTGTGAAGAAGTGCACGTATTATAAGTTGATTTTGTTTTTTTTTTACAATGACACGATCATAGTCATAATATCATGTGAGTGTACAAAATGGCACTATATATCAAGTACATATATCACATGACTGCTTTCTTTGCATGTATTTATTCTACTAGTTACTACCCATATTCTCCCCCTCTCTCTCTCCACTCTCTCTCTCTCTCCAAACTCAACAATGAAGCAGAAGTTGAACTCACTTGGGCTTCTCTTATTTCTTGTTCTCATCCTCAATACCACCTCAAATACCTCTGCTAGAAAGATGTTATCCAAACAAGGTATAAAAGATTCTAACACATCTCTCCAATTTTCTTCTTATTTGATTCAAATAAAACCATAACTCTTTTGCAGGTGAACCAAACTCAAATATCAACGACATTGTTAACATCAACAATTCTCTTACTGTAATTCCTCTTCTCTAGCTTCATCTTATTAAGCTTGTTTGTTACATTTATCGAGCCAAGAACTTCATTGACCGTTCTCGGGTCTCGAATCGAGCATCGAGTAGTTTGATTTAATTTTCTAACATACAAAAATGGCAGAATCTGATGGGGTTTGAAGAGCACTGTCAAAATGAAGATGAAGAGTGCTTGAAGAGAAGGATTCTTGAAGAGGCCCATCTAGACTACATATACACTCAGCACCAAAATCCTTGAAGATATCAAATCAGGCCTGTTTTTAGGAAATATGAATTAAATAATGTTTTTTGCTATTTTTTGAGACATGTGTTCACTTCTCAATATGTGTGCTTCTTATTTCAATTCTATGGTTTTTATTTGACTCTCACTTTGAAATATTATAAGCTTGTCGAGAATAAGATTATGAAGCTCCAAAATGAAATCTTTTCTCTGAATTTATTTCTTTTAAATCAATTTATAAAATGTTGGCATTTAATTTTAGGAGCTTGCCAGGTATTTACATTTTAAAAAAAAAAGCTATCAACCATTTGAATATCTTTTTATTACTTTTGGTTCTTATATTTTTATGGAGTCCTATTTTTCGATCCCTTATTAACAAATTTAGTTTTTCTCACCATTTTCTTTCCAAATCCCAAATTTTATAGAGAATTTGATTACTTTTTATAGATTATGGATTTGTGGAGGATAATTAATTCTTTGTAGATTTATGCAAATCCCAGTTCCTTGAGCTCAATTTGAAAGAAAATAATAATAATTAAAAATAATCACCAATTAGTCGATTGCTAATCAAGAATGTCGAAATGAGTGTTTTCATTTTAGAGTTGCAGATCCATACCATATGGATCGGGTTGGATCGAATCTGACCCAGATCCACGTACCTTTTTTTTTTAACCCTAATTTTTATATTATGTTAGTCGTACATTTATATTATATGTACATTTATATTATGTAAGATTATGCATACCTTTAAATAATATTAGTTATACATTTAACTAACATAACATAAATGTATGCCTAACATAATATAAAACCATAAATGTATGTTTAACGTTATATAAAGATATGCTTAATATATAGGCCCTAAAGATATGCTTAACATAATATAAATGTATGTTTAATATAACATAAAGATATAGTATTTGAAGCGAATTTGGGTGGGTTTAAACACATCCACTCAGACGCGTGAGAGCGCATGTATGGAGTAGCACGTGGATCAGATCGGGTCAATTGCACCGATTCTAAATCCATACACCAATTACAAAATATTACATAATAATTTTTGTGTTCATTTTATTATAATTATAGTAATTTTCTCCCATTTTCTTCTTGCATGCGTGGTTAGATGTTTCGAACATGTTACTCATAAGTCATATCTGATAAGACAACAAATGGCATATAATTCTAAACCTAATCTAAAAAGGGGTTAAAGATAAGCTCAATATATCACATAATTACCCATTAGAGTTCTCTATTATATTTTGATATTACATGAGTAATGTTTTTTTTTTTTCATCTGATTATGAAACATGATCGACATTAACACGATTTATAGTAAATATTCGTATTAGATATTATATCATCTGAAACTCTCCTATTCGTCCTCAAAACTCGTACTGGTTTTGCACATAATTAAGATTAGAGTAAAAAAGAGTAATCATTTTCTCTTGATTGATAAGATCGAATATAAAGTTATTTTTGAGTCATTAATTTTGTACCTTTACTCATATCTCCACATTACTAATTTTTTTGTTAAATGTTCAGTTAGCAATTATAACTTTTAATTTTGTGGTGTTTCAATTTCATATTTAATTTATCAAATACATGTCAGCATATATATATATATATATATATATGATAATCATCATTATATAATGTGAATAATAGACAATATGCTGATTGTATGATATTAAATAAAAGGTGTAATAACTCTTTGATCTAAAAAAAAGAGGACGTCTCACTCTTTGTGCAAAAACATGACAGTCAGTCTGATTTCGACAATAAACTACTTTTGCTTGGGAATTATTGGGTTGATTGGCATACATGGATTCGAAGCCCTACGAGTCTAGTTCTCGTTGGCTCAAATGGAGAAGCATTTGGATTTTTTTAGAGGGAGTTATGTCTTTTTTCTGGAAGGTGGCAGATTCATCCGAAAATTTGAAAAGTTAAAGAATTTTGTAGTTGAAGAGTCAATGTTAATGATAATGAAGTTGTAGACTCATGGTACATTATTGTGGTCTAAATCATGTATTGACTCCTATAAATAGCCTTAATCTTGTAGTGTTTGGAGAGGGGAAAAATATATAATAAACCAAATTCTAAGGACTTGCAAGTATTTAGTCTCCATCTCTTTGGTGGATTCCATAGAGTGAGGGAGTATTTTGGGTGTGTGCTTGTGTTTACTTTTCAATTAACCTCTTTCCGGTATCATTCTTTATACCATAAAATAAAATAGTATATTATTTTTCTTATACTATTTTTCTAAGATTCTATTGCATTTATTTTGGATAAATACATATATCTCTAGATAGAGAAGATTTGAAATCAAAATCTAAGACTTAAAATTTTCTATTGTTGTCTTTGATCCAAAATTAAATCCATGAATCCTTATATTCTTTAATGCTTGGTATAAATAATTCATTTTTTGGTCTTCAATCCCCTCAGTCACTACGAACGCCCCCAATCAATGCAATGGGATGCCACACATGATAATTTAGTTACTTTTCTACCACAAATCAAACAAACAAAATTTTTCGTTTGAATGAAAGACAAAAACCGTGTATTGCTTATTCAATTGTATTCAATTTTGAGTAACACTTATGCCCTTCTAATAATGCCTTATGTGTATTCAATTTAGAAGAATTATTTTATTGTAGAAGGGTATTCAATTTTCGTGTAAGATATTGTTCATTCAATTGTATTCAATTTCTTGTAATGCTCATGCCTTTCTGTTTTAAGTACTATATCCTAAAATAATTATACATCAAACCCCCAAATTCGAATGAGGTTTTATATATTTATTGCATTTCTTATGTGTTTGTTTCTATTATCCACTTCAAAATATTTATATGTGTATACATATTATTTTATAGAATAGTCATAAATATTTTTTTTAAAATTAGATATATGATCGTAGAAAATATATAGGTATGTGTTAATATATTTAAACTTTTCATATATGTGTTCCTTCCCGACCTCCCATCACTAAATCTTGGATTCATCACTATATGTAGATATTTTTAGTTTAACCTCTTATTCAATTTTTTCGTGTAAACCAAAATTCTATACATCATTCATAAAAATAACTTTTTTTAATTTTTTCAAAAGAATAATTTTATAATTTTTTTTGATATGTGATATGAAATAATAAAATTATCTTTGGTGGTAATAAAATAATATTTATATGAAATATGGTAGATCTTCACGAAATTTTATTAGAATATAAAATTGAAACAATAGAGATAAGATATAGAAAATCGGGTGCGGTCAATTTGTTGTCCAAATTATTGATTTTTGAGAGAATGATAAATCAGTTAGCTAAAACGACAGCGCTTTAGTCTATTAAATAAAACCTCAAGTTACAGTAGAAGCAAGGATTTGATATGATGAGATTCAAGTCCCATCGGCTACTTTTGTCTTCATACGCCGGAGTTCCTTCCATCCAACCAAATCTTGCCACGTCAGTCATTCTATTGCCACGTCACTAGTTTATTTGTATATATGATACAGTGTGTATGTTTGGAAGCGGCAGCTTAGAGATTATTGTAAATAATAATTAGAAAAAAGTACGAGGGTGAGGAATAAATAAGGAAAAACTAAAATGGAAATTAAATAATTGTAAAATCCATAAAGAAGCAGCAGTGTTAGAATCGGGTGTGCTTCTTGTTTCTGTCTCATTACTACTCTCTCCCTTCTCTCCCCTCCCTCTCTCTCTCTCTCTCTCAACATCACACCAATAATCCCTTTCATTTTCTCGCGATCTGAATAAAATCAAACGATTGATGAACTGAAGAATCGGAAGAGATTGCGGATTCACGATTGATTATTGAATCGGTAGTCTCAATGGCGTCGAGTAAGGATGAGGATTTCAAGCGTAGCTGTCATGCCATCACCACCGCCGCCGCCGCACCGGAGTCTCAGCTTGATGCCTATCCGAATGGAGGATTGGAAAGAGGACCTTTTGTTAGGAGAATCGTGGAAAAGAGAGGTGTATTGAATTTCGACTTGAATGTTGCTCCACCGGAAGACGGCGAGTCTGAGTCTCCGGCTGGTGGAAACGGAGGAGAAATCCGGTCCACGGCGGCGGTTGACGTCGCTTCCAATTTCAACGGCGACTGCGAGAATGGGAATAGAATTCGATCGCATTGCTCGAAAGGGGAAAACAACGAGGAAAAGGAAATGAAAACCGCGAACACCATTGGCGATTCAGATGTAAAAATGGAGAAAAAGGAGAGGAGAATTAGAGGGTGGAACACGCTCCTTGAAGTCGCGGAAGATGCTCTACGCGAGCACGAAGAGAATCTGAAAAACAATCGCGAGGCGAGTCAGGAATCGGAACTCGGTGGTGAGTTAAACGGAGGAGCGACTCGGAAGAAGATCACCAGGCACAGACGCCAGGGTTTCGCTGCGGAATGGAACGACGAAACGGCGGCGGCGGCGGCGGTGGTGGTGGTGCGATCGACCAGGGGAAGGGCGGTGGCGATGCCGAACAAGTACAGAGATTCAATTCTCGACGCAGTGGCGGTGGCGGAGGCGGAGTTTTCTCGCCATAACAAAAGCGGCAACTCCGCCACCGTTGTTTCCACCAAGCGGAAGTGCAGGTGAATGTGCCACAGTAAAATTTACTGTTTTTAACTTTTTCTACAGCGCGGTGAAAATTAGGATCAAGTTTCATTAACCCGTTCCAGATAAATGCTATATATGCTATGCTATGCTCTACTTTTTTAGCACTTATTATTACCCCCACTTTTATCACATCCAAGTTGGTTAAATTTTAAGGAAATGGAGGTAAATAATTCTTGGGATTGTACAGAACATGACATTGTGGTGCTGTCTGGATAGTAATTAACTAATTTTAGTTAGGAAACTTCTCTAATTTCCATAAAGAAAATGCCTTTTCTGCAATTTCAAATAGTCCTATTCCTAAATTATCAATATATATCATCTGTATTAGCTTGGCAGCATCATTTCCTTTACTTGGAATCTGTCAAAATAAATATTCCTAATTCTATTCTCTTAATTCTAAAGGAATATTCATTGAATGTTCAGTTAATTGTAAGATGATATCTTGAGCAGTTATATATCGAGGATAGTGACGATATTGATGCTAGTGACGATATCAATCGTGACCTTGAAACGAAACTAGCTCTAACTCGATTATTTCCTAATAATTGCATGTTTCAACACCCCTTTTGATAGATATGACCTCATAAAGCAATTATGAATAATATATTTATAAGATATTTAAAAAAAAATTTGATTGTCATATAATAGAAGGTGTAATAGTCTTTTATGCCATCAAATCAATAAAATTATATTTTTCTACCCCAACATATACTCTTTGTTAATTTTCCATCACAATTTGAATGAAAAGTTTAAAATAACATTTGCATTCATATATATAGAGTAAAGTTGGCGATTGATGTGATGAGAGATGTTATTTATGTCTTACAAACAACAGTAAAATTGTCATTTTTTTATATTAACGGTAAAAATATATATATTATATATTAAAGTCATTCAATATCATAATTATGGTAAATATATGTGATATCTCTAAAATATAATGTGTTTCAAAATGACTCGATACTTCTATAGTATTGCTACCCCTCATCGATCCGACCAACCCGTAATTTTCATTGTTACATAGTAAAATGTTTAACATATTGGAATTTTTTTGAAAAAAATTATGTTTAAATGGAAGATTAAATTAGGGTTTAGGAATGATAATGTTTGTTATTTAAATTTTCCCTATAAACAAATAATTTTATTTGAAAGCGTTCGAACTCGGTGTCTAATAAGTAGTAGGACAAATCTGGATTCAGCCTAGACAGATTTTTATTGGATCCATTTTGGATTTATCCAATAAAATTTAATGTTTATTTAATAAAATAATATATATACAATAATGTGAAATTGTGCCCATTTACTCATAGAAAACTTCTTTTCTGTCCAATCTTAATCAAATTCTTCTCCATCAACGTTTTGGTTATGAAAACTAAACTGTGGGCGAGTATCATACTCAACCAATTATAGCATATAGTTTGATATCATGTATTATACTTAATAATTACATATTATACAAACATGATTTTCATATAATACAATTACATGATATAAAATCATGATCTAGGGTTTTGTTTCAAATGGATAAAAATTTCATATTATAATTTTAAGAAGTAATATTTAAAACTAATGATTTAAATCAAAAATATTTAAAATATATATAAAGTGGTCTGACCACTCTCTCCCAAATTTCATCCCTAAGTAAAGATATAATTAGCTCGATGTGTTTAATTACTGAAAAAGACTTAACATATTAGAAGTTTCAAATATATCTTTTTATGACCTTAATTTCACATTAAAGTCTTGTCCATTCATTTGTGCCCTTGATGACATGTCAAGATCAAACTAATGAATAAACTTAGTATAAATTTAGTATAGAAACTGTTTTCCAAGAAACTTACGCAAATAGCTAAGTAGGTTTTGATGAAGTAGCCTATGACCAATTATAAAGTTGCAGCTTCTAAGTTTCTTACAAAGTAACTGCTACAGAGCAGCCAAACATCATCTTCTCAATTGTTTAGCTTCATTTAATCTTTAAAACAAATGTTTATGTTTAAAGAAATTGGTTTTAACAAAGTTGGTGTCAACCTACATTTGACCGAGTTTCAAGTGGTTATAACTTTATAAATTTAATTTTAGATGAATTAAATGTCGTATGATTAATCCACATTTTAAATGGATGATTGTATTATATTTTATTTCACAAAACTGTATTCTATGAATGAAAAATAAATATTGAAAACAATATTCATTTATTTATTCATAAGAAAAAAATGAAACACTTAATGTCTGGGAAACTATTATATTCAATATCGGTAGCTCCTGCCTGACTATATTAAAGTCTAAGCTACAAATTTTTATTCCACTATTATATATCTATTTTTCATTAAATAGAGACCAAGTTTTTCTTAGAAGGCTTCAGAGGCTTCTAAAGAAAATTTATATTATCCAAAAGACTAAAATACCTCCATTACCGACATCAAGTATAAGACATATCACAATAATAATAATAATTATTATTATTATTAGTGATGATTCAATCTGGTAAAAGTATATGATTATTGATGCACCATTCACTCCCGTGTCGAGCCATCGCTCCCCAGCCAATCACAACTCGCCATCTGTAATATGACGTGGCCACTGGAAGACACGTTGGTTTCAAAAGTTCACTTCCACGTTTCCAATTGCCCCCAATTTTTACAAAACATTATAAATTACAACACACAAAAACTTTTATCTAACTGGTGTACGGATCCATACTACTAATTTAATCTGCTCCACGTGTTGCTCCACACACTCCTCACGTGTTTGGGTGGGTATGCTCAAACTCATTCAAATTCGCTCCAAATGTTATATCTTTATATTGTGTTAAAAATACATTAGGATTTTTATATTATGCTAAGCATACCTATATGTCATGTTAGTCTACCTTTTAATTATGTTAGTTGTATCTTTATGTATAATATAAAGATATGATTAATATTATTTAAAGGTATGTGTAATATCACATAAAGGTATATATGTACAAATTAGAGTTTTTTGCCGAAATCATGGTTTATTTATTAAGTTAAAATATTACATAAAAGATGTTTAACATAATATAAAGATATGACTAAAACAACATAAAAATTAGGAAAAAAAACACAGATTCTGGTCGGATTTAATTTGACACGACCCGACCAGTATTATATGGATCTTAGATCCATACAATTAGTTCCACACAAGTGCAACTCAATTACAAAACATAGCACTGCAAAATTTAATTAGGAAAAATCCATAATAAATCGTAAATGGACAAAATTAATAATCAATGGAGACATACTATTTGCATAAATTTGTAGGAAATTCCCAAAATCTCCTCTTTACTTATTCATGATCTTTTAATAAAAAAAAATTACTAAGCAGGGTGTATTGGTTTAGGATTTCATAAGATTTTAAAAAACTTTTTTTTTGTAAAAAAATCCGCTGTATTCAATTAGGATTTTATGTCATTTAAAAACAATCTGTTGGTATTCAATAAGGATTTTATGTCATTTAAAAACAATCCACTGGTATTCAATCTGGATTTTATGTCATTTAAAAATAATCTATTGATATTCAAAAATATAAGGATTTTACAGGATTGTTGTGTTAGATGGATTTTGACGGACTTTTTAGTGTATTTATAAATATCAACAATCCCATCCAAACCCATCAGATTTTAGAGGACTCTTGAAGTGACTGTTGAAGTGCTTCCTCCGGTAATGTCTCTTCACCTTTGTCTCTTCACTCTTGTCTTTATACTGTAATTTTATGAAAAAAAAATTGTGATATATATAGTGTATGTATATACTGTATCTCTTTGTTTACCTTTATCTTTATACTGCAATTCTATAAAAAAAAATCCGTGATATGTATATACTGTATTTCTTTATTTGTATTGGGTGATACTATTATACTGCAATTTTATAAAAAAAAATTCGTGATATGTATATACTGTATCTCTTTATTTGTATTGGGTGATGCTATTAGTGTTTTCATATATGAATAAGTGAGCTATATTGGATTAGGAGATGCTATTAGCCTTTTCATGTATATATTGTATCTCTTTGTTTGTATTGGGTAATACTCGTTTGATCGTTTCATCTTTGTCTTTATACTGCAATTCTATAAAAAAGAATTCGTGATATGTATATACTGTATTTCTTTATTTGTATTAGGTGATGCTATTATACTGCAATTCTATAAAAAAAAATCGTGATATGTATATACTGTATCTATTGGGTGATGCTATTAGTATTTTCATGTATGAATAGGTGAGCTATATTGGATTAGGAGATGCTATTAGCGTTTTCATGTATATATTGTATCTCTTTGTTTGTATTGGATAATACTTGTTAATGGTTTCATCTTTGTTCAATCTTCGTCATGCGAATGTGATCGAGAGAATATTTGGTATTTTTAAATCAAGGTTCACAATTTTTAAGTCAGCACCTCATTTTTATTTAAAACACAAGCAGAACTTGTATTAGCATGTGCAGCTCTACATAACTTTCTTCGCAAAGAATGTTGTTATGATGAATTTCCAATTGAATCGGTGGACGAACCTTCATATTCAACATTACCGGTTAATGAAGACCATAACTTTGAGCCTATTATTCAAACTCAAGAGCAAGAGCGAGGACTAGTATAACTAGCGATATGTGGATGAATCCTATCATGATATTATGGAGAATTATTATTTTTATTTTTTTTTATGTTTGACTCGTTAAAACGAATGAATGAAAAAAAATCTTGAAGTCTTATCGTACTTCATAAATCTATGAAGTTCTGCAAAGTTCACAAAGTCCTACAGAATCCATTAAAATCCTGCAAAATTTTTTAAATTCGCATGACTTTTTTCATCTTAAAAAGTCATTTAAAATCCTAATTCAATACACCCTAACTGATTTAATAAATAATTCTATACATGCATATTTATTCACATTTAATTAATAGTAGTGATCACAAAGTGTTGATCCCCAAATCTGATAAAACTTATCAGAAATACCAAAAGAAGCCGCTAAATATTCGGACTCAGTTTCTATTATTATTTATTTTTGATTAATTAATTTCACTTGAAATCTTCAATGCTAAAATTCCTACTCCGATCAGATTCTTCCATGGATTCCGAATCCCAGCACCGTGGATCCACTTCCCATACGTGTCTGCACAAGATTCTAACCATAATTACCACCATTCCACCTCCACTCGCCGCCGCCGAACACGGCAGCGATGAGAACAAAGCGTCCGGATTCGATTTAAACGTCGTCGTTTTGGGATGAGCTCAAGCAGCAGCACCGCTTTAGAAGTGATGGCTCCGCCGCTTGCGGCGGCGGATGTTTCAACGTCGATGACGAAAACGGCGGCGATCGGGTGGAGAATTCTCAGAGCAGAATTGAAGATGCGCGAAGGAGTTTGAATCTGCCAATTGAAGCTGCTAAGCTGATTTTTGGAGAATTCATGGAGAACGATGAATCTGAGATGAAGAACGGCGAAGTGGCGGCGGAATTGAGAACGGCCGCGGAAATGGGGGAAGAATTTGGATAACCGCCGTCGGCGTCGCCGGTGGGGCAGTCCAAACGGGGGCGTGGGCGGGATCAGGCTCTTCCCGGCAGGTATCGTGACTCGGTGCTGGAACCACTGAGTCGGTTCTCGCGAACTCGGTCCTTCAGTGTTGCTTCGAAACGTAGACGAAGGTAAAAAGGATGAAATGCAGGTAAAGAAAATTTGATTTTTTTTTTATTACTCTTATTTTTTACTCATTTAGTATTTGTAAATTTTTTTAAAATTTGAATTTAAGTGGAAGAAGAAATCATCGAAATTTCAAACAATTTTTTGTATTAATTAATAATTATTGTAATATAATTATCTGGTTGAATTGTCCGTTTGTGAATTGACCTTTTTAGTGTTCTTATGTAACTTTTTCAAGAATCTTGTGCTTCATAGATTATATAGTTTGATGAGTCAACATAAATTCTCCAAAAGGGGCCCTCATATTTGATTTGGTTTCCCTCATAGTTGTTGTAGTTTTATTGGTCCAATGTTTATTATGAATTTCTACATAATTACATCACTATAATATCATACATAACCATACCATAAATACATGTTTTAAACTTTTATTCATCTACATCATCAAGTATAGCATTTATAAAAATCTTTATTTGTTTCATGATCCTAGATTAGGGTTTTTCCCATCATCAAGTATACCATATATGTTTTCCCATTTATAGAATAAAAATTGCTGTAATTGAAATGTAAATAATTACTCAAGTTAGGTTTTTTTTTTTTTTTTCATTCATTCTTACTTTTAACTTATTATTTAATTTCCTTTTTATTTTATTTTATATTAAGTAGTACTAACAGTCATATTGGGCCTAAAACAGCTTAGGCGGTCCATATTCCGTCTGATCAACCCAAGCCCAATAAATTTTTTCTTATGCATATATTTTGTGAAACTATTTTAAATCTATGAATTCTTTTTCCTCCTATCTTCAAATTATTGTTGTTTTCAAGCATAATTATAAAAGACACAATTATTCAGTCCTAATCTGATTTTGAAAGATCAAAAAATTAATAACAACGAGTGAACTTAGAAGTACTGAACTATAAATAGATAACTGATCATTGATATAAATAGTTAAAAGTTGTCTTACATTACAGAAATTAATATTGATATGTTGTTTTCAATAGTCTCTCATTTGCCTAAGAATAGTAATGTCAGAAGTAAGCATCCAGATATGGAGTGGGCCCCAGTTTATCAAATTTGGGTTTGTCTATAGCAATTGGCTACCACTTTATCTTTATTACCACTATAAAAATACACCATCCTTGGATTTTAAGTACTATATTCTTGTTTTATATTATTTTGCCTTTTGGCGTGGACATATCAATTATTAGGCACTGTATTTATCAAATTACTCTGATTCTTGGATTTAAATTACCAATAATACTCCTTTGTCCCTTATATTTTCACCTTATTTTTAAATTTTGATGGGCCAAAATAAAAACAAAATGAAGGCATATATAGCAAAAATACACATTAAAATAGACAAAAGTGTGGGGAAAAAAAGAAAAAAGAAAACACAAATAGAACATACATTTATGTAATAAATATATAATACAAAGTTGCTAATTGGGCTGTCCAATTTGGTCCAGGCCCAGCATGTATTTAATCAGTCCAAGATGGGTCCCTGGAGAGATAACACTGCCTTATAGGCTATATTTCAGATAGGCTAAAATGGGCTTCAGTTGGGCCTAACAATTATTACACAGATGAAGATGATGATATAAACGAACTCCATAATTTCTAAATGAAAAATAAAGAATGGAAATGATATATTATAAACTTGTACATAAAAATAGAGATGATATCTTATAAGATTTAAATTTTAAGAATAAATAAAAATACAATATAAATCTTTCATACTTTTTCCAGAACATCTTCATAGATCTAGAATTTTCGAAAATGGGTTTTCTAGAAAATAAACTTTTCTAGAACATAAAGTAAACTTACATGACATTCCCAATCATGGAGGGTAGACAAACAGTTAATCGAGCCACTAATTTGGCTTCATCACAGTCTAAGAGTCCTATAAGAACATTCAAGGGCAGAACAAAAAAATGACAGATTATAAAAAATTTGCAGACTTTTGATTTTATTTAATACAAAATTTATTTTACATTTGATTGTCTAGTTTTGCAGAAATGAAATCTTTGTGCGAGTGGTTTTGGACTCCTTGTTTTTAAGTCAAATCCTCTTATACAGATATAACCTGAAAAATAAATTAGACAAAATCTAATATTAGTATCGAAAACTATTTTCAAAATTTTCAAAAGATTAAAGCATATGCATAAAATTTTACCTCTTTGAAAACAATATGCCACTTGTTTTAGTGACATGCCTCTACATATCGAAGTTATTGATGTTCCACAATATAGAATCCGTTTGTCTAGATTCCAAATCAATGCTCTTGGAACATCTATTGGTTTTCCACTCGATTCGTGATCAGCAAATACCTATTAAAAATAGATATTGTTGGTAAGCCTGAAGGTTTAAAAAAAATAATAATTAATCAATAATTCAAGAATATTAATCAATACCTCATTGATCTGAAAATACGTGCCGTTGAGTGGAAATCCTCCTCTATTGGCTGTTCGACATGGTATCTATAGCATATTACAGAATATGTAAATTTCCCAAGATAAAAAATTTGATATTAAGAATAAATAATTTGATACTAAGATAATTTGATCTCCTCACCAAAATTGTTCCTTTGATATTGTCGTTTTGTTTATACTCGACAATTTCACTTGAACATGCACCAATGCATGTCGACCCTTGACTGTCCACACACTTGCACACCTTCTTCAGCTCTTCTGATTCTATAGTTTCAGATAGTTCAAAGTCAATCTTTCTATTTAAATGTTTGGACATGTTCAATAATTAATGATAATAAGCATAGTTTATACCTTGATCGTATATTGCTAAAAGATAAGGACATGGATCTTCAAGTTCTCGTTTTTCAAACTGTTTCACATATATAAAATAAAATAAGAATATATAAAATAAAATAAGAAAATATAAAATAATAAAGTGCATTCTTTATAGCAAGAAAAAGAAACCACAAGAAAAAGAAACCAACTTACCCCTGCCAATAAAGGATGTGAATCTGGAAGAATATACCTGAAAATTAAAAATTCGAAAAGCTAATCAATTTTAATTTACTCATACTCAAAAGAACATAACATGTTTAAACAAGATAGAATTATACCTGAAAATTAAAAATTCGAAAAGCTAATCAAAAGAACATAACATGAAAAAAACGCCCTTGCCCTTTTCTTTCAATATCAATTATTGCTATTACTACTTTATATGTTTAAATTTTGGTTTTGCACTATTCTTCCACTCCACAATATTATCTCGGTGATTTTTCCAGCATAATTAAACTTTAATTTGACAAAAATATGATTATAAACCTAGGAACATTAACTAGGAACAGCTAGCTGAAAAATAATTTGGAACTAAGGGTTATCAAATCAAAAAAACATTTTCATTTCCTCCCATGCATGGACCTTCTTTTCATTCTACGGCTCTCCTAATTTTGTATTCTTACCACGTTGCTATAGATAATTGAATTCTGATGTAAAGAAGCTACATCAGTGAGAACATAACATGTTTAAATAAGATAGAAATTAACTTACACTAGTAGTAGTGTCCTTAATCGCTCCACATACTTCAGTTTAGGCATTGGAATCCATCCACCTCTAGGATCTAATGCAACCACAGCTTTTGATACATCATCTTTGACGACATTTGATAGATTGCTCGTGACCTCTTCAATTACGATAGTCGGAATTTGCGTTCCAAAATCTTCAATGTCTCCTCCTAGCGGTTCAGCTGATGAGGGCCCTGGAGATGGTGGAAATTCTATGATTGGTTCTGATGTCGGCCCCGGAGATGGTGGAAATTCTATGATTGGTTCTGATGTCGGCCCCGGAGATGGTGGAAATTCAACGATAGGTTGGGCGACAAGAGAATTATACTCGTTTCTGAAACCATCACTATTAAAATCCCCACTTCCATTCGTTATTGCTTTTTGATTACGCTCAGATGACATGTCTTTGTCTTGAGAATCTTCAAGATGAAGCCTAGAACTACCATTCAAACATATAAACACATTTTTAAACACTAAAACTAGAATATCATTTGACATTTGATAATAGAATAGTATTTGATATTAGATCATTTTATCTTTGATAATAGAATATTATTTGATATTTGATACTAACCTTGCAAGTGCACTTGCATAATGCTTGCAATCTCCTTTCATTGGACATGCATTGCAGTTTGGATTTGTCTTGGTACAAAAAGACTACATCATTAAAAAAAAAGAGGTTATTATATTAGAAAATAAACAAAGCAAAAGAAGATTTAACAAAACAAAAAGAAACTGACCTTTGAGAAAATGTTCAAGTAGCAATGATATTCATATCTGCACAAGATAATAATGTTGTCAAGACATGTAATATTCACATCATATAAAAGCCAGAAAAAGGTATTGTAGTCTCTTGCTTACAATATCAGCTCGTCGAGGTGGCATATGCGTGGCCACATGAACTTCTGGACGCTTCCTAACTCAGGATAACTGCAAAAAAAGCATATATATAAATATATTGGATCATTATTTTCATGTAAGAAAATGATCGAATTTGTTCACTAATGTTCTCACTCGTTCAAAAGGTGTATTGGAAGACCATCGGGTAATGGCTGGAGTTGCACCCACCCAACACGCACCAGAACTCGAGCAGCATTCACATCAACCTAAGACAGTATCGACAATGAGACAAGTTCAATAATCTAGAAATTTAGTGTAATAATTCAACACATATGCTTGACAAAAAACATACTGGGAAGGCACGTTGGAGAAGAGACAAAAGCCTCACACACTCTGTACTCTTCAGACCGAGTCCATCTATACTCAATAAGTATTCTCTGTAATGAAATGATATACATTCATAAGAACCAACTGATTACATTCATAAACACGAGTTTCATAGATCCATGATGGATACTTACTTTACTTTATCCGGTGGAGTATTTCTTAGCCACTCGAGGTCCATGCTACCGTGATCTCTAACCAAACGATCAAGAAAATTCTGAAAAAACATAATTGAAACAAATGGTTAGAACTAATAATGATAGAAATCTAAGTCTGTTCTGTAAGAAACTCGATTAATATACCTTGATTCTTTTGGCAAGTTGATTGCTCATGCCTCTTTCCTCAATCACCTTAGCAATCTCCTCTTCAGATGCTCGTTTAACAGCTTCCCAGTCAACGAAATCTGCATAATCGTCTCCCCTCTTTGCATCAGAAGAATATTTTTTCCTCAACTCATCCCAATTGATCTGTTTTTCTTCGTTTTTAACCTTTTCCTTCTCTTTTCTTGAAGATTTATTGTTGTGTTCAACATGTAATTCGACTCGATTGTTGGAGTCTGATTCTTTGCTCTTCCCAGGTTCATTCGTTTCCCCTTCTTGACTTTCGGAAACCATATAATCAATTCTATCAATACAACCATTCTGCTCTCTTATAGGTGGAGGTGGATATTTTGCTGCCAGAGCCATGAAGGCATTACTGCAACATAAATTTAGACAAAATTTACCATAAAAAACACCACAGTTTTGTATAAAATATTTACATTTAATTATCCATATATACAGTATTGAGTTTTACCTGGAGAGATTATCACCGACGTTTTGAGTAAGAAATACTCCGACTATAGAGTCAACAACGGATCCTTTCCATCGTGAAAATCGCCTATTTCCTGAAAGTTTGTTATTCATACATTGATAATTAGGCTATAACGTAAACGTAATATCTAAAAATGAGTTTATTTGTAAAATACCTGTCAAGCCAGACATCATGGTATTAAATGCCTTAACCAGTGTTGTAAATAGTTCTCTCTCTTTTGCCAAAGATGGATTAACATTGTCTGTATCTGTATCTGTAGCTTCACCCTCTTCTTTTATCGTCAACAATTTCCAGACTCTTAGTGTCTCTTCGTCAAGCACAACTTTTGCCCTTCGGTGCTTTGGATCCACAATTCGGAGAGCTCCATTGTTTTGATTTACAACTTGCATAGCTCCAATCTTTTGATCAACAACTTGGAGAGCTCCACTCATTTGATCCACCAGTTGTAAAGCTTCCATCTTCTGAGTAGCGTAATCCACCAAAGCTTCTTTAAATGCATCATCTGAATCTATAAAAAAAGATAATATCTCAATTTTTATAACACAAAATCAACTTTGAAAGAATGCTAATAGCAAAACACACAACCTACCTTGGATGATGTCTAACTCTGCAGAACAAGTTTCACTATTTCCACTAAATACATCACCTTGAATGATGTCTAATTTTGCAGAACAAGTATCAACATTTCCATGCGGAGAAAATGCATCGCCTTGGTGCTCACATTGATCATCAACTAATTGAACTTGTGGACCATTTTCATTTCCATTTCCATCCGGAGAAAATACATCACCTTGGAGTTCACATTGATCATCAACCAATTGAACTTGTGGACCAACGGGAAGAAAAACCGACAAATCTTTTCTGCGTATAGTAGGTATCCTAGATCTTTTCCTTCTCAAGTTTATGCAAGTTAGATTCAACACCCTAGATTCCCACATGCATTTATCATGAATTATTCCAACCAATCTGATTAACTTGCAAATTGACATTCTCTGTCGTATACTTCTTTTTTTCGTAACTATTCCATTCTTATAACAACTATCTTCATCAAACTTCAACTCTCGTCTACAAACTAGTTTTCTACAACCATGACCATCTTCACCGTCATCATCCTCCTTCTCTGACTCATTCTTCTCCAATTTCCTTTTTGCAGCCTTCCTTTTAACAGGCAACTCATTCTTCTCCAATTTCCCTTTTGGAGGCTTCCTTTTCACAGGCTTCGGAGTCCGGGGTTTAGGAGTTAAAGGCTTCAATGGTTTGCTTTCGTTCACAACCTTCGGTCTATGTTTTTTCATTTTCATTCTCTTCTTTCGTGGCATTCTACTCAACCCATCAACTTCCTCCTTAGTATCTGAAAATCGAAAAAACTTCACTTTCAGAAATAATTTCTCCACCAAATTAGTCTATATCTTAAACATGCAAACATCAAGACATGCTTCTAGTTACACCAATCAATCAAAGTTTGAGTAAAAATAGAGACCAAAAAAGCATAGAAAAGAATGAATAGGTTCAAATCTAACCCAGGCATAGAAAACAGAAAAAGTCATCTACAAAATACTATAATTAACAACATGATTCAACTCAAACACTCAATTCATTGTGATTCATACAATTACTACTACGATTTTGACCAAACCACACATTGATTCATACAATTACTACTACGATTTTGACGAAACCACAAAGGATAACTATAACTGATATACCATCTCGGATTCATAAGAGATTCTGTTTTAATCATACCCCAAAGCAAATAGCTTCCATGAATCAGAGTTTGAAGTGGATTTATGCATCAGTGGTTCTTCAATTTATTTAAATTCATACCGTATAAAAAATCACTTAAAATTTATTTTATTTCTAACTGAATCAGATTAATTGAGTTCTAATCAAATTGAAAAATAAAATTCAACCTCGAACAAAAACATTGAAAAACATTATTATTACCTGATACTCCATTGTTCTTTATCTCCGGCTCCGAAGGGAATTTTGTAGGTGTATGCGGCACCCATGCAGGGTCCTTTTCCTTCATCTCTTCCGCCATTAATGTCTAACTTTCTTTCAAAAACAAAATCAAACAATCAGTATACTTAATTCAAATCCACTATTTATACACACATAATCACGCACATATTTACCAGCACACACCACATTATACACACTTTTTTTTCAGATATTTATCAGTTTATAACTCTACGTATCAAAGAAGTGAAGTGTGTTTAATCTGTGTTTGACTATATTTTATACGTGGTTGATCAAAACTATATATATATATATATAAGTAAGTTAAAAATTGAATCAAATTTCTAAGAATATTGAAACTTAAACCAAATTTCTAAGAATATTGAAACTTATTTAATAATTCGTTTCCTTTGAAAATCAACACAACAGTGATTGAACAAAAAAAAAAAACTTTTGAGTTTTGAAGGATGAAACAAAGAATTTCAACACAACATTGATTGAAAAAAAAAAAAAAAAAACTTACCGTTTTGAGTTTTGAAGGATAAAACAAAGAATTTGTGGTCGTTGGTTCAGGGGTGAGAGTAGAGAGAATGAAACTGTGTTTACTGTTTTATAAGCGTAAATACTGGAGATTACATCCGTGTAGATTTACCAATCTAAAACTCTTCTCTAACTACACTTTAATTCTATATCTATTCTTATAAATATTGATATTGATATTTAATTTTATGTTAGAATGTTGAAGATATTGGTATATATAAAAATATAAAGATATCAATATCCATTTCAATAAAAACAAATTGGTAAGGATTAATGGGAGAAGATATCACAAGTTTTACTCCAATTGCTATTTTAATCAAGTTTTTTATCATGTGAATAAGTTTTTAAACTACATGGGCAGCTTGACACATAAGTTTAATTTTATGTCAAAATGTTGAAAATATTGGTATTTTTAAAATATAAAAATATCTTATCAAATTGTTATTTTAATCAACTTTTCACTATTTGAAAATAATATAAAAATAATATAAATTGTATGTTTTTTTTTTTATCTCAGTTAATTATTTAATATCGGACTTGGAAGAAAGTTAGAGAAATAAAGTGTTAAGAATTTGGATTCATGCAGCATCAAGCATCATGTTTTTGCTCTGCTTTGAACATATGTTTTTTCTTTTAATTAATCTAGTCTGAAAGTTCTTTATAAACTATGAATTTTAGAGAGATTAAGTTGTCCAGATAAATCTGCACCATTCATTAAAAGGTGAGCTACTAAGTATACTTCAACATGCATTCAACATGCTTTCAAATGAGAGTGATATTATAAAATAGGAAATAGAAAGAGCAAACTTTCAATATATAAACTAGATAATAATATAGTGGTATCTTTATCAACAAAATTGTAGATATAAATATATCAAATTTTTTATTATTGGTAAAACTGTTTTTTTTTTATGGCATAAAATGCTTGTTTTTTTTATCTGAATTAGTTTTTTTGACCACATCCCAATAATTTTATAACTGTGTTTTTTTAAATCCAGATCAGCTTATTTATGTCGGTATGAATATGGATTTTAATAAATTAATATTAATTAACTACATCTCGATGTTGTTGAAAGGATTTCAATAAATTAACTACATTCGAATAGCTTCACTCATCATTTTAATAAAAAGAAAAGAAATTGACAATGATATTACTTTCAATAAATTAATATTTCACACACCAATTTATTAAAAAAATATTGATATCAATAGAAATATATAAATATCAATATCACACAAATGTATCATGTTGTTGAAAATATTGGTAAAAGTAGAAATAAACATTCTGGTATAAATAGAAATAAATATCAGCTTAATCCAGATAGCTTCACACGTCAGCTTAATAAAAAAAAATTATGTTTGATAACATAAGACATCAACTTAATAAAAAGTTTTATGTCTGAATTTTGTTGAAAATATTGGTATAAATAGAATACATATCAGCTTAATCCACACCCGAATATCTTCCCACATCAGATTAATAAAAGAAATTGATGCGGACATCTTTTCACATCAATAAAAGAAATTGATAGGATGTTAATAAATCTTAATTTTATGTAGAAATATTGTTGAAAATATTGGTATGAGTACAAATATAAAAATATCTATATAATTTGAATTTCAATAAATTAATAGCTTTAATAAAAAGAAATTAACAACGATTTCAATAAAAAGACCGACAAGAA
Source organism: Scutellaria barbata (assembly GCA_028654395.1). Classification (NCBI taxonomy): domain Eukaryota; kingdom Viridiplantae; phylum Streptophyta; class Magnoliopsida; order Lamiales; family Lamiaceae; genus Scutellaria; species Scutellaria barbata. The sequence goes on along the minus strand of CM053653.1, from coordinate 831,265 downwards.
TTTCAATAAAATAGCATCGACAAAAAAAATTAATTGTCTGAAAAACACACAACATTTGCTCGAATTATTATTTTTATCAAAATTTTCACTATTGATCAAAAAAAGTAAAAAAAAAAAAAACATACTTGTAATTTTGGTTAATAAGAATTTTGATTTTTCACAACTAATTGAAATTATATTAAAATTATGAAATTTATGAAATTTTAGGGAATATTACAACAAACATTATGTTGAAAATTAATATAAAATGGACAAAACTCATATATATTTATATAAATATTTAAATGATAAAAAAATAGAAAGAGTTTGTTGTGATTATAATTGAAGATTATGATATTTTTTAAGTATAAAATAGATTATTTTATATAATAAATCTGTCACCCATAATAAGATTTTACAACAAAATAGACAAATTATTTTCTAATAAAATAATTTTACTGCAAAATATTTTTTTCTCTCGTAAAAAAGAAAAAAAAATGATACTGACAAAATTCATATATATTTGTATAAACATCTAAATGATAAAAAATACAAATAATTTGTTATGATTATAATTGAAATTATGATAATATTTTTCGAGCATAAAATAGATATCTTGTATATATAAAAACACTTTACAACAAAATAAACCATTCATTTTCTAAAACAATAATTTCTACTGTAAAAATAAATAAATTATCTCGTAAAAAAAAAGGAAAAAAAAAAGGGGCACATGGTACAAGTCAGGGCAGCACATGTTGGTACAACCCCTCGCTGCGAGCCCTGTCAACGCTCTGCAAATAAAACTAAAACCCTGCTCAGAATTCCTACCTTATCTTCACATCCCCTTCTTCACCACTCTCACTCACACTCAAAGTTCAACAATGTCTAGCTCCAAAGCAGAAGAAGCTCCATTGGAGCCCGAAAACCCTGACGAAAACGACTCAGAATCCGAAGACATCCCAATAGAATCCTCGTCCTCATCGTCGGACTCGGACTCTGACTCCGACTCCGACTCCGACTACGAACCGCTGACTTACACCCGACCCGACGGAACGACGAAGCAGATCGATCCCTATGACTCAGACGCCGAAAACACGCCGGAAGTCAACATCCCCCGCTTCTCCAGAATCCTCAATTCGAAGCGCCTGCGCAAGGAGGAAGAGGAGGAGGAGTTGGACGTTGATTACCTCGATGACCTGTTCGATTTTCCACCTGACCCGGAGAATTGGAAGGAGGAGGATTTGAAGGAGCTGTGGGCGGATGCTCCGATTGCGATGACCAAACCGGGTTGGGACCCGCACGATGTGGATGAAGATGAGGTGGATATTATCAGCGAGGAGATTAAGGCGGGTCGTGACCCGCCCATTGCCCCGTTTTATGTCCCTTATAGGAAGCCTTATCCGGTTATTCCTGATGATCATTATGATATTTCAAATCCTAAGTCTGTGATTGAGGAGCTGGATAGGATTGAAGAGTTCTTGACGTGGGTTAGCTTGATTTTTGAGGACGGCAGCTCGTGAGTGTTTGGCTTACATTTGAATGTTTTTGGTTTCTTATGTGAATTTTAATTGTGTTTTGCATATATATTTGTTTGTATTGTTAATTGTTTATGTTGTTGCTTGAGCTTGAGTTTGATTTAGTGGCTAGGAGTAGAAATTGCCCTGTTCTATATAACTTTTGAAGGATGGTGTTTTGAGGTTTAGATGTTTTTTGGAAGTGTTTAAACCTTGTTCGATTGCTTGTTTTGTTCAATCATCTTTATGGCTGAAATTATGGATATGAATCAGGATATATTATCATTCGTTTTCTTTATCTTCTTCCTGACTATAAGTTTATCATTGATTAATTTGTTTTTAAAGGTATGAAGGAACTGTTTGGGATGATTTGGCTCATGGAAAAGGTGTTTATGTCGCTGAGCAAGGGCTTGTCAGGTTCATTAGCAAATTTCAAGTTTTCGCTAAACTTTCAATTCTTTTTTCATGTTACAGTGCATGAATATGCTCTGTTCTTTTGTAGCTTTCTAGCTTAGAGATGTCCACTTATACCTTTTTAATTATAATTTTGATAAACACTTACATCATTATAAACAATTGTTAAGTACCAATTGCGGCTTGTAGGTACGAAGGAGAATGGCTCCAAAACCAAATGGAAGGTCATGGAGTTGTTGAAGTGGAGATTCCCCAAATGGAGCCTATTCCGGGTTCAAAGTATTTCATAAACTTCTTTGAATTCTTTGCAACTTTATTTGCATCAGCGGGTTAGAGCATTAGCATCTTCATAAATTTTCCTATTTAGTTGTTTCATTTTTTTTACAGGCTTGAAGCAAAGATGCGAGCTGAAGGGAAAATAATATCAAGAGATTTTATGTCACCTGAAGATAGAGAATGGCTTGAGATGGATATTGAAGACAGTGTGAATTTAGCTAAACTTACTGGAGGTTTTGAAATCCCTTTTTATGAAAATGATGAGTGGATCAGGCAATTTGGAAGGAAGCCGTAAGTTTCATCTCATGTGGTTTTTGTTCCCGTTTTACACTCCAATGCAGAATCTACATGAAAAATGCATGGAAATGTAGTTTCTTTACATTTTATTTTTTTGAATTCTGTTAAAGAGGTTATTGATAAATGATTTGCAAATGGAATGACTGATCTGCTTCAAGAAAGTTTGTAATTGCTGCCTAGTGACTTTTCAATGGTACTTTGGCGCCAGGGAGAAGGGTCGATATCGATATGCAGGTCAATGGAAACATGGGAGAATGCATGGTTGTGGTGTATATCAAGTCAATGAGAAGACAACATTTGTAAGAACAGACTATTTCATTACTTTTCTTGAATCTAACTTACTTCCCCCCATGAGAAAATTGAACACATTTGACATTAGAATTATGATGAGTTCAAGTGAACAGAAAAAAACTGATGATAATAACCACTTGCTTACATTTTTGTGGTTTTATCTGCATAGCACCTTGTGCTTGGTGTTGTTATATGCTAATATTTTTTCAGGGATTAACTGAAATGTGATAAGAAATACTGGATATTAATATTTCAGGTTTCATTATATTGATATTAGTCAAATAGATGAACAAATTGACTTGATATTGTTGTAAAACAAGCAATTCAAAGTATTTATTTTGTATTGGTGGTTTGGTGTGTGAAATTCTGAGTAAGACAAGTATAAAGAGAAGCATAATATCTTATTGCTTTTATGGGAAAATGGAACTTCTTATATAATTTTTAAGAGCTCATTGCTTACTATGGCGAAGAAATAAGCAGCAATATGTCATAGAAAACCTATGTAATTTTTTTCTAGTTTACATGTCCAGGGGAGATTCTATTTTGGAGAACTCTTAGAGAATCCAACTGGTTGTGATCCAGAAATATCGGCTGTAAGTAAAAAATATCTTTCTCTAACACATTTCTTCAACTTTTGCTTTCTGTTGTGAGGATAACTTGAGAGTATGTTACCTCAGATGCATGCAGGCATAGCAGATGTTGCTGCTGCAAAGGCGCGCATGTTTGTGAACAAGCCTGATGGAAGTAAGTTGCATACAAAGTTTTTTTTTTTCTTTTTCAATGTTATGTTTTGGCGACAATTGGCATGCCATGAAGTAATAAGATGCTTGTGATTTTGGAGAAGTCAAAATCTTTATAAATGAATTAGTATTATTTGAAGGTTGCAATGTGTATATAGGTATTTAAAAGAGCCTTCCATGAGGGTACATCCCAACAAAAAAGGAAAATTGCCATCAATTTGAACTGTGTTATATTTGAAACAAACCCATTATAGATCCTCTAATTTACCTTTTTTTTTTTTTAATATCTCCTGTAATTAATTTTGCATGATTTGTAAGCTATTCTTCTTTTGTTACACAAGATTGCACTTTGTAATGCATGCAGTGGTCAGAGAAGATAGAGGTCCATATTCTGATCCTCAACATCCCTACTTATACGAGGAAGAGGATGTGTGGATGGCACCCGGCTTCATCAATCAATTCTATGAAGTAACTCACATATTAAGACGAGAAATGATTTAAGCCATAAACAATACTGAGAATGTGTATTAACTGTTCTTGTTGCAGGTTCCGGATTACTGGAAAATGTATGTCCACGAGGTGGATCAAGAGAGGGAAATGTGGTTGAACTCATTCTATAAAGCTCCACTCAGGCTACCCATGCCTTCTGAACTTGAACACTGGTGGTCAAAAGGTAGTAATGTTATCACATCCCAGTTTATAACATATGGTTTCATTGCATTTTCTTGCTTTAAATAAACAGTTTTAATGAAAGGTATGTACAATTGAAATAAACGGCTATAATGAAGGTATGCACAATTGATTGATTGATCCTGTGTTATATTCATCAGATGATACACCAGAGTTTATGCTGATCAATAAAGAACCAAAACCTGATCCTGAAAATCCATCGAAACTGATATACAGTGAAGATCCTCTCATCCTACATACTCCAAGTGGAAGAATAATAAACTATGTGGATGATGAAGAACATGGAATCAGGTTGTTTTGGCAACCTCCATTAGAGGAGGGGGAAGATCCCGACCCAGAGAAGGTCGAGTTTCTTCCCCTGGGAATGGATGAGTTCTTTGGCCGAGAAGTTAGTGCAGAGCAAGACAGCTTTTGGGTAGGCCTCACCAAATCCATGGAGAATGCATGCAAGCCATTGTTGGCTAAACTAGAAAAGTGGAGTGAAGAACAGAAGAAAGCCAGTGAAACAAGGAAGGAGATACTGAACAAAGAGCTTGAATTGATCGAAGCTGAGTTGATGCTTAAAGACGCCATAGAAGACTTGGATGAGGAACTGAAGAGAATGCAGAAAGAGGAGGAAAAGAAAATGGAACAAGGAATCGAAGAGGAAGATGTTTCAGTTTCTGAACCAACCAAAGAGACTGGCCGAACGCCATTTGAAGCTGATGATGAAGATGATTCAGAAGATGAAGAAGGAGAAGAAGAAGAAGATAACACCGCTTCCAGTTTTGGGCCCTTTGAAGGCGAAAACTCCTCAAATAATGATCAGAAGGGTAGCAACGGAAAGTCTAAATTCGCATCAGCTTCCCTATCATTTGCCTCTTCTAACCTCATTTCATTAGTAAGTTTGCACAACTCATGTCATCTCTCTCTCTCTCTCTCTCTCTCTCACTCTCATAGTTAGCAGTGTAAACAAGTCGCGTCGAGCTAAGTACTGCTGTACTCGAGCTCAAACTTGATTCAAAAACTCAAAGCTCGAGCTCAACTTGACAAATAACTCAATAAGCTCAGCTCGACTTGGGTCCATACCTGAATAATATTTATAAAATAATTTAAATTCCTAAAAATATGATTAAAATTTAAAAGTGGAAATTTTAATGTAAATAAATAATCTGGCGCAAAATAGTAAATTTAACATATGTTTGATTATACTTGTGAGCTTGTCGAGCCGAGTATTCAAATGTCCGAGCTCGAGCTTGACTCAATTATCTCAAGCAGAACTTTGATTTCTTATCCGAGTAGATCACGAGTTTGTATTATCTCATTTACACCCTTACTCATGTTAATATGATGGATTGGCTTGACAGGTTCCACAAAAACTGCAGAATCCATTTGCAAGGTGGAAAGAGCAGAAGGTTCAGAAGCAAGGCACGTCTCTACCCTCCACGCCAATGTGCCCGTTCTATCAGAATCCATCTACTGTTCGTTTTAGTCTTGTCTGCAAAAGTATAAAGTTGAGATGTGTTGGGAGGCAAACACATTGTGTACAACACATAACGAAGCTCAGTAATCGGTCGAAAACGAGAGCTTTTGTCGAATCAAGAGAGCCACGGGAGGCCTTGGGTATACTCTCATTACACACTCCAATCACAATGTAGCCTTTTAACTGCTTCGATAATTTTTTGTAGCGAATTCCAGGCTTTGATCTAGGCTATTTTTTGGACCATTGTTTTGGTAATGTTGGAATACCAGAGATGGCTTGTTATGATACATTCAGGCGATGATGAAAAATTCTGCTGTGGATGATCATGTTGTTATTGCCAAATTCATAATTTTATTTTCATAAACAAATACATTGCATCAATAATTATTACAACATAGACTTGAATAATTATTACAACATAGACTTAAAAACCTGATGTTCAGCTGTTGGATAAAATGACCGAAACACCCTTTGGGAGTATTAGAATATGGATCTTCAACAAATTTTATGAGTAATTACTTACACCAAGTGAAGGATGATCAAAATTGGAAGGAAAAAATTGTTTTTTTTTTTTAGGTAATTAATAAAATGATATTAAAAAAAGAGAGAGAGGGGTTTGATCACAGTGGGAGTTGAACCCACGACCTTTAGATTCGGAGTCTAACGCGGTATCCACTCCGCTATGTGACCAGACCTTCTAAAATCCTGACTAAAAGAAACTATGATCAGTTAAGTCAAATTGAGAGAGAGAGAGAGAGAGAGAGAGAGAGAGAGAGAGAGATCTGAGAGGCGTGGAAGTAGCTAGACAACGAATACTTTGATATTCTCATAAATATATAACATATCAAAGAGATCTGAGAGGCGTAGAAGTAGCTAGACAACGAATACTTTGATACTTTTCATAAATACATGAACACTGATATGATAGATCAAAGGATTCAGATTTACCTGTTTCCTTCATTTCAGTAATCCATCACGAATACTCAAAACAAATAAAAATTAAAAAAACAAATCTTTGAGGATGAAGACTGGAAAAATAAATAGTTATTAAACAATAAGAAAATGGATTTAGAGAGAGGGGGGTGGTACGAAGAATAATGCTGCAAACTTCTGCTTTTGCTTTCCAAGTTCCAACTGTTTGATCCAAGAAAGACGAGTGTTTATTTTGCAGCTCTACCCCCGTTCTTCTCCGACTTGCACTTAACCCCCTAAATTTTACATATTTTCACCGAGGACCCAGGAATTTGATTTCCAACTTATAATGTTTTTTATTTCCTATCTTATTTATTTGATGACATTATTGTTGAGTATATCGATCAACAAGACTAATTCAAACTAATGCACACATGAAGATTTAGACAGCTTAAATGATGCTACAATTGCATGTGATAAGTTTTCAAGAAAAATTGTTTATGTAATAAAACTCGAATTTCTTGAATAAATTCCATGAAATTAGCAAATTAGTTTGGACACAATCAGATAGATCATAAACCGTCCAACAAAATAAATAGATTGGTGACCTGAGAATTATAACTTAAAAAATAAACAGATATGAAATGTATAAAACAAACTATACAAGTCTCTCTTCTCATAATCACACAATGAGCAAATAAATATTCATATTAAAAACTGACTTAAATTCAATCTAATCATGTACATGTTAAACAAAAAATTATTGCATATTTGTTTTCTTTGAGGATAGTTGGCTGAAAAAATGCAAAGTTAGTAGTTGCTTTCACGCTTAGAATTACTCACATTATTCCATCCCTATACGTCACAAGTGTTGTCTAAATTAATTTATCCAACAATTGACTTTAAATTTTATAATTACACTGGCACATAATGGGTGGATTGTTTGAATTGACATGAATTTTAAAAAAAAATTAAATACAAATTTTTTTTGAACTAATTTTATATAACTTAGATGAAAACATTCAGATAGACTTAAAAAACAAATCAATGAAATTAAGCATAAATTATTATTCAGAATATTTTTAAATGACCTCTAACCGTGATTTTTTTAGTGAGTTGTGTGGTGGAGACAGGGGTGACAATAAGAGAGTAGAAAAATCTGGTGATAATTTATTGCAAAAATCATAGATATAACTTGATTAAAAATAAAAAGATGTTAGTGTCCCACTTATTGATGATTAGTATTCCACTAAAACAAAGTGATATCTTTTCACTGGATGACTGAAGATAATCAAGATTCTTAGTCCCACCTCGTAGAAAATTCCAAAATTAATTAGATCTATAAATATATCTGGAAAAAATACTTAGTTATTTTATTTCATATAGATACATACTTGAATATATTAATACAATGCATCATATAAATATGTTAAAAAGATGTCTATTTTACTTCATATTGTATATTATTTACAAGAGTTCTACTCATAATAAAACACAATAGAGAATCCAACTATCCATAGAGTAGTAGAGAATTTTGAGGGGTGAATACAGGAGATATACTATCAAAATAAAATAAATCAAGGAAAGGGACACATGTGTTTAAGAAATTATTACTCATTTTTCTATAAATTTATCAGTCACTACTATTTATATGAAAAGCTTTATATAAGTAAATTACCAAATTTACCCTCCAACTGATAAACTTAATCGAACAAGGATAGCCTAACCTAACCTAACACCTACGCTTTTGATCCAAGGGCATGATCGGAACAGTCAGATAATCAAGATATTGAAGGCTAAATATGGCTACATATGGTCATAAAATTTTAATAGTTATCAGTAATAATGTGAATTATCTTGTATTAAATGACAGCAAATTCGAGTTTCTGCACCACATAGTTTGACCTTCGAGCATTAAAATTATACTCCAATAATATATAAAATAATTAATATAGTGTCGTATTCTAACTCCAATTAAATATGTAATCGACCAATAAAACATAAAGTAGTTAGTGATCAATTATTTAGTAAAATCGCCCTACAATTCTTCACATGTCTATTTTATTGATGCCATTTGGTTTAAGCAATCTATGATTTTTTTTTAATTTATCCGTTCGTTTTCAATTATGAAGAAAAATTAATTAATTTCTTTTAAATTAGTCGCTATCTTTTTCTTTATAAGATCTTTCATTTAATGTAAAAGTACCCATAATTATTGTTGGAAATTTTATCTTCCTATATTAAAGAAAAAATATATATATTATTGTTATTTTAAAAATATAATATTAAAGTTAAATATTTATTTAATATATATGAAATAACTTTAAACAATGAATAAAATCTAAACGCATGTAAGAATTAGTAATTTTGATGGTCAAATGCTTGGCCGTGTGCAACCCAGATCAAATCTTTTATATTAAAATTCATGTATCACTTGTGTACCACATTAAAAATTACGTAATTTTGATATTAAATTTTTTTTTTATTATAATTGATTTTATTTTAAAAATTAATATAATTAGTTTTATAATTTGCTACATGCCTAACATGCATATGATTTTGGTACAATGATCTGATTTGTGTGCAACCACCCGCCAAACCATGTGTGTTTTGTGGTTTTGACTGAAAAACTTTTCTAACCACACTAAACACTCATACATTTGTCACTCTCAAGTGTCTTAGTGAATTATAGGTGGGCTTTGACCACATTTATTTGATGCATATAATATATGGGATAACAATCAAAATTACCCAATTTGAAATAGTGGGTACCATTTATATTAATATTAATTTAATTGTATTTATTATACTCAATTTTAAATAATAATATCTCAAACTATCCATTTTTTATCAATCACTCTTCTTGATGCAGACACCTTTCAACATCACTATCACAATTAATATAATTAAATTTATATTAAAGTCAAAATACACACTTGAAATCGCTGAATTTGTGTAGCCCTATGTATTTCATTCAATCTTACACGAAATTCGTGTAGCCCTATAGCCCTAATTTCGTATAATCCTATAACCCTAATTTCGTGTAGTCCTATAAAAGAAATTTCGTGTAGCCTTATAACCCTAATTTCGTGTAGCCCTATAAAGGAAATTTCGTATAGCCTTATAATCCTATAGTCCTTATTTCGTGTAGCCCTATAGTCCTATAACATTTATTTCGTATAGTCGTATACCTCTAATTTCGTGTATGTCTATAAAGGAAATTTCGTGTAACCTTATAGCCCTATACTCATTATTTCGTGTAACCCTACGTCTGACTGAATTGAACCTATTTGACTAAATTGAGATTCCTTCCCTTTTCAAATTTTTTCAAACCTCATCCAATCAATCTGTGGCTCATTGACTGAAATATGTACTATTTGAAAAATTTGGAATAAAATTATAGTGTTTTGGGTATATTTAAGAGACATCTAAATATTTTTACGTATTTTGATATAGAGTTAAATGTTTTTGTTATTTTGGGTCATTTCCTCTATAATATATATTAACAATATATATATATATATATATATATATATGAGTGTCTAATATTTACTTTGATGCAATCCAACAAGTATATATAAGAAATATGCATCTAGGAAACAAAAACATGATAAAAATGACAGCACATCAAGAATAGTCCCAGTTAATGATTTGTCTCACACATTGGAGACTGTGGTTAGTTAGTTAACCCAACTCAAGTTGATGTCTTTGAATGACGTCATTAAGTACACGTGTCGCACAAAGAGGAGGTGGGCCAAGCCAAACAGCCGCCAATCGTATACTAGTCATTGGATTGGAGACTTCAATCCTTCATGCAACCAACCACACTTGACTTATTTTCCGCCAATAAGAGACCACCTTTTATCATTTTATTATTCTGGTACAATCTATATCACACCAATTAATAATGAACCTAAATATATGCAGCTGACTAGTGAAATATATTTATATGCCTCAATATTTGTAGATATAATTATTTAAACTGTTATTTAAACTGTAAATCATATTTTTATTGAAATTCATTAATTATTGATACTCTGAAATTTTATCATTTAATCTGAATGGAATTGTTGCAATTTTAAAATGTATAATGGGAATTGTTACTTTCAATTATATGGAGAGGCGAGATTAGTTTACATATATTAAACAGGATTATAATTTTTTTTTTTAATGGACTTGGCATTCTCAATACTTTTCTTGAACTATAAATACATCACATGTGAAATAGTGCAAATTTGTAAATAATATATTTTTACTTCAAACTTTTATTGTGAGTGTAAACTAACTGATTCCAACATATCTTTACCATGATCTTAATAATAATATTGATATTTTAAGTTACATCACCTAAGAAGTCAAATTCAATCACTAATTAATAATTATTCTTTTTATAATTATTAAATAATGTTGTTCTATAACGTTCATATTATTATGGAATATTATTAAGTTGAGTTTAATTAATTATAATCATCCATATTATGCTATATATAAATTGACATGTCTTTTAATTTACGTGAAATGCGATAATGATATGAGAATAAGAGAAGATACAATTCAGAATAAAAATCTCATGTACAATCCTAATTTTCTCATATTCTTTAATGTGAGATTAAAAGAAAAAAAAAATATATATATATACATGTTTCAAACTATTAGAAATAAATAAATAAAAATTCTTGTATTATTATGATTTGTCTTTTTTGTTTTTTGTTTTTGTTTTTATTTTATTTTATTTTATTTTATTTTATTTTATTTTATTTTATATAACTATTTATATCAATTTTTACATAAAACAAAATTAGTTATCATTAAAACTTTCGAGACACATCAGCTTATCTTCATAACCAATCAACCCTAAATCCGTTGTCCAATCGTTATTCTCTATAAATTCCACTTCCTCTTAGGTTTAAACTATTTCTTCTCTCTTTGGATATTATACATTTTACTTATTAACCACTCAATTCCCACTTTCCTGCCTTCCAAGTTATGTCCGTTGACGGCCACCGGAAAACTGAGAGCCTCTTACCCCCGCCGCTCTCGGCGTCCGCCGCCTCCGGTGACCGTTAATTAGTCAGACAAACGTCCACTGATAGCAATCAATCGACTGTATAGATTTGAAATGCCGTCGCCGAAGATTCACCGGAAACTAGGCCAGGAGAAGAATAAGAAGGGGAGAATGTCGGAGAAATCGTCTTCGTTTCACGTGAGAGGTGGTGGCGTGGCGTCGGAGATGCTTCCGAGGCCGAGGACGGTGCCGGACTTGCTCGCCGGAGGAAGATCGGCGGCGGATGTGGTGGCGCTGGTAACTCCGCCCAAACTGACGAAGTTGCTGCTCAACGTCACTATACAGAGGAGCCTCGGCGCAGTGAGGGTGGTGATGCCGCTGGAGGCTACGGCGGAGGACTTGATCGCGGCGGCGCTGCGCCAGTATGAGAAGGAGGCGCGGCTGCCTCTTCTCCGTTCTAACAACGCCTCCGGCTTCGATCTCCATTATTCCCAATTTAGCTTAGAAAGTAAGCATCGAATCAATTCCTTGAATTTTCAATCTATATTTCAATAATTCAATTCTCGACCAAGTATGTTTGTTAAATCCACCATTAAAATAAACTTATTAACTTACAACAGGTTTGGATAGGGAGGAGAAACTAATTGCGTTGGGTTCCAGAAACTTCTTTTTGTGCCCTAAGTCGACCACCGCCGCCGTGGGAAGTGGTGGCGCAATTAGATGCTCAAAAGAAGCCGATGAGGTTAACAAGAAGAGCCTATCCTGGTTCAAATTCATGGAATTTTCACTGTAATTAAATCACTTCTATAGAAAATAAAAATTTGTTACTATTATTATTATTATTATTATTATTATTATTATTATTATTATTATTATTATTATTCAATTGTACATTTGTATAAATAATAATTAGTAAGATACAATTATATAGGATGTCCAAAATCTATGTCTACTTGCTTGCATTGTCATATTATATGATGTGGACATTTTCCCACTTTCTTCTTTTTATTACTGTCATTTGCATCGTGTCCATGTATCTTTGTTTCATAGACACTTGTATAAAATCACATGATGAATGTAATTTTGAGAAACCTAAATTCATATTTACAAATTATGTGTTTATTGGATTCTTATTAAGATGCCTATTTGTGAGGGGTATTTGATTTGCCCAACGTCCCAATCTTCCGTTTGGTTTTGGATAAATTAAATTGAGCATGTGAAAAACGAAATTTTATCAATAATTTCATTTAACAATTTCCTTTAGCTTTTGATGAAAATTAAACTGTGAAATTTCGTAACTTGCTAAACACCTGGCAAAGTAGCCGTATAACAAATGGGACAAACAAGAAAAAAAAAAAAGGGTTGTGAAATCGTAGGATGAATACTTTCATTATCCGTCTCATCTTCGCCTCACCTAATAAGATCGGCGAGATAGAGATTCATTAGTTATCTCACCTAATAAGATCCACCAGACAATTTTATATGTGAAATAAAAATTGTCAAAATGGGCTAGCCCCGTTGGGAAAATTAAAAATTGAGAAATTCATGGAATTGAATATGTAAATCAAGGGTGAGTATCAAAACAATTGAAAAATTAATTGAACCGAATATCTAAACCAAGGGTGAAAATCCTTGCCCTCACTTGTGTTGTAAAATATCTCACCACACCTTTTTTTTTTTAAACTTGGACTAGCACATGAACATCAGAATAAACAATGTAGATAGACGAAGGCAAAATAAAAATTTAATGGCTTCAACCCATATCTTTAATTCACTGAATTTAAATTTATATATACACACACACAAGAATATTGAATTCTAAAGGTCTTCAAAATGAAAAGCCAAAAATCATATGAAAATGAAAAGATTAAAGAGTAATGTCCCATATATAATATATTTATAACAATTTGAATTATTAGGAAAAGTAATAATTAATTGCTGCTCCTAGTCCTAGATAGTGAAAATTGAAATCAGGAGGCCCATAGTCACATAGAATAAAGCCCATCAAAGGAAATCCATTGTTTGAAAAGAGATGAAACCAGCCCATCATATTAATGGGGATATTGAGGAATGAAGCTAAATGACTATATTAACCTTATTAAAGTACTAATATATTTTGACTTCAAAAGAAGTACTTATAAAAATCATATTCAATAAATTACATTTTTCAGGTATATGTAAATGCAAAGATGTATAATTAATTAATTGAAAATTTTGCGCTAACAGCACAGCGTTTGGAATATGAACTTCCTAAAATGTCATAAAAGCCCCCAGAAAAGGACGCCATATTTACAAATTACTCCATAATCAACACTCATCATCAGTGGCATCGATCAAAGGGGATCTTGCCAAGAACCCTAATTGCCAAAACCACCACGATCATCTGTGGCTTTTTCCGGCAGCTCATCGTGGACGACGCCGTAGCCCTAGCTGTAGTCTAAATCTCTCTCCCTCACTACTGTAATCTTATTCCTCTTCCAGGTATTCATTGACTTTTTTGTTTTTTTTTTTGTTCTTCACTGAATTTATGTTTGATTTTCTAGGGCTTTTACATTTCTTGAGCCTGAATGCAAAGTTATCTTCGATTGATGATCCTATGTCCTGGATATGATGCGATCCATATAATTGTTCCGTTTAGTAATGATAAAAGTGACAATTATCCGATGCCTGGTAGTTTATATACTCATTTTTGTCGTTCTGAAATCTAGGGGATCATGCAAACGAAATGTTAGTTTGTGCGTGTTTTCATTTTTATTATTTGTTATTTTTTATGTGAAATGCGTCTATGCCAGATCATTTCATCGGATTATACTGGAAAGAATGTTCACCCACTCACACAGCTGAGATTAATGTGATTTTATGTATGTAGTTTATCAATGATCAGCAACGAACATTTCAGTGACAAAAAATATGTATTCTTAATGCATGATAAGTTTTTCACTTCTCAATAGTGGCCAAGTGCTCTGTTTTTTCAGAAAATTTGTGGAATAAAAGGTCGAGTTTTGATTGCTGATTAAGAGGATGGTGCTAGTGCTAGCATTGGGTGATTTACACATACCACACAGAGCACCGGATCTGCCAGCAAAGTTCAAGTCCATGCTTGTTCCAGGAAAGATTCAGCATGTCATTTGCACAGGCAACTTATGTATCAAAGTAAGTAAATATGTCTCTGATTTTACATTTTCTTGGAAGCATCATGTTCTGGAGTATCTCCATTCATGTGACTTTCCATTGTTTTTTATTGGTTGGAAAATTTCAGCTAGTGTTTAATCGTGTTAATGCGAATCTTGATGCCATTGTCCTAAATCTTGAGTATCTTCCAGCATGTACACTCTTCTGCTTAATGAATGTTTTAAAGTTTTGAGCTACTGATGTTTACTGACATATTAAATTCCTGCAAGGGAAGGTGTTAATTTATGATTAACTCTGCTGCAAGGCATAGGATCTCAGTGGGTTAGTATTTGGCACCAAATTAAATTATGCAAAGTTGCTTAGATAGTTGTGTCTTTTTCCTTCCTAAACTCATTCATCTTAGTCCCACCCCATCACAAGTGAGAAAGACATTCTGTTTGAAAAGGGTGAGTCGAATCATGTTACCAGAATTTCGCATTATCAATAGAGCAACCCTCAGACATTTGCCATGACCTGGAAAATAACCAGTATTCTTATAACTACATCTTATTTTACTATATTTGCAGGAGGTTCATGACTACTTGAAAACTGTTTGCCCAGACTTGCACATTACTCGAGGTGAATATGACGAGGACTCACGTTATCCAGATACCAAGACTTTAACAATTGGTCAATTTAAGCTTGGTGTATGCCATGGCCATCAGGTTTGTTTCTTTTCCTTCCTGTGAAGATAGCAGAATGTTTTAATGTTGTTGTTTCCTACATGCCAATATAATTGTTTAATAACCTCATTATATCATCTGTTTGTGATCTCCCTGAGCAAAGGAGGCATTTAGTTAAACCACAGAGTAGAACAAAAACCATAAAGCAGAAAATGATTAGCTGGATCAAATAGTTCTTGTTGAAAATAAGTATGCTCATTTTCTCTGTATAACCTCTTGTAAAGGTTATTCCATGGGGAGATCTCGACTCACTTGCCATGCTCCAGAGGCAGCTGGACGTAGACATCCTCGTCACAGGCCACACACACCAGTTCACAGCTTACAAGCACGAGGCTGGGGTGGTTATAAATCCAGGGTCTGCTACCGGTGCCTTTAGTAGCATCACTTATGATGTCAACCCAAGCTTCGTTCTCATGGACATCGATGGTCTAAGAGTCGTGGTCTATGTTTATGAACTTATTGATGGAGAGGTGAAGGTTGACAAAATTGATTTTAAGAAGACAACAACTTCCACAAATTTGACCCACTGAGAAGATGATGATGCCCATCTTCATGTGTTTATCAAAGCTTCCTAGTGATATCGATGACTTGTCAACATATTTTCATTTGCTCCTTTTCTTTGTAATTTTGTTTGCAGTTGTCCAAAAATTAGACCAAGATTCGTATTAGGAAATTCTGTTTTGATTGATGTTTCTTCTGATGAGTATGTGGAACCTCTATATTCTCCTATTTTGCAAATTTCAACAATAGTAAATAACAATAACTGTTGAATCTTTAATTATTTTTGTATCCAACAAAACCAGTACATTTTTTATTTAATTTGTCTAATGCTATTGCTGCTATAAAAATAATTTATTTCCAACAACTTTATCAATATTTTTTTTCATTGCCCACAATTATCAAATTAGTTCGACTGGGGAAGCAGCATGTTTTTCTATCATTCCATGTTCTACCATGTCGAATTTATTGAGTGACTTGAGTCCAATGATAATAATCATATAAAGTGTGGGCTTATGTGTGAGAGTGTACTTTTTTCGTTTAGTTTGAAGAACAATGCAAAATCCTTTTATGGTCACCTAACTTGCAATTTGAAATATTTATAATCGCTTTTTTCTTGGCTCATACAGAACAAGAAACCTAATTTGAAAAATTAATAGTTTAAAATAAAAATTTAAAGCTCATCCCAGAAATTACCTACCTATAATGATCCTGCAAAGTTGTACAATCGTTATACTTTATGACTATGTCATATTTATAAGATTAAAAAAAAATCATTTATTTTGAACAAAGAAGTCTAAACCAAGGCCCAATTCTTGAGCAAGCAAGCTCACAAACTTCCGGTGAATTCAAATGAGCCTGGCCCAAAATATTACTTATTAGCTGAGTTCGCATAAAGCCCATAAAATGAAACAGCAAAAGTCCAGAATAATAACGAATAAGGAAAAGAATTAGAGATATATATACATTTCTTAAATCAAACCCTAATTTACTCAGACGGGGACCCTTCGATTGACTGCTATTCTTCTATAAAACCCTTCTAAAACCCTACTTCTCTCCACGCCTCTTTCAAATTTCTTCACTGCTCAACCAGCTCCCGCTCTGCGAAGAATTCACCATCAAAAATGGAGTTTTGGGGTGCGTTTCCCATTCTCGGTTTACCTTTTTTTAAATCATTTCTTGTTTATTTATATGGTTAAAATGATATGATTTGATAAAGTTTGTTTTTTAATTGAGAAATTTACACACTTTGATGTGGTTGATTGGCTGTGTTCTGTTTCATATGTCTTTGTGATGTGCTTCGCTGTGAGAATTTTCTGCAGAGATTTTATTATTATTGTTGTTTTCGGAGTGTAATTTCATGCCCGATTTTCCAATTCGATGTGTTGATGGAGAGTTTCTGTTCTTGGAATTTGTTATTGTTCTTAGTATTAGGGTTTTGGGAGTGCGCCAATATAGTTGTATTGAACAGGGTTTTTTTATCAAAGAAAAAAATTTAGATTCATTACTTCCAGTTGATTTGTGTTTCTTATTCGACTTTTATTTTGTTGAATGCATTCAGGTGTTGAAGTTAAACCTGGTGTACCACTTAAGGTCACACCTGAATCTGGAAGACTGATTCATATCTCCCAGGTTAGGCTTTAAAAAAAGAAAATCCTTTTAATTGATTAATATTCGTTCCAATAATTGTGTGATTGTAGACTTGATTAATTTGGCGTTCTTGGGATATCTTTTTAGGCGGCACTAGGTGAGGTGAAGGATGCAAAGTCTGCGAAGAATGTTCCTCTTCGGTTGAAGATCGACAATAAGAATTTCATCATTGGATCTCTTGCAGCTGAAGATAGGACTCAAATAATGTTTGATTTGGTATTCGAGAGGGAGTTTGAACTCTCCCATGACTGCAAGAATGGCAGTGTGTACTTTATTGGGTACCTTGCTGATGAGCCAGTTTCTGGTATGTGAACCTTTTGCTGTATTTCATACGATGTTAGTTATTATATGTAATTGTTTTGTATTAATTGTCTGATAAATTTCTTGAAATAGATGGTGAAGAATTCTCTGACTTTGATGATGTATCAGAGGATGAGCTTGTGGCTGCTGAAGAAAATGGTAGTGCTTTGTCTCTCTCACTCTGGTTTCGTTTGCTCTTGTCCATTGTGATTAAACACAGAAAGTTAATTCATGATTATGTAATTTTCAGGTAAAATTGTGCCCAAATCTAAGGATGTAAAGGCTGCTAAGGGTATTCTAGCCGCTGCCGCTGCTGCAGCTAATGGCAAGTCTAAGGCTGGAAAAAAGAAAGAAGAACAGCCCGAGTCTGATGATGATGATGATGAATCTGATTCTGATGAAGAAATGGCACTTGATGGTCTTCAAGGAGATGATTCTAGTGATGCCTCAGGAGATGTATGTTATAATTCTAATCTCACGGAATATTTGTTTTTTCTCATACTCTCTTGGAAGTAAACTTTTTGACATTATATGTCCTGGTTTCTTCAGGACTCTGAAGATGATGATGACGATTTGAGTGAGGAAGAAGAGTTGCCAAAGGTACAGGAATCCAAGAAAAGAGGTGCTGAATCAGCCCAGAAAACTCCTGCTTCCAAGAAGGCTAAATCTGCTACTCCTGATAAGTCAGGTTTGAAGTTCATCTTTGTGTGAATTCTGGGATTATTATTTTGTGTGTTTGTTGTTGGAAGCCAAAATTGCATCATATGGCCAATTAATGGATAATCCTATTAGTTTACCAAAACAATTTTGCAATTGAGATGTATTCAAAAGTTGAATCTTTTCTATAGGTAAAAAGGCCCACACTGCTACTCCGATCCCATCAAAAGCTTCTGCTGGAAGCAAATCAAAGGAGCAAACCCCTAAATCTGGAGGCCAAGTTTCATGCAAATCGTGTAGCAAGTATGTGTTTATGAACCAAAACCCATTATCCTTTCTTCTTCATTGATGAGAGTTTGTCCATAAGAAACTGATTTTAATTCTTTTGTATTTCAGAACTTTCAGTTCTGAAACTGGTCTGCAGTCGCACACCAAGGCTAAGCATGGAAAGTGAAGTGGCATAATTGATGGTTGAACTATGTTTTTATCCATGGAATATATACTCAAGTCATCGAAGATTGTTGCTTTGTCCATGGTGGATCTTTTAGCAGGAATCAGAGAATCATTAGTCTGGTTCTATTTTGGAAACTCCACCTGAGATTTTATTTTTCTTTTCCTTGGATTCTTACATTTAATTTTTCTGAGTATGTATGTGTGAAGCATTATCTATTATTGGCCCAAGTTTTGGTAAAAGCAGTAATAGTGCTTTTCTTGAAATCAAATTTGTTAGTATCAGCTGTTTGTTGAATATATTACCTGAATGTTTGCTTATACCATTTTTTTTATTTAAATAAAATTGAAAAATTTAAAACACCATAGGATAGTTTGAAGCTTAAATTAAATTAAGCCTTAAACATCGAAATTATTGAATTATTTACAAGTTTGCCATTAACTTTTTTATTGTTTATACGTTGAAGATAAGGAAAGATTATTAAGCTTAATTGTTATTATACTTACATATATTAAATTAGGATTTATTATAAAGTGTTTGGCTCTTTTGTGAAATTGGATCAAACTAAAGTGCAAAAGCTAATGTAGTAATGCTTGAAGATTAAGATTTGCACTTTACGCATTGTTGAGGCTTAATGTAATGCGTAAAGGAGGAAATAGATAATGCCTGGTTCTAACACATCACTTTACTTTAATCAAAAGTATCCCATTCATCACAAATAATAAATAAAGCTATTTCTTCTAGCAATGTCTCTTGATTCTTGGGGGAAATTAAATAAGGTAACACAGTTTTGCTATCCGATCCTTTTCAATTAAATTTAAAAGATTGTGATATTAACAATGTGAAGTGTGCTTCAAATTTAGCTATAGATAGATGTGTTGTTCTACCAATACCATAAAGCAATCAGTTCAGTAAATCAACCATTCTACTCATCGAAAAATCTCCACAAAAATTCTAATGATCTTCTGAAAATAAAAAAATCAATAATAACTTAAACAAGAAGAAATACAATGTCACACAACTATAACCACTATAAGATTAATTAAAAAAAAAAAAAATCTAACTCTAATAATGATATTTATGCTCCTTCAACCTTTTTTCTTGACTCTATGACATGCTAATATCAAAGCATGCCTTCTTCTTTCTATGCTCTTCTGCCAATTTTTTGCTGGCATTGAGCAGGAAATATCCAGGTGAATCGAAGCTGTTTCGTTCTGGGATACGAAACAAATCGTTCTACTAATAGAGAGCAATCTCGTATACTAATTTTGTGTAGGATACAAATACAAGAAGCTGAATGGTAGAGACCAACCACTCTGCTAAGAAATAGTTTTCTTGATGCATCTGCCGACTAAGAGCTGGGAACTATCGTTCCAACGTATCCAAATCCCACAATTGAAAAGGTGATAACTTGAAGAAATAGGTATATGAAGTAGCAGTTCTTTCCATAGAGGAAGTCATAGCATCCACAGACAAAAAGAAACAGTGCAAAACCGAGCTCGTGTAGGTTGATCCTGAAAAGATTTTGAATTAGAAGCAAACATTTGATGCTTCAAATGAAAGAGATTGTGAGAAAAGTTGTTACCTATCTCCAAGCAACTTAGACAGGGATTTCTTAGATGGAGCTGATTTGTTGTTTGATTTGTTCTTGAGAGTATCTCCTAGTTTTTCAGTGACTATCCATTCGTTGACTCTTTTAGCCTCTAGGAGACCGATGAGTGTCGCCTTTGTCCGATGGAACGACATCACATTCTCAAAAAGAACCCAATAGAACAATAGATGAAATGATCTGAAAATTTTGAGGGTTTTTTTTAATTAGTAAGAGGTTGCATCTAAGTTTACGACGATACTGTTAACTCTTAAGGATGTAGAGTTCAAAGTATGTATTATACCTGGGAGTCCCAACAGAGTTGAGTGCCGTTATGATGCAAGGAAGGTAGATGGCTCCCCATTTAGGAACTTCTACCTCAGGGACAAGGATTGACAATGGCAGTACCACACAATAAAAGAAGAAAGTGAACATATGGGCTATGAGCTTTCGGACGAAGAAGAAGCTGTAGATCACATAAAACTTCTTGTACAGAGAAACTTTCTGCAAAAAAGCAATTAAATGTCATTACATAAAACATTCTCAAATACTTGTTGATTTTTAAGGTTAAGAAATATTCATAAAGAGTTAAACTAACCTTGTTCATAGCAATATCCATCATCATTTTTCTGAACAAATTGGCAGGGCCACAAGACCACCTATGCTGTTGGAACCTGAAGGCTTTAAAAGTACTTGGGAGTTCACTTTGGACCTAAGGTGGGTATGAATATTGTTACGATGAGGAGAAAATAAAAGAAAACGACGTAGAGGATTGAATCAGGCGAACAAAAAATGTACATGGAGATCTCCCAAGTAGAGAAATTTCCAGCCTTTGAGACCAGCTCTAACAGCAAGATCCATGTCTTCCACTGTGGTTCTATCTTTCCAACCCCCAGCCTCGTTTATTGCAGCGATTCTCCATATCCCGCCAGTTCCTAAGAGATGCCCACATTGTTATTTGCTAGTTTAGTCTATAAACAAGAACGACTAAAGACGATTGACTACTAGACTCAATCTAGTAATCAATCATCTTTAGTCGTTCTCGTTTACAAGCAAATCATCATTTCAAATGGAGAACACAATCTCACTTAAGGATATATGATGATTTGTATCATCAAATGATGTCTCTTAATAACAAAGGAAGAGACCACCAAATGAGAGCATCAATAGTCATCTTGTGGGCTGCATATTTTAATCAGTATATTCCATTTTTATTTTTTAATGAATTCAATAACCATATCACAACTAGAAAAATCTTACAACAGTAGATAGAAATAGAAAGAAGAAAACTTACCATTGAAGCCAAAGAAGGCATGAGTGGCTGATCCAACTTCTTGCTCAACCGTAAAATGGTAGTCCAATGACATTTCTTGCATTCTTGTTAACATACATTCATTCGCATTCACTGCAAAATTAACCAAAACTTTTCAGCCAATCACAAGGGAGATTAAAAAAAAATGGTTTGCAAAAAAATAAAAAATATAAATGACAACATGTGTGACTGTGACCAACACTTGACCACACACATTAATAAAACCGACCCAACATGGTAAGATAAAAGAAATTCATTTTACAGTTGTTTACTAGGGGGAAGAAGTCAAAAATCATTGCATCAATCACTCCAGATCTTCTAATTGATATTTTGATTTAATCTCCTCTTTTATTTTAGGTATATGCATTACGTCATAATCGTGCTCACGTGATATCCATGATTTGACAAAAAAAATTAATAAAGGACATTCCTATTTCCTTTTATACAAAAGTTAAATGTCTTCTAACTCCTAATAGTATAACTTAACGAAAACATTTAATATGTGTGCACAAAACTAAAATAGAGATTAGATTTTATATAGACCATAAGAGAATTTTATCTTACAATCAAGAAAAAAGAAAGACAGGGCCGCTACTAGTTTCTGACACCACGTGACAGGACAGCTAATTGGTTGCCACGTCATACGTTGACAACCTGGATTTTTGCCACTTGGATTGTTTTCACTTTGTCGGTGTACTAACATAACATTGACACCATTGGTGTCTGGATGCTTGAGCAGGGAATAGCACCACGTGGTCTACCTAAATTACCACTCTACCCTTCCCCACTGTAAAAGTTTGACCTTCTGTACTTTGTAAAAGGACTGTATTACCCCGTACATCTAGCATTTGCCTTGCGTTACGTATAAATTCAAGAAAAAATGGGCTTGCAAATCGAGAAAATACTATACAGTGTGTCGAAAATTATATTAATAAAAAAAAGAAGCAAAAATAATGGCCTAATAGATACTATGTTTTATATAATATTTAAAATATTATGAACATGAACGACCATAAATATTAGAAATTAATATAATATTTGATTTGATGCCACTTAACGCCGTGAGAAGTGTAATTAAAGGAAGGCGTAACGGTCCCACGGCGTGAGTAATAACATTTGAAGTGGGACCCACTGGATGAATATTAATATATGCACCACTTCACTGTCAATTTACCACTAAATGAAATTTTGAATAATTTTTCCATAATTGTAACAATTAATCGTAACAGACCACTTTACACTAACCACCACCGACACTTTTGGTCACGACCAAAACACAAGAAAACGACATTTTGTAACATAGTTTGGTACGATGACCATGTAAAATGGATGATTTAGGTACGATGATGCATGATTAAATTTACGACTTGATATAATATTAAAAAATGGTAAGTATTAATTACCGAATCTCCAACGAGCTTGAACGAGGGCAATATCGGAATTGTGGATTAAAAATGGTATCGAACGTCGGAGAAAGTTGGGTTCGGGCCGAAAATCGGCGTCGAAGATGACGACATATTCGCATTCTTTCACATAGTCGTGTTTCAAGCCTTCTTTAAGAGCTCCAGCTTTGTACCCTCCTCGTGTCTCTCTAATTTGGTACGTAATATTGATACCTTTGCTTGCCCACCTCATACATTCTTTCTCAACCATATCCTACACCAATTATTGCATGTTTATTAATGGCAAAAAAAAAGAAGCAACAATAATTTTTGGTCCTAACGGAATTTTGGGAATCAATGAAATAAAATTCAATGATTATGATTTGTCAGAATTAGTTGGAATTATCGTGAGTCATTTAATGTGTAAAATACACCATGAATATTGAAAAGGGGAGCGTGAAAAAGTGATTTTTTATATTGGAAATTTGTGGGGATAATGTGGAGTGAGATAAGGCCAAATGAAAGTACAAATTGAAGCAGAGAAATACAGTTTAATTTTGTAATTTACTATCAATTTATCTGATTTCTGAATATATGATTGTTGAATTGCTAATTCCAAGGTGAAAAACTGGCAAAATTCAACGGAAAAAATAAAATTGATTTAAAAAAAAAAAAGTTTAGTACTGTATTTCCAAAAATTGTACACACAACAGAACTGTATTTCTAGATCAAATCTTTTGGGTTACTGGTTTTATTGGTTGAAGATAAATCACCTCATAGATTTGAAATACTCTCTCACACACTCACACACACATGTATATATGTGTATATGTATGTATATATACCTTGATGACATAGTCAGTGGAATCATCGAGTACTTGAATCACAAGCCTATCAGAAGGCCATGACAGATTGCAAGCTGCGCCAATGGAGATCTTGTAAACCTGTGATCAATAGCAGCCTCAGCACAGAGTAATCTCTCACACATACCAATGTGTGTGTGTGTCTGCGTGTGAGAAGTGCGAAAATGAAGAAAATCATACCTCTCTCTCATTGAACATGGGGATCTGAACAAGGACCTTAGGGAAAGCTTCATTCCCCATCTCCAAATCGTCGATCATCGCCTCCCATTTATACCTTTTTTCCGGCTTTTTCCAGAAGAGTTTTACTAGAACTATAACAACTCCCATATACAGCCTCTCCATGAACACCATTATCGACATCGCCAAGCAAATGTAGACACAGATTCTCAGCAACGGAACTATCAATGGCACTCTGATTAGCTCCCATAAAAGACCGATTTGCCCCGCAATGTCCGGTGAGTACCCCTGGAATGACTCCGGTATGAAATTATTTCCAGAGATTTCCGCCATTTCTGTTTTCCCTTTTTCGAATCTTAAAAAACAGGGGAATTACTCTCTCTCTCTCTCTATAGATATAGAAACACAAAAGCTCAATAGATCTGATGCATCCCCCAAAACTGGAACACGAAATAACGTATTCGCAGCTGAAAAGTTGCTTCGGATTTCGCAGATCTCAAATTTTCCCTCCAATCTCTGCTCCTCCTATCGAGAAACGCTTCCTGTTTCTTCTATTGCATCAGAATAGAAGAGAGACAGAGAAGTTTTGCGGCATTGCTTGCAGAGGAGGGAGATTGAGAGAGAGAGAGGAGGAAGTTGAAGGAGTGTAGAGCGAGTAATGTGAGTGACAGAGTGATGACTTTATAGTGGCAATGACTCTTAACACGTTTTTACTGCTACCAATTATTTTCCAGCATTAGTCGCACTCTAGGAAACCCGTTTTTACCATTACTAAACGACTTTCTGTTGCTGATTTCTTCCGTCTTTTTCCATAATTAATTAATAAAAGCACGCAAATAGCAGCTCTTTATTTCTAACAATTGGAGTCAACTATTTTAACTTTAAAAAAACTCTCTATATCTTATATTATTATATTATTTATTTAATCTCTACTATATAAATAGCAGCCTTACTCACCTATCAAACACTGTTTATATCATTGATATGTCAAAAATTTAAAATATTTATTAATTTCGTTTTTCATATAAAGAATGTGAAACATATTAAGAATTACTATATATAAATGTTACTAATTACAATTGGTCTTTTTATTCATAATAAATCTAAAATGGGAAATTTCCTACGCTAGGTTTGGACTCAGCCTATAATTATGGATTTAATGTCATGCCAAAAGAAAAATAAAAAAGACTCAACAAAGTGGCAAACTATGATTGTAGAGTGATGAATTGGAATAACATAAAACTTTGTTTGGAAACTTTTTGGCATGTTTCATGGCTTCAGTTGATTGTACTTCACATACCATTGATAGTACCTATTAATGAGGTCATGTTTTACCAACAAATAATAAAATGTAAATTTTCAAGGTTCATAAGCAGCTTTTTTTAAATCTGAAAATTAATTATGAAGTTATGGGTGAAGAAAATTAGTTTCACTTATGCGATATTCATGTGAGGAATAGGCAAGTAAGTTCATGACTAAAAACTTTTGTTGGATAAGATCATTTCATCTATATTTTAAAATGAATTTGTATTAAATTTGATTAATAATAATTAGGATCAAATTCCCAATTCATGAATCTCTCAATTCAAGAAATTAAGATTCAAACCATTTCTTTAAACTATTTTTTCAATTTAGATAAATGTTGGTTGATCATTTATAATACATCTTATGAAATTAATATCATAAGATATAAGTGAATATAGCTTTCTTATATGAGGTTTTGTGATTGTATGATAAGAGTTTTTATGATTATATATTAGTTTATTAGTTTATTTTTAAACAAACAATGTGAAAATAATTGTGTCAGGTTCAACAACTCTTTTACAAACTAAATGACAAATTACAGGTGTGAATCAGTCGTGGTTTCTTGTTTGAGATTGAAAATTTAGGGTTGGGTTTGATTTCATTTTCGAATGTTACTTTTCACATGAAATAGTAAGATTATTTGGTGGTCCTAATAACAGAACATATCGCAGTTGTCCAAAAAATAAAAAAGAATTTTAATAAACCTTATAATTTACTCTTTTTCTTTTTTTGAAATAATAATTTACCATTGTCAGATTATTACAATTCTCAATACTAATGATTGCATAAACAAGTAAATATGAGTAGCATGTACTAAAATAATGTATTTAGGAATGTCTATGTTAATAGACTCATTTACAAGATTAGAAGGGAATAATCTTATGATTAAAATAAATCGAAAGATTTATATGAAGCGTGCAAATGTCAACATTTAAAGGATAACATGTTATTTTTACTATTATTATTTGGTCCCTAAATCGAATTTTTAGGTCCGTAAATGAGGTGCACCACTTTTCAGGCTTTTTTTAATGCAATATTATTATTTAGAAATATTTTTAAAAAATATATATAGTGGAAAACGGGTCTTTTAAAATTATAGATGAAGTCGTCCGCGACTTCTGACATAAGTAAGTAGAGGAGAAAGGAAAGAGAGAAGAGAGAAGAAGAGAGAAGAGTGGAGAGATGAGCTGCCACACAGAGGAGAGAGTCGCCATGGGGGGACTTCTGACAAGTGAGCAGAGAAGAGAGAGGAGAGGAGCGCAACATTGAGAACTTTTTTAATTTATATATTTTAAATACGTAAGTATTGGTTATATTTATCAATAAATATTATTATTTGATAATTTATTTTGTTTGATAATAATATTATAATTATAATAATATTTATAAGTATAATTAACACTTACATGTTTAAAATACACAAATTAATTTGTAGTAAATTAAATATTGTCGAAATATACGTATTCATCATCGGTCATTAAATATATTAAATTTTATGATGGTCGTCATTGATTTTGGCAACTAGTATTAAAAATTAATTAAATTCGCATCAGTGGTGGCGACTTGTATTAAAAATTATTAAAAAAAATGAAATTTGTGATAAGTCACCATCACTATTAAAAATTAATGTCTAAACTGAGATTTGTTAGAAGTCGTCACATTCACCTATTTTATTAAGTTTCATTTTTTACACTATAAATCTCATTTTTTATTAATTTTTAATAGTAGTGGCGATTTATGAAAATTTTCATTTTTTATTAATTTTTAATTCAAGTCGCCACCACCGATGACGATTTTAATTAATTTAATTATATTTTAATACTAATCATCAAAATCAATGACGACCATCATAAAATTTAATATATTTAATGATCAATGACAAATACGTATATTTCAACAATATTTAATTTACTACAAATTAAATTGTGTATTTTAAACATGTAAGTGTTAGTTATACTAATAAATATTATTATAGTTATAATATTATTATCAAACAAAAGGAATTATCGAATAATAATATTTATTGATAAATATAACCAACATTTACGTATTCAAAATACACGAATTAAAAAAATTCTCAGTATTGCTCTCTCCTCTCTATCTATCAGAAGTCGCCACCACGGCGACTCTCTCTTCTGTGTGGCGGCTCCTCTCTCATCTCTCCTCTTCTCTCTTCTCTCACTACTTAATGTTAGAAGTGGTTGGTGGACTTCACGTATAATATTAAATGCCCCGTTTTTCACCATGCTTTTAAAAAAAAAGTTTTAAACTATAATATTGCATTAAAAAAGCCAACTTTTCAAGGAAAATTCATCAATATATTTAACTTTTTACATGGTGAAGGAATAAAGATAACATAACCATTTTTTAAAAATGTTTCCGAAAATAAGTCTACAAATTTACCAAGTACTCGATATAGGAAAGAATGACCAAAAACCAGTGAAAATACTTGATAATCCTTTTTCTCTCTCTCTCTCTCAAAAAAAAAAAAAAGGTGAAAATTAGGGCTGCTTTGAAATTTGAATGATTTCTTCTTTGTTTGAAAATTATTTGTAGGCCCTCTCTATTTAATTTATATAATTAGTTTTTGCCCAATCTAGTCAAAAGTAAATGGCTAAAAGCAGCGCAGGAAATTGCGAGATTTGCTATCTGCATCCAATAAACTCTACAAAAGTCTCTTTCTTCGGTCGTTTCTGTCCCCCTTTTTTTTATTTAATTCCAATTTGCATTTATTATTCCTTAGTTAATGGAATAAATTGCGCTTAATATCCAAATATTAGGAGAAAAAGTCTTGGCTGTTAAATCATGGTAAAAGAAAAGGAAAATTCCATGAGATATTAAAAATTAAGAGAGATAATATAAATATATTATTTAATGTTTTGTATGGGGGTTTTTATTATTTTTGCCATATTCGAATGTATATAGAATTATGTTAATGTTGGGCATATTATGTGTGTATAGCTTAATTACATTGTACTTATGAAGCGTGCTGAAAAATTAAATAAAATCAAAACAAGATGTAAATTAAAATACCAAATCCAAACTTAGAATTTTTAGTATTTGTTTAGAGAAGGTTGTTACAAGTTACAACTAAATGGCCTCAATTGTTTATATAGCGTGTAAGAAATAAAATAATAGTTATTGGTGTATCTTCTAGAGTATTTTTATATACAGGTTGTCTCTATATGAGTAATTTTAACAATGTATTGCCTTTAATTAATTCTCTCACAATAATAACAATTATAATAAGATGTAGGTTTGAAATTTAGTTTTTAAATAAAAAGAAAATAATAAATGAATATAAACTGCCTAAATTATACTGCCTATTATCGGTAAAATAACAAATGTAACACTTCTGCTTTTTCTCTCCCCCAACCTTTTCTTTTAGTATAAGTTTTTTTTTTCCAAAGTAAACAATACTTTTAAACACCTGTTTTCTCATCTTGTGTACTTAAGTGTGTCCATTCTATATTTAGTGTATTAATGCACCGATTAATTAAATAAATATTGCACTTATGGAACAAATTGACATCAAATATAAATAGAGAATACTAGACAAATATTTAGGGATTTTAGGTACACCAATAATATTTCATTTTCATCCTCATCCACTAGTCTTTAATATATTTCATGCAAAGGCAAATCTTGCTTGCGTCTGATCTAATTTATTAATTAACCAAATTAATTAAAAATTCCAACCATTTATGTTGGAAAAAAGCACTAATACTTACACCTTTCCTCCTAACAAATCACTAATACACCAACACCTATATAACACATGATTTTTAATTCAACTGCCACTCAAAAAAAAACCCTTACCTTAAATTAATAAGCAGTACCATCCAATGCTAATTAGCCTTTAAGGGATGAAAATGAGGCTAAATTAAGTGTACATACTACATATAGTTCAAAATATAATTTTTTCCAAGTATCATATTTAAATCGATTTTTACGATTTTTATGTGAAACGGGCTCATCCAAATTTTGGCTAACAAGATTATACATAGTGCTTTCACGACCATGAGACTGTGTCGGTGCCTTTGTAACGCAATAAACATGCAGAAATAAAATTGGACAAAATATGTAATAATGTTATATGACGTAGCTGATTTCATGGGGCCCTCTAGATTTGGAGAAAGGATTGAAATGTGATTTACAACTAAGT
Source organism: Scutellaria barbata (assembly GCA_028654395.1). Taxonomy (NCBI): domain Eukaryota; kingdom Viridiplantae; phylum Streptophyta; class Magnoliopsida; order Lamiales; family Lamiaceae; genus Scutellaria; species Scutellaria barbata. The sequence continues at coordinate 801,480 of CM053653.1, read as the reverse complement.
AAATGGGTCTGTGTTTAATTTATAGATAGATACATTCTGTTTCCATTTTCAAAACAATGTCAAGGATATATTTATTGGTGATATTTGGTGATATCACCATTATCATAAATAATATTATTATAATTATAAAAAAATTTATATAATTGATATACGGATTAAGAATTCGTATATTTGATCCGATTCGGCTTCCGTGTGTGCACGTGTTGCCACTTGTTTGAATGCGTGCGCTCAAACTCACCCAAAATTCTCTCCAGGTGTTAGACATTTATGTTATGTTAAGTATACATTTATGTTATGTTAGTCATACTTTTAGTGCATTTTATATTATATTAAGCATACCTTTATGCAAACCTTTTATATTATATTAATCATACTTTTATACAACGTTAAGCATACCTTTATATTATATTAAGCATACATTTATGATTTTATGTTATGTTAAGCATACATTTATGATTTTATGTTATGTTAAACATACCTTTAGGGTTATAATGTTATGTTAAACATACCTTTATATTATGTTAAACATATTTTTATATTATATTAATCATACCTTTTAATTATGTTAGTTGTACCTTTATGTATTATATAAAAGTATGACTAATATTAATTAAAGGTATGCGTAATATTTATATAAAGGTATATATGTACAAATTAGGGTTTTTTTATGCTGAAATTATAATTTTTTCGTCAAAATTAGGATTTTTGTACCAAAATTAGGGTTTTTTTAAAAAGCTAAACTGTTACATAAAGGTATGCTTAACATAATATAAATGTATGACTAACACAACATAAAAGTCAAGATAAAAAAAATAAAATAAAAAGGAAATGCGCGGATTCGGGTCGGATTGCCTCACTCTATTATAATAGAAGAAAGGAAAGGACATGGATGTCATAATAGTGACCAATGTCATGACATTCATTTTGGGTGTAAATTATACACATATCATTTTTTTATTGGTCTCGATTAATTTTTTTAGAATATAATTTAAAGTGTTGATATTGAAAATAATTTTTTTTTTTTTAAATATCAAAATTCATAAAAAAAATCTCTATAAATAGAGTCCAATATTAACATATTTACTCACCAATCCAAAATTCAATTATTATAATTTCTATTTCGTATTTCAATTATTGTAATTTTAATTTAGTTTATTACGGAATATAATAAAAAATTTGCAGTACTACTAACTTTGCAGCATATGAAATAGCTACGCTTATGCCTCCAACATCAATAGCAACGGAAAAGATCACAGTAGCTGAAACCAAGGGTGAACCGTCGACTCAAGCAAGAACAGCAATCGACTCTCACTTTTGCTCATAAAATAATATACAATTATTAAATATTGAGAAAAAAATATTGAGTTGGATTGGGTTGGTGTCACTAATAAACTATGAAAATGTTGGAATTAAGTTGGATTGTAAATTATATCATGAAAGAGAGAAAAATTAATATTTTTTATTGTCCGATTAAGTTGGATGGGTATCACTCATAAATATAGCCAGGAGCCTTAGGCCCTCAAACTATCAATCACTAATAGTTTTTTTTTTGGGATGAAATGCATAAATATATATATATATATATATATATATATATATATATATATATATATATTTATTTATTTATAAAAACAATAATATTATTTGCTGTATGACAAGACCATGTGAAGAAATTGAAAGAGATCAAACTTATTTGCTGTGTTGCAACTTGCAATCTTAATAAGACAGGCAGACCCATAAAGAGTAATTATGTCGATCTCATTTTCCTATATGATCATATGTAAAGCAGTGTTTGTTAGTTAGGGGTTCATTAATAGAAAGATAATAGAGTTTGTTTAATTTGAAAAAAAAAAAATTAAAAATTTGTTAATGACAGGTCTGTCTAACTGCTTAATATTGTTATTTACTAATGTGTTTATTATTCCTTATGTTATAAATATCTAACATAAATATTTATTTCATATTAGATGATTTAAGAAAATGTAATTTTATATATTAATAGTACCACATTAAGATATATGTGAATATTTTTCATTGTTAATGATTAATCCATAATTAACTTTAAGTACATAAGTGGGGTTGATTTAAAGCATGCCCATAATAACCCTCAACCGACAATTCGACAATTAGGTTCATCTCTAATGCCCTAGTCAAATATTTTATTTGCTAAACAACCCCAATGTTTTCCCAAATTTAACTATAAGTATCATCAATGAGACTAAAACCAAATCATTTGGATTGTTTGGCTGTCAAATTCCAAGCATAAAAAAATTATACCCCGCCAGGGATTTTGCTTAGCTGCCCCATGCTCCATCCCATCTTATTTCTATATTTAAAAAAAAATTTAAATATAATTTCAAGCAAATATAATTAAAATTATTTAAAGTATATAAAATACAATCCGTTCAAAGAAAACTACGAAACATACAAACTACAATTTGTCAATAACAATAATTAAGAAATATTTATCAATTCAAAATACGCAACTAGGAAAGTTTAATTAATAAAACTCATTCAAAATTACCTAGATCAACAAAACAAAAGATATTTAATTAAATATATAATATAATAAAAATTTATGTAATATAATATATATATATATATATTAGCATGTACAAGGCAGAGTGGGGTTTATGTGGTATCCGTCCCATTTCTAGCATGGAGTGGATTTTACCCGCTTCAAATGTTACAGGATGGGGTGGGTACTTACGGATCGGGTTAATATTAACATTCCTAAAATTAAGTGATATCTCTATTAAGAAAAAAAAAATAAGAAAGATTTTGACATTTTTGTCAATCTAAATATTACATTTCACACATTTATAGTCTCTATTTTATTTAAAAAACAACCCGACATACACAATATAATTTCATATTTATACAACTAATTAAATAAAACATAATAGAAAATATGATATAGACAAAACATAAAATAAGAGTAAAAGATAAATTAGTTGGCCATGAATGACAGAAAGAAGGGTTATATTCTCATGGAATATTCCATGTTTTGGATCAAGGACAACTGAATACTTATAATTCATAGAAGGGTTTCTTCTTATCATATAGACAAATGTGTATCTCAAATTAAATAAGGTACAAATACCTGTTTGTACCCAATTAAATTAGCTTTGTGTAATATAAATTTGTTGGCATTAAAAAATAAAATAATTATTAATTTAGGATGAGATTAAAAAAATTAATAAAGCACTGCCCGCATAACCCGGAAGGTTGGCAATTTGACCCGGCAAGGACCGGTTCGGGTGCCCCGAATTTTGGCAGGATTTTATAATTTGGTTGGCTGAGTCAACTATGCTTAGGATTGCGTGTCAATTTTTTCAACCCTAAATAAATAATAATACTATAATATTTTAATATTATTTTTTTTCTTAAAAAAATAATGTATTTTTTAGTTTTGAGGCGACTTTCAATTATAGTTATTAATTACCGCCAAATGCGGAAAGACCAAATTATAGTTTCTATTTTTTTTTCTTGAAGAAGACAAAATTATAGTTATACACATTGAAATTCGAACACAAATAACCTAATTTAATTTTACAAGTTAGGTAATATCTAGTAAATAGATTAATTTATTAACTGAATTAAATTCGTAATATGATTTTGTTCGAATTCTAAAATTGTGACTTTTTTTCTCCTTACAAAAAATTTGTTTAGCTCGAGTAGTTTATTATATTATAAGAGTATGGTTTGCTGTCTTTATCATTTATAGTATTCTCTAAATATTGTATCTGATATATTATATTATATTAAGTATAGTATATATATATTTATTGATTTACACACAATCGCATTCAAATGTGGGTATTATCTGAAAATGATGATAGATATTAAATGGAATATAGATAATCTGCTTTGATTTCATAATAACTTATAATGAAACTTGTCTTAAGTTTTAAATTGGGTTAAATGTTTTGTGACACCAAGATTTGCAAATGGAGGTGTGGGTCACGTGAGGACATCTAGCATGCATGTTAAAATTCAGATTCAGCATATGGTAGCACATGCCTTATAATACTTCTTCACTGACAAAAATGTATATCATTTTTTCTAAATCTAATAAATTCACGACATAATAAGTTCCAATGAGAAAATTGAGTTATTTAGGTCCTAGATGTCTAATTATAACTCCTAGTACTTGCTACCCCTAGCTATATCATTTATATTGTCTCAAACATTTGGAAAAAAAATTTATTGAAAAAGACATTTGAACTCCTTGTATTCTACTTTTCCAATTGAAATTAAATATTATGCTTGTATATATCTATTTATAATAATTTCTATTGGGCCTGTCAAGCCCGTGGCCTGAAATTCAATGATTATTAGTTAGATGGATTATCATGCTAGGCTACTTGCATAAAATTAAAAACAATGATGGATAAGTATTATTTATTTTATGATATTTATAATTATAAAGTTAGTATGTTTTATGAAATTATATCTCTTATAAATTTTTATACTCACAAAATTATATTCATAAGATTGTTTCATCTTTTTTTTTGGGTAATTAAAAAAAAATAACTAGACTTCATACAGAAGATAAGAATAAATTATTTGAAGATTAAATCAAATTCAAGAGAGCAGGCCAAGTGGTCCAAAATTATTAACTTGCTTTCTGCACATATGTTGTCTATTAATTATAAGATCAAAACAATTTAATGCACTGTCGGCAAATATATATTTATTATTTAGGGAGGATTTTTGGGAATTAATTAGTCAGAATTATTAATAAATACGTATCATTTTTAATTTCAGTTGTCATTGACAAATCAACCAGGGTTATAATAGTAATAATTACATCTACGTTTTGGGATTTTTCTGGTTATTTTTTGTGCTCACACAAATTGATATTTTAATATTTTTCTACTTTTTTTCTCGCTATGAATCTAAGCTTTAAATGTTCATGTTATTTTGGGATCTTTTATCCCATTCATCAAATCTTCATTAAAACCACTAAATTTTTTAGAATTTTAAGTTCATATATCTCCATATTTTTTTTCCGACATTAACAACGCAATTATTATAGAATGATTTCAAAATATGAAATATATAAAAAAAAATGTTGTAATTGAGTTAAGTGATTTATCTTTTGAGACGTTAAGATGTAATGTATTATTTATTTTGAATGTTCTATTGTTATTATTCGGTAATATACATTGATTTTATTAAAATTATCTCTAAATTATTATATTATTTTAAAATTATTGTATATATTTTAATTAATAATACGATTAAAAATATTTTTTCATCCAAATTATACGTGATTTTACGCTTTTTGATATGAACTTTAAAATATGACATTTTGTCATATAAACTTTAAATTTGATGCATCTTACGGTATTAGACAAATCCTAATAGTTGATTTAAGACATATGTACGGCTATGATTTGTTCAATATCATAAAATGCAACAAATTTAAAGTTCATACAGCAAAATACAACATTTTAATATTTATACAAAAAAATGTAAAATCATGTATAGTTTGGATTGAAAAATGTTATTAATCCTTAATAATATACAACATATTATTTGGCAATTTAAAAATTTTGGATCTATCACTGCAAATTATATAGCAATATTTTTCTTTAATTTCGAAGCAAACTACAAATACAAAAACACAACTCCCAATTCTCAGACCAATGATCATGAGTCAAAGATTTAAACCAAATCTATTACAAGAAAAATCCATAGAACAATGTTCAAGAACCAAGTTACAAAAGAATGCTCAACAATAAGTTTGTTCATTCCTCAAATAAATGCAAAATCATCGCCATTAATACTTTGGCATTGTTAATTCAGACAAACTAACTCTACGAATCAAGTCAAGAACACAAAACTGATAATTAGATGGCCAAGACATAAAACCTAGTACTAAGACCCAGTGTCAGCAGTTCCAAGTTAGTCCTACTCTTAAGCACACCTAAACACCTATGTTAGAAGAGCTCAGGTACCACCTGGTGCTGAGAGCTCGGTACTATCTTCCCAAAATAGCCAAATCCCGCGATTGTAAAGAAGACGGATTGGGGGAAAAGATATAAGTAATATCCGTTGTCTCCATAGACGACACCGTAGCATCCACAGGCAAAAAGAAACAACGCGATTATCAACTCTTGTGGTAGAATTCTGGAAAATATATGAACATTGTGTCCTAGGTAAGTTAGATATCTATCAGATAATTATGTAATAGTTAATTCGTTCTTAAATAAATGTTGTTTTAGCAACAACATTTTATTTTTTTTCAAATAAGTGTCATTGTAGGATTTCAAAAAATATTTTCTCGTATCCTATCAAAACCGGCATTATTTACCACTCTAAAATAAAATGATATTTCTAAACTATAAATGTGAGATGCACTTAGATATGGACAGATTAACCAAATATACGTTTTCTAGGTCAAAACGCTACTCTATTAGAGTTATAGCTAAACTCTAAATCATTTTGCCTAATTCACTTCGATTCAAACTCAATTTGAGTAAGAATTGAATGAAATCTTCGAAAAACCCGAAATTAGAGGCCTACACACACTGTGCAAGCTATTTATGTCCTAAGTTTGCCCAAATTAAAAAAGTTAGTATCCCTAAATGGAGAATGACCAAAACTTAATGTCCAAAATTTACAATTTTTCTAACATATTAGTTATTTTATCAAACTTTTTAATCTGTATGCAAAATCCTGAAACGACGTCTAATTAACCACTCCAAAGTAGTATAAGAAATTCACCTCTCTTTGAGAAGCTTAAGTCTTGTGTGCTTCTCCTTTGGTGCAGGTAATCCAGAAGTAGATTTGGCCTTGAAAGCATCTCCATGTTTCTCAGTGACAATCCATTCATTAGCTCTCTTAGCCTCCATCAGACCAATCAACATAGCCTTGGTTCGATGAAACGACATTATGTTCTCAAAGAGGACCCAAGGAACAGCCAGATAGATCGACCTCGGAGTAGTGATGAGTGTGTTTAAGGTGGCAATGAGTGACGTGGCAAGAATGGCTCCCCATTTAGGGACATCAGCTTCAGGAATCAGACTAACCAGTGGCAAAACCACACAGTAGAAAACAAATGTAAACATTGTCCCGATTAGCTTCCTGATGAAGAAGAAGTTATATATCATGTAGAACTTTCTTGAAAGTGATATTTCCTGCCAAATGAAACAAACAACTTATCAATGATTGATTCTTGAATCATTAGAATTTTGAGGAAAGTGTTAGTTATAGCAAACAGACCTTGTTCTTGGATATTTCTATCACCATTTTTCTGAATAGATTGGCGGGCCCACATGACCAACGATGCTGTTGAGAACGGTAGGCCTTGAAAGTGCTTGGAAGTTCACTTTTAACCTGGATGGGATTATTAATCCTCCTTTTATCAGTGTTTACTTTGAATGATAGCAGTTAGCGATTTATGTTGGAGCACGTGATAATTTGGGATTTGGGATTAAATTCTTGATAATTCATATAAAAGTTAGGGACAACTTTTTTTGCCCCTTTTTTAAGTATATTTACTTTTCTATCCATGTTATAAAAAATAACTTTTCCATCAATTATAAAGCAAAATCACTATTCACTTAAAAAAAAGTCCTTACAAAAAAATATTTTTTCTACCAATTTTGGGGCAAATCACTATTCACTAAGGACAATCCAGTCATTTAACTATATCAAATATATAAAAAAAGTTGTTTATTATAATGATAAGTAAAAAAATAATTCACATATGATATAGTTGGAGGCATTTTCACTAAAAATTACCCCCATGGATTATTAAATTTTGGAATCACATATTTTGTTTTATATTTTTTTCTAGGTTATTCTAATAATTAGATCTTCATCCAAATTCAGTAATTTAAAGTAAACACGGGATTATGACAGTCCACTTCTCACATCAATCATAAGAAGTTTTATTGATCCATATCCCACGTCTTATCCTATTAGTTATCAATAGTTATCAATCCTGTAAAGCAAAGTGAATGAAAAGAGGACCTGTAGGTCTTTCAAGAAAACGAATTTCCAGCCCTTTAATCCAGCTCGAACAGCAAGATCCATATCTTCAACTGTGGTTCGATCTTTCCAGCCCCCGGCCTCGTTTATAGCTGCTATTCTCCATATCCCACCACTTCCTAAGATATATGTATAGTCTAGTCTTAGTTTCTTGTCATATATAGCTAACTTAATCAGCAAACTGAAGTTACCATTGAAGCTGAAGAATGCATGGATTGATGATCCTCCTTCTTGCTCTATTACAAACTGAAAGTCCAGTGACATTTCTTGCATTCTTGTCAAGAAACATTCATCTGCATTCACTGCAAAACTAACCCGTTTTAAAAACTAATGTTATGATAATGCCTTTTAATCTAAGAGTATAGGAATCGTGCAATGTCCTCGTACATGAACCAACACAAATTCCATGTGTGTTGTCTTTTTAAATACCTTTTTCAGCTCAAATGAGTCTTTAAGAGATGTTGAAATTGCTTTCTTGATCATGCTTAAAAATAAATGAATCTAAAACTAATCAAAGTACTCAATGTAATACAATAGTTTCACAACGGGCTAAAAACAATTTTTGCTGTGTCTTCCGATTTTAGTTTTATGACCATCACGATTTTCAATTTAGTCCTACAATTTAAAATATGTCCAGTTTTAGTTCAATTTTGTTCGAAAATGTTGAAATTTCGTCGGAAAATGTCATGTGTAATGTACATGACCACCAAATTGGAGTTTTCTAATGACCTAAAAGTAAAGAGACGATACGTGTCAATCAATAAAAGTTTGACATGTGATGTCACATCACTTTAAGGCCACTGGAAAGCCTCAATTCTATGAAATTGGAGAAATTCTTATCTTTTGGGACTAAATTGAAAATCGTGATCATTATGAGACTAAAATAAAAAAATACTATAGTTATGGATCAAAAAATGATTTTTACTCATTTCACAACTGATCTTATGATGCTATAACAAATAAATACCTCTACATAAGCTACGGTTTTATGTTTGCTAGGAATGATCATATAAGTTAAAGGTCAACAAGTGGAATGAAATCTAAATAAAAACGAGCAAGAATAGCGATTGATCAGCTTACCAAATCTCCATCGGGCCTGAATAAGCCCGATTTCCGGATTGTGTATGAGAAAAGGGGTGGCTTGTCGGAGGAAGTCGGGTTCGGGTTGGAAATCGGCATCGAAGATAGCAACAAACTCACACTCATTGGCATAGTCATGTTTCATTCCTTCTTTAAGGGCCCCAGCTTTGTACCCTTTTCTACCTTCTCTAATTTGGTACTTAATGTTTATGCCTTCACTTGCCCACCACATACACTCTTTCTCAATCATATCCTGCAACCGTCCTCTATTACTTAAAACATGAAAGACAACACTTTATCCAATGTCTCTTAATTTAGACAACAATTTGTTTGTACCTTAATAACAAGGTCAGTGGAATCATCCAAAACCTGGACCACCAGCCTATCAGAAGGCCATGATAGCCTACATGCTGCTCCAATGGAGATCTTGTACACCTGAAAAAAAAAAAAAAAAAATTCAAATCTTTTTCCCACACAAAACAGAATCAAGAAATATGAAACAAATAGACCTCAATCTCATTGTATATGGGTATCTGGACAAGAACCATGGGAAAATCCAAAGCCCCATTTTCCAAATCATCTTTGATGGGCTCCCATTTGTATCTTTTTGCAGGTTTCTTGTGAAAGAGCTTGGCCATGGCAGCAAGAAACATCATGTGGACCCACTCAACAAACAGCAAGAAAGACATGACCAAGCAAAGGCAGAGAGCAACCCTCAACACTGGGACTATTACAAAGGCTTTCATTAATGCCCACGAAGGCCCGATCTTCTCTGTCGGGCCGAGAAGCCACTCCATTGCTAAACCCGTTGCAGAAACCTGCGCCATTTTCTCCTTGCAGAAAAAAATCAAGAAACAGGGCTTGCTCTGTTTTCCACTTTCCATAGCTCAACAGACAAATTTCCTCTCTTCTTTTATTAAAAGAAAAAAAGAAAGAAAGAAATTAACTTTCCCTTGTCTCTCTTTATTCTTTTTTCTCTGTCTGAAAGCAAAGAATATTGAGCAAAGGGAGAAGAAACTTGAGATCACAGCATAAAAATGGGACAGTTTTGCACTTCAGCTAGAGCCCAGATTCTTGTAATTGCTAGTTGAGAGGAGACTTGAGATGGCATTGTACATTTTTTATGCCATTTTGGGAATGGAGAATGAAGGAGAAATTGAAGTTCATATATTGAAAGGTTTGGTAGACTGTTACCTACCCACTCACACTTTTCTGCCCGCCCATCTGTTTATTAAATATGTGATCAAAATAAGTGTTCTTTTAGAATTTAAATTTAATATTATTTAATATTATATATATCAAAATCTGTTTATTGGCCATTCTCTTATTAAACATGTGACCAAAATAAGTGTTTTTTTGAATTTAAATTTAATATTATATATATTAATTAGTATTTTTTTCATTTCAAAATAAATATCGTTTTAAAATTTTTGTTTCAAATTAAATATCGTTTTAAACTTTTATACAATTTTATTCTCAAATCATCTCTATTAAAATTTAAGATTTTGTATGATTTTTTTATAAAATTAATTTGATTCTTTTTTTAATTTTCAATTCTGAATTCCTGCATTAGTAAAGAGTATATGTATTTAATTAAAACTCCAAAAACACACTTATTTTGAAATTGATGTAGTATATTAAAAATATGTTTGAGTTCGGATTGCAGTAAGTAGCAGTGTGCATCCCAATTCCAAAATCGAAACCCTAAAGCAAATGGATTAGTCTAGATCCAAATATGTACTGTATTTGTATTGTGATTTAAAAATGTAATACGAATATAACTAATGTTTAGTAGGTATAGATACACTTGTTAGATTTGAGTCAAAATAAGTCAAATACGAATAACATGTAATATAAATTGGTTACTTAGAGTAAACCCATAGACGATAGATTGCCTCATGAGCAATTTAAAACTAGCTAAAGCTGTATTTTTATTTTTTTTTAAATAAAACATAAAGAATAATATAAACTCTGAATCATGTCTCTTTTGTTTCAATTAAATAAGTCCTAGTTGTTTAAAATAGGGTTTTTATGTTGGTTATAATATATTATTTAAGATACCTATGCTTTGAACAAGTTATGTGACATTATATTATTTAACAAAAATAATTAAACAACTTAATACACCCATTTATAGTTTTGAAAATTTTAAGATGTAAATCATTATGTACACAAATTCCTTGTGCAAAAAGGTATGCATTCTTAGAAACTTGTAATAATTTTTAATAATTTAAAAAGTGCCCAATAAAATGGACATGTGGTGTTCGATGGGAAAATATATTGTCATCATTGTAAAAAGATAACATTTTTCTAGCCCCACACAACATGGCCTCTTTTTTATTTCATTCAAAGTTATATATTACCTATAAAATAATCAATTCGATTAAATTATGTGGATTATTAATTAAAAGTTAATTTATTTCATAATTAGATTCGTGAGCGAATTTATAATAAATATCCAACTTGAAGGTCTACTTGCAATAATTGAAATTAACAGCTCTATGCATTATTGCAAAATAATAGAGCAATATGACCTGGATTCATAGGACTTCTAACATAATTGTGCGATAATGGAGTATAGATCCAACCAAAATACTAATTTTTTTAGTTTTACTTCTGAATTATAATAATTACCCTTCTAAAAGAAATTTACATATATACTTCAAATTTGTCACAATGTTAAAACACAAGATGGATAGAAAAAAAGGTTACACAAAATTTTTTATCAGATTTAATTGAGAGACTAAATCTAGTTATCCACAAATCAAACTATATTTTATAAACTTCTTTATCTATCTTTTTGGAAAATTTAATAAACTAAACCATTTTCTATAAAATTATATATCTCATTTTTTTGAAAAATTATATATCTATTATGAATAGTGGTCTTTATATATCTATCAAATTATGTCACAAAATTAGATTAGAATTAACTCCATGTATTGCAAATGTAGTTTTTTTTGTTTGGGGCCCATTAAATTTCCAAATTTTGGGCTTACTTAACTTTGATTTTAATTTATAATGTTAAGCCCAAAATTTAATTTGAGTCGTTTGGGCCTTTTGGGCTGTATAATGAGTTTATCAATGACATAAAACCCACATACACCTTTATACATCATGAATCTGTACACAATTATACACATGTATAAATACAAATTAATTGGTGACAAATTAGAGTATAATATAAATAATATTTTTGATCTCAGTAAAAATTCTTTTCATTTTACCGTACAAATTTCACAAAAATAATGGTCTAAATTTACACATTGATGTGTGTGAGTTCATGCAAATTAAGGATGAATCAACATAGTATATATGTGTGTGTATGAGATCATTAGATGTAGAAAAAATATTGCCTACTTCTACAACTGGGAAAAGAAATCTTAACGCATTCAATATTTTAACTCTTGCATATCAATATTGCTACACAAAACCAATGTAGTGTTTCAAGCAAAACTGCAGTTTAAATATATTGAAATCCCAATTAAAAAACAAGAAAAAGATTCCAACAATAATACATTGCATACAACAAAGAGCCATCCATGATCATTGATCAGCCCCTCAACAACAAACCTCCATCAAAAATCTTTAAAGAAAAAAAATATTTTTGAGCTTCAAAAATTGCAAAGAAATAATGATGAGTTCGACATCAGATGTCCGATGCAGAGGTTTGCAACGACTTCCAATCGATTGGTAGAACCGACGAAGACTGGCTCTTCACGTTAGCGCCATTCTGGACTTCTTCATCAACTCGTTGATCACCATCCGATACTTTACCATTTTCTAAAAGCATAAGAGTTGCCACCATTCCATTGTTATTAGGCATTGGAGAATTGAGGTAATGTGGCCTCATGCTCGATTCTTGCCTCAGATTCTGCCTAAATGTCGCGATGACTAGCTGAAAAACACATTGGGATTTATCAAAATCGAGAAAGAGTTCTAACATAGACTTACATTTTCTGCTGCTTAAGAAGCCCGCCTGCTTATTCAGCAGCAAGAACTGTGCAGAAAATCACCTTTTAAAGTGGTTTTCTGCACAGTTTCTCAAATAAGCAGGTCGGCTCGTTAAGCAACCTAAATTTTATATCAACATCACTAGCAAATCGAGCTTACCTGAGTTGGGCTCGACGCAATAAGTGAACCGGCCACAGCGCCACCATAGAGTCGACCATTAGGGTCCGCTAATTGAACACTTAGAAGGCAAATTTTGGCACCCCTCTTCAAGTCATATGTATGTGATCCATTCAAATACACAATAGCAAATTGACCCTACACCAAAAGAACAAATTCTAACATGTTTTTGAGCAAAAGCACATATAAACTCGATAGCCATAATCTATATCCATGAAATTGAGCTCAAATCAAACAGAAATCGTGCCTGGTGTCTGATCACTCCACCACGAGAAGCAGGGACGAAGATCTCTGCAATGGAGAGAGTACCAGAGGCCGAAAGAATGCAAATCGATTCAGAAGTTGCTTCAGAAATTGACCAGATCCTTTCAACAATGTTCTGCGAAAACAACTAAAGATCATTAACAGCTCAATTCTTACAAGACATAATCATAATTGTCCAAGAATATATATATATATATATATATATATATATGTTTGAGAATCACTAGCAATATTACCTCTCCTTCTTTGATTGCAATTATACGAGGTGTGAAGTTGCTCCCTGTCTCTCCATTGATTCAAAAACGAAGCCAAGAATTTCATCAGTAAAGCACGTAAATTTTTATTTATTTTTTGGAAATCAAGAAAAATCACAACCCTATTAAAGTTTAAACCCAAATATCCATTGACAAAAATAGATCTTTTATTCATTAGCTACGAGCAATTTTCCATGTAAAATCCCAAAAAAATATATATATATATTACAAATTCATAAATAAATCGAAGAATTAATTAATTGATTGATTAATAAAAAGTTACCCATTGTTTGCCTTTTGCCGGAGCCTTTAGGGCGGCCTCTTCCACGCTTCGGTGGGCTCGCCGGAAATTGATCCGCCGCCGCCGTTAATTCTCCGGTGAGCTGTTTTCGTGGCCGCCCTCTCTTTCTCTTAGCCCTAAACTCGCCGTCTCCGCCGCCGCTTTCCACGGCCACTATCGCCCCTACATGTTCGTCAACGCCGCCGCCGCCGTTCTCCGACTCATTCTCTTCGACGGCCGCCACCTCCGCAGCCGGATACACCTCTAAACCCTCGTCTCCGGCCGCCGGTACGGTCTCGTCAACGTCGTTGTTCTCCATTTGCTGCACCAAGCCACAAAGTCAATGGATAAAGGCAAAAAGTGAAAGATTTAGTATTCATGCATGCAAAAAGCACACAGAAACACACACTAATGTGCGTATGGAGGAAGAAGGTGCGAGTGGCAGATTTTGAGGGTTTAGAATTCTTACTGAACTTTTCTCAGCCGTAATGATGATGCAGAGAATCAAGAAACGGCTGTATAATGTGCTCGAATTTTACTTATTTAATGGGGAATTTTTTATTTTATTTTTTCGCAAAATTTCCAAAAAAAAGCCTTTCAGATTTTAAACATGGAATATTACTATTTAATTGGATTTTTTGAAATAATGTTTTAGTATTTTTTTTTTAAGTTATGGTTTTGCGTGGCATTTAATTCGACAAGCCAGCTATAAAAAAAATTATTTGTAAATATTACTATACCTATTTTTAAATGTTTGTACAATGTGACGGTGGACTATTAGTAATCACTAATTAATTGAGTTTTTTTATTTGATTTAATAAAAAATAGAAAATAAATAACATTTTTCTTCGTCAAAGTTTCCTAATTTTCTGAATTTGTTTTTAACAAATCCTCAGAAAATTAATACAGCTGTAATCTGAATTTAAGTATAGTAAATCATGAAAATGAGGAATATAAATAATGACATTTTGCTTATAATATCTATTCAAACTTGTGCTTAAATTTGAATTTGAATTTTGAAAATCGGAATCCCAAAAATCAAATGTAATTCTTATGATTTTAATTATTTATATGAATTGCATAAAATAAGATGATAAAATTACTATAATTCTTAAATTTCTTCTAATTTAGAAATAAACCAACTATTATAATATTTGAAGTAATTAATTAATTATAGGATCAGTGAAGGGGATTTTGGTTGGATTATAATTATCAAATAAGAAATAAAATAAGTTGATTAAAAATGAAATTGTCTTCATTTAGCCAAAAAATATCTCTTTATTATCAAAGATGGGCTATTATAAATCTCTCATTTTGGATAGTCTTTCACATTTATTATTTTATTCCGTATTTTGTTTTATTGGTATTCATGATATAAATTTCATGTGTTTTGCCAATACACGTCTGATACGTATTTATAAAATATTGTTTTATAAAAATAGATAATAAAAAATTAACTCAACTTCATAATTTAGTTTCAAGTCTTTATATATTCTCAAATATTTCAATCCATCAATGCAATTTGTAAGTCTCAACACACTATAATATAATCATCCTTTTCCTTTTAAGATATTTATAGTACTTCAATTAATCTCACATCAAACAAATTAGGCGTTTGTTAAAAGCCTTCTTGCCTTTTCCAATAACAATAGGTGGACTAAGAACAAAATTGGCCCCTATTGAACCAACTAATTATTCAATAATGGGATTACCCAATTTTTTATTTTATTATATTCTAACTACTTAATGGTAGAAAATTGAAATAACCTAAATGTATTTAGATTTTGTGTATAAAAAAAATAAAAATAAAAACTCAAATCAGTGGATAATTTGGATTTGGTAGACTTGTTTGTTATAATTTGGAGCAAAAGTCATTCATGTCTCCTTAAATTAATTAAAATCAATAATTGTGTTCTCTCGATTAATTTTAGAAATGAATTTGGTGATAAATTTGTCCAAATTGATCATTTTGCTATAAAATACATGTATTGCTAAAAGAGTGTGTGGAGCGATGAATAGTTATGTGTATGTTTTGAAGAGAAGTCTACTATAATATAATCAATCTATAAAAAGGATGCATTACAAACAAAATGTGTGGAAAGACTTACTTTGCTTTGAGATTCATCAATTTGGATTTGGGATTTCAACTTCATTTGTTTTGGAACTGAAAAATGGTGGGTTAAACTAGGGCTTTTAACCAAATTCATTTTCACAAGCCAAAAAATGAATAGAAAAATTGCAAAATAGCCATTGGAAAATGCAATTGTACTCTCCACAGTGCAGCATATATTTAAGCATCTTGCCAGCAATACGAAAAAGAATTAGATAGCTAATTGTTTTTTAGAGCATGACAAAGTATCAAATTAGTATCAATCTGGCCATGAATTTTATCAAATTCAGTTCACTGCATGAACTAATAATAATATAAGAGGATAACTGACAACCACAAGAGAAAACGATTACGTTTTTCTGAAGTCGCATCTATTTTAGACATCCTCTTTCCATCCGATTTCCGCTGATTTTTGTCTTCAATAATAAACTTTAAGGAAGCAAGATTTATTTTCTGCAATCAGTCCCTGCTACAAAGTGAATACCAGACAATATGCTGGAATTTTTTTTCCCAAATATTTAATTAAGAAACCTTGCCATTGACAGAAAAATAGACGAAGGAAGAAGTTGAAAGGGTAGAAAATTTACCCCCGCTATTCTAGATGTCCAAAGAGTTGCTTCCAATAGGATTTTGATTCATCAAGGGACCGAAAAGACCATATATGAGGCTGGGATTTCTCGCGAGTCTCTAAAATTTCCTGCATACATAAAATGATGATTGGAGTAAAGTTCAAACCAGCATATGAGAAAATATCGTGTGCAATGTTTGATTCTCATCTCTCGTGGAAAATGTATGTACAGAAACACACACTCTGAAAACGGCTATGGAAAATGATGGTAGCTATACCAGGATGGGTAGAAAAAATGTGACATTGCAGTCCTTCTCGAATCATAAATGATGGGGTTTGGTCATTTTAGAAGATGGTGCTTTTATAATGGGGATAATTTTTGGAATATTGTTCTATGGTAGAATAAATGAGAAAATTAGAGAAACGTCCCCAAATTGGTTCATATATGTGTGTAGGAGGCTTTATATGCCCGGATACAGCTTGAAGAAAACGAGAGTAAAAAGGGAAGGAAAAGTGTTAAATTAATTGGAAATAAACTATATAAAAAGATGTGCAAAACAAGAATATGTGTTCTTGAAATATGATTCACATACACACATCAGCCTCAACATTCATTTTTCTGCCTGATTTGCAGAAAGGGAGATGGAAGGAGATGGAATATTACTAAAGATTCAAAAAGCTATGTAAAGCTCGAAACATGCAATTCAGCAATGGAAATTAGCTGCATATTTTTGAGTCTCATGCTTTCAACTGATTTCAACTTTACTTAGAAGTTGGAAGGCATTAGCTGATTACGAAAGAACAGAAAGCTAAATTAAAGATTCAGTGTAAAACACAACTCTTGGCATAATGTTGCTCTTCACATAAAAGATGAGAGTTTGTTTCATAAACCCTAAGCTAGAGAATCGTGGAAACCTTCCATTTCCCTTCTCTCCCCCTCTTGATACCAAACGTGTCATGGAATTCATCGATAAATGCAATTACGGAGAGACAAGACTCAGAGCATCTATGCAAAATCTAAAACATCTACTTTTAGCTAGTTAATCTTGTCAACATGGAGAGACTAGTTCTTCTAATTTCTGCCCTCACCTATTGCAATTCCCTCCTTAGTTTAAGCATATCATCTCTGATACTAGTAAAAATTACGTCTTAAAGAAAGCATCATATTCACATATTTGATCGATGAAATCAACAACTTATAGCAAGCCACAACATATATACACCACCTCTGACATAATCGAACAATTCTAAACACCAAATGCCAAGGCTTAGGAAATACAAAAGGCATCGAACAAGAAAACAGAATGAGTGTGCAAGCATTAGAAGTACACCTCAACTTCAGAAGCTCTTTTGGTTTTCAGACACAAGCAATCATAAAGAGCACTCCACTTTCCAGCACAATTGTCAAGGACACCAAGCCGATAATACTGCTGCATCTGATGGACTGGAGCTGCCATAAAATCGAAATTCATCAGTTTAATAATCTCTAACCTAATAGCAGATATGCAATGAAAACTAATATCAAACACTTGGTGTGCATCTGCTGAGGGACTCAAAAGGTTCCAAATTAAACCAAATCCTGAATGCCCATTTCGCCACTGATAAAATATCTTATTATTGTGACCAAATCAAAAAATCCAACGCCAAGGTATAAATCTTGCCCGAAACTGCATTGCCTTCTTTCTTTTATATTTGTACAAATCCAAGTAAAATTTAAACCTAATCGCTTTTATATTTATTAAAAAAAAAAAAACATTGCTTCTTCAAAGCTCAAATCTAGTGGACACAGACTTATAGATCAATCAAGTTGTGATTGCAGCGTAGAGAAGGCAAAATTAAGAACAAATTGCAACGGAAGGGAGGGGAAATTTTGGCCTACAATAGCAAAACCAGAGAGCGTCGAAGTACTTGGTGCACGATAATCGCTTCCTCGGCGGCGCGGCATCTTGGTTTTCCGAGCTCATCGTCTTCCTTTCCAAGATATACAATGGCAGCCAACACCAAATAACGATGACTTTACTCGCCACCAGAGGTCTCAATGTCCGTTGGGCTAGCCCGCCCCACTATATATAAAAGGTGGGTTGGATTGGATATTTTGAAATCCGTAAAAAGACGGACCTAAACGGGTTGGTCCATTTGGACTGTGGGTTGGGCCGGACTGACCCGCCTTTTTTTTAATTTTTTAATTAATTAAAAATACTAAAAATAGTAGAAAACTCTAGTGAAGATCTTGTAGTGTTCAATATCATGGAGAATATTGATGAAGAATAAGGAGAATATCTTGTAGTGTCCAATATATAATTATGTGATGAATGTTGCATTTTAATTTGCGAACATTTTGCATTTTTTATTAGCTATTATAATGTATTTATGTATAGTGAATAAATGGTTAGAAGAAAAAAAAAAGTGGGTTGACTCGCCCAACCCACGACCCACCGGTGGGTTGGGCTGGGCTGGGATTTAAAAGCCCGCCCCGCATTACCCCGTCAAAAGGTGGGTTAAGGTGGGTTGTGGGCCGGCCCGTCCCGCCAATCCGTTTCGACAGCTCTACTCGCTACACGCTCAAAATTTAGCTAAGGCGAAGTGAACAATATTAAAATGGGTGGGACCGAAGGAACCAACCATTTTCTAAGCAAATTAGAGAAAAATAAAATGAAAATATTAATTTTATTCTTTTAGTAAAAAAATGAAATCGTAATCTTTTTCTTTCTTCATTTCTTCATTTTTCATCTTTCTTTAAAATTAATTTTTTTAATTTCTTGAGAAATGTAATGTCAATATATTGAACGAACATTTTATGAATTTATTAAATATATAAAAATTATATGAAAAAAATGTAAAAATCGATAAAAAAATAGTAAAAGTACATTTGACCATCATAGCGAATATATAGAAATACATTCGATCATAACGACCAAACAGAACTAGTAGAATTTGACTTATAGGATAAAATTGGTATTATTTATTTTAAAAAAAATTTAATTAAAAAATCACATATTATTGATACAAATGGGCTTCAAGTTATGGATAATGGCTTGGTTTCATATAATTATATTCATCTGGTTCTATATAAACTTTTATGTTTTTTTAACCAATAAAATATTATGTTTTAATAAAACCTAAATTGAATTTGACTTTTTTTTTTAACTATAACCGTTTGTAATTTTTGCAAAAAATAATAATAATAATAATAATAATAATTGAACAATTAAAAAATTAAGAAATTGTTTTTATATGATGGGTGATTATTCAAATATAACATATTAAATAAAGTAATGAATTTCAAACGTATTTTGATAATTTAGGTAATTGTAGTAGTCTGGAAGGTTATATTGTTGTTGACAATTAATGAATTCCCAACTTTAAATTTTAAGTGTATTGGTTTGGTTCTCATGTGAACTTACCTTGTATATATATATTTTTTTAATTGGTGTCTTGTAATTTCTCCATGGATGTGTTAATATATATAGATTGATGATCAATCTTAAGAGTCAAGTATATTTGGAAGGGATTTAGTGGGATTGAAGAAATCCTGCTAATGAAATTTAATACTTTGTAATAAAGGTGAAAAATGAAAATATGTTTAGTTGATAATTTAGTATGATATGATTATATTATAAATGTCAAATTAATATTGTAAAATATGGGTTGATATGATATTTTATTATTAAAAATGGGTTGATATGATATTTTATTATGAAATTTGTATTTGATAATAATTAAATGAATGTAATATTTGTAGTAATAATTGTATCCGAATTTTATGATCTAAATTTAAATACAAAAACAAACATACGTTGGGATTTTGAAATTCAAAATATTGTCATGTGAAATCCCTTCCAAATATAACTTTAATGATTTTGCAAAAAATATAATAATAATAATTTAAAGTCGATTTGAATTCATGATAAAACTATCCAGAACGTGAATACCCTTATTCAATTACCGAGTTTACTTGCTACGAACAACATGTGTGGGAGAGTTGGGACCTTAAATAAATTATTAGTAGAAATATAAGAGATAATTCTCGATAGATATTTGTGTGTTGTGGTTGGATTTACCTTTATATCAATAGTTCATCTCATGAGATTGACTTTTACATGATTTGGTTTCCATATTGAAATTAGCATAGCAACGACATCACCAGTTATAATCATCATGATTCATAATTAGAATATAAAGTTGTTCATTCATCATGCCGAATTCAATAAATATGAACGAAAAAATAACGATACGTAAAAGATAAAGTCAAATCAATTTATACCGAAGTACCACAATATATCGTGAATTTTATGTGATCATCCAATACCAATCTTCAAATAAGACACAATAGCTCATGCGACGCCCATAATAATTTATGGGTACCAACATCCGATGATCAATTCACAAATGCAAACCTACACTTATGTCATGGAATTTTTAACATGATACATTTAGAATTAAATACATTCTCTCACAATTTGAATATTTGAATTGCTTATTTAAAAAATACCATATAAACAGTTCATCAAGGGTATTTCGTTTATCCAATTATTCAAATCATATGTATCTATATGTATATATAATATTGATTTTTTTTTATCTTTCACACTATCACATTATACCATATATGAAAGTAGTAATATTCTCAAGATTTTTGATACCATCCAACAAATAAAATTATCAATAGTTGTAAAAATATAAATATTTGTTCTAAACTTAATTAGAATTCAAATTTGGTGAAGAGTATGTTAAGCCAATTATAAATAACAAAATGATTTATAATTCAAATAATTAACAACAAATAGTTATTGGGCGGGGAACACCAAATCGCTTGTAAATTCGCTCCCGCCAATTCTTCCTCGCACTATTTTGTGTCCTTTTTTTTGAGTGCTAAATGTAAATAAAATCTCCTAAAAATGCAAACAAGAGAATCTGACACACCCATGAGACCGAGTTGACCAGGTGACTCTGTGGGTCAACTCTTAATGCTTGTGTGTCTTTGACTTATTTTATTCATCATCTAGTTATTCCATAATTGAATTCAACATTTTGTTGGGGATTCCTATTTAAACTTTTTTAAATTCAAGGAAAATATATTAATTATATGAAAATTTTAACGCTTTTGAGAAACCTATTTTACAAATAAAATATCATCATCCACTATTTCAATCATGGTGTGTTTGATTTATTTTCACTGCTATTTAGTAAATTACATGAACCAATATATAAGTAATTATATAATTTTAAAGGTTTTAAAATTTATGAAAACACTTTGTTAAGAAAAAATAATGTGATATACTTACATAAGTTCTAGGTGTTGGAAAATATAATCGCTGAAATATATCTATTACACCAATAAAATAAAACATAATTTTAAAATAGTTTCACTTAAAAAAAAAATTCACAATAGATTTTTAATTAGAGTTTTTAATATGTCAATATAATAAACACGTTTTCAAGTAGCATCAAACCAAATGAAGATGGATTTCCATAAGTAATAGAAGGATATTAGTGAAAAATATTTGTAAAATATTATACATTTATTTAGTTGGCAAAAAAATATAAAAACATACTTAAGTATAATTTTTTTTTCTTGGACACAGGGAGTAACAATTAACTTTTTACCTTAACATATTAAGTAATTTTTAAATGTATGATATTATTAAAATTTAAATCCATTAAATAACACTATAAATTATAAATATTCATCATAATTCATATATCAATAAGAATTGTCACTGTGTGATAATCGAGACTCGGACTCGTTTGAGTCGACTCAATAGTTAACACTTACTATGTAGAGGCGAAGAGAATCTACGAAACATAAACAGATGAGAGTGACGAAGCCTTTGGGTTAGGGCTATTTTAACCATATCCACAATCACATCACATCAATACCTCAACCCCCACTCACTTTTCTCTTAAATCTTCTTCAATGGCGGTGTTCAATTAGTATTCTGGCAAAAAGCTACTCTCGTCCGTATTTCATTTTCATTTTTATCGCAAATTTTGTGCTTTTTACGCGAACCCTACGGTTGATTGCATCGGCGTCGCGATCCAATTTGATTATAGGTAACTTTTCCGGTTCTCGGTTATCATTTCTGTGAGTTTTCTGCTTTTTCTATTTTGCTCCTAAGCTTGATTCGTGGATCTAGGCCCTGTGATGTATGGCCTTTTTTTTATTTTTTTTTGGTAAAATTTGTTTAATTGACTATCGATTTTTGATTTATTACAGCGCGCAGCGATGCGGAGGCCCTGAGAGTTGTTTTATTTGAATGTGGTAGGTTTAATGAGTTATCACTGTGTGTTGCTGATGTATTTCCCGGAAGAGAAGCTGAAATGCTGAATTAGATTTGGGGTTTGTTTTGGGGTTAAATTGCCGTTGCTGGTAAAATGGAGTCTGCGATGGTTCTGCCACAGAAGCGCCGTGGAAGGAAAAGGAAGAAAGTTGATTTAGAGGATGTGATGGTGGATGGCGATGGGAAAAAGAAGGCAGTGGCAACAAGGTCGTTAAGACTTGTGGGGAGATATGTGAGGAAAGAGTTTGAGGGAAGTGGTTCTTTTTTGGGGAAAATAACGGCCTATGATTCAGGTTTGTATAGGATAAACTATGAGGATGGGGATTTTGAGGATTTGGATAGTGGCGAAGTCAAGGTCTTTTTGGTGGAAGATTGTGATTTAATTGATGAGTGGCCTGAGAGGAGAGAGAAGTTGGACAAGTTATTGCTAAATAAAGATGTAAAGGGTAAGGTTTTGAAAGTTGAGAAGTCGCTAGAGCCAGAAAATGTGAATCAGATTGATTCATCATTGATGAGTGAGCCGATAAATGGTGAGGCTGGTGCAAATGGCAGGGTTTTGAATGTCATTAACATGCTAGAACCAGAAAATGTGAATTCATCATCGTTGATTGAGCCGAGAAATAGTGAAGCTGTTGCAAGTGCTGTGGTTGAGGATATTGATGATGGTGATGGTGATGCTGATTCTTCAAATGATTCATGTGAGGGTACTCGAGAGGGGGAAGGTAGTCTGGAAACAGAAGAGCCACTTGTTCCATCGCCAGAGTTGCCTCCTTCTTCTGGGCATATCGGTGTTCCGGAGGAGTTTGTCTCTCACCTTTTCTCTGTGTATAGTTTCTTGCGCTGTTTTAGTGTTCCGCTGTTTCTTTCCCCCTTTGGATTAGATGAATTTGTTGGGGCACTCAATTGCTCCGTCACGAACACATTGTTGGACTCCATTCATGTTGCTCTATTACATGTCCTGAAGCGCCATATCGAAAGGCTCTCATCAGAAGGTTCTGAGCTTGCATTGAAATGCATGAGGTGCTTTTGTAAAACTTTTGTTGTAATTTTCTTTAGTCGTCTCATGGGGTTCCTTGATTTTCCTCACATGCGTCTGCCTGATCATAATTTAAATTTTGGGGAGAGGGAGGAGCAAAGTTATGCACAGTGATATTGTTTTCCTGTTAGTTTACTCAGTATGAAGTCTTCTAGTGTTATCATTACTTTATCTATATACTGTGAATATAATCTTAAACTTGCAGTTTATGCAATGTTTACCTTATCCTTAGATGATGATAGATCTTCCAATTACCAAAATCCAGGTGGTTCCATTTAATTTGGAACAATCGCCCACACGATTATCTTTCAAAGTTTACTATGATTGGTGTAAAAT
Organism: Scutellaria barbata; assembly: GCA_028654395.1. NCBI lineage: Eukaryota > Viridiplantae > Streptophyta > Magnoliopsida > Lamiales > Lamiaceae > Scutellaria > Scutellaria barbata. The sequence goes on along the minus strand of CM053653.1, from coordinate 777,136 downwards.
GATCTTTTTGGGGGCGTTTTTATCTTTTTGTGAAAATAAATTATTGACACTAATGTTTTCTTGCTCATTGCTGCATATTAACCTTCTCATTTTCTGCTTGTAGGTGCCTGGATTGGAACTTTCTGGACAACTTAACTTGGCCAATCTACTTGGTCCACTATCTAGTGGTGATGGGGTATAAAAATGGATCTGAATGGAAAGAGTTTTATGTCCACTCCATTGAGAGAGATTATTATAGCTTATCAACTGGAAAGAAATTAGCAGTTTTGCAGATTTTATGTGATGATCTTCTGGGTTCTGAAGAACTAAGAGCAGAAATGGATATGCGTGAAGAATCAGAAGTGGGATTTGAAATGGATACAAGTACAATAGTCAAACATACTGGTGCATCCAGAAGAGTCCATCCTAGATACTCAACTACTTCTGCCAAGGACATGGAAGCTATAAAGAATTTTGCAGAGCATCATGCAATAAAGTCTTCCCTTGGCTGTCATTCTACTCAAGTAGGTGGACCAGTTGAAAGCTCTGCCATTGAGGATGCTAATGGTGATGAATGTCGCATATGTGGCATGGATGGCTTGCTGCTTTGCTGTGATGGATGCCCATCATCATACCACTCAAGATGCATAGGATTGAACAAGATGCATATGCCTGAAGGTTCATGGTATTGTCCTGAGTGTAAAATAAATGCTACTGAACCCGTAATTCTGCAAGGAACCACTTTGCGAGGAGGGCATAATTTTGGAGTCGATCCATATGGACAACTCTTCGTTGCTACCTGTGACCATTTACTGGTGTATGTTTTTGATTCTACGTGAACTGATGCCCTAGTTTTTTCTTCTCAAATTTCATCATGTCTGTTTGTGCCAAGCTGTATGCATAGTTGGTGGTCTTTGTCTTCTCCGTACCATCCGATAGGCTTTTTCTCCTCTGCCTTATGTAATTGGGGACATTGCTTACTGTTATTACTCATAGTCTGATCTTTCTGGCATATTTTTCTGCAGGTTGAATGCCTCAATCGACTCTGGACTTTGTCTCAGATACTACAACAGACCTGACATTCATAGAGTTCTCCATTCCCTTTGTTCAAAAGCAGAGCATGTTGCCATATATAAGGAAATATGCAGGGGGGTCATGCAGTATTGGCAACTACCTGAAGAAATTCTACCACACAATGAGATGTCTGAAGTTGGTGTACAGTTAGAGAATGGAATAGGAGATAGTGTATGTGCTTCTCATTTGGATCATTTTCTGGACAAGTCTGTGGTGGAGATGACAGGGGTTGATAACACTGGAAGGTTTGTCAATACTACCAGTGAAGAAAATATGGCTGATTCAAATCTTACAAGCTCTGTTCATGAACCTGTCCTAAGAGGGAACTCTTTGGATAAAATGACCAACTCTGTTCTGATGGCTAATGCAGATTCTGCCACGCAACAGTCTGGTTTGATTATGAACATCATATTGGTGAAACCCACTTCATCTATAGGTTTAGTACGCCAGCCTTCTGATACGAATGAGTTAAGCCAGCAAAGCACATCAAATATGTCAGAAACTGTTACGTACACAACAAGAAACTGTAGTGTTGGTTGCAGCAGTTATGTGAATGGTGCTTCTGTAGAAGCCAAAATATCCCTTCCATCTCTGGAACTTAATAATACAGTTCACAGAAAGTCTTATGGAAATCCATATCATGGTTCCTTATACATGGGCTCTTCCTTCAAAATGAATGGTTATATAAATAATTATTTGCATGGAGATTTTGCTGCTTCTGCAGCTGCTAATTTGGCCATTATTTTATCTGAAGAAAATCAAGTTCTCGAGTCTCGCTTGTTGAATAATCGCCGAAAGGTTATGTCTGACCATATATCGCTTCAGGTAAAAGCATTCTCCTCTGCACCAATGCGATTTTTCTGGCCAAATTCCGAGAAGAAGCTTGTTGACATTCCGAGGGAAAGATGTTCCTGGTGCTTTTCTTGTAAGGCTCCTGTGGCGAGCAAGAGAGGATGCTTGTTGAATGCAGCTGTTTCAATTGCCACCAGAGGGGCTGCAAAGGTGCTTGCTGGTGGCCGTCTTGTGAAGAATGGGGATGGGAGACTTCCTAGCATTGCAGCATACATTATGATTATGGAGGAGAGCTTAAGTGGTCTGGTTGTTGGTCCCTTTCTTAATGACACTTTCAGGAAAAGATGGCGTAAACAAGTTGAACTGGCTACTACTTGCAATGCAATAAAAATACTTTTGCTCGAAGTAAGTATCTTTTTACAGTTGGTAGTACATTTAAGTCATTTCCATGACCAAGTTCCTGTTGCTTGCATGGCTCCATTTTCTTGATTTGTCTTCTGAATTCATGGTTAGTGCATCTAAGTTGCATGACTTGAGCATATTTATTTGTGGGTTTTGAAGATTGCTCTCTGACCATTTATTTTCCTCGATAGATGTTGTTTGTGGTGCTGTTTATGCTGGTCTAGAATTGTATTTCAAATTTTTACCTGTGTTTGTGTTTACAGCTTGAGGAGAATGTACGGACCATTGCCCTTTCTGGAGATTGGATAAAGCTTGTGGATGGTTGTTCAGTTCACTCTTCTACTTCTCAAATCACAATGAATGCTGCTGGATCAACTCAGAAGCGTAGACCAGGACGGCGTGGCCGAAAGCCGTCCAACGTGGTGGAAGTTGCAAGTGATGATGTTCAGGATACGTCAACTGATTTCACCTGGTGGAGAGGAGGTACACTATCAAGGCTTATGTTCCAAAGAGGGGTTCTGCCATGCTCTATGATTAGAAAAGCAGCCCGTCAAGGTAATAAACACAAGCACTCGTTTCATAGTAGTGCAGATAAGCACTCTTGGTTTGGAAGGTTGTAGTGTGCTTTTCTAGTGTGTGATTTAGAATTTTGTCAAAAACTGAGTATATTTACAGACAAGTTATATGCATAGCAGGTGGTTCAAAAAAGATACCTGGAATACATTATGCTGAAGGAATTGAGACTCCCAAAAGTAGCACGCAGCTTATCTGGCGGTCAGCAGTTGAAATGAGTAGGAACACGGCACAGCTTGCACTTCAGGTGCATTTGGATTATATATATATATATATATATATATATATATATATCTGTGCTCTGCTTGGATTGTTTTCTGTAAGCATTTGCTCTATGGAGCTACGATGCTTTGTGATATTTTATTGTACTTTCCTGATAGAGAAATCCCCACTTGCATCAGGTTAGATACCTCGATTTTCATGTGAGATGGAGTGATCTTGTACGTCCCGAACAGAACCCCCTTGATGGAAAAGGCCCTGATGCAGAAGCTTCTGCTTTTAGAAATGCTTCTATTTGTGATAAGAAAATTGTGGAACATGAAACCAGATATTGCATTGCTTTTGGTAGTCAAAAGCACCTGCCCTCTCGTCTCATGAAAAGTATAGCAGAAGTAGAGCAAACCCTTGATGGAAAGGAAAGATACTGGTTTTCTGAGACACGGATCCCTTTATATTTGATCAAAGAATATGAAGGAAAAGTTGGAAAAAGCAATGCTGTGGACATGTCCAAACTGCAGATGAGACGGCGGAAGGCTTCCCATAAGAATATATTCTCCTATCTTACCCGAAAGCAGGACAACATGGTCAAGACTAATTGTCCTTCATGTCATCATGATGTCCTCTACAGGTATTTCACTAAACATATTTTTGTAATTTTTCTCTTCCAGCATTCACCTTATTTCTTTCAATGAATCATAACTATTTTGTATGTTTTTGATTTTCAGGGATGCAGTAAAGTGCACTTCATGCCAAGGTATTCCAATGAAAATATTAATGCTGTATTTCAATCATTCTTTTTGACTAAAACACTCTTATTAAATATAAAAGAATGGGTTTCTGCAATAATATATTATATTGTACTCAACAACAGGGGAAAGGAATCCTAATTAGTTTGGAATATAAAATATTGTGGAGATAATTACGACAATACTAATCCACAGTACCTGTCTTTTCAACTGCTGGGCTAACTATCTTCCTCTTCCCCCATCAGTTTTTGCCTACAAGTTCTTTGTTGATAAACTGACTTTCGGAAACACCTGGTTTTTAAACTTTGTAGCAGAAAAGAAGTGGTCTTAGAATCATGACATGGTAATGGTGCAAAAAAATTATATACATTATTTTGTTGTGCAGGTTTTTGTCATGAGCAATGTACCACCAGTTCAACTGTTCGTAAGAATGAGGAAGTTGAGTTCTTAATCACCTGCAAGTATTGCTCTCAGGCTCAGGCCATCACTCAAGTACAAACTAGCTACGGGTCCCCTACAAGCCCATTGCTCCTTCAAGGTCAAGACTTTCCGAAAGAAGGTACTGCCAGAAAACATGGAAAATTAGTAGGTAATAAAGGGCCATCAGCATCTGTCGGGACGATGGAGTATTCTTCTGAGATGAAATCGTGTAATGGTTCTGCAACTGCAAAGAAAATTAATAATAAAAACTGGGGTCTCATATGGAGAAAGAAGAATTGTGAAGACACCGGCATTGATTTTAGATTGAAAAACGTTCTTCTGAGGGGCAATCCAGATATGAACTTGACAAAACCTGTTTGCCGTCTTTGTAGTAAGCCATACAATACCGACCTTATGTACGTTTGCTGTGAAAAATGCAAACGTAAGCTTTTTCGGCCTCATCAAATCCCATATTTGATCATTTCGCAAGTTCCTTGTTTCCGCTTCCTTTTGTTAGTGATTGATATTATGGTTTATGTGTGTATTGCAGATTGGTTTCATGCTGATGCCTTGGAGTTGGATGAATCTAAGATTTTTTGCTTGGTAGGATTCAAATGCAGTAGATGCCGTAGGATAAAACATCCTGTGTGCCCTTACTTGGATCCAGAGAAAAAGAAGGCATTGGAGGAAAAAATGGAGAGCAGAATTCCAAAGCTGGATATTTATGAAATGGATTTTAATTCTCGACTCTCTGAACATCTCATGGAAGAGGGCCAAGCTTATTCTGCATTCTCCACAAAGGAAGAAGTTGGTCGTGCAGCAGGAGATGGTCCTCTTGTCCCTTCTCTCTCTAAAGCTGAACAATCCACCTACACACCAGAAATGGATTGTGAGTGGAGTAATTCAAACGTATCTACTGGTCCTTGCAAGCTGCCAGTCAGAAGACATATAAAGCAAGAAGACAATATACATTGCCCTCGTCTCCCAGATCCCTTTCAGTCGAACAACTCTGCTCCTTATGATGCAAATACCTTGAATTCCACTGGAAAATTGCCCATCAGGAGACATACAAAGAGGGAAAACAACTCGGATTGTCTCTCAGCAATGGAATCCTTCCAGGTTGAAGTATCCAGCCCTTTTGAAGCCAACACGATGAGCTCAATGCTGAATCCATTACCCTCCGAGGTCCAGTGGGACGTCTCTAAGGGGAGCTTTGATGATGTCATAACATTGGACTACAATACTCTTGGTTTTGAGGACATGGATTTTGAACCTCAGACATATTTCTCTTTCAATGAGTTGCTTGCATCTGATGAGGGTGGCCGTGGAAATGCCAATGCACCACCTGAAGATGTCTCAGGAAATCTTGACAATTCGTCCATGCTTCCAGAAAACGGAACTCTTGAAATATCATATGATGAGGAAGAACCCATCATATCTATAGAAACAACTCTCGACTTCATTCCTTGTAACATCTGTTCTCATACAGACCCGTATCCGGACCTCTCTTGCCAAATGTGTGGTGTTTGGATACACAGCCAGTGCTCACCCTGGCACGACTCCTCTTCTTGGGACAACGGCTGGAGGTGTGGGAATTGTCGTGACTGGAGTTAGCCAGCCGTATTTATTTCATTGATAGAAGTGGGAACGGACGACAGTTGGCTGATAATCATGCACTCGATAACAAAACCAGGAAGACAAACAAATCATGTGGTATTGTGATCAAACTCTTTTGTTGTTCAAATGGCACTTCAGTGGGCTCGATCTCGATCTTGATCTTAGCAGTGTGATGAATGAACTATGAGCTCACATTGTTTGTTGGAATTTGATGATGGTAAGACCAGAATTACAAGATACTATTCAGTTAGTAAGGGAAACAGGGATCATTATTAGATAATGCATACTTTTAATCTGATATTGATAGATAAGCTATTTTTTTGGGCGCTTATCTGATTATTTTGCTAATAGAAAACATTGGCTTTGTATGTTTCTGTACTTGTATTACTGCTGTTAAGATTTTCACATCAGCAATGTATACCCTTCTGTACTTATGCTTTATTTTAATTCTGAATTTCAGTCTTGAATTGTTAAGAGGATATATATTTTATTAATGCCGGTAGCTTACGTGTATTTAAAAAATTATTAGGATACACTTTTGCAGAAGTCTGATCATGCATGCTCTGTTCCAAGCATTTTTATTATATTAATGCACAGTCAAAAGAGCTTACGTGTACTTGTTGAACAGAGGATATTTTCTAGTTTATTATATACCAGGTAAAGAACGTGGTCTTGATCTAGATAGTTAGTTATTGGTCTAAATAATATTGCAGAAAATGACAAATTTTTGGCCAGCAACAAAGGGAATCGCACGTGATATATGCCTTAATAGGAGAAAATAAATCCTAAATATATATGATTTGACGCTTTTAATATACCATCTTAAGGTCTTTTTTATGTTGATATATTTAATATATGAATTGTATAGGTTTTTTTTTAATGGGTTTGGGAGGGTGGAAGGAGGGGAACAATAAGAATTAAAAAACTTGCGTGACCCGGGTTCGAATTCGGGTCATCACAATCTTCACCTTTATAAAGGTAGGATACCACTTGAGCTACAAGGCTCGTGGTATATGAATTATATAGGTTAGCCATTTGAATCTTAAACTTCTTTTACAATCCTTAGTAACAATCCCTTTTAAAACAACAATGCAAAACGAGATATAAAACCCATTTTTGCTTTCATGTAGTATATATACAATCATAATGAAAAATTGGGTGCCTTCTTTTTCTTTTTTTCAATCTTACAAAATTGTATTTTACATCATCTCACTAATATAATTATATGATACCAAAATCATATACATTAAATTTGAAAGTTAGTTTTTAACATCAAAATCCTTTCAACCACTACATAATTGTATCAACCTTCAACAAAAATATCGAAATACTTCTTCAATTGAAAGTCAAGTTAAAAAAAAAAAAAAATGGCATAGGAGATTAACAAAAATAAAAAATTCAACCAATAATTGTATTACCCGAAATTTTTTCACATGTCGTTTATCTCCTCCCAAGATTCTAATTCGTACATGAAGTGGGTCGCTTAGTTGGATTTCAACAATGATGGGCTTCGGCCATAATGATTTTGATTGATTTCTTTATTATTATTATTATTATTATTATTATTATTATTATTATTATTATTATTATTGTAATATTTTTTTAAGGAGATAGATTTCGAGACTCTAGTAAGTGAAGAAGCTTTACTAAATAATGGAGAGAGAATTTACCATTGCACTTTGCTATTGAGTTTGAATTTTTGAATCGAAATGATGATTTTTGCCTCTAAATGCGGCACATGAAACTCAAGTGTTTGAGTTCGGATGATTAATAATGAGTATGGATGTCAACATAAAAGAGTTTTAAATATAATGTAATAAAAGTTTGAAATCATATATATTTAAGATGTATTAATATGAAAATACATGTGGTAAATACTATTCAGACTATCAACAATCATTAGTAAATAATAATATTTATGAGTCCATTATGAAAAAGATCATATGTAAGACATTTGTTTTCACAACGTAAATGAAAATATTTTTCTTTAAAAAAAAAAGCAATATTGATTTATGAGAATCAAAATTTGTATATGTTTGAATTTAAGTTCAATGACGAATTCAATAAATTAAAGTTAGATTTCACTTTATCTCAACTCCTCGATTACTTAAAAAATTATATTGTAATTTAATTAAAAAAAAAAAAAGACTTAACTTAGTTTCATATACCCTCGGTCTACATAAATAATTTAATAAATCAAATATTGTTGAATTTGACAACTACCCAAATTGTTCAAACTTGAGCTCAGCTAAATGATATTGTTTGCAAGAAGACCCCTACAGAAAACAAAATTTCAAATTGGTGCCCAATTATAAAAATGAGCGTGTAAAATTAGGGCTCTGATTATCTGCATCACACCCACATGCCCTCCTCACTCGTCACTCACTTCCTTTGAATTCAATACTCAAAATACAAAATTCCTAAAATAATTTTCTGTATAAAGTCTAGATTCCGGTAAGTGGTTCAGTATCTTTTTATTCCCTTCTTCAATTCATGCGAGTTAATCCCTGATTTTTTGTAATAATTTCAGGGATGTATTTGAGTTCTTTGAATACGTGATTGAATTACGCAAAATCTACAGGTTTATGGATTAAATTTTTGAATTTGTCCTTGTTTTGGGTTTTACGCCGTAGTTACTGTTCGTTATCGGATTGTTGCCGGAAAATCTGTGGGTGGTTGAATTTGTGTATAAGCATGGAAAATGGGGTTATAGAATTTGATATTGGTTTAGGCGGGGGAGATGATGGTATTGATATTGAGCATGATGATGGAGAAATGCCTGATGGATCATCTAATGATGCTAATTCCTTTGGTAGTGGTAGTGGAGACAGTTCTTTTGCTGTCCAGGTTTTTATTCCTGAGGGAGATCATGATCTTGAGCCTTATGAGGGGATGGAGTTTGAGTCTGAAGAAGCTGCTAAGGCATTCTATAATTCGTATGCGAGGCGTGTTGGATTTAGTACTCGTGTGAGTTCATCTCGTCGCTCTAGGAAGGATGGGGCCATCATACAGAGGTCTTTTGTATGTGCGAAAGAGGGGTTTCGCAATTTGAATGAGAAGCGAACGAAGGATAGAGAGATCAAGCGGCCTAGGACTGTGACTCGGGTGGGGTGTAAGGCCTCATTGTCTGTTAAGATACAGGAATCTGGGAAGTGGGTGGTTTCGGGCTTTGTTAAGGAGCATAATCATGAGTTGGTTCCCCCTGATCAGGTTCATTGCCTCCGATCACATCGCCAAATCTCTGGGCCTGCTAAGACCTTGATTGATACATTGCAAGCTGCTGGTATGGGTCCTCGTAGGATCATGTCTGTGCTTATCAAGGAGTATGGTGGTATTAGCAAAGTTGGCTTCACAGAGGTTGATTGCAGAAATTACATGAGAAACAATAGGCAGAGGAGCATGGAGGGTGATATTCAGCTACTTGTAGATTATTTGAAGCAGAAGCAAGCTGAAAATCCGGAATTTTTCTATGCTGTGCAGGGAGACGAGGATCAGTACACTGGTAACGTTTTCTGGGCTGACCCTAAGGCCAGAGCTGACTACAACTATTTTGGAGATACCGTTACATTTGATACTACATACAGGTCAAATAGATACAGATTGCCTTTTGCGCCCTTCACAGGGTTGAATCATCATGGACAGCCAGTTCTCTTTGGTTGTGTTTTCCTAATTAATGAATCAGAAGCATCATTTGTATGGTTATTCAAAACTTGGTTGGCTGCTATGAATGGCCGCTCTCCATTATCAATCACTACTGAGCATGATACAGTCATTCGGTCAGCCATCATGCATGTTTTCCCAAATACTCGCCACCGTTTCTGCAAATGGCATATGTTTAAGCAGTGCCAGGAGAAATTGTCCCACGTGTTGTTAAAACATCCTCATTTTGAATCTGCTTTCCATAAGTGTGTGAACTTATCTGAGAACACTGAGGAATTTGAATCTTGTTGGCATTCCCTAACCGATAAATATGATCTCAGGGATCATATGTGGCTTGAAACCATTTACGCTGATCGAAGACAATGGGTCCCATTGTATCTCCGTGACACTTTTTTTGCTGAAATGTCTATCACTCAACGGAGTGACAGTATGAATTCATACTTTGATGGATATGTGAACGCATCTACCAATCTGAATCAGTTTTTTAAGTTGTATGAAAAAGCATTAGAGAGTCGCCATGAGAAAGAAGTTAAGGCAGACTTTGAAACAATGAATACATCACCAGTTCTGAAGACTCCTTCTCCAATGGAGAAACAGGCATCTGAATATTACACCAAAAAAATATTTTTGAGATTTCAAGAGGAGTTGGTTAGCACTCTCACTTTTATGGCTTCCAAAGTGGAGGATGATGGAGAAGTAACCGCTTATCAAGTATCAAAATTTGGGGAAGCCCACAAAGCTTATCATGTGAGGTTCAATGTTCTCGAAATGAGAGCTAGTTGTAGTTGCCAGATGTTTGAATTTTCGGGACTTCTATGCAGGCATGTACTGGCAGTTTTCAGAGTCACAAATGTTCTCACCCTTCCATCTCATTACATCTTGAAGCGATGGACAAGAAATGCCAAAAGTAGTGTTATTCTGGAAGAGCGAGTTACTGATCCATTCCACAGTTATTTGGAATCTCATACTGTTCGGTACAATACCCTGCGGCATGAGGCCTTCAAATTTGTAGACGAAGGAGCAATGTCTGTTGACTCCTATAATATTGCAATGGCTGCTTTGGCAGAGGCTTCAAATGAAGTTGCTCTTGCAATAAAGAACGAGGGAAAGACATCTATAGCCAATGGGCCTATGAAGAATGTCTTAGCAAGGGTTGGAAATCAGCCGAATAATTGTACCAGTGAAGGTCAAGGGAGCTCTGCCCAGCAACTATCGGAGGTTCGTAAATTCCGCATTAGGCTTTTTTATATGGCCCACTTCAGTTGCATCCTTTGTGAATTTTGTAGAAATTTTACCTTTTGTACTTAAGTTCTTATTCAAACTTTATAACCAGGATTCTTAGACAAAATTGAATGCGTCCATCTAAAGAAGTATTTCAATTAGTTATTACACAAATTCACTGATATTATCCTGTCATGTTTCATGTTTTGCATGTTCCGCTGGAATTGTTCAGTCGGTCGGCCAATATAATTTCTTGTTCTATGCCTCTTTAATTTAACAACATTGCATAATTTCTGTAGGATGACATGGATCTGAAGATTAATGAACTTTCCATGGATCTGGAGCATGCCAATCGCAAGTGTGAAGTGTATCGCACTAACCTCCTTTCACTTTTAAAGGATATAGAGGACCATAAACAACGTTTATCCATTGAAGTTCAAAACATAAAGCTGAGCATGAAAGATGGCCTTTAAAAGGTGCAGTTTTCTGTTTGTTCAGCCTGTTCTATGGAGTTTATCTGCAATTATTGTGCTAATAACACATTTCAGAAGGAGCTTTACTGCTCTGCATTTAGGCAGAATGAATCTTTTATCTGCAACAGGAGTGTTTATCACTCTGGGTGCCGTATTCTTTCATAAAAGTTAACTCCGCTTCTTATATAGGTATCATAAGATGCTGTGTGAAGTCGAATGATGAATCAACAGCTGATCAATGATTGTGTAGTTAGCAAATAATTAGATGTCAAGTTAGTGTAAATATAACCTTCTCTCACCTCTATTAGTTTCTTCTAATTGATACAGTAATTAGAATATTTGTTCTTTTCATTAGAATGAGTTTGATGTGGCATCAGTTTTACCGGGATGTCTTCACCTTTGCCTCAAGAATGGCATTCTTCTTGCTCTACTGCTTTACTGATATTTTTGGTGTTCTATAACTTGGGCACTTTTTCATTACTTTTATAGTGTAGATGCTTCTTGTTCATAAAAATATTATATCATCATCTAGCAGTTTTAGATTAAGCATACATTTCTGGGGTTCGAGACAGATTTGAAGAGGCCAAAAGCTACTTTACGTATAAGTTACTCGAAATTGAGAAAGTTATTTTTTAAGACTTGGCATTCTTTGTACTGAGATATATAGTTGTACTACCATGGCCATATAACATATGTATTATTATTTCTTATGGGGTTTAACCGCCTACATCTTGACATTTTAACCATGCAGTTTGGCACATTGTCCACAACTTTTTTTTTAGTACACTTTACCACCCGAATTTCAAATCTTTTACAATTTACCACCAAGCACCTGATTCGGTAGAATATAATGCTGGAATTCAGAGCATCTTTTGTGACATTATACCCCCTTAACTTATACAATTTTTATACCAAACTATCTCATTTGGAACACTTCAGCATATAACTGATTTAAAATCAATCACTGAGCAAAAGAAAATCGTCCCATTCCACTAATGAACTGATCTGCTAGAACAAATACATATTTGACAAACAAATGTTGTAACGGTTACAAAGGATGCAACTTCATACATTTTTTGTCTCTGTATCATTAGCATTAGAGAAACCAATGATGTAAAACCTGACTAGAAGAGGATAAAAAGGCGAAAGCTAAAGAAGAAAGCAGAGAGAAACAAGAATAGACAGCCCCCTGCCTGGAAAAAAAAAAAAAAAAGGAAAACCTCACCAAGGCACAGTTTAGATGTGCAAAAGAATATCAAAACTTCACAGCCTCCAATTCCAAACTCTAACGCTAAGCCGTAACATATGCACTTCCGCCAGCCCCTGCATAGTATCGTGCGGGGCCCACCCCCAAATGTCCGGGGCGTACGGGCAGCTGTGCTGTATGGACAATGGTTACACAATTGTGAATAATCTTAAAAGTATGAAAATACCACTCAAAGCAAACCAGCAAGAAGAGCTCCGGGATCTGATATTGCTGTAGGAGTGGTCGGTTGAGGTTGGGGTTGAGGAGGTGTGGGTGCAGGTGCTCGAGAAGGAATGGGAATGACAATTAATTGCTCTTTAATGAACTCCTTTAATCTGTAAATGACCATAAGAAGAGTTCCAATATCAGAGATAATCTTAAGTGCTCAATCAGATGAGTGAAGCTGAGTAGATGTACATACTCAAATGTTAGCGTTGGATCTCCTGATGCTATGGTCATCCGTAACTGTGTTCTATCAGCTGGATCTGTTTCTATTCTTATCTGATAATATGACATAACAAAAAAATCAGTTCATGATGACATTCATCAAGCAACAACCATAGAGTGATTAACTGAGGCAAAAAAAAAAAAAAGTAACCAATGATGCTGATCAAGCAGAAGAACTATGATCATCTATAATGGAAAATTTTCCATTACAAACAAATAGGCATGTACATCTAAGGCCAGAATCATGTTGTAAAGCAGCAAAATTTGTCGAATTTGCTAGTCCAGTGCATCAAAGTTGGAATATTTGGAACCATAAATGAAGTTCTAGAAGCATACCAAGCATAACATGGCTCGTGTGCTTTCAGAGTAGAATGTTGTGCTCGCAACCAAATTATTAGCATTGGGATCCTGAATGGGAAATTGAAAAAGTGAAAAATAGAAGACATCATATAGCCACAAAACAATACCCCAAACATGGATCAGTTGAAAGTTATTGGGATGAACTACTTACAAGGCCAGGGCAAACTATCAGGTGCAAACTGTTAAATAAGTTCGCCATTTCTGCAAGTGGCATTGGTCTTACACCTCTAACCTGGTAAGTTAGTGGAAAATAAGGTCATTGCCTATTTCTTTGGATAGACTGGAAAAGAAATTCTGAAGGCAAATCGTAGAGTACATACATACCACTTCTTGCAGCTTCAATGGAGGTCCTGAAAGCGATCTCCATTGTGGGAAAAATTCTTCAGCAGAAACTGTAAGTGGCTGAAGAAACTTATTCAAAACAGCGGGAAGGCGAAGTTTTACATTGACCTGCTCAGGGAATATAAATTAGTTTTACAGATGCGCAATATATCTTTTTCTCGGCCATCAATTTATCCTTTGATTTAATTCATAGTTGTTAAGTAGTACCACATGGGTTCCAAACTTGTATGAGAAGTCCAGCACAGCTAAATCTCTGCTCGGATGGAGGTTAATTATTTCAAGCGGACATTGAACCTAAGAAGCAAAGGTAAGGAATTTCTTTTATCATAGTCCAAAAAAGAAATTATGAAAGAAAAAGAATAACTAGACATCTGACCTGGGCCCTTGGAGGAATAGTCTCAGGTACTAGAGATAGTTCCATCTTTAGATGTGATGGGGGCAACATTATTGCTTGAACTGAAACAAGTGGAGCGGTATTTTTATTTCCCAAGAAGAGAACGACTCGCCCATGATGGGCTCGCCACTCAGCTTTAATGCCAATCTGGAATCAGATTAACAAAGTGGTGGAGTTAAGTGGAAACAACCATTTTAAGCTCATATAACACGAAAGTGTAAGAAAAGGAGAACTAAGCTCAGTGAAAACTGCGTTGGGAGCTTAACAAGACTGCACCTGGATATACGCATCCTCATACAGCACACCACTATCCTTGAGGCATAAAGCATGGAATCTTTCCACAATATCACCAATCGGCTGCAAGCATCAAAGGTGGAGAAAGAAGTCAGAAGCACAAACTGGTGCGGTGTCAGCAACTGTGAAGTTTTTTCTGCGCTCTCTTCCTAAAATATGAACTTGTATGATACTCAACAGCCATTATACACAGCAGAAATCATAAAACATGACGTTTTTGAAAAAAAAATTAAAAGTGCTTTGAAGAAATCCCATTAAACTTAAACAACTTCCATCTTTAGGACATAGAACATATTTTTAACAAATAGACCAGAGAATGCAAAGTTTCTATCATTGCCACTAGCAAATCTTACCTAAAAAACAAGCACACAAACAAATTTTGGGCCTTAATTGGATTTTTATCGGCATTTTCTAAAGGGAAAAGGAGTTTTGATCATCTAAATTTACCCCATTGGATTTTCATTATTTATCTTTCACTTTTTAGTCCTCTATATTTAAAAATTAACATTTTTAAGTCTTCTAACTTTCTATGGTAGGCAACTTTTTTTTAAATTAAAATTTAATTTTACCATCAAAAAAGTTTTTTTTTTTTTTTATAAATTGAGAGAACACTAAAAAAAATTTAGTCACAAATTTGTATTTTTCATCTAACTTGCCTAAACTAATATTAAATACCTAAATTCTAAATATTAATATTAAAAAAATTTAATCACAAACTGTATTCTTCATCTAACATGCCTAAACTAATATTAAATACCTAAATTCTAAATATTAATAATTAATAAAAAAACTCTAACCCACATATCATGATGAAAAATAAGTTTTTTAGTAATTAATATTAATTTAGGAATGTTAGATGAAGAATACAATTTGTGATTAAATTCTTTTTTCGTGTTCTCTCAATAAAAAGAAAAAACTTTTTTTAGTGTTAGATTAAATTTTGATTAAAAGGAAAAGGTTGCCTACTATTGCAGGTTAGAGGACCAAAAAATGGTATTTCTTAAACATAGAGGACTAAAAATCCAAAGGTGAAACATAACCGATGAGAAATCCAAAAAGGTAAATTTAGAGGACCAAAAACCTTTTTTTTCCCCCTTTTATAATTACCAAGAATCCAGAGAGCTCCTAAAATAATTCAAACCACAGGGTTCTAAAGGTATGCAGGAGAAATCCTTTCCAATGGACTACATTTGCCAAAAAGATATACATCAATAGTTTAATTAGTGAAAGAACGAAAATTAAGACCTGGAACATAGGATCTCCAACACAATGAAACTCCACAACCACAATTTTCATGAGCACAGGAGACGACAGTTTAAAATATTTGTCCTTGAGCTTTTCGGTGGTATTTTAAATGAATAAAAAAGACTAGTAAAACAACTTTTAGTCCAAATACAATTGATGTAGCTAAGTTCATAACTATTCTGTACAAAAATCTCAGCAAGTACCTAAAGCTATGCTGAAAACTCAGATTTGGACAAGAATGGAATTCAGTTTCAAAACTCAAGACACATTACCAATGCATACTGAGCCATATGACCAAAAATAAGTATTTCCACATTCAATGCATGAGCTGAAATTTTAGGCATCTAAACATGATGCAACATGTTTACTTTCCCAAGATGCATCTAAAAATTTCAAGCAAGCATCAATCAAGGACCTACTGATGACAGAAGAAACTAATACCTGGACTGTATTAATCTGTTGTTCGACAGGTGCAAGTGCTAACGCATCCACATTTGCAGCACCTTCCATACCAGAAGCCACCCTTGGATCAGATTGGGGAGAGGTACCTGGTGGGCCTTCAATAGCCAGTGGCCCTAAAAGATCTCCAAGGAGGTCAGGAGAAGGCGTACTCGAAGGTTGAGGATCCACTACAGTGAGGGCCCCATTTGCATGTGTTAACTGTTGCTCAGCAGTGATCTGATCCTGTTAACATATTTATATTTGAGAATTACTATATTGTAAGATCCAACAAAGTCAGTGAAATGGTCTATCATAAGTCGTGGAAGGACATCTTACCGCATTGCTCATGCTAGGCACCTTCACAAGACCAAGCTGGGCCCCAGGTGGTGTTCCGTTAGCAGGGCGTTGATCAGTAGGTACCAAAGCATTAGAAGTCTGCTGCTGAGCCCGCAATTTGATTGCACTTTGCTCAGCAGTATCTGCTTCAATGTCTTCAGCTTTTCTTAACAATGACGACTAGAACCACAGATTTAACACAGACAACAATGTTAGTAAATTAAGTAAAGTTAATTTTTCTAGCGAATGAAGATGCTTCAGCTATGTCCATGACATAATGACACACTAACTGATACTAAGTCAACAGTGCAAGTCCATTTTCCAACCTGTCTCTCGGGGAACTTCGGCATTTCAGCAAGTATGTCCATTAGAGTGGCACCTTTCATGCTCAAAGCAAGATACTCAACAGCTCGTTGCTGTATTTCAGCATCAATACAACTTTCATACCTGTCAAAGTATAATTTGCCATCTTAATGGACAAACCAGAACTCACAATTCCAATTGAAAACTAAAATAATAGTTGTTTGATATATTCACTTTTTGAATATCGCCCAGATTTGCTTGTGTAGCTCCTGGTCAGGTGGTTGAGTGCGCATCAAAAGCTTTGCATATGTGGAAAGAAGGATAGGAATTGTTGGTGTCCTGGTGATGTCTGATTTGGTTAGATATGATGCATAAGTATAGGAAATAAATATTGACAAAGGAGATATGGGGATATGCCCTTACGAAACAGTGGGAAGCTTTTCATGTATGATGTTGAAAATTTCTCTTAGACTGCACCCTGGACGTCTAGCTAGAAGATGACTGTATTCTCCAAGGATATATGCACTCACCTATTTGATTATAAAAACTATTTTTAGTATTGCAATTACATGGAAGAAATTAGTTTCACAGCTTCATCAATCCAACACATCTAAAGAAAGTAGCCCAAAATGAAAAGAGGCTAATGCCCAAATACAGTTTAAATTTCAAATAATTGAAAACACTTTGATTGCACCACTTTTATTCTTAAACTGATCATCATTAGCCTATCCAAAACGTTAGGGTAATGGTGATAAAACTATTTTGTAACCAAATAAACATTAAAAAAAATAATAATCAAGACCTATAAATTTCGATATGTTCATGTTGGATATTAGATATATAGAACTTGTGATCAACAGACTCACATTCACTACCTAAAAATTCTCTTCATGCAAGAAAAGTGTTATTTTGATGTTGGCATGCACTCTTTACACATAACAACGAAATTAGCGAGAGCCCATAAAATCATTTATTAGAAAAATGAAGTGAGATTTAACACACCTTGACCATGGTCTCATGAATAGCAGGCTTATCAAGATACTCTTTTGCTTTCAGAGCTGCATAAGGCTGATAAGATACAGAAATGAAACATACACCAGTTATGTGAAAGTTCATTTATCAAAACAGAGACGATTAAAAAATTAACATGCGAAGCAGCTCCTGTTACCTGTAAATCCTCGTTATTTGTTACAAACTGTACCACACGAAACCAAATGTCATCACTGACAAAATCCCCTGCCTTGTCAATTAACTGAAGAATCACGTCCACATACCTGCAACATGGAGGAGAAAACATATAAGTTTAGCATTATACTTGAAGCAAGCTACAGACTATTATGTGATTTTTTATTATTATCATTATCATTTTTTATTTTTTTTGCATTGAACTTCTACAAGTCCTAATAGCACCCACACATAGTTTCACTAAAAAGTTTGAGATAATAACTAACTTTGATTTATGTCCAACTTGTATCTAATGACAAAACTTCAAGTGAAGTTATTATAATTTAATGTCGTCTTCATAACGGCATCTGAACCAACTTAAAACAGACTAACATTGTTAGAATAAGGGTTCGTCCTGAACTACTTAACTCAACCAGTAAATAACATAGTCTACTCTGTATCAGTAATGAAAGGAAAAAGAATTTTTATCAAATGCTTCATTAATATCAGAACAAACGGAAATCTAATATCATAGTTTGATCCGCCAGAAATACATTCTAGAAGGTTACATTGATCAGAATTAAAAATTGTGTCATAGAACTTCAAATGATCTGAAAGAAACAATTGAATGCATTCACAGTTATCAAACATGATGTGTTTATCGCCTTTTCCATGTTGTAATGGTTTTCATGCATCCATCTCAAAGATATGATAACCAGAAATATAAACAATCAAGCTTCTATTTCTAGTATAGGAAGGGATCAATAACAATCCTCAGTAAACCAAAACGAGTACTGAAACAACTGAAATTTGAGTGGAATCTTATTTGATTAAAAGTACTAGTGAAGAAAAAAGCAAAGGGACATATCAAACTCATTCTTGTTGCTTAACAATGCTACAGAGGGAAAGGAATTAAAGCAGACTAGAATTCTCATTAATGTATTATTACTGAAGAGATCTCTTCTGGGTATTCTCAAATTTATACATTAAAAAACTTCACAGGCAGCACTTCGCGTACAATTTGTTTGCCATTTCAATAAGAACAAAGAAATGACATTTGATTAATCAAGTTCATACCATGACAAGTCAGGGGCAAACTTCTCTGCGAGAATAGCAGCTTTAAGTGACAATTCCTCCCGCATTGCAAAGTCGGCAGAGCTAAGGTACTGAAACAAGAAAACAGTCAACCAAGTATTATTTTTGTTATTCACTTCAGCGGCCAATAAAGAAAACTGAGTGGGTTCACAGACACATTTATAGTTCACACACACCTGTAATAATTCTTCAACTATGTCCTTTGCATTTGAGACATCACACATTCCATATAGCAAATCAAGGGCACGTCTTCTGATACTGTTCACATAATCATGAGATAAATCTATGCATAAGTTAAAGGCATGTCTCATGATACTATAAAAATAGTAAATCATCAGAAAACATATTCCAAAAGTTAATTTGATGAAACACACTTTTAGTAATGAAAAAAAAAAAATAACCACGTTTAAGAAGGTCACCTTATCCTAGAAATGTTGAAAATATGACCAAAAACTACAGTTCTTGATCAGGAAATCAACTTTATCTTCATTTTTATTGTTTCTATAACTATTCTAAATCCAAGGATTTCATGATCTAATAAATCTTGAATCTTCCATCCAAGAACCAAGTTCTTAAAAGTTAATCAAGAAAGTTTCTTGGTTTTTATCATTTCTTCTACAATTCAAAAGTTTCAAGAACTAATAAATGTTCAAATCTTACATTCAAGAGTCAAATTCTTGGATCTGATCCTTGAATAAGTATCTAGATTTGGTGCAAGAGATTGATCTTCTTGAATTTCATAGAAATGTAGCAATAATCTAAATGAATTTTTAACTTAGTTGACACACTAAGAAGAAAAAAATGAATTTCTCTAACTAAATGACTTCTTAATTATATTAGATTTTGTAAAAGCCAAACCCAATTCGCAGAGAATACACTGCATCAAATAGGTTAAACCAACTTCAAGTGTTACTGCATAACATATAAAATTTAAAAAGCAGAGCAGTTGGTCAAGTCTTGAAAGAGAATAAAGTAAAATAGGCAACCTGATATCAGGATCCTTCAGTGAAGTAATGATCTGAGCTTGATGCCTTTTAATAATATCCTGCACATCAGTGACCATCAACATCCGAGTCATGTTCTCCTGCATCAAACAACAAAATCATTGCAATCAGGAACCAGCAATTCCATATGGTTTTGAGAGCCCAATTACGTACAATTTTTGACAATGCAAACAATTTGGAAGAATAGATGGAACAAAAATAATGTAGCTAGGTTAAAGAAAGGTCAGAATTGAAAACGATTTAATTTTCATAATGAACTAAATACTCACCAAGCCAAGATATCGAATATTAGGTTCACGAACAGCTATAAATTTTCCAAGTAACGCAACACACTGAGACATCATCTCTTTCTCGGCATCAAGATGCATGACCTACATCCAAAGAAGTGTAGGTCCAAGAGTTATTCAGAGCTTGTAAACTTTTACCAGGGAATAAAATCGTGAGTGATGGAGCCTCTGAAATAAAATTTTAATTAAAATTCAGAAAAGTAAAGAGTTTTCAGTTGTAAGCATATTGGAAATGGAAACATAAATCATCACAGCTTCCTCATTATATGGGCAGGTATACAAAAATTATCACATCTATGGACTTTTTACTATTTGGATCTTGCTTCCTGACTTCAAGAGCAATTCAGTACCAGTAAAAGAGAATCACATTAATGTGGATGTCAAAAGAATCAAACATTTCCTTGATTTGAACTGTCATATATATATATATATATATATATATATATATATATATATATATATATATTTATAGAGTCAAATGAGACATACTATCAGAATTAGAGAAATTCTAACTCATGATCCAAATTCAACTTTAAACCTATTGAATCCTCTTATTTGAACATGAGATAATGGCCTGTCCACAGAAAAGTGGTTTCATGTCCAAAGCATCACTCCAACCATGTCCATTTTAACTAAATGCTGCCAAAAATTTACGCTGCCTAAATTACTCTTGTTTTGTCAATCTTCTACTATTCTAAAATCATTTCCTGTGAATCTCTTTATCTCTACTTAATTTAGTAGCACAATTCCACCTTACAAGCGGTATAAGCTAATGAGTTCCATGTGATCAAGGCATAAGATGTTCACCAAAATAAGAGTTTGATTTTCAATACTGATGGGAGAATTAATGAAAGCCAAACAAGTATAAGCTCCTTTAGCAGTAGTATTTAACAGATATATGGAGGTAATAAAAGTGACTTACAAGAGCAAGAGCTTCAAAGAGAACAGCATGTGATGCGTTATTCTTGTTCACATTTTTCACAACATCAGTTCCCATGAGTATCCTTTGCAGAACCTGATTTCCAAATACAAATAAATCAAGGAAGTATCATAACATGCCACAGGCCCACAATATCTATATATACTAAACATGCACACAATTGTGTAGGGATGATCAGTTAAAAATCATAATACCCACAGAAGAAAACAGAAACTTCAGACCTCAAACAATGATCTTCTCGTATTTGGATCCTCAATTGTTGGAAAATACTGAAGAGCCCTCATTGTCTTAACCTGAGGTGAATGTTAGCAAAAACATCATTATTTGTTAGATAACTAAAAGTCAATCAAGAGGCTCTGATATGCTTCTGCTCAAAACTAGAAGTTCAGCATGCAGACAAATTTCTTGTGGATCTAATCGAAGAAGATAAATGAAGAAAAGAGTGTGCAACCTTAAATTATAGGAGTGTCACCCCTATTTAGGGAAAGAGAGACAAGATAAGTACAAACCTGAAGCCAGGGAGATGGAATGCCATAGTAAGTGTATTCTTGTGGAACATCTTGGTTTCTAGCAAGCCTTTCCAATATTTTAACACACTTTGGAAGGCAACTCCAGTATGACTCATGGTTGTTAGACACTAAAGCAACCAGGAGGCTCATAGAAGAAGTCAAGACACCGAAGTCACGTTCATCTAATAATTGTGTCATCCGATCCGACCTGTCAATTAGGAGGAACAGGAAAGATGTTATATTTGTCAAGTTAAAAAAATTTAACCAACACTGTGCAAGAAGACACTTTACCAGCCATCTACATTCACCACATCAGGGTTTTTTCTAAAGAGGCGCAGCAGACATAGTGCAGCCTTTTTCCTCACAAGTGGCCTGCAACTACTAGAAATCTGGAAAAATAGGAAATTTTAGCATCATTTATTAGGTCATTCTGCATAGTATTTTCAGAACTCTTTGCACTTACAAGTAATTTTTGAACATCAGGAGCCAGTGATTCAGCGAATTCTCTCCCACCAATATTTCCTACCTGAACAGATATGGCAAAATTGGGTCAGGGGAAGGAAACAACAAAGCCACATTAGACAACCAATATGTTTTTTCCAACTATCCTTAAAGATTTGTAAGAGGAAAAATGTCTGAAATTGTACCAATGTCAGAGCAAGACACTGAAAAGTTTCATTTCGACCAATAATGTCATTGCGCACAGTATTAATTGCTAATCTCAAAAAATCATGATTCTCGTTGAGAAGACATGATGTCACTATATAGCCAACCTGAAATCAAAGTAATATGAAGTCAATTGATAAGTGACAAAACGTGTCTGTATGCTAATATATCAGTTTTTTTAAAACCAGACCTGTTTTTCAGGATACTTTGGAGCAGATATTAAGGAAACGGCTTCCATGTGGCCAAAATCAACATCATAACCTAGCATGTAAATGTAAAGCATTTTCCAGACATATTTCTTCTTCTCATAAGGTGTCAAACCCTGTCCAGTCACAGACAGAAATTTAAGAATAATAAGCAATGGTGGTGAAAACATATAAATTTAAACAATACTTAGGTAGATGGCGTGAAGCTCTTGATACTTGTGAATAAGGGTTTTAAAGTAATCACTCAAAATAGAATATCTAGCATGTAACTTTGGTCCAAAATCTAGAAAGGGGGGGGGGGGATTGATGATAAGAAAGTCCCAGAATTTGAATTCTTTTTGCTAATTCGAATATATTATCCAAAGAATGGGGATATTGAGAAGATATAAACCATATGATTAAACCAGATTGAATGAAATGTAGACTCACATCAGGACTCTTATGTGATACAAAGATGCCAGCATGACAGATTGACAAGATTATCGCTTGACCAGCTATGCTCTATAGATCAGAGAGTAGGGTCACTGCAGGACAACATATGCATAAAATGGTGGTAACTAGGATGCATACGTCAAGAAGAATTTCGGATTGCGAATGAAAGGATAGGAGCTATTTCGGTATAGCCCCCATAGAAGATGAGATTAGAAAGCAGTGTCTAATGTATTCTGGTCATGTGCCACGGAGAACAAACACAGTTCCAATTCAAATAAATAAATAAATAATCTTAGATTGGGCAGTTGGTGGCAAACGTAGAAGGAAGGGTAGACCATTGAAAAATCAGATGAAGGTGGTTAAGAAGGAAAAAGAAAATTAACATGGCTGATATATTTATATTATGTTGATCTGGAAAGTGCACAGGCCTTGGCCTATGCAGTTGACACAAGTGAAAAAAAAAAAAGGCAGGAAGTGGGGTGTCCCTGCACTATGAATTTCCAGGGATCCTCTTAACCGGTTAAGATTGGACTATATCCCAGTAGCCCATCCAGTTCATTGTAGAATAAAAAAATTACTCTCCACAGGTATTTATTCTCTAGTAGGACCATTTATCTGCAATGAAAATATTTTTAAACATCAATTTGCCTACTCCCAGATCACATTACTTATGCTTAGCAATCAATTTCCAATGAACCAGGATTTTCCAATTTATGATCTGTGCCTTCTTGAGCAAACTATGACAGGCACATTCTCTAAGCTGCCTTACCTAATAATGCCTGTGACTGTTGCTTAAATTGCTTTTATAAACTTACTTGTATGCATACGTCTATTTTAAAACATTAACTTGTAACAATGCCACCTGATGAGGTGTTCCTGGAGTTTGTAGTCATTTTATTGTTATGTGAAGTTTTCAAGTCAAAGTAATTCCGTCATTTAAGAGGGTGAAAATACACTCGCACATATCTCTTCCTCTAAATCTTGGTGCCAGAAATCTTTGCCTAGAGATGACAGTCACAATTCTTAGCATTAAAACAACAATCACCTATTTAAGTGAAAGATAAAATATTTAATGTAGCAAGAACACTGAATCAAGTGAGGTAACATGCGGATCATGTAGAAACATATAGTTGGAAGTGATTAACTAAGAAAGGATGTAATGTGACACAGTTGATTGAAACCCACTGCATATACATACATGTACCAATAAATGCATCAAATGGCTGTTTTTCTCTAAGAAAATTACCCGCATCCACATTCTTGAGAAAAAAAAAAGCCTTTAAAACCACAATATATTATTATTTATTAACTGCCTCTAATTCTATAGATATGATACTGCATTTCTGCTATCACAGAATCAGCCAAGATATCATGTATCAGAGGGCCATGATAAGCAAATATACTTAATTAAACTGTCCTAGCATCACAATCTTATCATCTTGGGCAACAATGTCAAACAAACTCATGAATCTCAATTTCCTCTTTTGCCCCTTTGTGTTTCCTAAATCATTATGTTTTTCCAACTAAATCCAACAGGAGCATACAAATTCCTGCATCACAGTGACAGGACTTATGTACTAGCCCAAAAATATACGTGATTTGGTTATTTTCTCATGCCAGAGTTCAAAATGATGAACGTTCTCCGACTTGATTAAACTTTCTAGTTAAGCATGAAAAGTAAGAAGATGGCCAGGCCATACTAGAGCTATTCCATGAATAACACCATTCATCTGAAAAAACAAATTTCCATATGCATGTACTGTGAGTTCGGAAGTAACTGCAACAATACTGTGTCATTGCTCAAGTGAAGTATAGACTATAGCACTGAGTACCGAAAAGTAGAGAAACCAACAAGTACTTCAATGTCTTACACAATTTTTCCTGAATGCTCTTGATTGATTATGCTATCAAAATATTTAACAGTGACCAACTGTCCGCATTCACTCAACAATGTTAATTAACCAAATGAAGAGAACTCAAACTTACCGACAAGGAATCCTTCCCTAACAGCACATCGTGCATTCTATAAACCCCTAAAACAAACCTCACTTCACTCAACAGAGCAATTCACGATTCCAGTTTAGTTCAAGCCAAATTCAGGAAATTAATCCCCAGATTGACTCCACAATCCCTCAATTCCAGCTTGTATTTATTTGCAAAAGCCACAATTTCATGATATAAAATACAGCTGACAATTACACACGACCCAATAGCATATATGAAAAGGCTTGCCTTTTCGTTCTTGAAGCGAGTACGGATATTTCCGAGCTCTTTATCAACGCGAAGGCGCTCCTGCTCTTTGTTCTGGCAATTCCGAATGTCACTAATGAACACCGATAAACCTCTCATGCCGGACAGAGCCATCTCCCTATGCCCTCAGATCTCCAGATCTAGCGGCTAACAAATTACAGATCTTAATCAAATTGGCGGCTCAAAAAATATATAAAATTCTCTGCTTGTCAGTGAGAACCTGTTCCAAATGTATGTGTGTGAAGAGCGAGAAAGAGAGACTGTGTTTGAGGTACGATCTAGAGAGAGAAACACGAAAAGCCGTCGCACAGTGGAGGGAGACGACTTTTATTTCGGTATTTTATTGTTGTTTTTATTTGTTTCAAACGTATTTGTTGGTCTTTAAAAGTAAATTTACTTTCATTGCAGGCTTTTTTCGATTTTTCATTATTATTATTATTATTATTGTAGTGGTTGTTGTTGTTATTATATTTATTATTTTATTTTATAGTAATACTTATCATTATTTGTTTTTATTTTTTAGTGTCCGGTCAATTTAGGTGAATCAATGTCTTGTGCGGGGACCTTTGATAGCTTCATTTATAAAATAGAAAATTGGGTAATGTGTAATTGAGTCTGATCTAATATTTTGAATTCTAATTCAATTAGATTTATTTTCTCTAAATTAAACTCGAGTCTGGTCATTTATATGAGTATTATATTGTATGATTTGTTGTAATACAATAAAATTGACAATATAACTCGATTACATATTACGAAGGTATATAAATATTTAAGTGTATATACTCAATGTATGTATATTATGTAATGAGATACAAATGATCAAGGCAAGACTCAAAACTCCACCCAAAATAAATGCATTGTTATATGGAAAAGTTAACAAAAAAAATTAACAAAAACAAATAAAAGTATATGATATATATATATGTCTTACTTGTTTTATAAGAGATATTACTTATTCATGTTAATGAGAACGAACTCTAATAATAATTAATTACCTTTTTTTTTTTGTTTCTTATTAAAAAGTATTGTTTGTATATTTTAAAATGTATTGTTTGTAGTCCTACACATATTTTTTATAGTAATGAAGAGTATTATTTATATGCCAAAAAATATATAATTTGTTTATATTGAGGTATATCATTTATGTGTTGACAGGTATTTTAATTATAAAACACAACAATTTTTATACAACTGATGTACAGATTTAGGATCCGTATACTTAATTCGACCCGGCCTCCACGTGTCATTCACGCGCGTGCACGCACTCCCACACACCTGAGTGGGTGCGCTCAAACCCACCCAAATTCGCTCCAGGTACTAGAATTTTATGTTATGTTAAGCATATCTTTATATTATGTTAGTCATACCTTCTGAATCTTTATATTATATTAAGCATACATTTATATCATGTTAAACATACCTTTATGGTTTTATGTTATGTTAAGCATACCTTTAAAATTTTTATATTATATTAAGCATACTTTTATGTTAAATTAACCATATATTTATGTTATGTTAAACATATTATTATGATTTTATGTTATATTAAGCATATTTTTAGGGTTTTTATATTATGTTAAACATATACATTTATGTTATGTTAATCATATTTTTAATTATATTAGTTGTACCTTTATGTATTATATAAAAATATGACCAACATTAATTAAAGGTATGCGTAATATTTACATAAAGGTATATATGTACAAATTAGGGTTTTTTATACTGAAATTATAAAATTTTCGTCAAAATTAGAGTTTTTTTGCTAAAATTAATTTTTTTTTAAAAATTAAAGTATTACATAAAGGTATGTATAACATAATATAAAGGTATCACTAACACAACATAAATGTCAGGAAAAAAAAAATGCACGGATTCGGATCGGATTCTGCCCTGACCCGACCCACGTTATATGGATCTATGATCTATACAATAGTTACACACAAGTCTCACTCATTATAAAAATGTATAGCTTGATTTACTAAAATGTACTGCTTCTTTTTATTTTATCTCTTTGCAAAAATTACTAATTTATCAAAAGTTATTAATTGTGTTTACGATGAGTGATTACTAGTATGTATTAATTGTATAGTCCTGCTCACTTATCCACTGTGGACACATTAATATGTGTTCACAGTTGATGTGTCAAGAATCCAAAATATCTATTAATTTTACTTTTCATATAACGAAGGAATAAGATCATTACACGTCATCGGTGGACATATTAAAAGTTGCACACGGTGGGCATTTGAGCATTTTTCATTAATTGTATTACTTTATATATTATAAATATGAATTTTTTCTCTAAAAATATATGACTCGCATAATTAAAATACATCATTTATGGTAGAGTATAAGCTAAAATGTGAAAAAAATATAAAAAAATTATTTCATCTTTACTTTTTTGTCAGTACAACTAAAACATTTTTCTGTAAATGATTAGAGTTCTTGATAAAGTGTTTATTCGAAATTAAATGGGAAAATATGAAATTATTTCCACGAAAAAATAGTTGCATACATGATTGAAATTATACAGTTATCTAGGTTAGTGAAAGGTTTGTGAAGCTTCAGTCTAAAATATTCCTAATAATTTTACCCCACAAAAAAAGGTCATAAATAATACTTCATTAGCAAAGAGAGTGGTCTATGATTATGGCAATGAATTATGATGACAAATAGTGGGACAAATGTGTCCATATATCGACCTTTGGAGCCCAACTCTGACTCAATCAAATGCAACTATTTTATAGTTGACTCGTCTTAGGAAAATTACATTTCATTCATATAATAAATAAATATTATATTATATAATATATATGTATATAATAATTGAGACCTATCCATCGTATTAAAATGTGTTTATGATTGATGTGTCGAAAATTTAAAATATTTATTAATTTTATTTTTTATATAACGAGGAAATATGTTAATGATTGATGTGTTAAAAATTCAAAATATTTATTAATTTTGTTTTTCATATAATGAAGAGATTTTGTTTTTCATATAACGAGAAGATATTATCATTATACATTATAGATGAGATTATTAAGAATAGTCTACAATTGGATATTTTAGCATTTTCTTATAATAACTAACAATATAAAAAAATATTTACCAGAGAAAATAAAACATGCAGTGAGTACAAGCAGTCACAGCAGGAAGAGAGGCACCTGATAAATACTCGGTGTCAGTCCAACCAACGGAAACACAGACGTGACGAGGTTGAAGGTATTCTCCTTCGATTTGATTTATGCAATTTATCGATCTAAACGATGTCGTCTATTTGTTCTCCGGCCGGTGGATTTGCGGCGGCGAAGCTTCACAATTCACTGCGTCAGCCTACGAGCAGAAACGCCGTTCTGCAATTCAACGTTTTCGCGAAGTGTGCTCCTTCGAATCTTCCGTCCGTGTCCGTTAGAAGCGACTCGCAGAAGCAGTTCCGTATACAGTGCGCCGAGCCGGGTAGTGTAACGGACAAGATTCATTTGCAGGAAAATTTTGAGGAACCGAAAGTCGATGACAATGGCGGCGGCGGAGATGGCGAGAACGGGTGGTTGCCTCCTGGAGGCGGCGGTGGTGGGGAGGGAGATGAAGGCGGTACTGATGAAGATGAGTTTGGGCCAATAATGAAGTTCGATGAGGTTTTGATTGAGGCAGAAAGCCGAGGCGTTGTTCTACCACCTGATATGCTCGAGGCGGCGAAATCCACCGGACTTCGTAGATTGATTCTTACTCGGTACTTAGATTTACAGGTGATCAGATAGTTCAGAATTTAAATTAGAAAAACTTGTCTCGGCTTCAGCCTTAGCTTAACACAGTGGTACTTAATTGTTTGGAGATCTGCAGTGTGATTTACATTGGTTATTGTGGTGTTCTTATTGATATTGCAGAGTGCAGCTTGGCCTTTAGGTTTTCTGATGAGATATTGTTCAATGCTTCGGAATCGAATGCTAGCGGATCCCTCATTTTTGTTTAAAGTTGGAACAGAGGTGAGGTAGAGTTTATGCATTGCATAGTGTATAACAGTATATGAATGTACTTTC
Source organism: Scutellaria barbata (assembly GCA_028654395.1). Lineage (NCBI taxonomy): Eukaryota > Viridiplantae > Streptophyta > Magnoliopsida > Lamiales > Lamiaceae > Scutellaria > Scutellaria barbata. The sequence continues at coordinate 747,953 of CM053653.1, read as the reverse complement.
AGTGAATGGATACCTAATATATATAGGGCAATTTTGTCGAAATCTGTTGGTGTGTATTTTAGCTGCAATAAAGTGTAATTGACTGAAATAACTTTGTGACATTATATTATGTGGATGCACATTAACCACCTCTTTTGTGTTTTCTTTGCGATTGATTCGTTGTGAAGATTAGAGTATTGTCCAATTGCGTTTCAGGTGGTGATTGATTCTTGTTGTGCAACATTTGCTGAAGTTAAGCAAAGAGGAAAGGATTTCTGGGCCGAGTTTGAATTGTATGCAGCAGATTTGTTAGTGGGTATTGTTGTTGACATTGCTTTGGTTGGTATGTTGGCCCCTTATGCTCGTATTGGCAAGCAATCTGTATCTAGTGGTCTTTTTGGACGCCTACGACATGCATGTGATGCTCTACCAAGCAGGTGACTCATGTATTTTAAATTTCAGAACCTTATACTCTTTCCGATCTCTTCAGACTGTGATTCTGCCTTATTTATATTCTAATTGAACTGAACTTCTCATTACTTATTACAAGGAGTTTTCTATCATTTCTTTTTGCATAGCTGTATGCTCATCTAGAGCATATTATAGATAAAGCAACAAGCTTGAGCTATGACTCTGTCTACTGTTTTACTGACCAAAATATACGATGGAAGAGGTATTTATTCTAAAGTAGAACTTAGATGAAGGAATTCCAAGAAGACTTGGAATATTCATTGATCTTCCAGTTACAGAGTTACTTGTACCTCTAGCCAACTGTCCTAATCTAGATACTTTGGTACGCTTGGATGCTTTCTTACACGTGATCAAATTTTATTGTAAGTCATGGTTTAGTTAGGTGCATAAGAAACAAGTAGGTATCTTCTATCTGAGATATATGATTTTATTCACTGCTCCAGTCATTACCCATGCATAACAGAGAACCTGTAAACAGAAAGAAGAAAAAGACAGTTTGCATATAATTTATATTTATTCTTGCTGGGACAAAAATGTGGAAGAAATAGATGAAGAAATTCCAAGAATTGTGCTCTTTTTGCTTCTTTCATTTCCCCCTAGGTCAGAATTGCATGACATGGGTGCCGTTTATCATGAGTTTGTTCATCTTGGAAAAAATTTCTAAAATCTAAAACTCGAAAGGTGATGTTGGTTTTTTCTCATGATAAATGGACTTAATGCTTTATTCTAAGCAGCATAGATAATTTTCACTGAGGAATTCTTCTGCACAATCTCTGAAGTGGCCACCATCTGACTGAAAAGTTTGCACAAACCCAAACTCTATTAGAACTATTTAGAAGCAGTTTATTTGTCAGAGGCATTGCATCTTGTCTGTTGATATCCCTTACTGATCTTCACAGTTTCTTTAATCTGAAATATTGTTTCATGTGCTGAAGAAAGAATAGTTTCTTGTGTTTAGATATTACCATTGAAAGTTTTCTCACTCACTTAGATTGTATATGAACTGTTCATACAGTGTTTTTGAAGCTGAGAGACCAGGAACTAGGTTTTCACTGCAGCAGCGATTTGCCACATACTTTTACAAGGTACCACGTGTGTAATCAAGCATTTTAGAACCCTCCATCCTCCCCCACCCCCAATCCACCAACAATAGGAAAAGAGAATGTCTTTTTAGCTGAGGTTGACTATTCTGGTGTTATTTAGCTGTTGATGACTGATGTTTGCTTCTGAATGTAGGGTGTATTATATGGCTCAGTGGGTTTTGGATGTGGTCTGATCGGCCAAGGCATCGCAAATGTGATCATGACTGCCAAAAGGTGCACTTCCAAAAATCTTTAATTCTTCTCACCTTTATGGATTCAGAAAATATCTGCTCTCTCTTTCCATTTCTCCTTTTCATGCATTGGTTGTGAGTTTGTGTTTTAAACCTTTGCAAAGAAGATTGTTTGCCAACTTTAGGACATCGAAGTCTAGCCATGAATGTTGAACCTGGGTAAATTTACACAGGACTGAGTCAATTCTACAACCTACTTTCTTTTCATTGATTTAAAGACTGGGAGGGATAAAAACTACTAACACTGGTCCCTTATCTCTTTCTTTTAGTTTAGCAAGATGTCTAAACAGATTTTCATGGGCCTTTTTGAGTCATTTGTGATAATTTTGGCTATCAATCAATTTCCTTTTCTTAGAGGTCACCTATTAACTGATACGATCTTTTGCATGACAGGAGCATCAAAAAGTCAGAAGAAGATATACCTGTGCCCCCATTAGTGAAAAGTGCTGCACTTTGGGGTATGTTTTTCTTCTCCAATAAAGTATTGGTTGGTTGCATTTTATTCTTCAATCAATAATAACATTATTTGATCAATCCTCTGCAATGTTATTCATGTTTCGACAAACTTAGAATATGGTTCTCCTATAAAACAAACATTGAGATATACAAAGTCAAGACTTTCACACGATTTCAGAAATAGCAACAGCTTTGATTTAACTCATGATACAAGATTTTCAAAATCCAGACTTGCAGACACAAAATTCATGAACATTTCTGTTTATCCTTCAGGTGTTTTTCTTGCGGTTTCTTCAAACACCCGTTACCAAATAGTAAATGGATTGGAAAGTCTCGTTGAAGGCTCGCCTATGGCTAAGCGAATCCCCCCTGTTGCCATGGCTTTCACGGTGGGTGTACGTTTTGCCAATAACATTTATGGTGGAATGCAGTTTGTGGATTGGGCTAAATGGAGTGGAGTTCAATAATTACTAAGCCTTTTCATTTTTTCCCAGTTGCCTGATACCAGAAATTTTTCCAGGCCAGTTGGCGTAAATATAGTGAGTGAGCTGTTTTTTGGGCATCCATACCATCTCTAGAATTAGGGAATTTACTAAAGCTGGATGTTTTGTTTTATGAATTGTGTTCCGTCAAGGAAAAATTGGATTCTTTTAAAGGAGGCCCAAGTTAGAAAAGATATAAGAAACAGTTATAAAGATGATATGATACAGGAAACAATTGTTTTGGATTTCTAAAGCCATTGTAAAACATGATTTAGAAAAGTCTAAAGTATAAATGCATGTACATTTATTTTGGTCATGCAATTATTATATGAATTTACAAAAAACAGTATAACAAAAAATACAATAAAAATAAAAGAACAAATTTAATCCATTTTTCCCCTGATTTCCTGGTTACTTTACCACTTTGAATGAGAAGGAAAAAAAACACAGAACAAAACGACTTTAGAATTATTACAACATGTTTAGACACTGTTCAAACTGACAATGTCTCAACAAAAGCAAAATTGTGAAGAAAAAGTAAACATAAGAAAATTATTAACTAAAACGATTTTTAACCAAACGATACAATCATTATCTAGCAGCAACCTAGAGAGTAATAGGCAACTATCAAAAAGAGCAATTCTAAGCTTTTTTTTTCCTTATCAAATACTGAAGATATTGTTTAACCCAAAGGGCACATATTACAGCAAAAAATTAATGGGAGTACCTAGTGAAGCAATAACTTCTCAAAGATATTAGACATACAGTATCATTACAACCGTGAGCCGACACTCGGAAGAAAGAATCTTGTGTGTGAGACGAGATGGAACCATATTGATTGATATAAGCAAAAATCCCTGAAAATGAATAGAAAGACCTGCGAATAAGAAGAGCCCATGGAAGAGAACCATACATCAGTTGCTTTCTCTTCAACTTGCAATGGGTTTTGAAGTAGCAGTCTTGACAGCTTCAGCGTACGTCCTGTGTTGGTATGTAAGAGTGGATTCAAGCAAGTCCCAAAGTGATGTCTTTGGATCCCATCCTTCAAATTTTTTGCAGGGAAAACTAACTGTTAGGATAAAGACCACTGTTAGGAAACTAGGCTTTTACGACAAGAAATGTTTGTTACCAAGTTGTCTGTTGATTATGGTCATGTCTGGAATTCTCTTGTCACTATCATCATATCCTTCACCATAAAATTCTTTTGAGCTGATATCAATGGTTGGTGAATCTATTGCAGGTTCCCCACTAACCTTCTCATAAACCTGAAAAAAGTGCAATCACAGGGAGGAGATTTAGAGAACTGAAATTTTGACAGCAAATAGACATCGAGCAAATGAAGGGTTAACATCTGAAGAGTTTAAATCACCTGAGTCATCATTTCAGCAAGCTGCCTAACTGTAACCTCATTATTGGGGTTGCCCACATTAAATATATGACCATTCGCCCTGGCTGGATTTTCCTGAGTTAAAAAATCACACACCATTTACGACACAATTCAAAAATTTGATAAGATATCAAAGAATCAAAATTTGAACCTACAATCATCAAAAGAACAGCTTCAATAGCATCCTTAATATAAACAAAAGTCCTCTGTGATTCGCCACCGTCAACAAGCTTCAGTGGTTCACGCCTCAAGAGATTCTGCACAAATGAGTAAGAACTTAGAATAAAGACTCAGCTCTTTAAATTTTTACATGGCTGTTTTATATAACAACGAATGAAATAGACATACATTGCTAAAGCATGCCAAAACTCTAGGAACACCTTCGCTTGGACCATCAATTCCAGGTATGAAATCCATTCTGGGACCAATCCAGTTGAAGGGCCTCACAATAGTAAATTCAAGACCATTCTCAGCACCCTCGGCTGTAAAACAAGAAGTTACAGAAACATGTAGTGCAAATTTAAACACTGAAATCTGATTAAAGGGGATGAGTACAAGATTACCAACTCACCATAAACCAATCTCTCAATTAACTGCTTTGCACAGGCATATGACCACCTCTGCTTCTCAATGGGGCCAAAAATGCAAGGGGAGGTATCCTCCTTAAGAACATAATAATTGGGATCCTGATTCAAGATAATGAATGACTATTCAGACTACATTCAGAAAACATAGATTGCTACTGTTGAGAGCTTGTATTTCATGTCAGGCATTCCCTTCAAAAGAGGTACAATGGATGTATTAATATTAACCCCTGGTTTGAAGATATATGGTTTTCAGAAGGGTAATATTTACAATGAGTAAGTGTTCAAAGCAATTGCCCGGAGAAACCATAGTTATAGAATCAGAACAAATGTAATGATCACTGGAGGGACCCATGGAGAACTATAGCCAGGAACACAAAATTTTATAAAATACATCCCCCAAAAGACCAATGATACGTCAAACATAAGAAACATAAAAATTCTTCCACAATCAACAGAATACCTTCTTACAAAGAAAGTATAAGTTTAAAACTTGAGGAATCTAATATAGAAAAGGAAATAAAAGAAAGAGTCACCTGCCGCAATGGGCTATCTTTGGGTAAAAAGGAACCAATCGTTTTTCCATAAATTTCACAAGTGGAGAAATGTATGAGGCGCTTTCCATTTTCAGAACAGTATTTAACCTAAATTCACAATCACCAAAAAAAAAAAAAAAAAAGATTTAGAAACAAGTTAAAAATAAAGAATTTGTAAAAGCAGACCAACTAAAAACTAAAAATGGGCAACAATGAAAAGCAAGATACTTACCACAGGGAGAGCGTCAATGAAATTGCTGTAAATCGTATCAAGAGGACGTGTGTTGTAATCTGCTGGAGTGCATATAGCAGCAAGATTTATGGTCTGCGACAAGAAAATTTATTGGTTCGGTCCAAGTCAAAAGTCATGCGATTAATTCAGAAAATATAGCACTGAGCATTTCTATCATAGATATAATTGTTAAGTCTACAAAGCAGCACTTCAGAAGGATAATTTAAAATCATAGTAGACGAAGCTGACATGTAAAATACGGAAGGAGTTACAACGGATATTGAAGAAGAAACCTACAGAAACAAAATACTTAGTCTAGGAGCATGTAAATTTACCAAGTTTAGATCCAAAGAGATCCACAACTTCCAATCAAGATCTACATGACTTTCAAATCAAGAAAGAACGGCAGAAGTAAATGAAAAAATTCGTTATTCACTAAAGATCCCTCAAACCTTCAAAACTCATGTAAAATGGAAGAAATCCAAACCAACGCCAGTAACACAAACGAACATACTCAAATCAACGAAACAAAGCAAACAACTTAAAGAATCACAAATCCAGATCCGAGGTAAAAAAAAACGCAATCCAAAACCAAAATTAACCAAAATGCGGAAACCAGAACAAGAAGTGCAAGGAAAATTACAAGATCTGCCATGCGGATGAGGCCTTCAAGGCGAGAGTCATTCTTGATGTTAAGGCGGTGGAACTGGATTCGGTCTGCCCACGGCAGCGACGACGGCTCAAGAAGGTGTTTAATCTTGTCGTTGTAAACATCCACCGCCAACACCTTGTGCGGAGTCTCCGCCATTAGCTTCTCGCAGAGATGCGAGCCGATGAAACCTCCGGCGCCGATCATGCATATTGTAATCGGCTTGATCGGATTTCCGTCCAGATCTACTCTTCCACTCGCCATTTCCGAATCCAACAGAGATTTCTCAGATTGTTGTTGCTCGCAATCTAGTTACAGAGAATGTGCTTAACCTTGCGTGTGAATTTTGGAGAATTTTTTCGAAATGAGAATTGGGGAAAATGGCAATGAGATAATTTTGATTGGGCAAAAGATGGATGTATTTAAAGCAGGAAAAAGGAGGGAGGAGAGATGCTCACTCTCGCTGGCCCCTACAGCTTTCATTTCCAAGGCGCCTATTCCCTACGCGCCTACTTGTTGACTGATAATCTACTCGCTATATTAGGGAGCCACGTGAATAATTGAAATTTGGATAATTTCTATTTATATGTTTTTTAATTTATTATGTAGTTACATTTTTTTAATTACTAATAGAAACAAAATGCATATTTTAGAGCATAACAAACATTAGTGTGATAAAAACATTCATATTTGATATTTTTCTGCTTTAACAATGTTATGATTCTTCTCAATTGACATCTTTGCATTAAGGCACGATCAAAACTTTGCAATATTTTTTTTCTTTTATTCCCTTTCTTTTATTTTCTTTTTTTTTATTATGATAATGAATGTTATGAAATATATTTTTTTAAGATAAAAAAATTATTGTAAACTGTTGAAGATGAATAATAGTTTTTACATTAAAATTATACAAAATTTATAAAAAAATATTTTATAGTATTAGAGATGCTCCGAGAATTTAAAACAATTGGGCTTGTCTGGTTGTACATATTAGGGGTCAATATTTGTGATTATATTAGAAATTTATTCATTTACATTATATAATTTGACTACCAAGTGATGCAATTCGATTAAAAACTAAACAATTATTAAAAAAAAAATGCCAGAACAAATTCATCAAGTGAAGGTGGAGTATGTTTAACATAAGGATAAAAACATCGGTTTTCATGAAAATATTGATATTTCAATTTTACGAAAATATCGATATCGGTGGAAATTTCGGTACATTATAGTTATTCATATTTTTTCGATATTTATCGATATTATTTAATATTTTACAGATTTTCCTATAATTTGTACCATAAAACCATCGATATTGTAATATCTCTCGATATTTCTCTAATATCTCACTTATTTTCCTGTCATTTATACCATGAGTCAGTAATATCGAAATCGATATTAATTTTTATCGATATTTTAATAAAATTTTTCTTTTTTTATCAATTACGTAAAAAAATGAAAATATCAAAAATATAATTTTTATCGATATTTTAATAAAAAAATTATTAAAAAAAATAAAAATATCAAAGATATATTAAAAATATTTCTGAATATTTTCATCTTTGGTTTAACACAGTCCACATCTGGAGTCAAACGTGGTTGTGGTCACATGCGAGTCGGAATTAAGCATACAGACAAATGAGCTGTACAACGTTCATTTATCACGTGGCTCTTATTTATCACTGCAGTTTGCAAGCCAAATCTCAAACGTCATACTCATACAGATTTATTTAATGGTTTAATTATATGGACTATAAACTATAAATATTCACTGCCATCTCAGATCCCCAAATTGCACAACATTCACTGTCAAATAAAATATTGTTGTCAAAAATCAATATATGTTTTCTCTTTTTATTTGGGACGTGCTATGGGCAGAACCTGTCATATAGAGAGAAAAAAAAATTAAATAAAAATTTTATTAATATTATTAAATGACTATTCTAATCCTAATATAATTTCGCTCCATTATAATGGAGATGACGCCTGTTTTCTATCCATTTCCACTAAATACAATACAACTATTAAAGCAATAGCTAAATTTAATTAACTTGCTCTTTATTTTAATTATTATTTACATATTTTAATTAAGTTAGTATTTATTTAATTATTATTTACATTTTCAATTAAGTTGATCTTTATTTAATTATTATTTGCATACCTTGCTTCTCCAATAACTCTTAGAATAATTATGAAATTTTGATAAAAAAAATATAAAAATCTTTTAAAACAATTTTAAAATTCAAATATGCGTTAACAAAAAAATTATGGAAAAACCTTTAAAATAAGAATAATTATGAAATTTTGATAAGAAAAATTATAAAAATCTTTTAGAACAATTTTGAAATTCAGATATGGGTTAACCAAAAAATTATGGAAAAACTTTTAAAATAAGAATAGATATGGATTAACAGAAATATTATAATATTTAACAGAAAGATCGTTGCTTGCATTTCTGCTTGTAACACCTTTATTTTTTATCTTAATGAAAATCTCTATTTATTTCAAAAAAAAATAAACAGAAAGATTATAAAAAAAAGTTTATGGTTAACATAAATATTATAGAAAACTAGGTTTATTTATAAGATAAAAAAATCTAATTGAATAAAAATATTAAACATAAATATAAAAAAAAAAGTTAAATATTAATATATAGATTAATTTCATTAATATGGACCAATTCTAAAAAATTTAAATACTTATATGATTCATGTCATTAATATTCTAAAAAATGTAAATATTGATATGATTAATGTGCTTAATATCGATAAGTTCTAAAAAAAATTAAATATTAATATATAGATATTTCAATAATATATATGATTTATGTCGTTAATATCGATAAGTTATAAAAAAGTTAAATATTGAGTCGTTCATATCGACAAGTTCTAAAAAAACAGTTATATACTGATATGATTGATGTCATTAATATCGACAAGTTCTATAAAAGTTAAATATTAATATATAGATATTTCAATAATATATATGATTGATTTCGTTAATATCAATATATAGATATTTCAATACTATATATAAATATATATGATTGATGTTTGTAATATCGATAAGTTCAAAAAAATTTAAATATTGATATGATTAATATTATTAATATCGACAAGTTCTAAAAAAGTTAAATATTGATATATATAGATATTTCAATTGATATTATTGATGTCATAACTTCAACAAGTTCTATATGAATTGTTCATATTGAATTCATATGAATATTAAAAGGTATGCAAATAATAATTAAATAAATATTTTAAAATTATTGATAATCTTACAAATATTTGTTTGATAAGGGAAAGATTCGAATTCATAAATATTTTTAAATTATTAATTAACTTACAAATATTTTTGAATTACAGTATTCTTTTAATAAAATATATAATAATTTAATATTTTTTACCTTATAAATAAAATTTTTATTTCAACTATATTAACGCATTTTTTTTCTTCATCTCTAAATTTTCTTTATAATATTTCTGTTAACTTTAAAAAAAAAATTATAATCTTTCTGTTTTTTTAAAATAAATTGAGATTTCCATTAAAAATAAAAAATAAAAGTATTACAAGCAGAAATTCAAGCGAAAATCTTTATCTACCGTATCTATGTTTTTCTACAATCTTTTTGTTAAAAAAATATTTGTAAGTTAATTAATAATTTTAAAATATTTATCAATTCGAATCTTTTTCTTATCAAATAAATATTTATAAAATAATCAATAATTTTAAAATATTTATCAAGTCTATGGGTGGAGATCGGACGGATCGAATCCGAAATAGGGTGTTTCGAAAAAATTCCAAAAAATTTCGAAAATGAAAAACCAATTCCAATTTCCATCCAAATATTTTCGGAAATGTGAAATCCAATCTGATTTCGAAAATTTCTGAATTTTTCGGAAATTTTCGGAAATTTTTTCGGAATTTTCGGAAATTAAAAAATTCAGAAATTCAGAAATTTTCGAAATTAATTAGTTGGTCTATTAGCTATATAGCTTTTTCTAATATCCTAGTATTGAAAATAAATGAATTCATATACATGTTTCATTCATTATATTCATACATCAACCAATTCTTTGTATCTAATTAAATATATTCATGTATAATATCAATTCATTGTATACAATTAACTATTATATTTTTGAACGCATGTATCGATTCATTGGAATTACTTAAATATACATGTTTACATTAATTCATTGCACTTAAATTTTAAGAAAAATCACGTAACAATAAATTCATATTTTAACAAATTACTATAATATATAGTATATATTATAAAATAATGTTAAACAACTACAGTATAAACTATAGTATATAGTATAAAATAAAACTATAGTATATAATATACAGTATAAATTATAGTATATAGAATAAAATAAAATTATAGTATAAACTATACTATATGTAATAAAGTATATAATATATAGTATATAGTATTCTTTTATATAGTATATAGTATAAACTATAGTATATAGAATAAAATAAAATTATAGTATAAACTATACTATATGTAATAAAGTATACAATATACAGTATATAATATGTAGTATATAATATAATATAATTAAAAAACTACAGTATAAACTATAATATATAGTATATATTATAAAATAATACTAAACAACTACAGATACTGCAGTATAAATTATAGACTATAGTATATAATATATTTATATACTATCATATAGTATAAAGTATATAAAATATATTATATAGTATTATAAAGTATATTATAATATGTATATTTATATTTACAAATAGTATAAAATATATAAAATATATTATATAGTATATAGTATTATTAAATTTCGAAAATAAATCGGAAATCGGATCGGAATTTCGGATTGGATTGGAAATCGAAATTTCCGAAAATTGAATTTCGGAAATATTTCGGATCGGATTTTGGAATTTCCAAAAAATTCAAAACTAATTCCGATTTCCATCCGAAAATTTTTGAAAAAATCGAAATTTGGATTTTCGGATTTCGGATTAAAAATATTCGTTCCAAAATCGGAAAATTTCGAATCGGATTAGGCGGATATCGAAAATTTCTGTTCCAATCTGCACCCCTAATCAAGTCAAATCTTCCTTTTCATAATTCAAAAATATTTGTATCGTTAATCAATAATTTTAAAATAATTATCAACTCGAATCTTCACACATTAAACAAATATTTGTAAGATAATTAATAATTTAAAATATTTTTGAAGTCAAATCTTCTTCATCATCAAACATATATTTGTACACTAATCAATAATTTTAAAATATTTATCAAGTCAAATTTTATATCTCCTCAAATAGACGTCGTAGTTTTTTTTATGTAATTTATGACAATAAATTATGAATTAGTGGAGAAAATATTGTTTTATTAATGAGTGGAGAGAGAAATATTGTTTTGGTTTGAAATTTGAAAATTTGATTGTATATATTTTCATTAAGGATATAATTTTCATTTAACACACCATTTTAAATTCCAATTAATGTTTTATCCTTTTTTGCTTCGGCAGAATCTGCCCATTGGTTTCTAAGATCAACTTATATAAAATGGCATTGAGGAATGTGTTTTATAAATATAAGAATATACAATATAATTATAAATATGCATATTACATTTATAAGTATGAATTTTTTTCAAGTCAACATAATACCGCGGTTGTATATAAATTTGTGTTTTTATTTATAAACTTAACATATAATTGGTCTTGAATTGTAGATTTTATTTAAAATTGGATTATACATCTATACTATATATAAAATGAAAGAAGTTGGTAAATTTTACTAATTTATCATTTTTTCTCCCAAAAATGTCACATCAAAATGCTGACTGTATAAATATTTTATTTTTGAATTTTTTGTAGCATTTAAAAAATTAATATTTTATATAAAATCATGTGTGTTTTTTTTCTATGATTTACATGAAAATGTTATGATTATAATATTTAAAAACTCAATTGCGAGCCCTAATAATTCAAATAGAATTCACTTCCTTGCATCTTAATTTTGAATTTACTCAATATATTTTTTAGAAAATAAAAAATAGCAGTACTATACAAGATTTGTGCACATCTATAAATTGCGGAAAAATTCAGCCACATACACCAACATAGATCTCATAAAAAAAGAAAACCCTATTTCAAATAGATGTAATTAATCTAAAAGTTGTTTTAAAAAAACTAGAATTTGTCCTAAAATAATTCGAAATATGGTTTAAAAAATCTAAAAAAATATTATTTTAAAATGTAAAAATAATTTGGAAGCTAAATGTTATAAACATAAACTAAATTTTGGAATAAATTTTTTTTTTTTAAACAAATCCATCTAAAAACAATGTAGAAAATTATCTACACATTCTAAAAAATAAAAGAACAAAAATATGAACAAAACATATTAGCAAGTTTAGTAAATGACTTCTTAATTATTCAGAAATTAAAACTCACAGACACAAAACTATTATTATTATTATTATTATATATTGTGTTCAAGTTTATTTTCAGATTGAATAGTTGAATATTGATTACACATTTATTATTTTATTATTTATTAATATTGATGTTCAATTTTTTATTATTATTCAAATTTTATTATCTTATATTGTATTGTGTTATATTTATGAATTAATTATAGCATAATTTGATTTAGATTTCATTTTTAATACATATTATATCAAATTCATATCTATTTTAAAACTCATAATCTACTATTTACATAGCATATATAATTATATCAAATTTGAAATGTTGAGTTTCAAAATTGTTTGCATTCAAAATTTCTAATTATATCAAATATAATTATTTAAAATAACATAATTTTAAAGTTGAAATGTTAACATTTTTAATTAATATAGTTATTAAAAAAAGTAATATATATATTTATATATTACATTTAAATAATATATCATTACATCATGTTATCAATATTAAAAAATATAGATTTTATATCATAACCTGCGCATCGCGTAGGTGTACTGCTAGTTTATTTATTATCAAATCAAGGCGGTGTTTGGCTTAGTTTATTTTAAAATGTTTAATATGTATGACTATTTGTATGAAATGACGATATTATCCAACATTAATTCACATAAATAATGTATTTCACTAATTGGGAGTCGGATAAAAAAACTAAGATAAGAGTAGAGTTGAAAAATCATAATTAATTCTTCTTATATGTTGAGCCCAGGTTAAACTGAAATTGAGGGAGTATAAAATATTTTTATAAATCTTATAAGATGTCTTGGATTTTCTTTATATTAATCTTTATATTCTTGTAAGAACAACTTATAAATTACCAACCTTTTATCTGTTAGAGAAAATTGGTTTTGATCCAATTAGAAGTGTGGGTCAATGTTGATTTTTGTAGGAAGTCTTGACCACACATGTTTGACCATTATTTTGAGGAGTCAAAGTTGGGCAAATGTGAAAATAAAGGGCATAAGATCGTTCTACGTCTCGAGTAGATGATCGTAGTGCATTTACACTCTTAAAACCGATTTTCGGTGAGTGGAAATTCATGCACAAAGTTAGTGACCAAAACCTGTCTGGTGGTCGGATGTTGCGTCTGATGTTGGCAACATTACGAGCAACATCGCTTGTCTGTAAAACCAAAACGTAAAAGCCCATTGGGTAGCCCATTTGGGAGAGCCCAGCTCGAAGCCCTAGTGGCTAATGACCTTCCAAATCCTCTGTAACTGATGGTGTAAGGTAGTGGAGAGCTCCACTTACTTAGTGGGCTTAAATGCCTTAAATGCTCATTAAGATGAGATATCTCTTCACTTGGTAGATGTGCCTATAAATAGGACATGGTTTTCATTCTTTGATAAGCATAAAAATAAGCTTTATACAGCATTGAGAGCATAAAATTCTTGCTAAAAGATCATAGCATCCTTGCAAAATCAATCTTGCATTGTTTGAGCATATAAAAGTGCGATCTAGTCCTTCCACTATTTTAGTTCGTTGGTGCTTCTAGTTTGTGGTGCTACTAACTAGAAGACGTAAGTCGTTTTACCTTTGGGAACGTCACGTCGTACCGTGAGTACTAGCCGGGATGTGTTCGTTTTTGAGGGGAAATGTCTCCTTGACTCGACTTTCCAAAGTTCATTTTGGTGCATTTCAAAGGATCTTTGCTGCAGGGTTGTTGCTGCTGCTTTCTGGATCTTGTACGTAGCTAAAGCTCGAAGATCTTATAGATTTTTGAAGTTCGAAGGCGTTTCAAGTTTTTATTGTCTGCAGTGTTGCCAACATTATCGGCAACATTCGGTTCCAAAATTTGTTGTGTGCAGTGTGACGACATTTGGGACAACATTTGAATTTTGTAATTATTTTGTTTTCTGTTTTCCCATTATAATTGACATTGTTTTGGTGCACTATAAACCAACATTATATTAGTATGTAATTAAACAATAATGAAAAAAACTTCACTAAAAACTTTCGAATTGTTTATAAATTTGTACACATCTTATAAATATTTTGAACAGCTTATATGTGTATCAATTTCTTTTTCATAAATCGATAAGTTTTAATATTTCAATATTTTATGAGTTATTGAATTGTCATCGAGCAATTTAAAACTTAATTTTATTTTATTAAATCCTTCTAATTATCTTTTTTACTAAACTCGTTTAATCCTACGTTTATTACCCTTTTTAGTATTAATAATACGCTGGTGTGAATTGTTAAAAAGTATTCAACCTAAACAATAATATAAAGTATTCAAATAATTCCCCAATCTACAGCTAGTGACAACTAACAAGAGTTTGGCAACATAAATAATAGATTTGTCCCTTGCTCAATTCAATAATTGCATATGCATAATATTTTATAAATAAATATCTATTTCAATTTATTTTTCTTTCGAATTATAAAGAAAATTAAATATTTTCTCCATTCTTTTCAATGTTTAGTTTTTTTACACCAGATCCTCATTTATTGTGGATATCAATCACTTTTGTTGGATTATTATCTTTTATTACTCAAAAAAGGAAATTATAAATATTTTACACACATAATTATAATTATTATATATGCAAAATCTAAATAGTTTCATTGTATTAGTCTATCGAAAAGTCATATTCCAAATATTAATATAACTACATTGTTATGATTAATATTCAACATGTTTAGGAAAACATGACGTTTTAATAACATATTTTTCCTCATAATATGTGAGATAGTTGAGTTTAACTCTTCATATGAAAAGCTGGCGTGTATATTTCATACTTTATATTAAAAAATGAAATTGAAACTTCCCCATTTATAGAAAAGTGATTTTTTTTAGTGTAACCAACTGAGAGGATGATATGAATGTATTTAGATAAGATGAAAATCAAAATTCATTTATCAGAATTTCATTTGTCTATTATGAATTGACTCGTTAGAATTAGTTAGAATTATGAAATAGCTTTACAAATAAAAAAACATAAAAACTCTCGTGCAACAGTTGTATGAACCTAGATCAATGTATTCTCTATTAACCCGACCTGACATGTGTTGCATGTATTTTCATGCCCCCTGATGAAGGTGCTTACACACTTAATTTATTTTCTATATTTTACTCTTGCAAGGTTGCTTATACATTTAATTTATTTTTCTATATTTTTTGAAAAAAATATGTATATCTTCTGTTTATAACATTCATACACGTACATTTTATTACACAGACATGTAATACTTTTTACACTTTGAAGTTATGTTGGTTATACATTTTAGTTATCTAGTCATACTTTACATTTTTTGTTATGTTAATTGTACATTTATATATTATATAAATGTATGACTATTGTTGACATAATAATATATATCACATAAATGAATGAGTTATAAAGGAATGATTGTATTGATATAAAAATATAAGTAATATCACATAAATGTATATATGTACAAATTATGTTTAAGTTCTTTTTTTTTAAATTAAAATATTACATAAATGTTAAGATATTTGTACGTAAAGATCATACTAATATAAAATAAATGTCATATGAATATAACATAAAAGTCGATATATTAATTTAAAAAAAAAGCAAAAAAAAAGAATACACTAATTCTGATCAATCGAATTACACAGTGCAGCAATTGCACATGAAACTAACTCTTTTAGAAAAATTATATCATATAAGTTTTGATTCATATTATTTACCCCAAAACCATACTCCTATATCATAAAATATTCACTTTTATGTGTACACTAATAATAGTCACCGAAAATCAGTAGTTGTGTTAGAAAACTTTCATTTATTCATATTTAATGTAATTCTGATGTGAGAATATTTAGACCATAGTTGATTTAAATATAAGTTTTTGAACAATGTTCAGAGTTTACTTAATTATTTAACAAATTTATTAGAGATTCAATATTTTTTCAATTATATTTCTAATTAGCTATAATCCCGCTTTTATTTTAAGTCCACACAATCCCTATTAAAAAAAAAATCTTCATTTTCAGCTAAAAAAATTATAATTTATTTCATTATTTATTCGAGACTATTATTTCATTATTTATTCGAGACTATTATAAAATTCTACAAAATTAGAAAATAATAAATGTTAGAAAATAATGGAAGGAAAACTCCGTGCCTTGGCACCGACACACGCAGGAGTCATACCTAAAGCGAAAAGGCAAAAAAGTAATACCATAAATGTATCTATCAGGTAATAAATTAATAAAATATATCACCTCCACAAAGCGCTACGCGCTTATTAAACGCGTGTTTCCCACTTTACGGAATTAATTGTTTCCCTAAATATACATTTTTCATGGGACAAGATGGTTGCCGGTTGGTAAGAAATTTATTGAATTTGATAATTTTAGATAATTAATTTTAATTCGATTAATTTTAGGTTGATTGCCATTTTTAGGGTTATTTTAGAAAAATACATTTATCCAAATTAAGTGGTTGTTCTATTGCATTTGGGGCATGTTTGAACTCTTGTCGAGAGATGTAAAATGATTTATAAATGTAATGAATTGATGGTTACAGGCTATGGATTTTAGTTTATCAATAAGCCTTTTATTTCATCCCTATATTATTTTTTATATTCAAAATGTTTATGTTTTGTATGATGAATTTTGGAAATCACGATATTTCACCATTTTGTATTTTATATATACATATTTTTTTTCGTATTTATCCATCATGTTGAGGTTTCATTCACTAATGTTCGAAAGATGACAATGTTTTCCTATATTTACAAATATTTAAAAAATAATTATGATTATTCTTGAAATGAAAATATTGATAAATTAACAACGGTGTGAATATTTTATTTTCAAAGAGCATCTCACGCCTTGCTAAAGAATCCACCTAGAAAAGCATAAATTCAAATATACTGATTTATATATGTATCTATATTGATTTATTAATCATATTAATGAAGTACCCCTTATTTAAAAAATTATCTTTGAAAGTTAAAAGTATAATTCTTTATAAATTTCTTTTAAAGATTTTTTTTAAAACAAGTTTAATAAGTAATTTATTTTTTCAGTAAAAAAATTTAATAGGCCCAACCCGTTAATTAGGTCTAGACTGGTTTATAGTGGGCTTCTTTGCGATAGAAGTGCTTCCATATTTAAATCTAACATGAACCAGGCCCAAGCCCAATTAAGCCTCTTTAACTGATTTTTTTTTTAATGTTCTATTTAAAAAATACAAAATATTTACAGATGGGAAGTAGAGAAATAACACATACATAAAAATCTTACATCCCATTGGAATATGATATGACCTCGTATTAATGAGAAAAAAAAGTAAAAAAAAAAAAAAAACTAAACTCCACTCATACTTGAATTCGATAAATTAAACTATTCAAATATATTCTTATCAAATTATTACGTTATTATGAGAACAGATGGAATTCTGTATACTGCGTATCATACCATTGCCAATAAAAAAAAACCGTATTATAATACTGTAAAAAAATAAACATAATTAAATTTCGATAATGACTTATTTTTAAGGATAAAATCTCAACAACCATGAAGAATCAAAATCTAAACTGTTTTAGAATCAAAGATCAAATATGAATAAATTACTATCATATCTGAACTTCTATAAATAACTATAAGTTATGCTAACTACACTTTAGTGGGCAAATAAAACTTGGATTGTTATTTGATATCATTATTTCATCTTATAAGAAATTAAGAATCTTTTTAGTTCTTTTGTTTCATCGAATGTTTGTTTTCTTAAGAAACAAGCAAACAATATTACCCATGCTTTTGTTAAAGATTTCTTATTTTTATGTTAAACCGGTTATTTGGACGGAACCTTCAAATTTTGTTGGAGATAAATATTAAAGTGTGTGGATTTAAATCGTAAATAGATCGATTGCTAAATTTTATCTTTTTTGATAATTCAACTAATAAAATGAATTAACAGTAAAATCAAAATCTAAGCGTTGGTCAGAAAAACAAAGTTAGTGATTGGGGTAATAATGAAAACAACATATTCCAGACAATAAAATACAAGTCCCATCTGTCTCCTTCACCAAGATTCTGATAATCGTTTGCACCAGAATTACTACTGTACAAGACCACAAACCAAGAAAGAATGTGATCAATAATTCATCAATAAATTTGTGTAATATAACACTTGAATAAAATAGTATTTTTGTGAGAATATTTTTAGTAATTTATTATTAAAAAAACACATCAATCAATAGAATATTCATATATAACTTTGTGTAAAACACTTATTAGGTTTGAATTAACATTGAAATGTAAAATAGATGAATAAAAATCTTAACTTTATTTTGAAATAAAAAATATTTAATGCATTGATACATTTATAGGGTATTTTCTCATCAAATTAACCTAGACATGAATCAGGAAGATTATTAAGATGATAAAACATCTTCAAATACCACCAAACCAAATGAAGAAGATTTATTTATCACACAATATAATTTTATTGTCCTACCACTATTTTAGTGAATTGTCAAAAAAGTCATCATTCACATTGAAAAAAATGAAAAAAATGAAAAAAATGATTAATGTGATGGTAAACTTGTCTAATAAAAAAAAAATTATCATTTTGAATTGTA
Organism: Scutellaria barbata; assembly: GCA_028654395.1. NCBI lineage: Eukaryota > Viridiplantae > Streptophyta > Magnoliopsida > Lamiales > Lamiaceae > Scutellaria > Scutellaria barbata. Next base: position 728,807 of record CM053653.1, on the reverse strand, counting down.
ATTGAAAAATATATTATTTATCTTATATGATAGAAAAATAAATTAATAACTAAAATTGTGGTAGAAATAACTAATATTTCTTATTTAATTTTTGAGATCTAATTTTCTCATTTTAAAGTAGATTAAGAGTTTTTTTTTTTTTTAACAATAAAATGCTTGATTAATATAATTTTAAAATGTTGGGAGACCTTTTTGCATAAAATAAAATCTTATAGGACTAAATTAATTTATTAAGTTGGATTGAATGCTACAAAGAGAATTCCTTCTGTCCCTGTCTGAAAATTGCCAAATGGCTTGGCCCACCACCAGACAGCTGGCAGGTGCAGGTCCACCGCCACCGCCACCGCCATGATCGACGATCTGGGTTTCTGTGTTTTTTGTAGTGTGTGCTTTCTTCTCCAATGATAAAGGTTCTCCTTTGGATCCCCTCTCTCACACACATCCCACAAACTGCGTGTTTTATTATTTGGAGAGAGAAATAAATAATGAAAAAAAAAAAAGAACAGAGTAGCCAGCGGAGAGTCGCAGTGAATCCATACCTAGAGGAATTCACCTTTTCAGACCAGAAAACGACCAGTTAAAAATTGCTCCAATTTCATGTAACTTTCACACCCTATCAAGTCTGTCCCATGTTATTCTCTCTCATCATGGGGAAAAAATTGTAGAGAGAGAAAACGAAATGTCCACGTGAAAAGATTGAAAGAAAAGGAAAAGATGAACCGATAAACTCACACGAGAAACAATGTCCAAACCGCTATAAGATAGCCATTATATATATATATATACACACATTTATATATTATATATAAATGTTATGGTTGATGAGATCAGATTAAATATGTATCACATTTTCTAAATGAACTAGAGAGTCCGAATTGGTCTTGTAATATACCCTTACCTTTTGTTATAAAATTCAATATTGGATTTTTTATGAAACCCAACTACAATTTGAACTACTAATAATTTACAATTTATTTTTTTGTTATCATGCATTGCATAAAGATTGATCAAACAAAAATCTACCATATGAGCAATTTCACAATTCAACATAATTAGTGAGTATATAGATTTAGTTATTTTGTATTAGTTGTGTTTAGATCGTTGGAACTTTAGTGAATCATATATATATATATATATATATACTATCCTATCTATCACGAGTATATTAATATTAGATATCTAACTTATTTATTAATCTCATTTTTTATAAAATTAATAGATGTGATTATTATATAATGAAGATATTAAAAGTTTTATCATTTTTCTCTATTTTATATATATATGGATTGTTAATATAATAATCCGTCTATATTGGCGTCTATAGAATGCCATATCTCATAGGTTTCATCACCATTTGGAATCAAATACTAGAAGTTAAAGGACTGACTTTATTGGAAAAGCACATATTCTCATAGCAATGTAGCACCATTAGTTACTCTCAGTAGTGGTCAAAATCAAATTTCATATAGGAAATTAATTATTTTTATATTTGATAAGTTGTTATTTTCTTAGAAAAATTGATAAAATTGTTCTTATAAAAAAAAGTAATAAATATTAATTTTGTATCGGATGTTATATAATATATGCATATAATATAGACTACAATAATAATGAATATAATATCATTTAAAGTCAGAGTATCAGATGATATTTTTACTTTTATTTAAAAGTGTAATATTTTGTCGTTTTCATGATTTGAATTAGAAAAATAATAAAACTAAGACAAAGTGATTCAAGATGTGGTTTCTGTGTTATTTGGGTATTCTTCCTTAGTTACGACTTACGAGTATTATAGAATTTTCCTTTTTTTTTTTTTGTTAGTATATAGAATTTTCTGAAAATGAATATCTTTTTTTATATTTGAGCAGAGAAATTTGTCTTAGAAATTTGTCTTTGTATGTGTTTGTTTTGTAGCGCGCCTACATCCATCCACCTTCATATCTCTTTCTTCACCACGTGGTTTAGCAACGCCTGCCACCACTCCGTATCCCCGCACTCCTTTTAATTTCATCTAATTTCTCCCAATTTTTGTTGCAATTTCCTGTTTTCTAATTTATTTTCAACCAGATTTGTATATTGTTTCAATTGGAGCTTGATTTCATCAACTCTGAGTTAGTTGAGTTCGATTTCCATGGATTATCTATAATAAGCAGCAATTCCGATTCTCGAGCTTGATTTCGATGCAACAATGGCTTCAGTTCTTCGGTTCCGGAAGCTGTGTTTCCTGGAGCCCGCAAAGTGCTGCTCGTTCGATGAGGGAGAAGAAAAGCAACTCCATGAGAGGGATGAGAAGAGGGATGAGAAGAGCTCTGAGAATTCTAATTCTGCGATTTTGGAAGAAAACCCTAAGAAGAAGCAGAAGCAGAAAGGTGTTAAGGTATGGAGATGCGTAGATTCCTGTTGCTGGATGATCGGATACTTGTGCACAACGTGGTGGCTGCTCTTGTTTCTCTACCACTGTTTTCCGGCCAATTTGGCCGGACTTCAGCCGCCGGAGCCGCCGTGGGCGGGGCTGAGACGACAAGGTATCTCCGCCTTCCACCCGGTCGTTCTGGTTCCCGGCATTGTCACCGGTGGCCTCGAGCTTTGGGAGGGCCGCCCTTGCTCCGACGGCCTCTTCCGCCAGCGCCTCTGGGGTGGTAGTTTTGCCGAACTTTTCAAGAGGTTTGAGTTGCATCATTCCTTTTTTATATTCTTCATTCAATACTCTCATAAATTAATTATCTTTAAATAATACATTGCTATTTCATTAATTTATATTATATTATATTATATGTATACACCCTCCAATCCCAGTTAAGTCTCCAATTATTTGTCTTTTGACTTATAGTAACTGTATTTCCAAATTATCTTTATCAATATTGCTTTAGCTAAAATTTAGGAATTTGATGCAAGTTTTTTAATGAAATTAATTTGATTTTTTTTCCAATTTTGAATTTAAATTCCTTAATTAGTCAAGAGTATATTTATCTAATTTTATTTTTATGAGTTGTAGATCATGTGTGTTGCACGTGGAGATCAATTTAAATTTTAAAAAAAAATATAAATGTCTTATACATAACACTTTTATATTATAATTCCAATTATAATGAAATTCTATAAGATTTTGAATTAGCTAAAATTCTAATATAAAATTTTTAAGTATGAAAATCATAAATTATTATTATAACCTTAAATAATAATCTTTAACAAGGATATATTCGACAATCCATATTTTGTAAGAAACATCAACACACTTTTATATAGGTAATAGATACATAGTCAAAGGAAATTATGCAGAAGCTTTATAGAATTATTATGAATCTATGCGACTAGAAAGCGATCCATATGATTGAAGTTATATACTCTATGACATAATTCCTTAATCAAATGACAAAAATTATATAGTGACACTTAGGGTTGGAGGGGTAGATTTTAGGTAGTGCTGGTGCGGCAATGGACATTAGTGTGTTTGTCATGATTTATTGAGGTTTTAACTTTTAACGTGTGTTTTCTAGTTTTAGTTGATTGCTTGATTGATGTTATGACTGATTTCCCAATGATTATTTTAATGGAATTTAGGCCTATGTGTTGGTTGGAGCATCTGTCACTGGACAATGAAACAGGGCTCGATCCAGCAGGGATTCGTGTCCGCCCTGTCCCGGGGCTTGTCGCAGCTGATTATTTCGCTCCGGGGTATTTTGTTTGGGCTATTCTTATTGAGAACTTGGCTCGCATTGGCTATGAGGAGAAGAATATGTACATGGCTGCCTATGATTGGAGACTATCCTTTCAGAACACAGAGGTATAATGTTACTTGAATTTGAACAGCTAGAAGTGTTGTAGGATTAACTTATTTGGATTTTATATGTCTAATTTGAACAGCTAGAAGTGTTGTAGGATTAACTTATGTGGATTTTATATGTCTAGTGTACTAACATTAAGTAATTGACTTTATCCTCGATGGTAGATAGTTGGAATTGAGAATATTGTGATGTTCATTAGAATAATGACATTAAGCAGGTGAGGGACCGAGCTCTTAGTAGCTTGAAGAGCAAAATCGAGCTTATGTATGTGACGAATGACTATAAGAAAGTCGTGGTGGTGCCTCACTCAATGGGTGTAATATATTTTCTCCACTTCATGAAATGGGTCGAAGCTCCTCCGCCCATGGGTGGGGGTGGTGGTCCTGGTTGGTGTGCTAAGCACATAAAATCAATTATGAATATAGGTCCCGCATTTCTTGGTGTTCCGAAAGCTGTTGGTAATGTATTGTCTGCTGAGAGCAAAGATGTTGCTTTTATCAGGTTAGTCCAAGCAACATTTATCACATGATCACACTATCAATCTTTCAGTTTGATGCTTGGAAATCGATAACACATGCTTTCAATTATGCAGAGCTATGGCCCCTGGTCTCTTGGATTCTGAAATGTTCGGAATTCAGGCTCTGGAACATGTTATGCGTGTCTCTAGAACATGGGACTCTGTCGTTTCTTTGTTACCAAAAGGTGGAGAGACGATTTGGGGTGACTTGGATTGGTCTCCAGAAGAAGATCATGTGTGTGATTCAGCTACAAGAATGTACGAGCAGCTATTTGAAGGAAAGGGTAACGACACCGATGGTAGAAGAGGTTTTCAAGTCCAAGAATCAATGAAATATGGACAGATAATCTCTTTCAGAAAGCAGGCATCAGAAATGCATTCTTCTAAGAAGTCTAGGCTTGATTCACAGGTATCTGCAATCATATATATGCCCCCTTCTCTTCATATTGCAATCTGTGACCAGCCTTTTCTCATACCTTTTAAGGATGTCCAAATGCTTAGAGATTCGAGCAATTATGACAAATTATGGTACTTACAACAGTTTTTCCTCTGATAGAAAGTATCAAGAAAGATATGAGATATTCATTAAGATTCTAATCTTTTTGTTTGTCATTTTGATCAACGGCACTTCTCCACAGTCCCTTGCATCATGTGGAAAACCTTGGACAGAATATGATGAAGTGAGCCATGAGACGATCATGCAAATTTCTGAAAAGAAAGCATACACTGCTACCACCTTACTCGATCTTCTCCGAGCTATAGCCCCAAAGATGATGAAAAGGGCCGAAGCTCACTTCTCACATGGCATAGCAGACAATCTTGATGATCCAAAATATAACCATTACAAGTACTGGTCAAATCCACTTGAAACCAAGTAAGCATATTATCCCGTTTCCTGAAATATAAATATTCAGAATTCACAAAATGGAGGTTTGGATACAAATTTTCAGATCTCATGACATGGATAGCATTACTGAAACTGTGACTGGATTTCAGATCCATTTGATGCCATAAGATTTAGCATGTGAAAATTCCTCCAGACATAGTATTCTTATTCATTTTCCTTTTAGCTTGCTGAAAATTCTAAAAATCCCTTACTAAGCTATAGTATAACCTCAATAGTAGTTTATGTAATTATCCCTAATAGAGAGAGAGTTCCAATATGGAGCCCAACAATGGGTTTCTTGGCGTTAGGATCCTCTGATAGCAGGTATTGTGGGCAAAAACTGAACACAAATTACTATTCTAAAACGATGTTTCACTTCCTAATAAGAATACACAATTTTGTCCCACATGTGGTGCTAACCAGATGTTCCTGATCCATTTCTTAGGGAGCCAACCTCTCTCTATTACTCTTTCTCTGTTTGTATGTGTATCTATAGTAAACCATTCTCATTCCTATGTCTTCTTTATCAACTATATGCATTCCAGGTTACCTGATGCTCCAGATATGGAGATTTACTGCCTATATGGAGCTGGAATTCCCACAGAAAGATCATACGTGTATAAAAACTCACCTCCTGGAAAGTGCAGAAGCATCCCTATCCAAATTGACAGTTCAGCTGATGGCAGCGAAAATGGCTGCTTAAAGGGTGGAGTATATTTTGTGGATGGAGATGAAAGCGTACCGGTTTTAAGTGCTGGTTTCATGTGTGCCAAAGGATGGAGAGGGAAAACAAGGTTCAATCCTTCAGGAATCTCTACCTACATCAGAGAGTACCGGCACAAAGCACCGGCAAATTTGCTAGAGGGAAGGGGTCTAGAAAGTGGTGCCCATGTTGATATAATGGGAAACGTTGCCTTGATCGAGGATGTATTACGTGTGGCTGCTGGTGCATCTGCCGTGGAGCTGGGAGGAGATAGAATCTATTCAGATATCATGAAAATGTCAGAAAAAATAGATATTCAGCTGTGATTTCGGATTGGGTTGGAGAGTGGCATGATGCATGAACACAAGAGGTCACCAGAGAAACTAGAGAGCAAAATCCTGAAGGCCAAACATGTAGATGTTTTCAGCATCAACAGAGTAAGGTTTTGTCCAAAAAGGGTAGTGGATTTCTAATCATTAGTTTAACATCCTCACTTGTAAGCAGTTGAATAATGTTAACATCATGTGGTCAGAATAAAAATTCCCCTTCAATTTTGTCAGTTTGATTTCTAATAGTATGCAACCAAGCTCAATGTACAGAGCGTGAAAGATAGATGCTCAATTGCTTACAACTTTGAGCTCCATTGTACTCAGAAGCACAGAAAGAGGACTTCACAGCTTCACAACAATGAGCCTTATAGCAAGATGTTCACACTCAACTCGTGCCTGCATTGTGTCTACAGATGATAAAGAAAAAGTGCATCATAAGTCAATGCTAATTCAGCAACATAACAGTACAAAATGCTCAATATGAGTACAGCTCAATTAGAATCCAAATAGAATATGCTGATTCTGTAAATACAACACAAGAAGAATCCAGATAAAAAAATCTCATTCCTAACAAGTTGGAAATAAGAGGAAAGCAGCAAAGATGTTAGCATTTGCTCATGTCACTTTGTTCACCCTCCAAAAGTGAATTTAGATTACTAGTGACACTAAAGTTCCCACACACACTGTATATTTACCTTGTTCTGGGTTTTGCAACTAATGTTTCTCACTACCATAAATAGAATCAAAAGAACAGAAGGCCCAAACAAGGCTGTTAAACGGTCACAATCAGTTATGTCGGTTAAAACCCGAGCATAATACAGATAAGTCTGAAGATAAACTTGTTCAAAGATAAGATCTTCGTCCACGGCTTGAGGTTGTTCTGAATCAAGGGTATTCAGGGTTGAGAATTTCTCATTAAGTGCCCTAGCTGTGGTTACTTCATAACCAGCAAAGTCAACTCGAGGAATTGCTCATTTGAGTTGAGCAACGTTGATGTTGTTCCTGTCCATTGACGCGGACATGGGTTGGGGCCGGTCAACGTCCATTTGAGCTAGGTTAGGAGTACAGGCTACTCTGATGAGGTATGCATACATCACATCCTCGAATGGAATGTGTAGTTTCCTTGTCTAGGAAATCAAGAGCAAACACAGTTTTCCGTGTACCAGTCAAACAGCCAGACGGGATGTCCGAAGGTTTAGTTGGAGAGGGTGGAGGTCTTCCAACATGCTCTCTTGTCTTTGATAGCGTTGATGATCGATTTGAACTTGGGAATTGAAGTCTGAAAATCAGGGATGCTAAAGGGGTTGGCATCTTTGGGATAAATGTTATCATGGAAGGGGGGAATGTAGATCGTGTCTTCAGGACAACCAACAACATGTGTTGGGCGAATGACGGAGCTGAGGTGGCAGAGGACAACATCATACTCATGCGAGCATAATGGGATGATAGCCTCAAGGTGCTCAACCAAAGCTATGGGATTGAGCTTGTTGATACAGTTCCTTGCGCTGGTGGAGAGGTCCAGGAACCAATGGGAGATATAAATTTGCGCCAAGATTTTCTGGCTGGCATCAGCAGGCATTCCGGGTGGAACAATGATGTCAGCATGACGCTTAAAGTGAGACCACTGTGTGGCAAATGCGTCAGCATAAAGCTTGACAAGCTTTTCAAACATGTCGTTCAGAAGAAGGTGCACATAACGTCTGGTCTTATAACAGGAGTTAATCAGGTGTACCATCCATTGGTTGGTCCACGAAAAGTCATTGGACTTTCGGGCAAGGGATTAGAGAGATCCTTCGATGGGTGGTGATTGTTGAGTGTTAGCATCAATGGGAGCGTTAACCGGGGGCATACCAGCTCCGTTAATCGACATCCTGTTGGATTAATTCTCTACAGAAGTGAGTATACAGAATTTTGTTTAATTTCTAATCAACATATTATTGAAATTTCAACTTGGATCGATTTATTTATTTATGAGATAGGAGCGAAGCAAGCTTCTATTATGTTCTCGTAGGATGAGTGATTGTTTAACTTCTATTGAGTTCAGAATACTGAACAGTGTTAAACATTTCATGGTAAGAATAGGCGATATGAAGTCAAACAAAAAAAAAAAGTCACATGCCCAAACACCATGAGAAAGTCATGCTTCAAGTGCGTCAGAGACAAAAGTACTGATAGCCTAGCAAATAATGTAAATTGCAGACATAAGTAATGCTCCAAGTGCATATGTTGAAAGGAAGAAAAAAAAAAAAAAAAGAGCAGTCTTTCCTACCTGGAAGCTTTGGAACAGTGATCCAACAGTTTATCAACATCTTCTTCACTAATGTTGTAGTCTTCCATCAAAGAAGTGTTCTTTACACTATCATCCAAAGATTTCCAACATGTCAAAATGTTGGAAATTCTTTTCATCTATAAAGCAAGTAAAGGAAACAAGGTGATAGGACGAAAATTCAATATATAACAGGTTACGAGAAAATATATGCCAACATTGAAGGATACAGCAATAAGTCTAGCATCAGATTTTGTGCCAGAAGTATCAGTAGTTTTGTGTTCTTGATGATCCAACGGGTGGGAAAGGAGTTCATCTTCAATTAGATCCAGTTTGCTGGCAAGTATTGAGACAAGAAAGTGAAAATTTGATGGGCTCATCTCCCTTTCCTGAACCAGTGTCAATATTTTTGCAACAGTGTTCCAAATTGCACTCTGAGCTTCACTGTCATCAGAAGCAAACGGGAACACATCAAACAGACCCTGCAAGAAGTTAAGATCTGACACAAACCAAATTGTCAAAAATTGCTTTCTACTTACTGACGAAAAGAAGAAAATCGCACAGCAATAGCAGGAGGTTTGCTAGTAAGAAGTATGGATAGTTTTACCTAGTGATAACTCAGAAGCCAAACTTGTTGCATCAGTAAGAATGTTAGCCATCAGTACAGCAGCTGTTACACAAGAACTAGCAACCTGGAGGGATAGGTTACAATTTCATATGAGAGAAATGATCTAGAATGGAAATAGGAAAGCACTCTAGGACTGTCATTCAGCTCTGGAGCCAGGAAGAGGAACACAGCCTCGACAATGCTTCTAGCAATTTATATTTCGTTCACATTGAAAAGACTCACAGTGTGTGTAGTGTAGTTTTTTTTTTTTGGTCATAAAGGGGCAACCATTTGCACGTGAAAACATATTCCAAATCAAAGAAAACCAAAAAAGTTTCTTAACAAGCCTTATTTCTTATGGAAAATATAGCAACATTGGATGAGAGCAAAGTAAACTAAACTTCCCATGGTAAACATCGAACACAGATGGAATTCAAAATATACATTTCATAAATGTGAAGCATATAATTTTGTTAGAGCATATATGTAAAGATGCATAAAGAGTTCAAAAAGGCATCTTATGGAGTGTAGTCAAGTTATACTTATTTACTGGCAGAAAAAGTAGGGAGGCATTTTGGTATTGAATGCAGAATAGTTGGAGCTTTACATCAATCGCATGAATGTTCAATGAATAAGAATTGATGACTAGTTGCTTCTAACGGCAGTAATATATAGTACTATAATTGCACAGTAACATGAAGCAGCAAATGCACATTGCACTACACAACATACATGGACTTTAGATGATTGTATATCTCCAGGTACCTGCACAGTTAGGAACCGAGTGGGACACAGCAGGCCTCACAATTACAAGAAGTGTCTTGGCAAGTACTGCATACCTCAAATTTATCAGGAAGTTTGATAAGCTCTTTTACTAGCTGCCCCAGCTCCTTATTTAGACATATTTCTTCCGAATAGTCATCCATAGTGGAGAGAGCTTCAATTGCCCGAAGAATAAAATCCAACACACTATATCTGATGCAGTTAAGATCAAAGTCACAAAAATGAAAATCACCTCCAGTTGGATGTTTGATTATAAGAAAATAGACAAACAATTATAAAATAAGTATATACAAAATAAACATATATATGCTCCTGCAAGGCAAAAAGAATTATAAAAGGGGTATGTTTACTTATCGATAAATAATTTTCTTTTTATGTGATTAATTAGCACTTTTATTTCTTATTCAAAGAAAATTGAACACTTCATTTCTATTAATGCCCCACTTTTCTAGCGAATGACATTTTGTGATAGATGATATACTACACCATATAATTCTCAAAAGAAAAGGTAGTCACATTACACTTATATTCCCTTTGTCTGCAATTCATGTTACCCTAAACCATAAGGACTAAAACAATTGTAAAATGACCATAAACATCATTGCATTATCTTCCCCAACGAATAGCACAAGAAATCCAAAAAAAAAAAATATTCACATGATCTCAAAGCATCTGAAAATGAAACTTTTATGTGGTACTGCAACTCCCATTAAGCAAAAGTAGCTATACCTCTCTGGTATTCTTTCTCCTTTCAATTTGCTCATTTCGAAAGCCAAAAGTTTGACCAAGAGACTTGAAAGACCCAGCTTCAATAAAGGTGGAAGAAGAATAGCTGATAATTCTTGTTGACTTTCTAAAACAGCCAAGAGTAAACCTACAGTCTGAAGATACAATAAGAATATGAGGAATTGATAGAGGCAGTTCTCAATAAAACTCAGTAAATTTTTTTAAAAAATGACTCCAAGGACAATTTTGTAAGCTTTTCAATGACTCCATCAATTATTAGGGGGAATCTTCTTCAAGAAGTGATTCTCTCAATTTAACTGCATGAGAATCAAATCAAACATGCTAAAATTATAATCATATTATTGTTTCCATTTGTCTCGACTCATACTAGAGAAAACCTATGTATGTCCAGAACAGATTTTAGAGGGATTCCCCCTCAAAACTAAAATGGCTGAATTAGAGAGAAAACAATAGTAACTTAGTTGCCATATAAGTGAAACTATTAGTCTTTAGTAATTTTCAAACTTCCTATATTATTCCTTCTGATCTTCAATGATCTTATTCCCATAAACACCAAGACATAGTAAGACCTCAGTGCATTAAATTTAAAAAAAAAAATTCTAGACTGAAACCCAGTTAGCTTCATTTATCAAGAAATATTTTATGAAGGTTCTTTATGCAGTCGTGCAAAATTGCGACGCCTTTATAAGATGAAAACATGCTAGTAGCATACCTGGTCTATGCTCAAACCTAAACATAAGAACATCAGACGATAAATCATTATGGCACAAATTACTAATTACTTGAAACTTAGCTACAATTAAATGGAGATAGAACCACGTTACTGTTTTTAATACCCTTTCAATGAGCAATGGATTTAGAGAATTTTCAGCAATCCAGAGGATACGAGAGAGAATCTGCTCAGATTGCAATGCTTCTGCCCAAGAAACACCTTCACCTCCTTGAAGACACAAGCTTAACACCCTACCTTGACAAATTAACCCACAGTAAGCTTAATGCACACAAGCTTAGCATCCTACCTTGACAAATTAACCTACAGTAAGCTTAGTGCATCAGAATTCACATTTAATCAATCAATATTTCAGAGACACTACTAGATGAATATGCACTAACTAAGCTGATCCAATGGATAGTAATTATATCTCTGTCATAGCAAAGTGCAAGGGAGTACAACACCAAGCTAGAATTTCACAATCTTATGTATAATGGTATAGCAATAAATAACCTGCAGGCTTCACAAAGGCAAGGTACATCATCAAGAAGCAATTGCTCCACTATTGCTGCAACCAATCCATTTACAGAAGCTATTTGTTTGCGTGAGCTTTCATGGCAAGCAAGATTTCCAATTATTCCCAGACTAATCTCCTGTAACACAGAAAGCAGTCTTCAAAGGTCAATCTGATTGACTTCTGGAATCTTATATGTTTCAATACGTACTTAAGTATCATGATAGCTGTAAAGTTTAGGTATATGTTAATTGAATGAGGGACTTACAGTAATACGTGAGGATGGAGATACCACGAGATTAGCCAAAAGCACTTCAAGAATTAGATTTTGAACCTACATATAAATTCAAATTATTTATATCAGTAGTTTAAACCATATGAAAATCTTCACAACAACATAAACGAAATGTTGAAACTCTACTCTTGAACATAGATGCCACATCCATTTTTGCTTTTGTTTTAATGTGCACAAAAGCAATATTGTTATTTCAATTTTAAGTAACTTTTCCACCACAAAAATAAACAAATAAGTAGATGCACACACACAACCACCTCGACTGGTGTTTTGTGCAACACAGATCCTAGAAACTCAGAATGATCAGCTGATTTTGTAGGTATTTAGACCATAGATTTAAGCGAAAAATAAAAAGGTTAAACGAATCAATAGACACATAATTAAAATAACAAGCACCATGAATTGAGAATGATCTTCACTGGCTGCAAGATCCCATAAAATGCATCCACACTCTTCCCATGATTGTTCTCCTGCTGATCCACTTTCATTTTCATAATCACATCTTTGTTCTTGTCCATCCAGTTTACCATAGTTTCCAGAAGAATCCATCGCTTCAGCTTCTCCTCCATTTTCAGGCAACTTTGTGGCGTCCTCTTTTCCACCTTCGTTTTTTGGTTCTTCACGAATCAAACCACTTCCAATAGCATATTCATCACCTTTTGAATCCGAAGGCAGAAGTTTTCTTATCAAAGATATCACGTAACTGGGATCAACTGTGGTTGATATGTCGAATGACTGCAAAATAAAATTTCAGAAATTCACCATATACATCCATACCCAATTAGTAGAACGATCACAAAATATTCAATGGCACATTCTACAACATAACAAGAAGCCAAAATAACAATTGGACAGTAATAATTCTGACATCAAATATTTCTCAACAACACCAAGCATACACATAACACATTGGATCGAAAAGTACCAACCAACTGTTTTGATTAACAACCCAAAACAAATTATCAGCTAACCTACCCATTTCTAAACTTTAAAAAAAAATCCTGAAAAAAGCCATTCTCTCTTAGCCCATTTATCAAACACTTGAAATGCATAAGTGTGACTTAGGTCAAAAAATAAGTATATAATAGCGGAAAACAAACTAAAATATATGCAAATGGAATGACAAGAATACGAAGATTAACGATAAAAATAAACAGGAAAAGAATGATAGAATACCTCATGAGGAGGGGCAGAAGGATGATGGGAAGGCGGCTGCTGCAATTCTTCTTCATTTTCAGAATTCGACATTTCTACAAGTAGCTTTAGCTTTGGGATTTTGATCTTCCCTCCTTTTTCGTTGATATAAATACATCCACATATTAAGCATCCACATATTAAGCAGTTTTGATGAATGCGCACTTCTTTAAGATTATTTTTTTAATTTTTTATATTTTAAATTATAAATAGAATCTTTTTTTTACGCTAAATTTTATTCATAATCTTTTATTAATATAGATATTTTTAATAATTCGTATCTCATATATACATCTAATTCCCAATTCTTATTTACGCAGTTACTATCATGAAAAATATTGAATTAATCAATATTCTTCCAATTCTCATCCACTTAAAAACTACCATGAAAAATATTGAAAATCAATTAAATAAAATAATGAAAAATATTTAATTAATCAATATTGAAAATCAATTAAATAAAGTAATGAAAAATATTCAATTACTCAATTCTTAAAAAATCTTAAATCCTAATCAATATTCGACATAAAAATTAAAATACGAATTGAACAAAATTCTCAAAAAATCTTCAAAATCAACACATCATATCCTTCAACTCAATCACTAATTACCAACAAGTTTTCAATCTATCCTCAAAATATTGTTTTTTTTTGTCAAATATAATAAATCTATACATGTGAAGTAATGAAAAATATTTAATTAATCAATTCTCAACAAATCCTAATCAATATTTGAGAAATTCTCAAAATTAACCATAAAAATTAAAATACCAAAATCCTAATCAATATTCGAGAAATCCTCAAAATTAACCATAAAAATTAAAATACCAAAATCCTAATCAATATTCGAGAAATCCTCAAAATTAACCATAAAAATTAAAATAAGAAAATCCTAATTAATATTCGAGAAATCCTCAAAGTTGACTCTAAAAATTAAAATACAAAAAGAACAAATTCTCAACAAATTTTCAAAATAAACAAATCATATCCTCAAACTCAATTATCAATTACCAAGAAGTCTTCAATCAATCCTCAAAATCCCCAATTTTTTTTTTATCGTCAAATATAATGAATCTACACATATAAAAAGAAAAATCAGTACTACAATTTTCTAAATGTAAAAACTTTGAGAAAATATTATACCATTCCAATTGATGTGGAATAATTTTTCCTGTCATGCCCATTAATGCCACAACCATAACAAATTATAATGAATCTAAACATATGAAAAAAAAAATTTTAAAAAATTAGTACTATAATTTTCTAAACGTAAAAACTTTCAAAAAAGAAAAAAAGATAAGAAAATATTATACCAATCTAGATTCTAAATGTAAAAACTTTCAGAAAAGAAAAAAGATAACAAAATATTATACCATTGCAATGATGTGAAATAATCTCTCCTGTCATACCCACTAATGTTACAATCACGACAAACTCTCCTATCATATCCACTAATCTTACAATCACGACAAACTCTTGCTTTTGGAATTGCTTTTTCATTTGATGATTTATATCTTTTACCACTCTCACTTGTGAATGATCATTAATCTCAATATTCTTTTCTGGTACAGAAGATGCTTGAACTCTCACATGTTATAATTGTTGTTAGAATCATCTTCAATGAGACATGTATCATCTACTACAGCTATTTGTGACAATTTTGAATGTTGTGTTAGAAGAGATTTATTATGAATGTCAGCACCATGATTATCGTTCACTCTTCCATTTTTCACGAATATCGTTCACTCTTCCACATTTTGTACTTATTGTCCATCTTGATAGAATATATTTAGATGGAAGTTCAAAAATCCGTTTCATACGAAAATATGCCAAATGTGTTTACAAACAATTCATTTGAACTGAAATTGTAAATTAACATCTGAACTATAAGCTCCCGTTGTCTTAATATTGAACTTGTATTAGTTTTGAATATAGTATAGATTGTTTGCAACTTATCATCACATTTCAAATTCACAAAATAAGCATGATTTTGACACATTTCTTCCTGAAAAAAGTTAAAATTTGTCATTATGTATATTTTTGCTATTTATGCTTCTATTGGAGTTAAAATTTGTATTTTTGCTATTTATGCTTCAATTGACCAAACATTCAAGTATGATTGTTTGGTCATGGTGGTTGATCCGGTTATTGGAGCAAAAATCATGTTATACTTATTTGTATTATATATTGTATCAAATACTATAACATCATTAAAAAAACTATGTAAATTGATTAATTGAATATTTTTCATTGCTTCATTTAATTGATTTTCAATATTTTTCATGCTAGTTTCTGTGTGAATGAGAATGGTTTTTGTGTGGATGAGAATTGAAAGAATATTGGTTAATTTAATATTTTTCATGGTAATATCTATGTGAATGAGAATTGGGAAGAAGGTGTATGTGTGAGATGTGAATTGTTGATGAGGGGTTATGAGTGAAGTATAGCGTGATAAAAAGATTATGTGTGTAATATAAAATATAAAAAATTAAAAAAAAATCTTATTTTAAAGTGCGCAGGGTGCGCATTCTTCAGATACGTACGTGATCAAAACTGCAATATTAAGTATCTTAAAAAATAATGTATATGCAGATAAAAAATTGATTTATTTTACATTTTAACAATATTAGTAAATATATGATAAAAAAATGAAAAAAATAATAATAAAGAAAATCATGTTTAGTGTAGTGACGATTTTTATATTAAAATGGTGCAGAAGTTGTAGTATTTTTTTATACAGTGCTAGATATGCACTGAGATGATGAAACATTTGTGTGAAATGAGAATAGTGAAGAATACTATCGATAAGGCATAGATGATGGAATATTTGTGTGGGATGAGAATTGTAAAGACTCATAAATAGCAGGATTAATGTAAGATGTGAACTGTAAAAACACATAAATAGTGGGATCTATGTAAGATGAGAATTGAGAAAAAAGTTTATGTGAAGTTTATGTAGGTTGATAATTGAGAAGAAATCCCGTATGGGAGGATGAGAATTTGGAGGAAGGTCGGTGTCCGTAGATGGTGGAGCGTCTATGTGAGATGAGATTTGAAAAGAAGAATTGGAAAAAAGGTTTGTGTGAGATGAGATTTGAAAAGAAGAATTGGAAAAAAGGTTTGTGTGAGATGAAAATTGAAAAAAGGTCTGTGTTGGATGATAATTGTGAAGAAAGTGAGTGAAGCGTTTGTGTGGGATGAGAATTGAGAAGAAGATATGTGTGGAATGAGAATTGAGAAGAAGGTCGGTTGTTAGATGAGAATTGGAAAGAAGTTTGTGTGACATGAGAATTGAGAAGAATGTCAATGAGAATTGATTTGTGTGGGATGAGAATTGAGAAGAAGATGTGTGCAATGAGAAATTGGAAGAAAGACTTTTGTGTGATATGCGAATTGAGAAAAATACGGATAAGAATTGAAGAAAAGATATGTATACAATGAGAAATTGGAAGAAAGACGATTGTTTGGGATGAAAATTGAGAAAATGGTATGGGTAAGATAAGAATTAAAAAGGTCGGTGTTGATAAATGGCATAGAAGATGTAACATCTGTGTGATAATAGCCTGTAAGAAAAGAAACTAAGTAATAGCTATTACTAGTGAGAAAAGAATTTCATATATAATAAGTAATATTAAAAATTAAAAAATATAAAATATTATAGAAGTGTACAGAATGTCTGATCAAATCTGTATGTTTTTGAAGAAGTGTAACATTTTTAAATAATATGATTTTTTTACTCATATCCAATGATGGCCCACATTGCCAAAATTCAATAGGATTATGCTTAAAATCACAACATAAAAGGTCTCTTTCCTTGAGTCAGTCCACGCAAACCAGAGATAGTTTATAGATAATCACACTACATCTCTCCAATTCTTCAAAATCAACGAATAAATCATACCAATTATCCAAAAATAAATAAACATGAGCTATTTTTATCGTAACGTCTAAAGAAACAAAACATTAGAGAGTCGATCATAGGTGCTACAACCAAAGGTAAATTCATATGCATCATAGTATCGTTTAAGCTTATTAATTCAACGAGTCATCAGTGTACACAATCCTATTGGCATTCCTCACCATCAAGCCACTTCAGTGCCGGCATTAACTTGAGTAAAAATGCTTGCAACCGATCATCAACAACTGCATTTCCCTTAATATCTAGTTGTGTCAGATTCAAGTCCTTGAAAAGTAGATAGGCATCCCAGTGGTAAATCAAGTCAGTATCTTCATCTGTGGATTTCTTGAATTGCCAGTCATTTTCAGCCATGTGGTTTAATGGAGAACAACACAAGTATCTTCTTGTGTCGATAGTGTGAGCACCAATCTCGTTATATGATATATCTAGTACCTCTAATGACTTCAACATTTTCAAAGGCTCCAGAGCTGTAAAACTGCAGAATCTGTTGTTGCTAAGCTTTAAACAGGAAAGTAGTTGCAATGCCTCCAACCCTGTCCAGGAATTTGAGTTCAATTCGATGTATGAAGTCGGGTTTATCAACCGTAAATAAGAAACATAATCAGCAATAAGATGCATGAGGGAAAAACAGAACATCTAAACTGCATGGCAGTCAATAAATTGCATGATGTAATGTATTTCTTGATATTTGCGCACCTAATTCTAGAATTCCATTATTATTCATGGAGAGTAAAGCACCAAGGTATGCCAAACATATGAAATCAATGCTTAAGGTCAATCAATGGGTAACCAGAATCAAGTCTGATTCTTTGCAGTGTCTCAAAATTTTAAACATAAATTAATGACAAAGTATATCAGCACATAATTTTGTCCAAGTCACATTAGCTGAAGGTAAAAGCAGTAAGAATCCATAATTTTCAAATATGCAATGTATTTGAATGTATCAACTACCTTCAAGTGAATGGAGTTTGTTGTGGCTGAGATCTAACATCTGAACCCACAATAAGTGCTCCATACTCGAAATTCGTGATAACGAGACGCCAGTTAGTCGTAGACATAAATAAGGGCTCGTAGCTGGTGAAGAAGATTCCTGATATTGATAACAGCGCTTCAATAAAGTCTCTATATTTGAAGTCACCTGTAGAACGAATAATTCAAATGATCCAAAGTTAAAAAGAGAAGTCAATTCACGCAGACCCTCCCAAAAATGACATGTACATGACATGACCAACATGCTTCTATTGCGTCGCCAGACAGAAAGACCAAGGAATTTACCTGCTTCATTAAGACTAAGCTGTACTCGTCCTCATAATAACAAATATGTGGAGGATCCATCTTCATTAAATCATGGTAAAGTGCAAGAATATCTTCATAATGGGCCTCAACTCTGGCATCTGGGCAGCCGTATGAGATCAATGTGTTATGGGCCATCAGGAGTCTTGCTAGAGTCAGTTTTCCAATTTTACTACAAAACAATGACATAAGTAAATAATAAGAAGAAAAAGGCTGAAAAAGTAAGTGTCATTAAAGTTACCACAATCCTGCATGAATCTAGCTTACCAGTTTGTTACTGACAACAGTTCTTGGCAGTGAGTGATTTCATTGGATACAGTCTCCGTACTCCTCTTAGGAGTGGTTGCTTTATTCCCTTTTGTGATATCCAATTTACAAAGTGAATGAAGTAAGTCTGCCTCTTGAGATTGTGCAACACAAGCTTTAAAATTTTCGTCATTCCATGATAGTTTATACTTTGTCTGCACCTCAGAATATTCTTGATCTTTAGAAGGCACACTCACAGTGAAAGATATACAGGTTGACTGAGTACAGGGCACACCACTTGAGGAAATAATACCAGGAAAGTGTGCAATGGTGACCTTTACAGGGCAAGCCTCTAAGGGATCATCCGGAAACTTAATGTAGGTCAACCAGGCTTGGGAAAAACCAGTTTTATTTGCTGAAAGTGGTCTCCAAATAAGATCTTTGTCAGCATCACAATCAAATTCAACAGTTACTGTAGATGTGCTTACACCTTCAACTGCTTCGCTGAAATATAAAACTAGCGGAACTATTCTTTCTTTAGACTGGAAACATAATGCAGGCAATGGTTGCTGGCCATTTAAATGACCATCAATTGATAAATATAAAAGAGAACCATCAGAAGGCCAAGAAGACAGAAATATAGGCTCCCGCTTCAGTGTTTGATCCAGAAGCCATAGATGATAAAACCAACCGCTTTGATCATCAGGGTCTGTGAAGAGAGCATTGCGTACAAACTCAAACTCCTCTATCAAGACATTATCTTTTTCACCATATCCTTTTCCTCCTTTCTCCAGTAGATTAGACAAAAGCATGCTGCAAGTGCATTGGAGAAAAGGTGAAACATTTCATTTCAATCCAAAACTTAAAAAAACATCCTTCATCTAAGTAATCATCGGATAATAATGACATTATAACTATAAAAATATCCAGTGGAAAGGTCACTTTCCAAGATACAATAACTAAATTATGCATTACCCACCATTGGTATAGATAATAACACAGATAATTGAAATCTGAAGTGACAAACTAGCCTACCTTCGGTTATGCCAGGCAGAATAATTACTAAAATTATCATCTATCATACGAGTCGTGTATTGAAGTTCTTCTTCATCCGGAATCTTCTTTAGTGCTGTTATGAACCTGGAGAAAGTAGCTCAAAATCACCACACTAGCAGATGCAACCATTGGATTACCCGGTTGAACATGACAAATCTGAACATCTCACCTCCGATAGTTCCACGCATGGAAATTCCGTGAATCCAATTTCTGGAATTTTTCCAGAAGCCGTAATTCCAAGTCTGAAGACGAGTGTCCCTTGCTTAGGACCCATTTGCGGTGATGCCATGCCCCATAAGACTTAAAATTCCTCTTTAGTGCATTTTCTACCTAAATTAACATTCACACTCTAACGAGTCCATTAATAATGTAACCAATTTCTACCATCAAACTGAAAAATCTCCAATTTTAAGACATATCCCCAATTGAATTTAAGCATCTATCTCAATCATAGAGGAATTTCAAATGTATGAAAAGTAAAGCTTACAAGTCTCAATTCTTCATCGAAAATTGACTGGATAGACTCCGACTGCTGATCAAGAAGGTATTGAACAGCAAGCTTCCTGTAATTCCAACCAGTATAGTGCTCAGGATTTGATTCTAACAGTTTCGCACTGATTTCTATCGCTTCTTTTGTATATCTGCAACAACAGAATTCCACAAATTGAAATCCCTTGAAGAAAAAAAAAATGAAGATAAAACGCAACTACTGTTTCTGAAACAGAATGAATACCAGAAAAAAGAATACATACATTTTGTTGTGGTGAAAATGAAGGACTTGAGATTGGAGATCACGAAGCTTGAGAGCTTTAAGGGATGAAGCATCTTGCTCTTCCGGAGTTGGGGCTTTGCGCGGTCTCCCGTGCATCTTCTCTGTAGTTGCTACAAACCTTGAGCTTGATGATTTAGGGTTTGGATCTTAATCAATATCTTGAAAATCCAAACATGTTCTTCCAGTTAAGTTGAGTTCAGCATTCGCCAGCGTTTAGGCCTTGTTTGGTTCTGTTAATTGAAAACGCTATTTTAGCAAAATTGTATTTTACTTTTTTTAATTCTCATATATAGTAACTCATTCATAGCCCATAGGTATTTGATGAATGATGCCCATCTTCAATCAAGGAAATATAAAGAGGAAATTGTGTTCCTTCATCTTAAATCATATCATGAGATGTTAAAATTTATAAACTCTTTAAAAGAGAAAGTCAAAAACATTTCAAAGTTATTTCATTTTATAAGATATTATAATCTTATAGTTGTTTATGAAAATAAGAAATTTCATTCTATTTTTTAAATGAACTTTTAACAAATTCCTTCGAATTTAACCATATCGACATTACTAACATGTTTAAAATTTTATTCAATTGAAACGCTTCTAACTTATTGTCAAATTAAATAATTTCAACATATTACATGCTTGCGGGCTGAGTTAAACCCTCACTTCTACAGTTATACTTCATGTATAAAATCCACAACTGAGAGGGGGGGGGGGGGGGGTTTAAAGGTCTGAATGAGAGCCACAATGCCTAGAATTGGAAATGAGAATTACAAAGATCATATTAAGAGCACTTCCAACTACATTTCTGAAATTCATTTAGAGCAAGCCATCTAGTTTTCTTCTCATCATTTAGCAACATCGTGTATACAGAGACTGCTGAAATGGCTTTGAAAGAGAGTTCAAAAGTGTCTCGTAAATGATTTCTCTATATAAATTTCTACTGAACTCTCATAATAGTTGACTCGCTTTGCTGATCTCAAGCAGTTTAATGCAGTGTGAAGTATCTTCAAACCATCGAAAAAGCAACAGGCATCTCAAGCTTTATTGCACAGTTTTATAATCTTCCTATCGTAATTCAGCATAGCACTCACACTCTCAATCACCAGAATGATCTGCAAGAATACAGAAACAATTGAACTGAATGAATAGAGCAGTGGGAGGAGGATGCAAGTGTACAAACTCCAATGCATTTGTGTTTCAGGATTCCATTCAACACCTAAGTTTCCAAAAATTCATTAATCCAAAGTAATTCAACAATAAAGTAAGTTGATTATCAAGGAAGAACCTGGAAACAAGCGTATCCTATTGCAGTTGCAAAGTAAAAGTTAGCATTTCCAGTCCCCTGCAAAGATGCAACAAGTTAATAAGACAGCAAAGATGCTTCATCTGCTACCTGAGATTACGTTTGATTCCCGGGAACAACATCACACAAACACATACCCTCCAAATCCATAGATTGTGCATTACAGGGCTAAGAAGTGAAATCCCAACGTATCCACAAAACAGGAAGAATGTAAATTGCATTTCTGCATGCCAATAGATCATGGGATGTCAGTTCTTGATCAGAAAGTAATCAATCATAAGTGTATGGAGGGAGGGAGGGAGGGAGGGAGGGAGGGGGTGTGTGTGTGTGAGAGAGAGAGAGAGAGAGAGGCTACTCACCTGCTAGCTCATTAACAAATAGCATCAGTAAACTCAAGTATAAAGCTGAGTCCCCAACCTGATAAATAAATCAGATTAAATCGGGGTATTCAATATTCAGCCAACTATATAAAGTCAGACTAATGATAGCTTCAACTGTCACTCAAATAAACCAAATCTTTTCTGACGTTTGTTCTTCTGTTTCCATATTTGACTGACTATAGAACAATTCAAAATTAGGTTGTTTAGAGTAGATATGTGATTTATGTGAGCAAAGAAGGATAAACAGACCATGGACAATAATATAACAGAGTTCCAGCTAGATAAAGAAAACTGGCAAATTCTAAAATTTTGAGATGATTGGAGGGCTTACTGAAGGGTAAGATTTTAGCATTGAAGAGATTGCCAAGTAAATGAAGACCAAAAAGCAAGGCCTATGATTTAGCCGTATAGCTAAAGGCAATATCATGAATAGGATGTTCACATGAAAAACTATCAGGAAAAAGTTCCTGAAAAAATCGAACACTTCTGCAAAGAAGTACCTGCAATACAGAAAGCATAGATGTTATGTCAATAGGGAAAGAAACAAACAGCTACGTAGTAATAGTATACACATTTAACGAACAGCAAAGCTACTTGCCATTTACCATAAGACACCTATATTTGGAGATAAATCTTCAACACCGAGAATAAACCCATAGGTCCTGAAAAATGGAAATAGAAGTAATTAATGAAGCTCAAGAAAACACAGACTAATATATCAAATTGGTGGTCTTCATTGGACACCAATGAATTGAAACACAAATTTTAAATTATGATAGGTATTTAAGAAATGCCCAGAATTAGAACATACTTAAAGGGTAAAAATATTTCAACCACATTTGTACTCTGAAGGGTGTAAGGGGAGGGGGGAAATCCTTCTGGTCCTTTTAAGTTGTTATAGTTAATGTGTTGCCATTTACTGTCAGGTATCCAGCTTTTCAGCTGGGAAGGATGTGGCCTAGATCCTAAGTTATGGTAGGAATCATTTTTTTTAGGGTGGGGGTTGTGGGGGGGGGGGGAGGTTAGAAAACGAAGGCTATGGATCTATCTAATAGTTATGTTGATCTTTAGAGGTGATCAATGATCATTTGTGCCTTTAAAATTCTAAAAATTCAACATATATGGTATCCCATATGGCATAAATCATAACTGATATCTGAAACTTCTATATAAATTTGAATTGAAATTATTAATAAAAAGGAAAAAGAAGGAAGTATTGCTACATGATATTTATGTTGTACCTCTTAAACATCGCCCTAAGGCCACCATACTCTCTCATAGAGATAGCACACAAAATTAACACGTAGGATGCCCATATAGATGCCCACAAAGAGAAGACAATGACTCGTCGCCAGGAGAACTTTTTTTTCATGGGTTTATTGGTCAGTGATCTCTCTTCTCCAACTTGTGAATTACTCTGCACAAACAATTTTCGTGGGGGTGCATCCAAACCATAACCTAACAAAAAGATCACCTGGAAGGAAAAATGAAACAAAAAAGCTGTTCTTCACCACCTATATGCTTAAGAGAACTTTTAAGCCAATAAAAACTTAGTTCACCAAGACATACCGGAATGACTAGAACCAATGGGTAAAGAGACAAATGTGATGCTATGATCCACCCAAAAGCTGCCAATGGTATAAGGCCTGTACATATTGGAAGTGATAACTTAGTTGCTAAAATTAGACCAAGTATGACTGATAATATTTAATCCTTCATTCATTTTAGTACATCACTGGCCTAAATCATGTTCACTTACATAATGCTCATAATGTGGTGATCACATGTATCAAAACTTGCACCCAGTCAAAGGGTTATGAAAAATAACCTCTTTAAGTCTTTACAAACACCTTACGTCACAGAACATATACTACATATATCAGGATATTCAATTTTCATTTAAGTTTAGGGAATCATACTTTTGTTGTATATTAGATTAATTGCTTATATCACATGTGCCGATGCGCGTACAGATACACGTAAACACTAAGCAGTAAAAGTATAAATGGGAAGAAGTATAAAGTTACATAAGCATAAATCATGTATGCAAGGAGAAAGGTTGCTCACTTCATACCTGAAGACGCTCCATATAGAGACAATATGACAAACAGGTTTTCAACAGGTGATGTGTTAAAACCAATGCAAGAGACAATTGTGAAAGGGTTCCACAAATACACAAGGGCTGCAATATCACCAGATGGCAGAACCTCTAGAAACAAATATAAGTAATTTATCAGCTTAATCGATGTATGTTGAAGGACAAAAAAGCAGATATCAATGACAAATACTCAATAAGATAATATGTAATACCTATGTCTTTGAATAGCTTATCAAGGCCTAACAATTTCAAATTGTGACCATGTGCGGTTACCAGACTGCGACCAGTTGCACGAATAAGAATTGCACTGATAGAATCTGCAACCACAGAAACCAGACTGTATCCAAAAGTGTGTTGATATTCTACACAGCTAAACAATATTCAAAGAACAGACTACCAAATAACGAGAAACATCATAACCAATGGATGTGCATTCAATATAACCTGCAACATGGTCCAATAAGCACAATAAAGACAAATATACTATACAGAGATAGAAAGATGATACCTGCACAACAGATGGCTAGGTAGTCCTTCAATCCTGTAATCATTTCAGCAAAAGCAAGTCACTCAACATTGCAGATGAAGCAGAGCATGAAGCTATTGAAAGTTTGTCATTGCAGATACGAAAATTTACTTTTTCACAGTAAGCGGGCCAAGAATCGAGAGCAGTAAGGGCGATCCATGGTACATTGAACCTACTCATCACACCAATTAAAAATGTCTTAAAATGAAGAATCCCGAAGAAAAAACCGGAGGTAAAAGAGAGAAACAGTTTATACACAGATTTGAGTACTAAAATTTAGAATTGTACAAACCAGAATAAGGCGACATTGCTAATTGCTTCAGCCAGTAGCCCTCTGCCACTGCAACGTCACGAAACAAACAATTATTATAACAAAGAAAAGTGAATTGGTAAATACTCACGATATGTATAGTAACAGAGAGAGAGAGAGAGAGAGAAAGATTACGGCGGCGTAGACTGGTGAGAGGAGTGGAGACTTCGGGGCGAGATGAGAGGTTGAGATATTTGGAAAAATAACTTAGAATTAGTCTGAGGAGTAACGAAGCAATTGCCCATTTCCAGAACCCTAACTTGGTTCTCTTGCTTGCAGCTTCGTGTTTCTCCTCCATTGATTCTTCCAAAAATGCTTTGCTTGCTTCCAAATCGGAGAGAGTTGGCGAACGGCAGTCGCTTCAGGTTCTAGGTCTAAACGCTGCGTATTGCTCGAACACTTTTTTTTTTCTTTTTCTTTTTCTTTTGAGGTAATATAATATATTTATTTTATTTTATTTTTTAAATCCTTGTGAGTCAGAATGTTCTGTTTAGACTTCGAATGATCCTCTCCATTTTTTTTCTATAATTTCTTTTAAAAGTATTTAGAGAGACAGGGAGAGGTAGGTGGAAAAAATTCTCACTATATATTTACCCATTTTATAATAAATTTCATAATAAAACCAAATTTATAGATTAATTTTTAATTTTAAACCTAAATTTTAAAATTTTACAATAAAGGACTCAATTTTACAATTTTTTCTCAATTTAATATTTGAAATTTAGATTGAGTCTTAATATAAGGTAAAATTCAATTTTCTTTTTCTTTTTCGTTTTATTTATATTTATAGATTTATTTATATTTTAATATATATTTATAGTTTAGATAAGATAAGTTCGTATAATTTTAAAATGATTTTCATCCAACTTGTATTAATTTATACATATATAATAAATGCAATTCAAAAAATTAAAATTCCTTTATTTTCTTAATTTTATGTATAAAAGTATATAAACTCGATTTTAATATTAATCAATTTAATATAATTTATATTTTATGAATTGAATTAACTATATTTTTCTTTCTTTCTTTTTTCATATAAATTGATAAGTCGGATGAAGACTATTTTTAAAGCGCATTAATTTGTCTTAATTTATCCAAAATATGAATTCATATTGAAATTTTGTCTTGAATTAAGAACTCATTCTAAATTTCAAACCTTAAATTGAGAAAAAATGTAAAATTAAGTCTCTTACTAATAAAGTTTAAAATTTGAATTTAAAATGAAGAACTAAAATATAAATTAGATCTTGTTATAAAATTTATTCATTTACTTTATTTGTTTGCTCTATAAAGTAAATATAATGTGAGCATATTTACTTTATATGGAGAAGATTCAACTTTGATTGGACATATAAAACATGGGATTAGCCCAAATTTTACCTCGTTGATTACTCAAAGAGTGTTAACCATTTAGTTTTAAAGAACGTAATTGGTATTTATTTGTTTGAATATCAGGAATAAGTTTATAGAACATACACGTGCACTAATGCTGGGCATGTAAGTAGGATGTATAATTAATTAGTTATATGTTAATGTAACGATATATTACGAAGTCTAGAAAGATAAGCCACTTAAATGTCCAAAATGACAGGTTATATAATCTGGGGGGGTGTTATACCAAATTTAAAAAAAAAAAATTAGAACACCAAAAATATAATTATCCCAATATCAAAGTGCAGTAAAGAACAAATGAAGAAGACAGCTTACAATATACAATTTAAAGTCCAGCAAAAATCATATAACAGACATCTCTAGCCAGGTAACCAATAACCGTTTAGAAATTGAAGAGATGTCAAATGCAAATTAGGATTATGTTTCTAACCCAACTCTCCATTCTCCCAGCATTCCATTATCCAAAGAATTCGGACAAAAGTCGGACAAAACGAGGCTAGGCAACCATTGTTCGATGAAGATTTCAAGAAAGGCGAAAAAGAAGTCCGAACTCAAACCAGAGACATCACTGGATGAAATCTTACCATCATTGTTTCACAGGGCTTATCAAAGATTTGGATTCTTTACCGGGTTTTGCTGCACCATCAATAACGATGTTTCCCACCCCGACTTCCATTGCCTCTCTCTCATCCTTCTCTCTCTTGTTTTCTGAACCACCATTGTCCACTGCCTTGAGTTTATTGGAAGGGACAATCTGTCGTGGGCCCCCACTGATCCACGGATGGTTAAGACATTGTGCTGCTGTTAGCCTTTTCTCAGGCACAACGTCTAGTATCTGAGTGAGAAAATCTGCTATCTCACTTGCATCCTGCTCACCAAATTCGTATTTTTCCATAAGAACTTTATTGAGAGGCCAGAATCGTAATCTTCTAATATGCCTCAAATCTCCGAATCTATTGAAGAATTCCCGTGAATAGCGCCCACCCAAGGCAACCTGCATATAAGTTTGTTTGTCAAGCAGGAAACATGGCTTCTTAGAGCAAATTCTAGCCAGAGGCTCAAGCTTCGATCAATTGATTTCACATTTCTATTCAGTTGAGGCAATGATAATGGAGGGTGTAATTTGTTAATCAACAAGTAATAGACAACTTCTCACCTTGCGTGGCATCATCCCTAGAAGTTCCATCATCAGGGCCAAATGATCCTTCAGATTAGACAGAAAAGTAATACATAGTCAATCATTTAAACCATGAAACAGTGCATGCACATTAGGAGTATGCAATGCAATTGATATTGCACAATATACTCGTTATGAAGTTGGGAGTAATAGGAGTAAAATGTATAAAGGCAATTAAAAACAAACAAACATAAAGAAAACATAAATTTGGGTGCATAAATCTTCTTTTTCTAAAAAGCCCATGGTGCTTGAGGCAAGATATAAAGTGCAAACAATCAATATCATGCAATCCTAGTCTGGAAAAAGCGCTTCAAGAAGGTAATGGATTGGAGAGAAAAGGTATCAGCTAATTTAGCAATGCAGCTTAGCTGAGCAGTTGTGCAATTATTTGTTATGTAGCAGTCAAATGAAAAATGGCAGTCATACCTCATCACGGTCATAGTTGTCACCACTGTGTGGATCAAAAAGAACATCACCAGTGGCCAGCTCAAAGCAAATGCAAGCAAATGACCACATATCAGCTGATGTAGAATATTTAGATCCTAGAATAACCTCTGGGCATCTGTATTGTCTTGTTTGTATATCACTTGTGAATTGTTTGTATGTCCAACAAGCATTTCCAAAGTCAACTAACTTGCATTTCAGTTCAACCTCGGCCAAGAGTCTCTGCCTTGCTGACCGGCTACCTCTCTTTCGGCCTTTCGATTCATCACAAGCACCATTCGCTTCATCACCGACAGCTTCAGCAACTGAAGTATTGGTTCTCTCTTCATGGGACTCCACATTGGGTTTGTCATTCCCATGAGAATCTTCAGGCCCACTTACCTCATTATCTAGGTCAGCTTCGTCCTTCCCAGTACCCTTACGAGCTGCTCGCTTCGCCTTTTTCCGGATTTTCTTTTTCTGGTTCTTGGTCAGATCACCATATGAACCCTTAGCATCAGTGGATGCCTCAGACTCTGATACGATCTTGCTTTTACTGGATGGGAGTATGAGGGGTGCCCCTGATTTTCTAGCATCTTTAGACGAATCTATCATCGATAAAAGAAGTATGTTTTCTGGCTTTAAATCTGTGTGTATGATTGACAGTTGTCGATGCAAATAATCCAGTCCAACTAAAATGTGGAAGCAAATTTTTTTAACCATGTGGAGAGGTACCCCTCTGTAATCAGAATACTTAATTAAAGTTAAAAGATTGTCTCCCAGGTATTCAAAAACCATACAGACATGTTGCCCATTTGGCCCTGAATGCTTGAAGTGATCCAAAAGCTTCACTACACATTTCTTATCTTCTGGATCTCCCTCAGCAATCTGCTTTAGAATGGTGATCTCATCCATTGCTGCTTCTGTGTAGTGTTGCGCACTTTTTTGAACTTTCAAAGCTACATATATCTATCACCAGAAATAAAATAAAAGGAAGATAAATAAATGACTGCCCAATCAATTGACTACAACCATTTTAAAAGATAGTGAGTGATGTATACATTTTTTATATATGCTCTCTCTCTCTCTCTCTCTCTCTCTCTCTCTCTCTCTCTCTCACACACACACACACACCCCACAAACAAACATACAGATGCATACATTTAAATGCTCAAGCAACAGTACATGTTCACATAAGTACTTTCCTTAAACTCTTTCTATAATAAACGAATTTTCTGACAAGATAGAAATAATTTACCAAAAAAAAAAGCACCATCGAGATCTTATATCCAAATTCACTACTACATCTTCCTCCAAAAGAAAATATATTTAATATATATTTTATCAAAAGAAAAAATCAACAAGCACGTATGATTCCACCCAAAGTGAAACTCACCATGTACATCTCTCCGCATTTTATACCAAGAAAAGACCAGAGGATAGACAAAACATAAAATCTTTTGAAAGGTAATACATTCTATGGACAAATAACTAAAGCAAGATAATCAACCAGAAAGAAGACCTGCTCAAGCGTATTGAAACTTAGAAACAAAAAGAAAGGAAAAGAAACAAAGGCAAAGAAAACGTCTATCAGAAAAACAGAATCATGGAGAGCAAATAGTCATAGTCCAAGCACTCAACTATATCCTCTTTGCAGAAACCATGTCGCAACTTTCAGAATCAAACACGAGCTAATACGAGTTATTTGTAAAACTAAAAAAGTACTTAAATTCTACAGAGAATGCTGCTTTCCAACCACATTAAAAAAATAAAAACTACCCATGAGGAAAAGCTCATACAAACAATTACACACTCCCCCACTCGTCACACTAGTTTAGAAATACACATTACAAAAGGAGTATTGTACGAAAAGAAATACCACAAAGTATCAGAGATCTCTGGCGAATTATCATAATGACCTACAATAGACAAGTCTACGTAAATCGTTTGAGAAATATAACCAGCGCAGGCAATAAAGTAGACAATGAATATAGAAACGCACAGATTTCTGGGTATCCCAGGCTAGCCAAACAGTGGAGAAGTGGCCCCACCCAAGCTTGCTCTGAACAACATATCTTCCATGCTTGAAAGTGTCACCGATCCGCACGGCGTGGTATCCACCTCGCCGGTATTCCTCGGTCCCCTCATCTTCCGACGTGTAGTCGCTCGTCTCGCTCCGATCGCCGCCATTCCTATCCACCGCTGCCTCCTCCGCCATCAACCGATTCCAACCAAATCAGAGAATTTGAAGAGACTTGAACGGAGATCGCAGCGAGAGTGAGCTCGCAGAAATCTGAGCCCTAGGCTTCTCACTGTGTTCAACAGTCGCGAATATGAGTGAGATTAGGGTTTATTTTCTCTCCACTTTTAGAAAGAGAAGAGGACGAATTGATTATTATATCTAATTTCGGTTTATTATTATTTTTTAATTTCTGTTTATTGAATTTCGGAAAAGAAAACTATGAGAGTTCACTGTGGAAGTTTCTGGAATCTTGTATGGTTTCTGTTAAAATTTTAAGTATTAATACCAATAACTATTTTTTAATATATAAAATAAAACACATATTAAATTAAAGAGTAATTCAATTTCGAAAAAATGCTTATCACTCTAAAAGTAATATATATATATATATATATATATATATATATATATATATATTTGTTATAGTGAAGCATGCATTGTAACTTATCACCCCAGGACACTAATAGCCCTATTGTGACGTCAAATAAAATAATTGGATTGGGCTCTGTTTAAATAAATGCTTAAATGGACCAATCCACAAACTCCACAAGTCCAATTGGGCTCTGTCAAAAGTATTGAATGAATATATGAACAATTTTATTACTCAAATATAAGGAGGCGTGTGATTTTGAGCAGCAATTTTAGTGTTGAATATTTTTCAATCATTTTTTTCTTTTCAAAAGAATGTTTCTACATTATAAATCCAAAAAACAAAATAAAGCAAAAGGTCCAAAATCGTGGCTCATCATACCACATATTTATTTATGTTTTTGGGGAAATATATGGTGGAGAGAAGGAAGACAAAAGGTAAGTCGTGTTTGGTACATAGTTTAATCAAATTATATTTTCTTTTTCTTTCATAAATATCATAATATTTGGAGAAAAAGCTTAAAGCATTGTATAATAATAATAATAATAATTATTATTATTATTAATGTCGTGTGATTATAATTTCTATCTTTTTTTTTTTTGCTTTATATATCCTACTTTTTTTTATGCTTTATTTATTTAAGGAATTTAATTATTTTCTTTTTCTCCATCCGTATGCATTTACTTCTATCAAATTCGCCTGTTTCAATAATTAATAAAATCAGATGCAAATTTGTAAAACCCAATTCCTATGTATATATATTGACAAAATAGTAGAAAACAAAGTATAAGAGCTGATAATTAATAAAAATAAAATTGTAAGGAGTAGGAGGATAGAAAATCAAGTATACGAAAAGTTAGATGCCCGATACAGTATCACGATTCACGAGAACACATATATCAAGTAGTCAAGTAAGTTGGACCATGGGGGATGAAAATAAAATTTAATTCTATCATATCCACAAATATAGGTACTAGTAATACTTAAATAAATATATGAACCTTTTTTCATAACTAGATATTTCTGGATTATAAGAAACATTTAAATTCAATCTAAATTTTGATTTCTACGGCAGACCATAAATATTGACATCATAAATCAAAGGTGCAATTATGATGACTTTTGCATGTGACTTATTGGAAATAAATTCCATAAAGTGAGACACAAAAACATTAGGACAACTAAAATAATATTAAAAAATAGCAATTTTATAAAAGATCAATTAAAAATAACCACGCAGGTTTTATAATATTTATTCCCACTTCCACCCCTATAGTTCATTAATCCAAAAAAAAAAAATATTCTAAAAAAATACTAAAAATAACAATTTTATGCGTCACATTAAGGCAATTAAGGTTCAAATAATCCTCCACGCAATTGGTTGGATTGGAAATTAAAAATTCTCAGTTATAATTATATTAATTCATAATTAACATTGATTCTTTTTTTTTTAAGATACTCTGATTGATAACACTGTAACTTATTTAGAAGATCTGATGTAGATAAATTTTTTTAAACTTAATAATGGGATGAAATTAATTGGATGAGGATTTGTGTCACATTATAGAGTGGGTAAAGATCCATTCTTTCACTATATAACAATTTATATCATCATAATGTATATATATATATATGTATAGTGAATAAAATAACCAAATTTCCTATAAGAGATTAATTTATACTACAAATAATAGTTTTGTTACTTTTCTAACACAAATCAGAAATGTTGGTAAAATTATTCTTTTGAAAAAAGTAAAATGAGTTGTTTTTATGTCAAATGTTAAATGATAAGTGTTTTTTCATAGGATTAGTCGATAGGATCATATTGTACACGTGTAACCCTACACGATACATTACACGATATGGGCATATCTTTGAATTTGGAAATTCAAAGATATGCACATATCATGTATCCCTACATATTGTTGAATGTTAATAGGTCGATATCGATTATAATCATGTAACTTTGTAAAACACATACTGTGTAAATCACTGAGTGTGTAGTAATTTTTTTATCTTCACAAAAACTCATGTGCAACCGTCGCATTGTATAACGATTGAAAAAACACATACTTATAGCAGTAAACGTATACTTATAACTGTAAAACGGTTGAAAAAACACACTTGAATCTCATTACATGTGAGACAGGTTCACAAGAAAGACCAATCTTTTTATCTTTTATCAGAAAAATAATTGTCAATTTTCAATAAAACTATATTTTATAATAGAAAATTAATTTTATGATAAAAAATAATAATAATACTTAAGAAAAATCTCCCATGTGATATTACTAAGTACTAACAAATGAAAAGGCCTATTGGCTACTCCACAATTGATCAAACTTTAAAGTGTTCATCTCACTGAATTGTTGTATCAAAGTGACGTATTTCATAATTAAATAAGCCAGTGATCTGAAAAAAGTATTTATTTAAGAATAATTTCCTTTTGTCTAATAATGTAAACATATTTGAGTACAAGCAAGCCAGGTGTCAATTAAATGCATTTTGAACCAAAAAGGACAAAAGTGGGGACAGAGCAGTTGCCATGTTCATAGACTTGACTATGCTGACCAATAAAATTACTTCCCATTTTTCCTTGTCACATCACATGCCAAATTATTTTTCAAATAGATATTTTATTGGATATGTTTTCAAATTTGATCCTTCGCAAAAGAAGTTTGGAATTTTTATTTTAATCATGTGATTTTATTATTTATTCGTATGAAAATTTTGGGTGTTATTGATTTTAATGTTAAAATTTGGACCAAACATCTTGTTATTGTAATTGTTTAAATATTTTGATTGAAAATAATAAGGAATAATCTATGTAGTAAATATAGTTGAATAAATAATTTTCATGCATTAACTGCTTTATTGGTAAAGCTTCTGATATGATACGACTGGGAGACTTAGGAATGTTATCTTAGGATGATGCTAAACTTTAATTTCAAAGAAAGAACAACTTTTATTCTCATGTCCCTACTTTTACTCTTCTGTACTTTATCGATTTCTGAAATACAATTTTTATGTATTTTTTTAGTATCAGATTCATAGACGGATGTGATTTCGTGATACAGGAACTACAACATCCACAAATTAAATTTACTTTTTTAAATCAAATTTTAATAAATGAATTATAAGTTATGAGTTGATCTGTAAAATCTTGTAAAAGTCCTACTTTTTTTTTTTTTAAGGTTTTGCATTTTTGTTCTAAATTTTAAATTGTGTGCTTTTATTATCTTCATTAAGTTTTATAAATTCAATTTTTTTTCTTTTTTATTTATATTTCAATATGTATTTATATTTTAGATAAGTTAAGATAAGTTAATGAAATTTTGGAACGATTTTCGTTCGACTTGTATTAAATTATATATATATATATATAATTAATGTAATTTATAAAATTAATTTTTTTTTATTTTCTTAATTTCATAACTTAAAGTATAGAAAATTGATTTTAATATTAATCTTAATTTCATGACTAAAAGTATAGAAAATTGAATATTAATCAGTTTAAAATAAATTATATTTTATGAATTGAATTAATTATATATTTCTTTATTTCTTTTTTTTTATATGAATCGAGACAAGTCAAATGAAAATTGTTCTTAAAGTGTATTAACTTGTCTTAATTTATCTAAAATATAAATTTATATTGAAATAAAAATAAAAATATATATAAATAAAAAAGAAAAAAAATTGTCTTCAATTGAGAATTTAATCTAATTTTGAAGCTTTAATTGAGAAAATTTAAATTAAAACTATTATTGAGAAATTTTAAAATTTAATTGTATAATTAAGAATTGATTTATAAATTGAGTTTTGTTATGAATTTTTTTTTTTTTTTTAAGGAAAAATTAAAACTTTAAGGAAGTGTCCCACTCCATAAAAAAACGCTTTTTTAGGGAGTTTCCGGTAGTCTGGCAAAGGGAAATCTGATGCTGTCGAAAGCAATTACACGTATTACGCAATGACGCAAAACAGAAAGAAGTACAATTGTTTGAAATTAAGGCATATATTTTCGTCGAAATTTCTCTTTTTCCTATATTCCTCCTAAAAGCTTGAGTTTGGATATTTTAATGTGAAGATTTCTCAGTTTCCAATATTTTCTTAAAAATGTGCTGTGAAATTTTGTGTTTATATGGGTTTAAAAATGAAAGACTTAATGCATCATTTAATAATTTAGGTAAATAATATAAATCATTTTTCCAAATTTTGATTCTATATAGGTTTAAATTGAAAGACTTAAGCATCATTTAATAATTTAGATAAATTATATATATCATTTTTTTGGTTTGATCAAATTATTAGATAGATGTAATGTTTGAGAAAATTATATTTATACATTCTCAATGATAAAATATTCAAAATTGATCAACACTTAAAAAATTAATAGTGTATATTATGTGAAACTGTCCCACAAATCTAATTACGTGATAGACGAGTCAACTCACAATCCGCATTTCATATATAAATTTGTGAAAATTATTTTTTTTGTTTATGGATAATAATTATCCGTCTCATGATAACTATCCATAAGACGGTTCATATAAATTTTTATGAAGAAATGAAACATAATATGATATCAATAGCAATTTGTTTAACTTTTTATAATTATGGGGACAATTGTGAGACTTAAAATGCTCCCTTAAACTTATAAGATCAGATTTGTAATTTATATATATATATTAGTGAGGTAATCATGTGTATCACAGTAAAGTTTATCTAAAATTATTCATATTTTTTTGAACTTAAGATTGTTCATATTTTGGAGGTGTTATAATATAAAAAAAATTAATTAATATTTCAACACATAAAAAAAATAAAATCACGACCATCAATAATAATTATTGCGTTTTCGTTCTTATCCAAGCATGCAGCTTAATTTTTTTTCCCAGTTTAATTGATTCACAACAAGAATTTTGCATTATAGAGGCGTTAATTTGGTGTTGAGTTTAAAATGCAAATAAAATACAAATACAAAATTTAACATTTTAATTCACTTTATAAATAAGTAATTTTTCCTCATTAAAACCAAATATTTCAAAGGATATTTACATCAAATATATACCATTTCCCTTTTCCTTTCTTGCAAATAATCCATTCAAACTATATTTTAATTTATTTACTTTTTCACTTTTCATCTCATTTCTCCCATCTTTTTTCCTTATTTGCAGATCACTAAATTATGATTAGTTTGAAAATATGGTTTTAAATTCCAAAAATACAAGAATGGTTTGATGGTAGCTTAGCGAGGAGGGTTTGCTACTTTTCTTATGTACTGAAAACCAACTTTAGCTTTTAGCTTTTGTATGTGGGCAGATAGTACTAGAGGCCAATAAATAAATAAATTTATTTATTTTTGATGATACTGTAAATTTACATAAAATATTTTTGCTAGTTTTGATTCATTTTTCCGATACGATACATTTGGCTTGTTGCATTAGTTAGATTACGATTACGATATTCATTTTCATAGAACAAATTTATTTTAATTACTAGCGCAATTGCGGTATGATATACAGTTTTTATGAAAAAATAAGAGTTTTTAAAAATAATGATCAAGCAACTAATTTTATCGAAAATAAAATTTAAATTTTTTTTATCTAAAATTCATACAAAAGATACTATTCAAATTAAAATAGATCATGAGTACGATAAACTTTGATAATATAATTTTTTTTTTAATTTCAATTATTGAGTAATACTATGACACCAGATTTTTTTTTCTTCGATATTAAGTTTAATTTATGGGATATTTTAAGTACTTATTGAGTGCATAAATTCGGTTACATCGGACACTTATTTAACATTTTATTTTTATATATTGTATTATCCTTATTATTATATTTTTTAATAAAAAATTAATGCACAACTTATTTACATTTTCTAATACTGGCATTTATAAATGTTGTGGGGTATTTGGCCTTATCCGAAAATTGTACACCACTACTAGAAATTAACAAAAGCACATAATTAGAAAAAAAAATCAACCACACAACTAAAATGAATTATAATTCCTCAAAAGGAAAAAGAAATTTAATATAAATTAAATCCGTAAAAAAACTCGCAGACACCAACGTGGCACGTACCGCGCGCCACTTTTCCACGTCCAGCGGGACGTGCTCCTCTGCGGTTACGACCATGGAAGACTGGCAGCCGCCACTTCCCGATTTCCGTACAGCACTAATACCAACCTATCTTTCAGAAACTGAAGCGCACGCGCTTATAAGTGCCTTGTGCGTGAGGCGCGTACCGAAAACGAGGTTGGAATGGTGAGTGGATATTAGGGGGTGGGGTTGATGGACGTGTGACGTGTCTGCTGAGAGATTTAGTAGACGTCACCCGTGAATTTACCATTTCATCCCTATAGTCACATATTAGCAATAACCTTTTCACAGCTTTAATTTTTCCTCTTTGGATGATACATTTGTAGATATTTGCTTAAAATAATTCATACACGTGGATTTATTTAGTAAAGATATATTTGATGAATTAATAAATATCAGTTGAAATATGTATTATTATATATTAGGTGGATATTTTAACGAGTTATATGGATATTTACCTAAAAGATATATGTATATACATGGATATATTTGTGATTTTATTTTTATGTATCAGAAATCTTAATATTTGATTTTAATAACTCCACTGTCACGTTAAGAAATGAATTATCTAGAAAATCATGTTAAAAAATAAAATACCAACTTGTGTTTGAATTGACTTATTTACAATGTAGGATTTAAAATTCAAATTCATTCAAATTAGAATGTATTAACAATATATTCAAATTGAATTTATTTCAAAATGAAAATGATGAATTTGAAATATAATTTCAGTGAAAATAAATGTGATTGAATTCTAATTCTATTTCAAAGGAACATAAACAATGATATTGATTTGAAAAAAATGCATAAATACCATAATATACGTTAAGAAAGTTTTTTTTTTTCCTTTTCCAAATGCAGTAATAAATATTTCAAATTATGATGATTTAAAGTTGAAATATCAAGAATTAAATTTATTGTGCTTATAAATATAATATTCTATATTATTTTAGAAAAGAGTAAATCTCTTGTACATGAATAACAACCTTCATGAACCACGGTATATTTTAATACTTTATAACATGTGAAAAATACATTTAAAATTTAAAGTATTACCAACAAAATCTTTCAAGCACTCCATACTAATTCAAATTATTAGAATAATACTCAAACAAAACTTAAGAGCAGCTTTTGAATAATAATACCTTTTCATTCAAAATAATAAAAGTGTTTGGATTAACTTATTTGTAATGTAGGATTTGAAATTTCAAATTCACTCAAATATATAAATATATAAAAAAACATTTTATAAATATGATAAATTTAAAATACGAATTTCTTTAATCTTGAAAATGAATGTAATGAATTTTAAATCTATTTCAATCCACAACATAAACAAAAGTTTTGATTTGAAGGAATCCACAATTACAATAATTTGCATTACAAAATCGTTCAAAATTTTTTTGTTCCAAAAACACAATAATAAATATTCCAAATTACGACGATTTAAAGTCGTAATATCACGAATTTGATTTATTGTACTCATGATATGGTAATCTATATTTATTTAAAAAATAATGAATCTCTTATATATGGATCACGATCTCCACAAACGATTATACATTAATTTTTTATAGCATGTGAAGAATACGTTTAACATTTAAAGTATGCATGTATTGTAATACTTTCCATAAAAAAATCGAATTATTAGAATAATACTCAAACAAAGCTTAAGAGCAAAAATAGAATAATACATATTTAGTAAAAATAATATTTTTCATTGCTCAAGTAGTACTTTTTGTTGATAATTGAAAAATAAATATCATTGACATCTTGAGATATATAGGTAATCACTTCTATGATAAAATATATACATACAATTATAAGCAACTAAACGGAATGCAAGGAAATTTTTTAAATATAGAAATATAATCTGCGTTGTGATTTATTTGAGCTAACAAATATAATTATATTGACTGTTCAAATAAATCCACAATTTCATAAATTTCTTATAGAGAACACTCATTCTTAAGAGGAGGGAGATACGAGAAGACGTAAAAAACTTAATTTAACAAACCATTTCACAAAATCTGCACAAAAACATATCAATATCAAATTTTCAAGATTTATTTGATATTATGAATAAAATTTTATTCGCCATGGAATTTAGATAAATACATACCAAAAAAATGTAAATTTAAATAAATAACAAAATTTTAGTTAATTTAGAATAAATACATACATAAATGTAAATTAAAATAAGTAACAAAATTATAGTCATCAACCATAGTTTAACTGTAAATAGTGATAAAATAACATTGACTTAAAAGATATGGAAATTATATTTCTAAATAACTACATTTGCATATTCCATAAATGCTACCAATTATTGTGTATGATTGAGAAAATTATAAAAAAGGAATTTGTATCAGTGAGGTATTTAATTGGCAATGTTAAGGGTAAAATGGTCCTCGAAAATTTGGTGCCCACTGCGGTCACTTTTTTTGAGTAACAGTACAATTAAAATCAGATAATATTTTTTGGCGCCCGTGTATATATATATATATATATATATTTGACATTTTTCCCACATTTCCGCAAACCATCGTTCTCAACAGTTCTATTTTGTGCAGTTGTTTCAGTTCCCAACATTTTGCTTACTCAATAAGCTTCAATTTTGTAATTCATAAACGCGCTATAGCATATCACTGTAGGAACCGTTAATCAATAAATTAATAAATCAAAATAATTACAAAAGTTCGAAGCCTGCCCCCACATAAGCCTCAAGCGCCTCTTCGTTTTCAGCTTTCCCTTTATAAATACCCTCCACCATTTCTCTGAAACTCGGACTCTTTGTGTGATTTGAAAGTTGATCAATCGCTGTGTGAAAATCGTCTGCGAATATGTCGACAAGAGGAGGAGGACGTGGCGGTGGTGGGGCTGGCCGTGGCCGTGGCCGTGGACAACAATCGGCACCTGTCTCTGGTCGTGGCCAACAACCGTCTCGCGGTGGCGGCCAAGGCGGAGGGCGAGGCGGTGGGGGAAACAATGCTCCTCCATCTACTGTGTTATCTCAGCATGCCGTTTCTTTACAGCCGTCTCCGTCTCAACCGGCGGCGTCCATTGTTCAGGACATTGAGAGACTTTCAGTCTCGTCGTCTCCGGCGCCAGTGGCGGTGTGTCCCCCTCCAGTACAGCAAAACTTGGCACCGACTTCTTCGAAGGCGGTGAGAAATCCGCTGAGGCCAGGAATTGGGGTTGCCGGACGGAAAGTTATGGTGAAAGCGAATCACTTTTTTGTGAAGGTGGCTAATCGAGATCTGCACCACTATGATGTGAGTTCTTAGAATTGACTGTATCCATTGTGTATACAACTTTATTTTGGTTTGTATGACAGTTTTTTGGTGGATAAATGTATGCATGTCTACTCGATGTGTTTATGGCTTGGTAAATGTATCTGCCTTGTTGTATTTTGTGTGTATATCGATAAAAATTACATGGTTTTGTATATGGTCGGGTGTTCTGAGTTATACACATTTTCGGTGTCTCCTTTTAGTTTTGTTATGTTTATAATCTCATTTACTTTTGTTTACTAGTATTTGTACTGGTGTGCTATTGTATGTGTGTGTATGATCTCAGTTATACACATTGTTTATCTGGCTATACTTTGTTGTGTTTATGTTCTCATTTACTAGTTTTTGTCTTTATGTTGTGCGGATTCTTTGGGTGCACTGCCGGGTATTTTTGTGTATGATCTAAGCTATACATGGATTTTACATTTTGATTATTAGATACACTGATTACCTTTGTTCTATCTATTCCTTTTCAGGTTACAATATCTCCAGAGGTGCTTTCAAAGAAAGTATGCAGAGATATTATGAAGCAGCTTGAAGATTCTTATCATGCCTCACATTTGGGTAAGAGAGGGTTCGCTTATGATGGGAGAAAAAGTTGCTACACTGCTGGGCCATTTCCCTTT
This sequence comes from Scutellaria barbata, assembly GCA_028654395.1. Taxonomy (NCBI): domain Eukaryota; kingdom Viridiplantae; phylum Streptophyta; class Magnoliopsida; order Lamiales; family Lamiaceae; genus Scutellaria; species Scutellaria barbata. The sequence continues at coordinate 687,928 of CM053653.1, read as the reverse complement.
ACTTCAAAGGATTTTGTTGTGAAGCTTGATGATAAAGATGGTCAAACCAGGTGACATTCTGCTCTAAGTTGCAAAATATATTAAATGGTGATGAGATTACATTATGGAAGAATGCTCATCTTATTGTTACAGTGCGTATTATGAGATTCCTTGTATGGATGCTATATGTACATAGGAAATTTATGTGCATAAAGAACTGATGTAAATTACTAAAATGTTTCTGAGAAGGTTATCCGCTCCATTTATTCTGGGAGAATCCTATTCTCGAGTCTTAAAACCAATATTTGTGACTTCTTGTGTGCAGGAAAGAAAGAGAATTTAAAGTCTCAATTAAATTAGCTTCAAGAGCAGATCTTCATCACCTATTCCAATTCTTACAGGGTAGACAGCATGATTTGCCCCAAGAAACTCTACAAGTTCTTGATGTGGTTCTTAGGGAGAGTCCTTCTAAGAGGTTCACTTGTCTTCTTCACCCAAAAATTCAGTCACACACACACATGCTCGCACTTTAGTATAAATGCGATGTACTTATCCATATTATTCTCTATGATTTAACATCAGTTATGGAGTAGTTGGAAGATCCTTTTTTGCTCCTACATTGGGTGATGCAGGGGAGCTTGGTAATGGTCTAGAATATTGGAAAGGGTTTTACCAGAGTCTTCGTCCAACTCAGATGGGCCTCTCTCTCAATATTGGTATCAATTTAGTAACAATATATTTATCTCTTTTTTTTTTATGCACTTTCTGCTGATTTTTAATACAGAGCTGCCACAATAATTTCACGCATTGCCACAATAATTTCATGCATTCTGATATTCTTTGTTTGTGTTATGTGTTGCAGACATGTCAGCCAGAGCTTTTTATGAACCTATTGTGGTTGTTGAATATGTTGCCAAGTATTTAAACTTGAGAGATTTGTCCAGGCCTCTTTCTGACCAAGATCGTATTAAGGTCTCTCCTAACAACTGCACCTTTCGTTTTGAATTTTATATTTTTCATTTTCAGTACTTAACTGTTATTGGGACTTCATTTAGTTCAATAGTTCTGTAGTTTTTTTTATACTTTTATTTCTTCGCTTTGGTTATGCTCTGGTGAAAAAAAACTGTTTGTTTTACCTTAGGTGAGAAAAGCTTTAAAAGGAGTCAGGGTTGAAATTAATCATCAGGGTCACATCAAACGGCTCAAGATCTCAAACATAACAACTGAACCAGCACAACGACTGATGTAAGCTAATCTGATGTTTCTCTAAGTGCTTAGTAGTGGTGTAGTCAAAGCAGTTTTTGCTTTTAATTAAATTTAAGATTTAAGATATGTTGTAGCTTCTATGGTAACTGAGTTATGTAATGTTTAGTCAACCGACTCAGTAAGACATCTTGGATCATTGATAATGTGATTGTATCTGTAATCATGATGATCATCTCTCATCTGTTTGATAATAGTTTTGTTATTTTTTGGTGAATGTCATCCCTTTTTTTCATTTTTTATTGTATACCAGGTTTACCTTGGCTGAAACTGGGGCAAAGGTATCTGTTGTTCAGTATTTTCGCCAGAAGTACAACATTGTTCTTAAGTATCCATATCTGCAAACCATTCAGGCAGGAACTGATGCCAAACCAAATTATATCCCCATGGAGGTAAGTTTCATCTCATAAATTATTTTACTCTTTTTATAAATCTTGTTTGCTGTAAGTTTTTTTAATAGATTACTTTTGTTCTCTTTGCATAGATTTGCAAAATTGTTGATGGTCAGCGGTACTCCAAAAAGCTGAATGAAAGACAAGTAACTGCATTGCTGAGAGCTACCTGCCAGCGCCCGCAGGAAAGAGAGAACAGTATAAAACAGGCATGTTTGTATGATTATTTATGTATTTATTTTTTCCTGAATAAATTTGTGGTTGCTCCCTAATTCTCTTTTCTGTTGTTAATTATTTGCACAGATGGTGCTTCACAATAACTACAATAAAGATGTTCTTGTGAACAAAGAGTTTGGCATTGAAGTTAGGTCTGAACTTGCATCAATTGCGGCACGTGTTTTGCCTCCTCCCATGGTATGTCCTTGAACTAGTGCCTGTTTTCATATCCTCTTGTAACTTATGACTTACTCATCATTTGAGTTGCCAGTTGAGATATCATGAAACTGGGCGAGAGAAACTTGTGGCCCCTAGTGTTGGTCAATGGAATATGATTGACAAGGTAATTTTTTTTTTCTTTTTTGCTGTCTTAAATACTACTTCTACGATTGCTTTCATATATCACTGGTTATAACTTTTGTTGTCTAGAAAATGATCAATGGTGGAAACGTTGATTTCTGGACGTGCATCAACTTTTCAAGGACCAGTTTAGATCATGTGGTTAGATTCTGTGGAGATTTGATAAAAATGTGCTGCAGCAAGGGAATGGTATGTTTTGTTTTGTTTCTTTTAAATTCATGCAATTTTAAAGTGATATTTATGCTAATTTGTCTTCCATTTTCAGGCTTTTAATCAGAGACCTTTAATTCCTATACGTTTAGGTCAGCCAAATCAAATTGAGAAGGTCTTGTCTGATATTGAGGCTGCCTGTTCCAAGACTGGCAATATACTTCAACTACTTATTGTTGTATTGCCTGACCAGACTGGATCTTATGGTTAGTTACATCCTCTGCTGTCTGAAATGTAATTAAAATCTTGGGTTTAATATGTACTTACATTTCGATCTCCACAGGGACAATTAAGCGAGTTTGTGAAACTGAGTTGGGGATTGTCTCACAATGTTGTCAGCCCAGGCAGGTGGCGAAAGGCAATATACAGTACATGGAGAATGTTTCGTTGAAGATCAATGTTAAGGTTTGTTTGATAACTTTCTGAACCAAAACTTGTACTAGGTTGAAGATCAATGTTATGGTTTGTTTTATCTTTTTTCATCATATTACTAGGTTGGAGGTCGAAACACGGTACTGGATCAGGCAATATGTAGAAAAATGATCTACCTCACCGATCGCCCCACCATTGTTTTTGGTGCTGATGTGACACATCCCCAACCTGGAGAAGATTCCAGCCCTTCTATAGCTGCTGTATGTTAACATCTTTCATTGTTTTTATCTACACTCTTGAACCCTCCAGTTTCTCAATTGCATTGAAATGAAGTGCATAATAAGAAGTTGAGTTATCTGTATCACAGGTTGTGGCCTCTATGGATTGGCCTGAAGTATCAAAGTACAGAGGGCTTGTTTCTGCTCAAGGCCATAGGGAAGAGATCATCCAGGATCTTTATTGGACAAAGCAAGATCCTAACAAGGGAACGATTCATGGAGGAATGGTTAGGTAAGTTAGATTGCCTACTCTGATAATTTTGCGCATCTATTTTTTTTTTTTTCATTTTTCAGCGCTCTTCCTATAATTTCCATTTGCAGGGAACTCTTGATGTCCTTCTACAGGTCCACTAGGCAGAAACCTCACAGGATCTTATTTTACAGGTTAGCAATGTTTGCTTTTGTTGTGTGTTTTCATTTGTGACTTTGCATTTGATGCATTCTGATTTTGAATTCTGATTTTGAAATTACAGGGATGGTGTAAGTGAGGGACAGTTCAACCAAGTTCTACTCTATGAAGTGGATGCTATCAGGAAGGTATATAGTTGTTATACTAATTTTTTCTTTAAGTAGGAGGTGATACACTTTGCGGTTAAATTCATGTTTTCTGAAAGGAGCAAATTTCATGTTATCAGGCTTGTATGTCTATTGAGGAAACTTACATGCCAAGAGTCACATTTGTTGTGGTGCAAAAGAGACACCATACCCGTCTCTTTGCTGATAATCATAGAGATCGCTCGAATACTGACAGGAGTGGCAACATTTTGCCAGGTATCGATTTTGAAATCAGTTTACTGTAAGGATATTTCCTGTCTCATATCCTGAATTTGTATTTAACAGTTCCAGCAATTTTTGGTAGGTACCGTTGTCGATACGATGATATGCCACCCCACTGAATTTGACTTTTACCTATGTAGCCATGCTGGTATCCAGGTACAATTCTTTTCATGATCCATGATTAGATACATGAACATGAATTATAATAGTTAATTGCACACATAAAGCACCTCAATACTTATGTTTGTTCTCTCGCAGGGAACAAGTCGCCCTACCCATTACCATGTTTTGTATGATGAGAATAATTTCACCGCCGATGGACTCCAACAGTTGACGAATAACCTGTGTTACACGTGAGTATTCTTTCTTGTCATCTCTTTTTACTATGATCTTTTAATATGTTTTATAACAAACTTCACTCCTCGTTTCCTCGTTTTTCAGGTATGCCAGGTGTACACGATCAGTCTCCATAGGTAAAAAAGTCGTCAGTTTGATTATATATATTTTTAATGTCCTGATAACATTGTGCCATGACTGGGAAAATTTGTTTCGTATTGCAGTGCCACCCGCCTACTATGCCCATTTAGCAGCATTTCGTGCCCGTTATTACATTGAAGGGGTTGATACTTCAGACAGTGGATCGACAAGTGCTGGTGGGGGTGCAATGAGGGACAGAAACAGGGAGGTTCGTCCTCTTCCTGTTATCAAGGACAATGTGAAGGACGTTATGTTCTACTGCTGATGACCAACTGGCGTTGGTTTTTCTTGTCGTGGTTGTCGTGGTTTTTTTGTCGTATTAAAGTGGTGAAACAAACTGAAGCAACTTCTCTTTTTTTTTTTTTTTGCTTGGTGGTGATACCTCCTCTCTTTTGTTAAGCATGGTTTGCTCTTTACTGTTTTTGCTCTTGCTTTTTTGGCTATCTTGTCATCAATCTTTAACGCTATTGATGATGAGTTGAATGTTATTGAAAGAGGCATTGCTTGATGAGTTGAATGTTATTTCAAGTAGCATTGCTTCATTTTTTAATATGTAAATCTGGTCATTTGTAATCATAGAGAATTGAATTTTGACGCGGAAGTACATATATGAATCGTGTGCAACATTTTCTTCTTTTCTTTTTCATTCTTCCACTGTACCGCTGATGCAGCCAGCAAAATTTCGATGTTCTTAGAATAAAGAGAGATTAACATATGTCAAAACTCAAAAGTTAATAGCGAATATATTATGTAATCGTATAAAACGCTCCTTAAAATAAAGAATGCGTTTTTCTTTTCTGTCCTCAAACAATAAGATGAAATCCGATTCTATACCAATCAAGAAAAAGGTCTGAACTTAGGATCCTGCAATCTAGTATACAACAAACACTGCCTGATTGATGATGACTATAAATTAAAGAAAACTGGCCAAAAAAATTCTTTTTTTTTTTTTTTTACAAACCTGTTAAACATTGCAAGAATGGAAGAATGCCAAAGAATGCTATATGCAACAAAAGAAGGGGTATAATTGTGTTCGGTATTAGCTTGAAAACATTGTAACTTGCTGAGTTATTGTCAACTTGTCCAGCGTTGAAGAATTCCGTTTTACCCGTACTACTGGTCGATGAGACATTGACAGACGACGAACCTATAAGATTAAAGTTAAATTAATGAGTCGAGTAGGTTTTGAGGTCAAGAGGAGACAGAGGAAAAAGAATGTAGCGAAACATACAGTCATAGTTCACCCATCCGATCCTTTGGCCACCCAAATCGTACACCACAATCTTATCTTTCAGGACAAGGTCTGAAGAAATGGATGGAAAAATCAATACTAATGTAACATGTATAAGTTCAGCGGGGTATATAGATAATAAAGAAGCATGGATACATTGTTAACTAAAACATATTAGAAGCGGTACAATTCGAACAAAGCAAATGTTAGAAGATTTATACCTCCTAAAATCGTAATTCCTTGTCCCTGAATTTTCTGAATCCCGATACACCACACTGCAGCACCAGCCTAAACAAGCAAACCATTTGGTTTAGATTTAGATAAAATTAAATCAACATTTAGTGAATCAAGGTTCCGTAAGAAAGGAAAATTGATTTGATTTAGATAATATGAAGAAAATACGCACATCTCATTTAGATAATGTATGAGTTCCAAACAAGAATATCCACTATTATATCTGTAATGAACTTCACTACCAGCAACCAAGAAATTTCCAAAAAATACAAAATGCTGACTTACAATAGAATTCTGCTGCAAAAGATAATCTTGTGGCCTCAGAGTCATAGATGCACCACCAGCAAAGTTTAACGTAACTGGAGGGAAAATTTCCGAGACACTGGAGAGAAGAAGAAATTAACAAGAATAAGACAAGAGACGGGAATTGACCAGAAAGATTTATGAACCAGAATAATGCATCTTGGATGAAAAACCTGGAGGTGGTTAGATAGCACTGGTTTCCCTTAGAAAGAACGGGGCGCACAGACGGTGAAGCAATTTCTGTAATCTGCAGAACAAATAACACTTTAAATGTTTGACATCAAATAATATAAATGTCTAATGAGCATCAGTTTAAGATAATGTAATAACAATTCACATACTGCAGTGACAAAAGGATCGTAAGCCTCTTCTGCAAGGTATGCTAATGTTGTTCCTGAATCGATAATAGTTCCTCGGTTGTTTGAAGTTGCAAACACTGATGAGTCAATGTTTAGTGTCTGCCCGTTTACAGCAATACTTTGTAGATTTACATTGTAATGTGGCCTGAGAATTTTGAAGCAAAATATGTATCAAAATGAGCATTGTGCCTTAAAAGGAAGTAACTATATTTTCACAAATTAGGATGAAAAATGAACCATGGACTTTCGCTGGAACTAGAATCATGCCTTTGTCGTTTGAATTCCAATACATACTGTTTATTTACAAAATAAGACTAGTTTCGGGAGTTAATATCTTCTCTTATTAAAGAAAAAAACCAAATACCTACACTCACAAATGCATCCAAATTACTTCTTCAACCAATATAATCTCCTTAGAGGCATTTCAGCTTACTCAGAAGCCCTCAATCAAGCACCAATTTAACAAAACAGAGACATATATCGATTATGAATATCAACTAGCCAGGGTGTCTAAGATGCCAAAAATTCAGTCAGCCAAAGTTCAATTACTTGATTATTTTCAGCACCCAAGTGCACCTCCAGGGTTGCTTTATTCAAATAGAAGCTATCATACTTTCAAGCAAAGGATATAAAAACCATACATAAAAAAATCAGATACTAATCACCAATTACCTTGTATATTGTGAGGAACAAAAAAAATTACTTCCACAATAAACAGCTTTGTAATGGATCCTTAAAAAGTTTAAAGATTTATTGACGTGTTGATGTCACATATTTGAAAAGGTTTCATTCTTATAAGGCAGACCTCAAACATGTCTTCCCTCCAAATTAACAGACCCTAAGCCTAGATAAATCGGTTGATTCAGGAAAAACAAAAAAATAATCCCAGATGCTATGTCATAGGAAAAATGGAGAACTTGATTGAATTCAATTGAAATCAGATGATAACAGTTATGAAACAACGATAGCAAACAATGCAAACAAGATATTATTGAAGTTGCGAAGCACCAAATCACATACTGTGAAGGAACGAGTGGAGTGTAAACCATATTTGGCTCCACTATCTGACCAAGCACCAATATACCACCACCATTATTGTCTCCTTTCAAGCAATGAGAAAATGCATTCGGGGTGATCCCCTGCGAAGAAAGCTGTGAAATCACAGACAATCCCTGTTGTCCAAAACCAAATATACCATCAACTGCCCTATCTGGCTTGGTAAGGTCCCCAGATTGTGATGTGCTACAACTGTGAAGCACTGCAACTAGTCAACCAAAAATAACATGCAAGAAAAATAATTCAACAAAGACGAACGAATTCCTCACCCAAAAACAACAGGTGCTGAATTATTTGAAGTCATCGAATTTCCAACTATTGAGTCAAAAAACATGGAGTCATATACATAATATCCCGATGTCCCACTGCCATCACCATACTGAAAGGTGTATCCACACTGATCCTGCCCTGAACAACCAGAATCAGATGATTGTTCTCCCAAAGCACACCTTTGATCAGAACATGAGATTGGTGAGGCCGTTGATGAGCTGGATGGATCAAAAAATTCAAGCTCTATCTGTTGAAAAAAGCAACAAATTTTACAATCAGAAAAAAAGAAGAAAACAAACACACACACACACAATTCTTAACAATGGTGAAAAAGATGGATATACCTGGAGTCCACTGGATGTGGGGCAACCATTACAAGGATTGCAGCTAACCCATAGCACATCACTTCCAGTATCTATCTGTACATAGAATTCTTTTGGCGGAGTCCCTAATTTCACTCTTGTGAAATATAGCCTATAAAACAAGATTCATCAGCAGAATAAATTCCAATGAACTCATAGTTAATAGACATGCCTCCAAAGACAGATAATATCAATTCAAAAAATAAAACGTGAGCTTAAAATTCATCAGAATCTTGATCTAAGACTAAATATTCAAGAAACTCTTGAATTATTCCGTCAATTTGATAGAGTAATTCAGAATATATTCTTTTGGTAAAGTTAACTGCGTACTTTTGAAAGGAGGAAGCAGACATTTTGACTGTAAGATAAACAAACAATACGTTTAAAAGAAGAAACCTAGCAAGAAATGATGAAAACTTTGATATTTGATTAATTCATCAATTTCCAGAAAAGGAAAAATCTAGTCTACACACACAAACTGGCACATTTATATCTGCATACGTAATTTTAAGAAAGAAGCGATGAGACATGGATATACCCAACAAGGAAGGGATCATAGGTGCCTTCGACGCTGAAATCAACGACGCCCAAAGGTTGTTGCTGTAAAATTCTACCGTGCCTAACTCGGTCACGAGTCCTGAGTTGACTCATCCCCACTCCCTCGTGACTCACCCGCTCCAGAGTTAGCATCAGGCTCTTCCCTTCAGCACCGACCACCGCATCCACCGCCACTGCCAACAGCAGCGCCGCCACTGCCACCAGAATCCTCGTCGGCGGCATTTCTCTGAACAAACACCGCCCCCTTATTCTCAGTCTTCCTTTCTCGCCTTTCCTTATACTGTAAGCAATACAGTACAATACAACGGCTATATGGAATTTATCTCTACAAATATATACATGTATATATATATATATACAGTTCTGAGTGCAATGTATATATACTTTTGTGTGTGTGTGCGTGAATTTTGAGAGAAAAAGAATGAGACAGAGATGATAACAGAAGTTTGATTTAAACGAAAAGGTCAGCTTACGTTACGTTGTATTTATATGCACGCGGAAATGTGAGAGATAAATCGCATGCTTCAAATGATTGTACGTTGTACTCAAAAAGTTGTATTTTACTTTGACATGTGCTGTTTATTCTTTTCTTACTGTAGTAAAGTATGTTTGGCATATTATTATTATCCACTTTTCTTTTTCTTCTATTATCTATTATTTTATTTTATTGCAAAATACTTGCTGTGATTTATTTGTTTTTAATTATTTCTGTAACATTAAGGGGTAATTTGTTTTCTCAATATTTTTCTTCTCTTTTTTTTTCAACATAATCAAAATTAAAACGTTTTAAAAATATATCTCTCAAGAAAAATTAACGATCGAAGCAAAAAAGAAAACATAGTAGAGATAAAAAAAAATTGTTACCATTAATTGAATAAATACAAAAGTAATCTTTTCAAAGTTTGATAAAATCAAGAAAATCTTTAATTTCTCACACTTTTCACAAAGTATTCCATAATCCAAACAAAGCTATAACTTGTTGTGCATACATTTAATTAAAATACATTGACAGCTAATTATGAATTATTGCAAAATCATTTCATAGTAGATGAAAACAATGTGGACTCACTCTGGATGTGTCTAATAAGTCCATGTGTATTAGAAACTGTTTGAACAATGTTTGTCTTCTTCTAAAATCATGTCTAGGAATTATCTTTATTATTTTATTTTATTATTATATTTTATGGTGATGATTTTACCGAAGTTTTTCTTGAAGAAAACAATAAAATAATAATATGGAATGAAGAGTTGAGAGAGTGTGCAGGTTGCCAACCTTCATTTAGGTGACAATTACTTAACAAGGAAAATCAAGTAATTGAAGATAGTTTTGCACCTTTAATTAAAAAAGCTATTAATGAGCAAACTAATCAACACTCTCTTAAACTTGGTGGGCTGTCCCCTTATTTGGTAAAAAGTTGTCCCATACAAATCAATATATAAAATATATAATTAAAATAGAAAAAATAACAATTTATTTGTTGATATAATCACAACTTTCATGTGTAGACCCCTTTTAGAGATGCCAAAGACTAAAGAAACAACACAAGAACCTTCTTGATACCATTCTCTTAAAAGGGTTTTAAGCCATTCCAACTTTAACTTGCTTGGTGCCTCAATTATTGCAACTCTTTCACTTTGCCCCTAAGATATAGACTCAAAGCTAAGTGGGGATTCCCTTTTAATCCACTTTTACCATAATATCCCCACTATTTTTTAGTACAATTCATGAAATGAATGAACACAAAATGTGTGTATCCCTTATTTAGCAGATTCAATCATCTATATTATCTATAATGAAGTTATACATATGCATAATAGATAATTGATATCACAAGCAATGTAATCCATTGAAATAATATATATAAAGTTATTCAAATAATAGCAGCTACACGAGTTGCATAGAATATTTTTCTTTTTTCATCCATATTAATATATTTATATATAATATCTACAAAATAATTATGAATTGTAAACTAAGAAAAGTGTATGCATGGGTAGAAGTGTCTTTTCCTATTGTTTCTGGTCAGAGTGCTTTTGCTTTCAAAACTGGAGGCAGGGGCTCTGAACCAAAAGTAGGTCAGCAGTGCCCCTTGAAAACTTAGCCTGGTTGTTTTGACACTATTATTTCTTAATCTTCAACTTAAAACAATTTTATAATTAAATTGATGATAATAACCTGTTAAATATTAAACCTTTTAATTTGATATTATTTTTGTTATTGTGAATGTATACGTCTATGTAATGATATAACTATTTGAAAATTTTATATCAAACCTATCCACACCATACAATCTATGATGATCTTGAGATACTGATTCCTCTCTGGGAGTGAGTTTCTCTCAAGATCATCATCTTCTTCAATAATCCGACAATCTAAGAGTCGATCCAAAGCTCTTAACAACTCTAATCCTATTAAAGGAAGATGATCGAACTGATTTCATCAAGTACAACTATAAAAGCTCGTTTAATTCTTATTTCGAATAAGTATACAGACCCTTCATTCAGAATTCACTTGTCAGTACCAATCATCTGGGAATAGAACTTGTGAAGTGTAATAAAAAGCTGCAAAAAGAATCGGAAGAATGACCATTCCGACTAGGGATCTCAGTTCTTGTTTGCTTGACTAAAAAGCCCTCGAATTTTGATCATTTAGTTGGGAAGCTTGTTTCTTGTTTCTCTTCTAGCAACATAGAAGTGCAGAACAGAAGTGATGACAACTCATCTTCTGTTGCCAATCCAGAAGCATGCCATCGTACTCTTCCATGTTTGTCGAGTAAGAATATGTACCTATGGATTCTCAGTGCTGGAGTATGTTAGTAAAGAGATAACAAACTTATCATGATGGGAATGTGAATAAATATTAGATATCTGAAATGGGAAAGTTAATGAACTTGATACCCTGTAAGAAGATTCAGTATCTTGAGCTCCTTTCTGAAGTAATAATGATCACCAAAAGAATAAACAATCTGCTTTTGCAGAACATCTTGCTTTTCTCCAGGCCGGGGTTTCCTCATGACCTTAAGAAGTAGCTTCCTTATAGGACTAAGTGACAATAACCATGAATCTATAAAGGATACCTACACAAGAGACGAGGCATTATCATCAGAAGTATAATACAATTCCGTTAATGCCAGGTTGAAAATAAGGCGAATCCTTCCCAATACCACCACATTACCACATCTTCCTAAATTAATTAATTTATAGATAATTTCGAATGGCTTATGGAATGAGAGGCTATATCTACGCCATAATCTCAAGTTGGATTCCCAACTATAATCAAAGGATTACTTTAAAGTGATCATATTTTAAGCTAAGTGTCAAAGCTAAGATGTCAATAGAGAGACTATCACATAAATTTTACACACTGTTTTGATCTTTGAGTAATTAGAGTGGATTATCAAGCTAATTTATGATGGTGATTGAAACTTGATTTCCTGGATCATTTTGAAAAAGAGCTAAGCAGCCAAGAAACAGAGAACAATCTCTTTCATCACAACGAAAAGCATCACAACAAGAGCCTATTTAATACTGCCCAGGCAGATTATATTTTTCTTTATTTCATTTCTGGAGCCAATACAAGGACAGAGGAGAAAAAAATAGTAATAAACTTTTCTATCAGATGATTAAGGTTAGCAGATAAGAAATACCTCGTACAACCGAACATCAGTGGATTGTCCAAAAGCTTCAAGGAAGTGTGAGCTCCACGAATCAACCATAGGCTGTCAGGATTGCAAACAAATTTAAAACTATCAAAACAAAATTCAACTAAGTTGTAAGAGATTCCTAAGTCTTCAAAATAATATGATCATGCATCAAGAAGTAAACTTTCCATGCAAGTAAAAGTTTGGGAATCCACTTAATTATTCCAAATGGTGTTATGAGACTGGCTATTTCAGATTTTCAGTAACCTTATGTTCTCTTTGCAGCTAAATCAGATAGCCAGAGAGAGATTAACAACCAACCTCTGATATGCACATGAACTTCTTTTGTCAAATAAAAGACAACACTCTTCCACACCCCAGTATAAATGCTTATCAAGAAGTCCCATGAAGATGAAAAATCACATTAAAAATGAAATGGACTTGATTCTTTATGGCAATTTGATTACTTAAGCAATACCAGATCTTTTAGGAAGTCTTCATGATCAACTCTCTCTCTCTCAGAAAAAAAAAACTATATTTTACTGTTTCATTACACTAGTTAGAAGGAAAAGGATCAAAAAGTCAAAGAAAAATGAACGGGGGAAATAAAAGCAAAAGAACCAGTTATTTTCTATTTAGCAAGTGTACCAGTTTCAATCCCAGAAATACATGAAATACAAATCAGAATACACAAGCGAGTAGTATTTGAGAAGATATATATACATACAAATCTCACCTGAGAGCTAGCACGAAACGACAAACACACTAAAGACACCTTAGAAGTGTCTGATGTGGACGATATGACATCATTTCCTTCGGAGGTTATAGGCAGCTTGATGATAGAACCATTTGAGTAATACACTTCAAGTGTAGGAAACTTGAGTGCTGCCACAGCAGGGACTATAATCTTATTTGCTTTTGCTAACTGCACAACACAAAACCCAAAATTCACCATCAAAATCTAACCTTAAAACCTTCAATCAGGAGCTTAATTCAATAAGAACAAAAGCTGTGTACCTTTCCACCATGCTCCTTCATTTCTTTCATGTCAGCAAAGTAACCCCTACTCATCTCATCTTTACTGTCCTAACTCACACACAAACATTTACATTAAACAAATAAAATCCATTCCTCAAAATGAAGTTTCCAGAAAATGTGGTAATATAAATAATATATAATTTAGCATCATAATTACTCACATTCGAGCTCGTTCTTTCTGAATTGCCTCCTTATTTCCCATCTATGATCAAATTAACAAAAAAGGTCCACGTCAAACAAAATTAACCTAATCAAACAAAATTAACCTAACTTGTATACAATAACTCATTCAGAAACAAATCCAATTCTACCCCTATTTCGTTTCTAAATTAGATAACATCCCATGATATAAGAACTCCACCTTGATCAAATGTCAATATCAAACCCAAAATGAGAACAAAAATATTAGAATGAATCATCATATCTCAGGAATAATTAGTGAACAGACCTGATAAATATCGAGACAGCGAGTGGGCATCCATTGAGAAGGATTGTGCAATGGAATTATGGGAAACAAATTTTCTTCTTTTTCGAGTAAATTTCTACTAGCATTCATAAAATTTCTTGGTGTTATTGAAAGAAGTCTCTTCGATTTCAGCATTTTTCGTCTTTGCTTCTTCTCTCTTTGTGTGTAATGTGAATGAAGCAACCCTTCTGCAACTATGCCAGCAGAGATTTCGTTCTTCATACATGGAATTATTTGGGCTTATAAACACCAAAAGCCTCAAGCCCAAATAGTGATAGCTGTTATTGGTCTTCAAGGATAAAGCCCAATTCTAAGAAATTGCATCACCAAACTGTCAATTCAGGAGCTTGGCCCAGACTAGCCCAGTCATATTATATTGGGCCGGCCCAAGATTTGTTTTGGGGGTGGTTTGGGACTAATTTCACGGTCAAATCCAGCACGTATATATACTCCAAGTTATTTTTATTTGGGCTATCTAAGGTTGATGAACCACTTCTAGCCCATTGTAGATGGACCAGATGGGCCCAACACCTCTTCCGATCAATTATTGGCAGCCCAATTGATATTATCTCTCTCGAATCAATCCATCGATTATTTGATCTATATACTTAAATTAAGGAAGGACATAACTTAAGGGAATAATGTGCAGTAAAAAGATAAAATTATAAGTACTGGTCCTAAACATTAAACAAAGCAAAAAACAGCAAACTGCTATAGGAATAAATAAAACAGAGAAAAAATGAATTCATTTTTTTTAATAGTTGAGGTTTTTATCTTGATAGAGATTATAATAATATAATTTCAACCATGTTGAATTTTATATTTATTTATTTAGAAATACTCTATAAAATAAAATGAAATGAATTTAAATGAAATCTAATATATATAAATAATATTTTATGTTCAATTTTGATTTTTAAGAACCAATATCAAATCGTAATTCTTTTCAAAATAGAATAAAAATTAATTGATGTTCTATAACTTTATAAATATATATATGTTATGTAGGGAGCGTATATATATATTTTTTCCCTACTAAAAAACAAAAATGAGAAGCATTCAAATCTTTTTATGTTGTTATTTTAATGAATCCAATCAATTAAACATTGAATTGGATGACATGTCCACTTTTCAGTGATGTAATATATAGTAGTATTTTTTTAAAAAAAAGTAGTAATATTAATAACATTATATGAAGAGTAGCGTTTGTGCGTACCAGGTGTATGGGTCATGATCCATGTAATTGGGCATACGGATTGGGTCCGGTTTAACTCGAATCCGCGCCCTTTTTTTTTTTTTTTATAATTTATGTAATTGGGCATACGGATTGGGTCCGGTTTAACTCGGATCCGCGCCTTTTTTTTTTTTTATAATTTATGTCATAACCTTTATGTTGTAATAATATAACCTTTATGTTGTAATAGTGTAATCTTTATGTACAGATTTCATAACCTTTTCACTGAATGACTTATATTTTTTTCACTATAAAAATTAATGCAATATAACCCAAACCTTTATGTTGTAATAATATAACCTTTATGTTGTAATAGTATAACCTTTATGTACAGATTTCATAACCTTTTCAATAAATAACTTATAATTTTTTTTACTATAAAAATTCAATATAGCCGAAACCTTTATATTGTAATAGTATAACCTTTATGTACAAATTTTATAACCTTATCAGTGAATAACTTATACTTTTTTCACTACTCAGTACTACAAAAGATTACTTGCATATAACTAAAAGGTTAAGTTCGCGAAATTAAAAAGTTATGTCAATATACAGCAAAACTAGAATTTGAGTTAGGGTTTGGACGTGTGGGGGCGCGTGAGGCGCGCTTGGGGCACGTGAAATGCACTTTTGGGTCGGGTTGACCTGATTGCACGAATTTAGGATCCGTATACCTGGTGTATAGAAACAATTGTGTTATATGAAATACATAGTTTATTAGTTTTGATTTTTGAAGCAAATATAAAATATCTTTGTTATCTATAGTTATAAAATTTAGTAGGAAAATTAGAAAGGAGCCAAAAGTAGAGAAAATATAATCGGAATCAAGTGAGGTCGGAAATCAATCTTCCATGGAAATTATTGAACATTAAGATCCAAAGAAGAAAAAGTCTCGATAACCAATTACAGTAAACCCAATCCCAAAGTCTAACCAAGCAAATCACACACACAACACACACTGACTGCTACTGTACATGATTTCCGATCTGATCTGGTCACAATGAAGCGTCGTGAATCTGTCTCCGGCGACGGCGGCGCGTGAATGAAATGCAGTCAGGTGACAATCCACCGACACTGCCATTTCCACTTAGTTCGTTACTGCTATTGAATGCCGCAGGCGGCGGTGTTGGCGATTTCGGAGAGGGAGGGTTCGAATTATCTCGGTATTTGTTCCTAGGATCGCTGCTCTTCTCGCGAGAAGGAGGCGGCATGGACTTGTCCAAGGTCGGAGAGAAGATCCTCAGCTCAGTTCGCTCCGCGCGCTCCCTTGGCCTCCTGCCTTCCCCAACCGATCGTCCCGAGGTACTGTGATTTTGTGGCGTGAACTTGGACTGGTGTTGTTTTTTGTTGTGTGAAACATCATGTGTGCTCTTGAGTTGCTAATACATGGATTGTGGCGTTTTATGTGATGCATTGTGACTGAGGTTTGTGAACTTTATAGTTTATTGCTTTGTGGCACTCCTAGAGTGATGATCATGCAGTTAATTGTCTGGATATACAGCGTAGGAGACAATTAGTGCAGGTTTTATGAGCTTGTTTAAGCTCTTGATTTTGTTAATTAATTTGTAATTCTTGCCTGAAGGTATGATGATTCTGGAACTCAGTTTTGTAATTTATGTATCAAATTCCTCAGATTGTCGGTGACTTCATTGTTGTTTTGCTACTTAAGAAATTACTTGTTTATATTTTCTTTTTTTTTTTTTTACATAAAAATTATGAATCATTCTGTGCATTTTCTAATTGTGTTGGTGGTATGGTCGTTTGAACTGCTATGTACCTCATCGGGGCCCCAGGGGATAGACTGCTGTTTAAGTAATTAGAGTGTTCAACAGAGATGAGTTGTGTTTTTCAAAAAAATAAATCTAAATTCCACAAGGCCCTATCTATATTAAAATCTGCTTAGTTGATTAGAGTTGAAGATTGATGCGATTGGCTGGGGGCTTTAATGGGATTCTTCTTATTCTTTTCTGTAATTTTCAGAATGTCCAAGCTTGTTCGCTAAAATATTGTTTTATGTTGGATTCTGTTTGGGTTCAAGTTCCTGAAGAATCAGTTAAAATGGATGAGAAGGCCAATTTTTTCCTACAAATTGCAGCATTATGATTTCTATGTGAAAAGGATTTTGAATTTCTTTTAATCAGTTATTGAACTTTGAATTACTATTTCTGTGTCCTATTAAAGTAACAGATTCTGGTTCATGCAAATTTGAAAGTTCTTGAACTTTTCTGACTTTATTGATGCAACTAATCCACACACAGGTTCCAGCACGAGCAGCAGCAGCAGCCGCTGTAGCACGTATTCTTGCTGGACTGCCTCCACATCAGAGGCATAATCTCACTTCAAGCTCCGAAGAATTGAGTTTCATATATGGAAGTAGACCTGAAAATCAAGCTCTGGATGAGCTCGAGAAGGAATTCTTTCAGGAGGTTATTTACTAATTGCATTGCTGCATAAGCTTTTCTCGTTTCTCTGTGATATGTATATATGTAACTAAGAAGAGGATAACACTAAAGTCAATAATTACCTCGTTAAGAAATTTAGTTCGTTTAAATATGTTGAATAATTACAACTTCTCATGAGTAGTTACATGCAATGAAAGGCTTAGAACTACTTTTCATGGTAGAACTATTTTTGTCTTTATGAATATGGTCTGAGGTTGTCAGTCTACAATTCCACAGTTAACCATCTACAAATTATACAAATGTGCACCGACATTCAATGCTAAGGGGCAAATGCTTACAAATAATTGGGGTATCTTATAAATTTTCAAAATGTACGTATTTAATTACTGTAATGCAGCTTGGTTATCAAGTTATTTTCTTTCAACAATAAAAGTAACACCTGTTAGTTTAATCACGTCTGTTTCATGTAGGATTTGCTCTTCAATAATGGTACTTGCTCTTGTATGTATTGCTAGCATCGTGATTTCAATGGGTCTTGTTGTATTTATTTGCCTTTTACAGTTCAAGGTCCTGTCTTTTCTTCTCAATGCAAGCTATGCAATTAACAAAACCTGCTCTGATTTTCTCTCTCTCTCTCTCTCTCTTTTTTTTTTCCTTTCAGGAGTTTGATCCTGTTAGACATATATTAGAACAAATTTCATCTGAAGAAAATGAAACAGCATATTTTGAGGAAAAGGTATTGTTCTTTATTCCATCACTTTATTGTCTCAATATGTGCACCCTTGTGTTGTTAGCATTGGTTCCCATAATGGGGTACCTATTAGTGGGGTACTTTTCTTTTCTTTCTTGCTCAAGTTCTGCTCTTTCTCTCTGGATATAAGTACATAATGGATTTTGAGGGGCCTTTTTCTTTCTCTGTAATATATAGTGCCTGAATACTGTCTGAACTCGTGGATGTCAAAATAATAATAGTGGTGATCTTCGCTCCTCAGAAATCCAAAAGGAGCTTGGTTTATTGTAAACAAAGTAATACAAAGACATTATTCTACAATTAATTATATTATTTGCTGGTGATAATATTTTCCCCAAAATGTCCCAATGTCTGCATGCTTCATCTGCAACTGTAAACTACTAAACTTGTATGGTTCAATTTATAGAACATTTTTACTTCTAGGTTTTTTATGGACTGACATAGTTTAAGATAATGTGTACAGTCTTTGTCAGTAGCATTGCTGGACAGTAGTTTTAACATTGAGATTCAAAATTTGTTTCACAAGTCATAACCGTGCTCCAATTCTTTAACCAGAATATTAGAAATCTCATCAATCCATTAATTACAGATCAATCTGCATTGCATTCTTTTATAGGCCACTCTTCGATTGGCGCAACTGGATAGAATTTCAGAGAGTTTGTCACGCCATGTCATGGAACATCATGAAGAAATGGGTGGGTTTCCTTTTTGAATCCCCTTAAATATTCTAGAGTATAGGAAAGCTCTTCTGAAGTATCATATGTAATATGTTACTCTCATATCTATTAGCTCTATGTGCTAAATAGTCTTAACTTGCCAGATTATTTTATTTATTCTCTACTTGTGTACTTCCATTCTCTTTATAATATAAGTCATCACGAGATTTTACTTGGTTTAAGACTCTTGAGCCACCGTAGAAATTGTGAACTCCATGTCCTTTATGTGAGAACCTGAAACTCCTCAAACCTTGAATTGTGGCTGAACTTTTCTGCAGTGAAGGGGATGAATCTGGTGAGAGAATTAGAGAAGGACTTGAAGATTGCAAACGTGATTTGCATGGTAAGCAGGTGACTCTTTTACTGTTAACTGTCAGCGATTAGAGTAGTGTACTTAGGGCAGCAATCTGATAAATGTTACTAAACTCAAACTTCTTTGTTGCCTGTGCTAAATTGTGTGAAGTGCCTTAAATTGCACAATTTTTTTATATTAGTTAAAACTATGATTCTCGAACAGTATATTCTCGATAACTTGCTTATTACCATTCTGAGTACTCAGATCACAAAGTTCTACCACATGTGTTTGCTGTCAAAGTAATAAATGCTCTTTGGTCGTCCTTTTTCAGAAAATATAAATTTTCGCGTATCATGCAGTAGTAGCTATATCAAGCACATTTCCAGTAACGTAGAAATTTTTATTCAGAATTACTATTGAAACATCCGGCTCAGTGCTAAAAGTGCATCAAATGCTCAAACATCAAGGTTACAGTTGATTTTCTTGCAAAGATAAGGTTGTCCTCATACTCTTTCTTTTTTAATGGCATGTGCAGAATGGGCGAAGACACCTTACGTCGTCAAGGAATGAAGTCTCGAGGGATCTAATTGT
Organism: Scutellaria barbata; assembly: GCA_028654395.1. Classification (NCBI taxonomy): domain Eukaryota; kingdom Viridiplantae; phylum Streptophyta; class Magnoliopsida; order Lamiales; family Lamiaceae; genus Scutellaria; species Scutellaria barbata. The sequence continues at coordinate 668,097 of CM053653.1, read as the reverse complement.
TACAGAAAGTTCCAAGAAGAAACAAGCTTTTCTGGTATTACGTTCAACCCAAAAGTTATTTGAATTACTATTCCAACTTGTTTCCCCTCTCTGCTTCCCCTAATGGCAGGTTTCCTGAGTGCATCCATACATGATCTCCAATAGATCACAGATATTCTCAAAGAACATCGTCAGATTCCGTTATTGATCAGTGCATACATTTTTTGACATTTGAAGTGATCCAAATCTGTTGAAATTAATGAAAATATTTTTCTCATTCTTGATTAGCCAAAGTTGATAATCACAGGTCTTGAGTATTGTTCCTATGGATTGGTCATTTATTCTTTTAATTCTTTATGGCCCTGACTGTAGTTATTCATTTCTAATATGATTTATTTATATTGGTTCATGGGCCTCTTGGCTTTTTGAAAGGAAATAGGGGGTAGAAAAACAGAAAGGGAACTCTCATAAAAGAAACCAAATTTGTAAGTTGGTGGGGTTTTGTCCAACTTTGAGTAAAATACTTAAGTAAATAAAATGTTTTGTTAAAATATCTCAATTGGATACAGCCATTGTGTTTATCTTTGAACTTGCATGCTCTGGGAGATTTCACCTGGTATTTTCTCCTAAAAATCAATGAGACAAGGCAAAATTGTTATTATTGGATTTAATAATCTCACAAAAGTGCTTTGAATTTTCTGTATCATGGAGTGATTCTTTTATTACCTATATTGCAACTTGCAGGACATGCTTCCCATCCTAATTGAGCTTCGACAAGCAGTTGACATGCAAGTGGCTCTTGAAACTTGTGTTGAGGAAGGGAATTTCTCTAAGGTACTCCTTCACTTTATATAGGTTCTTGAGGAGGGACTTTTCGGTTCTTTTTTTTTTTTGGTTCTCCTTTTTTCTCCTTCTGCTAGAGTTTGTGCTTCCTCTGCATATAATAATATGGTCATGCGAGTTGAAATATTCTCTCTACACCATTTTCAGGCTTTTCAAGTACTGCCTGAGTATCTACAACTTTTAGAAAGTTTGTCAGACCTTTCTGCTGTGCAAGAGATGAGCCGTGGTGTTGAGGTGAACTAAGAAATTAGATATAGTTTAAAAATACATTAAAAAAAGCTCATTTATTTACTCTGGGGGCTTATGTTCCATCTATATTTCTGTATGTAGAATTATCTTCAAATATGTCAATTTGATGCAGGTTTGGTTGGGACAAACGCTTCAAAAGTTGGATTCACATCTATTAGAAGTGTGCCAGGACTTCAAAGAGGATGAATATCTCACTGTTAGTTCCAGATTGGCTTTATGTTGTTTACAAGATTTTCATTCATAAAATTCTAGTTAACACCTGCCCACTTCTATCCTGTGTCTCCCTCTGTGTACTTATTCCACAATTTTGTAGATTACAATTTTTAATATATAGTGTTGCTAAAGATCTATTAAGCTTGAGGCTCCTGGGCTCGGTTTTGTCAGAAAACACAGTAGGTTTCTTGTTTTATTATAAAAAAAAATAGTGAAGTTTGGTAATAAAGTTTCCATATCCTATACATCATTGTACTCTGTGTTTGTCGGATCCACCATCATGACCAGACATGCATTTAGTTGATACTTATAGTTCAAACCTGAGCTCAATTTATACCTTTTTCTGCAGGTGGTAGATGCGTATGCTCTGATTGATGATGTTTCTGGTCTAGCTGAAAAGATACAAAGCTTTTTTATGCAGGAGGTTCTCTCTGAAAGTCACTCTGCATTGAGGACCATTTTGCAAGATGTATGTTTTCTGCACTTCTGAAAAACAAGCAATTTGAGTTTAATCCAATTGAACTAGGCGATTGCACATGTAGACAAGTAATAAAGAATTTTGTCATCTAACCTCTCAGTCATGCTGTCATCTATTATTTTTCATCGAGTTTCTTTTTTTCATCCTTTGTGATTGGGGAAACCAGTATTGAATGTATTTATTCTGAAGAAACATTGAATAAATGCTGTATCCATGATTGCTTAAATGGTATTTTGCCCCCCACCCCCCCCCCCCCCCCCAAAAAAAAACAATCTTAAATGGTGGCACCTTATGCAGGAGGCGTCTCAATCTTACCGATCTGGGCCTTGACATGCAAAGCCATTACCTTTAATACCATGATCAAGTGTACTTTTCATGTCATTATCTGAAAGACACACATAGTATATAACAGAAAGAAGCTCACCACACTTAGCAGCATCTTCTACTGCTTTTGTTATTTATGCAATCCTTGTATAACACTTACAAATACAGTAACTTTTAGATTCTTCTAACTTTTACGTCTTCATCAAGCAATATAGACTTCTTTTGTGCTTGACATTAAGACCGTGATTTACTGCAGGATGTTGAAAATTCCAATACGCAAACTACTAGGTATGAGCTATACTTGCAAAGTACTTTGAAGGCCTCTCCACCAGAGGATGTTCTTTATGCTTTTGGGTTTCTTTTCCCCCATTCATTTTTTTTTTGGCTTAGAACTACATGTGATATGTGCTTCTTGGCTTTTCTTGAATTTCCTTGGCAGGCTTACCTACAGTGATTTGTGCACTAGAATACCTGAATCCAAGTTCAGGCAGTGTTTGCTAGCAACATTAGCTGTTCTCTTTAAGCTGATGTGTTCATACTATGCAATAACGAGCTTCCAGCTTGAAGACAAAGTAAGTTATCACTCAGCCTCTCACTGTTGTTTTTCTTTCTCTCACTGATGGGGGTGGAGGCGCTGAGGGTTAAAATGCTAAAAAATGCTTCCCTTGTATCAAAATTTGCTTATCAGACATGACATCTCACATTTATTGTAAATTCACTATGCTATGGTTGTGCTTTAACTATCTCAAGCCTAGTAAAAGTTAAAAAGTTGCCATCAGGAAGCTTTCTATTTGCTGTGCAGGTGTCCTGCCATAACCACAGTGGGACTCAACATGATAAGTTATCTAGGATCTCTGAGGATACTACCAGAGAAGTTTCTTCTACTTTTCTGGCAGAAGAGGGCTCAGTCTCTGCATCAACTGAGATTGGAGCTCTTTTGTCCTCAGTTGAAGCACAAACTGAAGATTCTCCATCAATTTCTGGTACTACTGGAATCCATGATTCTAAGCTCACAGATCATCCAACTAACGGGGGAAGAGATGATGGAAGTGCTGCATCAAGTAGTGGATCCCCTTGGTTCATACTACGAAAAGATGCTTTGACATATATTTCACATGCCTTACAGAGGGGTCGCCGGAACCTTTGGCAACTCACAACAAGCCGTGTATCAGTTTTGCTTTCTTCGTCTGCAGTTTCTTCTACTAGCATTCATCAGTTTTTGAGAAATTATGAAGATCTGAGTATTTTCATTTTAGCTGGGGAAGCTTTTTGTGGGGCAGAAGCTATTGAGTTCCGACAGAAACTTAAATCCATTTGTGAAGGATATTTTGCTGCTTTCCATCGTCAGAATATTTATGTAAGTCCCACTCATAAGCTTGTGCTATGTACAGAGGCATCCATGAAGGAACTGCTTGATAGTCTGTTATACTTCTATGTTTTCTGGAATCTTTCAACTCATCATATGATCTTTTGAACGGATAAATGTATATGGTTAAAATCATTTTGCCTTGTCAATTCTTGGATGAATGTGGTATGATCACTGATACAAATGTATGAAACTGCAAACAGTATGGATACCGTGATTTACCAGTTAAGAGAAGGATTTCTTAACAGAATAGAATAAAAAAGGTTTGAAACTGCTGCTATAGAAAATAAAAACTAAAGGAAAAGAATAAATTCCTGGATAAGTCAGTCCTACTGGTCACAATCCGCTCACACTGTTTCCTCATTACCACGCTAGTTTCTTACATTCTGTTAATGAAGATACTTGTTGAAACAGTATTCTCTTCTTCGTTCGCAAACTTAAGTTAGACTTGATGAAAACCAACAGTTTCTAAAGCGAAATTTGTTTTCTCCAATCGATATCTGTCTGCATGGTTGCATGCATGCTTTGATTCATGTCCTGTAAGATTAATTCTTGTTCTAATTGTTCTTGATTATTTAAATTTATTATTATTCTTTGTTGCATCTTTTCCATAAATACAGAACAGGAGAGTTTTTCCTTTTTTGACATGATGATGTTAGTCTTCAAGTATGTGTTAGAATAAGAATTTGGATTGCTTGACCTGCCTTAATAAAATGTGGAAATTGATGAACCTGGGTTGCAACTGCTTGGCTCTTAGGTGGTGTGGTCACTGAGTTGCAAGTGTGGTTATGAGGTTATATTAAATTGGAAGTTGAACTTTGGCTATTAACAAAGATGGGGCTTGTGTAAATGTGGATCAAGGTGACAAAAGAGGCGAGAGAGGTAGGCTGGTGAAAGCTAGTTTGATGGGATTGATGGTGCTGAAAGATGGTGATTTTTTCTTTAGAGGGGTAGCAATTTCAGGGTTTGAGTGTCAAGTGCCATTTTAATGACTAAGAAAAAGGAGTGGCAAGTTTCTTCTTTTTATTTTTAATTTTCTTATTCATTCCTTTTATTTTTCTATGTTGTAAACCTTCCTTTTATTGTCCCTTTCATAATCCTCATTTTTTTTTTTTTTTTTTTTTTACGCTTTTCACTTTCAAAAGAGAGCACCTATTGTCTTCCATACAGGCACTGGGTTGATATTTAAACTAGTTGGATGATATATGTCACTTCCTATTAACCTTGCTCATCTATATAAAATCATGCTAAATTTGACATTTATATGAACACTCTGGACGCAAATGTCTCTCTTGAGATGTAATCATTTTTCTTGCTACTCATGCTTATCTTAAGATTAATAAGTTGATCTTTTGCATCACATTTTTATTATGAAACTGAGAGAATCTAGGATGGATAGATATCTTTCTCAGGTTCTTATTCTGTTAATACCTTCATCCACCATGAGACTTAGATGATTTATCTGGCTTCCAGGCCTTAAAAATGGTGATGGAGAAGGAGAATTGGCAGACAATGCCGCCAGACACAGTTCGAGTAGTTAGTTTTCCAGGATTGTTTGGTGATGGAGCAGCTCTCATTGTTTCATCTGATAGTTCGCCAAGGTCCAGATTGCTGCATGAGAATAGATCAGCTGGTGGATCAACGAGGAGTGGATTTTCATATTGGCTGGAAAATGGAAACCCATTTTTGCCAAAAGTGAATAACAATTCTGAGGAGTATCCCAACTCCTTTCACTCCAATGGTGTGGCCACACAAGGAGCTGGAAGTACTGATAAGATGCCCCAGCATACTGAATCTTCTCCTAGAAGTGGTGATGCGAATCATGTTAATGGGACTATTTCAGAAGAAGAAAATGAGGATCTCCATGCAGATTTTATCGATGAAGATAGTCAGCTTCCTAGCCGTATTACCAGGCCTAGTCATTCAAGGCTAAATGCCTTACGAGGGAGTCATGAAGATATGGAAGCACAAACAGCATCATCCCTTAGTCTCCTGAAGTAAGCTCTAAATCTTCAATTCTGAATCTATATATTGCTATAGTTTCTCTACAAATATTGAGCTCTATTACTGTCTGAGTCAGATTGATGGACAAATATGCACGATTGATGCAGAAATTGGAGATTGTCAATGTTGAGTTTTTTAAGGTAGGCTTCCAAATTGATTTTTTGTTTTTCCTTCTTGGTAAAATGGTTTTGGTGTCTTTCCCATGTATCTTAATGTGTCTACATCATTGTTTCTTTATATATCAGGCTTTTTTCTAATTATACTGTTTACTTATCTCAACAGGGAATTTGCCAGTTGTTTGAGTTCTTTTTCTACTTTGTTTATGAGTCATTCTGTGAGCATAATACTCCACCTAGTGGGAAAGGCTTGAATGGCTCTCTTCCTCGTGAGTATTTATTAGCCCTTGATACATCATAGCAAATCTTATTTCTAACTTTATCCCAGATGCAGAGTAGGCAACTTCTCCTAAAACTCTATTATTATTTTTATTATATTTGTCATTAAATATGCTTTTGTTTTGTTTTGTTTATATTCCTCAGACAAGCTAAAAACTGCATTATCAAGAATTACACAAGAGTGTGATCAGTGGATAAGACCTCAGTCCACATCAATCTCTTCATTGTCACCGACGTCTTCAAATACGCCATTCACACATATGGATGTTACCCCAACCAGTCCTCCCAGTCACTTGAATCACACATCTTTTGGACTCAAGGTATTATGCCAATGACGTGCTCTCGTGCTTCTTGTCGGTTTCTGTATAAATAGGTTTTGGTGGTTTATTTTATGAATTTGGGAGGGTGCCGGTATCTCCTCAGATTCTATTCTACTCCTCTATATATATAGGCCATTTATATTGGACTCAGTTTCATTTACAATAACATTTATATCATTCTTTTACTATTGCACTCCTATTTAATATGCATTTGTGACAAATTTAATTCATTAAGTACGGGTAACAAATGAAATATGTTTGGATAATTGACATTTCTAATCATTTTATTAATTTGTGTGAAAAAGTAAACGGGTCTGGCCTATATATATGAGATGGAGGAAGTAACTAATTAACAAAAAACACCAAACAATTACTCTGCTCCTCCATGCCACTTATGTTGTCTGATGAGCTCACAACTTCTACATTCAACTGATGGGGTATGTTCCTATAGGTTCTACTGTACTATGTGAAAATCTTGAGCATGTTTCTGTGAGATTTGATGCTCTTGCAGCATCCTTGCAATGTCTTAGTCATGAAGTGTTTCTTTGGTTTACGTCAAAATAGTCGTTCTCTTCAGAACCATCCATCTCTTTGATATTTTATGCTGGTCCTTTCCTTTGCCCTTTCTTCTTCCCAAAACCTTTATTACTGCAGCTATTTGACACTACCCATCTGGGAAATGCTCCAACAAATATGTCAATTGTTCATGGCATCATCGTTCGAGTGCCTAAATTTAGTGGGTGAGATGCTAGATTCTAGAATATGTTACTATAATTAGATGATTCAACAACTCTTCAAGCATGTCTGTGTGCTGCCCTCTAGGTAGCATCAAACAAATGTGTTGGTGTTTAGGGTATGGAAATCTGAAGTAACTCCTTGAGATGGAAGCATTTTCTACCAGAAAACTCCTTTTAGCGGAGAAATATTTGGAAGTTTTAATTTTGAAACATATTCCTGTGAAGTCCTTGAACTTATGTTTTAAGCCTTCTATATTATATATTGTAGTGCATCTTTTCGATGCTCATAATTACCATTCATTCTAGAACCTTAATCATATAGCCATCATTAAATACATCTTGTTGGTCTAGTCTGAAGGAAGATGTGAACTTAGTAAAGTCAGTTTGTGATTTGTCTCTCCTATTTGCTTCCACATCCTCAAGGTGGCTTGAGCATCCCTTGAAATGCATCACATAGTTAAATGACCATGTGTTATTGAAATGAGCTGAAATTATTAAGCTTTAATAGTCCCATTTTGATCAATACATAGAAACTTATATTTTATGTGAAGATATTTTGAGTGAGTTCTATTTTGACTATTATGCAAGTAATTTACATTGACATATTGCTGCAGGAAAGATGTGCTGGGGCTGACACGATATCTCTTGTTGCTCGATTATTGCATAAATCTAAAATGCATCTTCAACCATTGCTTCTGCGGAGAAATGGAGCAGTAGCTGATGACTTCTATGTACACTTTGTATGTTTTGCTCAATTATTTAGGATAATAGTTCCTTCAGGTGTACGCAAGGATATGTCTAATTACTTTATACTCCAATGGTTCAGATTATTTTTCCTTACCTGTATCTTTTGCATTATTGTTGCAATCATCACTATCTTCTTCAGAAAATAATAGTACAATTAGTTTCTCTATTATTGTTAGTTTCCTTCCAGAACAAAATTGTTTGCAGTGGTTTGACGGCCATTTCTTGATAGGTCGATGCTGTTCCAGAGCTTACTCAGCAAATTCATAGAACAACAGCAAAACTGCTACTCCATATCAATGGGTGAGACTTAATGAGATATAGCTCAATCTTTTGTTATTGGCATAAACTAATTCGAAAGCATCTGTTTGGTTTTTAGATATATATCCCCTAAGCAGATCAATGCACATATAAGTCCTTAATTCATCTAGTTTCAGAAAAATTCCCCACCTTATGTTTCTCATATCAAGATAGTTCAATCTTTGTGTTTTTAAATACCATTTTAGTCATAAGAAGCACCCCTCTTATGAGATCCAGATAATTTCGATAACCTTGTGATAAGATCATTATTTGCTTTGGAAGAATGACTTGCATTTCTGTGAGAAATTTAAGTAACAACTTACTTCAGATATTCTATACCATTCTACCTTTCTCCGTACATTTATGTCTGCCTGTTTGTCATTGGGTGTTGGCTTATTGCAGTTCCCAAGTTGAAAGTGAGAACCTCTTTTTTCTTTGTATGTATTACAGAAGTCAATTAATAATTGTTTCATATCTACTTAAGAAAATATGGTTGTTCATTTATTGAGGTACCGTCAGTATTTGCGTAGTCATATTGTAATGGTATTGATTGAAAGAATTGGGCAGGTATGCTGATCGCATTGCCAATGCTAAATGGGAGGTGAAAGAGCTTGGATTAGAGCATAATGGGTACGTGGTTCTCAGAAATGTCGATATATCTTTAAGATTGCACCCCACATCAGATCATCAAACACCAGTTAGTTCATCTGAATAAGGCATTATAATTTTGCTGCAGTGTTTGCCTACTTATAAGTTATAAATGGTCGTCTGATATGGAGTAACCTTGTGAAATAGTAAAGGTTAAGCAAATCCCACACCCCTCCCCCCCACCACCAAAAAAAATTGTTCAATGGATTTTTAAAATTTGAGAGCCCACATGTTTATCATCCCAACAAAGAAATGAGAAATTGTCAAGAAAAAGAACGTGAATATGCCAAACATAACATCGTTGATTTGAAAGGAATAAGCTATAATTGCGACAACATTTTAGGGCATCTACATGCTATTGACAAAATTTCTAGAATTTTGAGTTTCTGTTGACGTATCATGACCCTAGGTATAGTTGGTGTAATTATTATATTGACCTAGAAAAATGAACTAGGGTTGAGGAAAGAACACGAATAAAATCATTTGTTTTGTGTGTTTCTACTTACAACATGACTATTTGAGTGAGATCTTTATATATCTGGGATCATTGTTATGCACTGTCATGTGTTAGTAGTTGCTTTATATCTGGAATTCTAATTTCTATATGTCTTGTGTTACTAGGTATGTTGATTTATTACTGGGAGAATTTAAGCACTATAAAACAAGGCTTGCTCATGGAGGCATCCGGACAGAGGTAATGAATGGATTTAAATATTCATAACTGCTGCCTAGAAATGAAATAGACATTCTAATCTGATTTTTTCCCAATTAAGAATTATGAAATGAGAACATGTTTGTTGACCTTGCACAATGGCAAGATCTGATCCATATAATTGATCACATATAATCAAGGAAGAAAATTTCGATTTCGATGGAAATATCGGTGCATCATACTTATCGATATTCCACCGATATTTCAAGATATTTCACCCATTTTTCTATAATTGGTACCATAAAATCACCGATATTTATCGATATTTCCCCATATTTCACCTATTTTCCTACAATTTATACCATAGAGCCGCCGATATCAAAATCGATACCGATATTTTACCGATATTTTGATAAAATTTCTCGTTTTTATATCGATTATGTGAAAAAATAAAAATATCAGGGAAATATCTTCCGGGTATTTTCATCCTTGCATATAATGGAAATAAGGCTTAGTTGTTGTAAGAATTATGAGATTCTGTCGACATGTTGGACATTGTTAAACAGGTACACTATAGATGTGCTTCAGGATGGGGGTTTAGGCATTTAATTAACTGCTTCAAAAATGCATCATTTGTAACTTCTGAACATAAATGCTCCAATCAAATTCCAAACCATGATTATTCATTGATACAATCATGTCTATAGCAACATCTCATAGATATATTTGACCATATGATGTGGTTAGGCTGTAATAACTAATAAGAGCTCAAATGTTAATATCGTTGTTTTGCTTTTCAATAGTAACATAACGACAAACTATGGCTTAAAGTTATTAAATTTTCCTTGTGTTTTCTTGATTTGGTCTTTGCATATAATTTGGATATGCAAAATATACATTTAACAAATTGTTCCTGACGTGAATTCTGTATCTCACTTCTATGTACTGTCCTCTGAATCCAGGTTCAAGACCTCCTCTTAGAATATGGACTTGAAATTGTTGCTGAAACTCTGATTGAGGGCCTATCCAGGGTAAAGAGGTGTACTGATGAAGGGCGTGCTCTTATGTCGCTGGATCTTCAGGTTCCATTTTTCTCCCACTTTACATTATACGATCTCATGCTTCATTTCCCTTTTTAATTTGGAGTGTTCCTTTTTCAGGTTTTAATAAATGGCCTAAAGCATTTTGTCTCATTTGATGTAAGACCAAAAATGCAGATGGTTGAGACTTTTATCAAGGTAAAAAATTATGTTTCTTTTCAAACAGATGGATTGTCTGTTTCTAACGAATCACATTGTAGTATGCTTTGAGTTTCCAACGCCTTTGCCTTGTCACTCTATAACAGGCCTACTACCTTCCAGAAACTGAATATGTCCACTGGTCTCGTGCCCATCCGGTAAATTAACCTTCTGCTTAAGTCCGCCTCATGATATGGAAAATGTAGTTTTTTGGGTTCTTGTACTTCCAATTTTTCGAATTGGGTCCTTGAATTTCCAGTTTTATTGTACTATTATTTATAGAAGTGAGTTCTATACTTTTATTTGCATCAAATTTGGTTGCAAATAAAGATACAAGGTCTCAGTTTTTCTAAACTAAAGTACAAAGACAAAATCTAATGCAAATGAAAGTCCAGGGACCAATTTAAAATAAAACTGAAAATACCTGGACTAAACATGAATAGTTGGGATGAAATCAAATGCACTTGTGATATGCAGGAATATAGTAAAAGCCAAATAGTGGGGCTTATCAACCTCGTCGCGACGATGAAAGGATGGAAAAGAAAAACCAGGTTGGAAGTGTTGGAAAGGATTGAATGATCTTTCTTAGGTTGTTGTAATCCACTGCATTTGAGCCTTGAAAAGTTTTGTGTTCTTTTTTGCCCTGTTTTATATGATATTATCCCTGTAAATTGGATGTTCACATTTTTCATAGTGTCCACTTTTGAGGTTGTATATCTATTTCTAATTTGTAATATATAGCTTCTTGACTGTAAATTCTGATCGACTTTAGTACGAAATCCATAACGAGGGCATTAATGAAATTTTTTCCCTATTTTTTATATACGATATATGTGAGCTAATTTGTTTCCTATACTTTTATTTATAAATATTGAAATCGTTTGTGTTAAAATTATAATTGTGTTATTGAATTTTGTTTGTAAACCTTGAGTTCATACGCATTGTATTTGGAATAAGATTGGGTTCCCATACGTAGTTGCCAATCTATTTAACATAATTATCCAATTTAATGCAAATTAAAATAAAAGGATTTATAAATAAATGTATAAGAACTTCACTTAAAAATTTAAAAAAAAAAAAAAGTACATAAAATGTAAATCTCATACAAATGAAGGAAAATTTATGAATAAATTCATTTATTTTGAAGCAACAAGAGACTTAGCAGGGGACTTTGTTATGCTATCTATCATTTTCATTGCTACACAGGGTTGATCGACAGGTACCTAAAATCATACCAAAAGATGAAGTTCAGAATTTAACAATTGCATCTTTGTAACTACACATATATAATTTGATGTATTAATAAACACATGAAAAAAGAAATTAATAAAAGCATTAAAAAAACATGAAAGTGTTACAGATGGAGATGGACTTACAAAATGGCCAGCTCCAAGAATCCAGTAAAAATGGAAATTTTTGTGAGATCTGATAAATCCCTTTGTCATTTTATTTTTCCCACAATAGATTGGTGTTCTATCTTTGCTCAAGAAAGATTTTAGCCCATCCCACCTGATAAATAGATCAAATAAACAATTCATTTGGCCCATTACATTACATTAAGAGTAGTGTTTGTATGCACCAGTTGCATGGATCATGATCCATGCAACTGGGCACGCTGGTCGGGTCGGGTCCGATTTAACCCGAATCCACGCCCTTTTTTTTTTTTTTTATAATTTATGTCATAACCTTTATGTTGTAATAATATAACCTTTATGTTGTAATAATGTAACATTTATGTACAAATTTCATAACCTTTTCACTGAATGACTTATACTTTTTTCACTATAAAAATTCATGCAATATAATCCAAACCTTTATATTGTAATAATATAACCTTTATGTTGTAATAGTATAACCTTTATGTACAGATTTCATAACCTTTTCAATAAATAACTTATAGTTTTTTCACTATAAAAATTCAATATAGCCGAAACCTTTATGTTGTAATGATATAACTTTTATACTGTAATACTATAACCTTTATGTACAAATTTTATAACCTTTTCAGTGAATAACTTATACTTTTTTCACTACTCAGCACTGCAAAAGGTTATGTGCATATAACTAAAAGGTTGAGTTCGCTAAACTAAAAGGTTAAGTTCGCTAAACTAAAAGGTTATGCCAATATACAGCAGAACTAGAATTTGAGTTAGGGTTTGGGCTAGGGTTTGGGGGCGTGGGGGTGCGTGAGGCGCGCGTGGGGCGCGTGAAAGGCATTTTTTGGGCGGATTGACCCGGTTGCAAGGATCTAGAATCCGTGCACCTGATGTATAGAAACAATTGTGTTACATTAAAACTACTAATTCACCCGCGCGATGCGCGATTTATTATTTGTTGTGATAGTGTACAATTTGTAATTATATAATGAAATTGTTATATTATGAAGTTATTCATATATCTTTTATTATTCAAACTTTGTATAATATACAAATATATTTTCATATCTCTATTGATTTTTAAAGTTATATTTTATAATTTAAAAAAATTGTTGGGTAAAGTAGAGTTTTAACTAAAAAAAATAGATTTTGATTAAATTCGCTTAGGGCTTCCTTATGCATTTGTTTTTGAGTTGCATGTTATTCTAAATTTAAATAACACAAATTATATATGTTCTTCTAAATTATATTTGATAATATTAAAAAGTTGGAATACAAAATTTATAAATAATTTAAACGACGAATTTGAAAACTTACATTCTATTTGTTTGTCTTTTGTTGAATTTTTTTCATGACTCGATAGATAATTTGATAAACCAATAATTTTAAGAGTTAGTTATAAAAGACCAATTAACAATATAAGTTTTAAAATATTTATTTATATACAACATTTCTCATAATTACAAAAAATATATTACAATTTCTTTTAACTTTCAAATTGATAATATGAATAATTTTAGACATTAAGTAATTAAAGTTAACAAAAAAACAAAAAAAATTAAAAATTTGAAAGCTTACATTTTATTTATTTCTAGTAATTCACCCGTGCGATGCGCGATTTATTATTTATAATGGTAGTATACAATTTGTAATTGTATAATGAAATTGCTATATTATAAAGTTATTCATACATCTTTTATTATTCAAACTTTGTATAATATACAAATATATTTTCATATCTCTATTGATTTTTAAAGTTATATTTTATAATTTTAAAAAATTGTTGGGTAAAATAGAGTTTGAACTTAAAAAAGTAAAATTTGGTTAAATTTTCCCTATACATTAGGGCTTCTTTATGTGTTTATTTTTGAATTTTGTGTTATTTTAAATTCAAATAACACAAATTGTATATCTTCTTCTATTTGTTTTTGGGTTGTGTGTTTTTTAAATTCAAATAACAAATTGTATATGTTCTTCTAAATTATATTTGATAATATTAAAAAATAGGAATACAAAATTTATAAATAATTTAAACGACGAACTTGAAAGCTTACATTTTATTTGTTCATCTTTTATTAAATTTTTTTCATGATTCAATAGATAATTTGAAAATCCAATGATTTTAAGAGTTATAAGAGATTAATTAACAATATAAGTTTTGAAATATTTATTTATATACAACATTTCTCACAATTACAAAAAGTATATTACAATTTCTTTTAACTTTCAAATTGATAATATGAATAATTCTAAACATTAAATAATTAAAGTTAACAAAAAAAATTAAAATTTTGAAAGCTTACATTTTATTTATTTCTATCTTTTGCTGAATTTTTTTCATGGTTCGATAGATAATTTGATAAGTTAATTATTTTTGGAGTTGGTAAAAAGAGACCAATTAACAATAGAAATTTTGAAATATTATTTATATACAATATTTCTCATAATTATAAAAAAAATATCTTGAATTTTTTTTAATATTTCTCATAATTACAAAAAAAATATCTTGAAATTTTTTTAACTTTAAAATTGATAATGAGAATAATTATAGACATTAAGAAATTAAAGTTAACAAAAAAAAAGAATAAATTATTGTTCAATAATGAATAATAGTCATCGTCAACAACAACAAATAATTAATAATAATAATAATAATAATAATTATTAACAATATATATTTTATGGGAAAAGTATTTTAAATAACATGAACAATTTTTTTAACAAAACTAATAATTTTTGGAATTTTTTTATTAACTAATATAATGATGTGATATTTTTGGGAAGGAAAGTAGCAAAATTATAAATTTCACCAACTTTCCTCTTTTTATATATAGATACATAGATTGCACATTAAGATGCAATGTGAAGAAAAGAGAAAGTTAGTGGCCAAAATTATAATATTAATATTTCAGTAATTAGTGCATTATAGTAAAAACAAATTTATTTAATAATATGTCAACAACAACAAATTCTTTGCAATGTTGACTTAAGGTAATTGAGTTAACTTACTTGAGCTTTTCAACCCATGCTTCAGTTCCCCTTGTTGCGCAAATTAAATCAATCTACAAATCAAAAATAAAATAACAAAACACTTTTTATTGTTCCAAATATACCGTTTTGTAAGTGTGTTAGGAGAGAGTTCATTAGGCCCAATTGTCTACATATATAATTTTATTTTCTGTTGGCCAGTGTGACACCACAAATATTTTCAAGACTTTATTTTTGATTTTGGCCCATCAAATATAATATTTAAATCATCAAGATATTACAATATAATGGGGAAAAAAAATCTTACTTGACCATTGTATACAGTCACATCAACTCCCTTTGCCAAAAGTTCATCAACCTAGAAAATCAAGAAAAGAAAAACAGAAAATACCATATCTTCATTAAAAAAAGAAAATGAAAATGCTTTGTTTTTCTTACCTCATTGATCCTAGGTCTCATGAAATCTCCTTCCATTGCTACAAAAACAAGATCGGATTGCCCTATCCACCTTCAAACACAATAAAATGTCGATATTGTCCCTCGATCCATTGAGTAGGCTAATATTTATAACAATTAATTAATTCATAGCCAAAGAAAAATCAACTTACTTAACATTGCTAGGTATAATCTTAAGCTTCTCCTTGATCACACCATTCATTAGGCTATAAAGATTTCCATTGCCACTCGGATTAGACCTCCTCAACGAAGTCAAATACTTTGAGTATCGTTCAATTGAAAAAATACGAGACAACTCAGAAGTTGTCGAGAATAACGGATCCATATCTAAATCCAAAAGAAAATTATAGAAATCCTGAAAAAAAAAAAAAGGTTTTATTATGATCAAACCACAACAGATAAAATATATTTAATTTTACATATGTTTTGTATTTATAAAAAGTAGGATGATTGAGGTGTAAAGTTTACCACTGAATTGCTGCTTGAAATGATTAGAGATTGAAGATCTGTCCATGACTTGGTTGCCTCTACAAGCTTGCCTTCTTCAATTTCTTGCTTTATTCTTTTAGCTATTCTTTTTTTGTGAAAATAATTTTATTAGCCATAACAAAGTCATAACTCATAAGCAATATCATCAGACTTATATTCTACTTTGTTTTTTAAACAGAAAACAAAAAATTTAGACCTTCTTGATTCCTTCAAGCCATTGTTGTCAAGCCTAGAGACATCTTTCAGGAGAGGACCCCATGAAAACTGCATATTAATCATGACAAATCATTAATATTATATATGCAATATAAATTATTAATTGAACATATTTTAATTAAATAATCTATCAAGAATGTATACCACATAATCTTCTGGTGAAATCCAGGAGTCTCCCAGTGCAATTCCTGTTAAGTAGCAGAAAATATTTCCAAAATTAAAATTAAAATATTAAGCAATACCCTTTTCTGATAATTTAATTTTTTTATTCAATATGACAATTAAATCAAGATTAATGATATTATTATACCTCGAAGTTTGAGCTTTAATTTTCCAGTTTCTATAGCTTTAAGAGCTGATAATCCAAGAGTGACAGCAAATTTTCCTCCATAAGATTCAGCTACTATATAGAGAGGGCTTTTTTGTAAATTCACATTGCCATTGAACAGTTCAATCAGAAGTGTGGTTAAATCAGCTGCAGCTTCATCATCACTTTTCACCAACAGTTTTGGATCCTCAACAAAACTATATCCACTTCCAACTGGATTATCCTACCAAAAATTAATAAATAAAATCAAAATATTTCATAAATAAATCCCAGAAAAAGAAATTCAAGATTATGAAAATTTGGTAGTCAATTTCAAACCACAAACAATAGATCAGCCTTTTGAAGCCATGTTGAATTTCTAGGCTTCAAATATGCATCAAAAGGCCCAATTTCTTCAAAATTTCCTATCCCAACTCCAGAAGCACCCTGTTTAGGATAAATCAATTCAGAACAAATTAGAAATTGGGTAATTAAAAAAATTCAAAAAAAATTTGAATATACAATAAATTTCAAGATTTTTCTTGATTTTCTAGTGAAAAATATAAAGAAAAAGAAAAAAGAAAAACGGACAGGTCCACCCTGCAGCCAAAGAATAATGGGCCATGGTTGAATTGAATCTTGATTACTGTATGGACTTTTGTAATACCACCAAAACATGTGTGCTTCTGCTCATATACAAAAACAAAAAAAATTGATTAAAAACAAAAATAATTAAAACATATGATGCATAATTATAAATTATAAAGATTGAGAAAATGTAACTTACTGGGCCTAACTTCAACATATCCCCAAGCCTCTGATCCATTTTCTATTGTTGCAGATTGGACTAATAATCCTCCATAAAAAAGAGTAAAGGAAAACAATACAGAAAAAATAAGAGAAAAACAATGGGACTTTTCCATTTTTCAAGAGCAGAATATGAAATTTTAATTTATTTGCAGAAGTGAGAAGATGAAACTGGTATTTATTTTAGAAAATGGATAGTAATTAGATTTTTTTTTTCTGTTAATATAAATGTTCTTGATTCATTTTTTTTTTTTAGTCTCTGGGAAATAAACAAAAATATGGCAACTGCATGTCAAAATGTGACAAATTTTAAAATTTTCAGATAAAACTTTTATATTATTGACTATATGACAGCTCACCTATACCATGTTGTTTACCAATGATATAGTAGGTTTTTTCTGTAAAAGGAATGTAAAATTTATTGTAAATATTTGTATAATTTCCTAATCCTTACTGATTATTCTTTTTTCTAATTTTGTGTTGTATGTATTCATATAAAATGTTACAATAATTGAGGAATAATGATCTCGTTTTTTCAATTATTGAATTGAAATGGCTAAAAAATAAATTATTCTTAGCCCAATTTCAGTAAAATCCAAACTTATTCTGAAAATCAAACCAAAACTCAAATTCACACTACTAATTTAAGCCCATAAGATAAAATGTAATCTTCTCCACTATTTTTTTTGCTCTGAAATAATATCGGACACAAATTCATGAACTTTTTATTATATATATAAATTTAATAGTGATAAAATTTTACTGTCTAACTCACACTATTATCTTTCTCAATTTTTTTATTTTTTTTGTAGTATTACTCAATTCTTGAATCAATAATATTGTACTAAAAGTGTTGTATTATAATACTTAATACATTTTCTTATCCTATTTTTCATTAAAAGAATCACATTTTTCCTTGGTAATTTTGGTATTGTCACAGATTAGAGATTCCAAACAAGAAGAAAAATCAGTCATGTAAACTAAAAGGGAGAAAAGAAAGCATTGAACTTGAAAATAAACTCTCAAGTAATTAAGAAATAATAAGCATACAATAAAATCAGAATATTTGCAACTTCTCTTACAATTGGTCGATTTTTTTTTTTATTTTATGTTATTTTATCTCATCATTTTCAACTACCATCTTAAAATTTTTTCAATTTCTCTAATGAAAAAAAAAAAAGATCAATTACGTGTAAAATCAACATTGTGATTATCTATTTTGAAGCAATAGGAGACTGTGTTATGCTTCCTATCATGCTCAGTGCTATACAAGGCTGATCAACTGGTACCTGAAAAATCATACCAAATAAATTAAGTTAAATACAATAATTTTTAAAAAAAAATTTCCTCAAACATCTAAATATAATTTGCTTCTCAATTTTACAATTCTCATAGTCACAGAAAAATCAAACTTGAGTCTCAATTTTGGTTTAAGAACTTGAAATTCCTAAAATAGGTCATGTTTATCATCCTAACCAACCATTAATTTCACCCGTCCATTTCAATGATTCAAGATCCAAAGAAAACCATATGTAAATAAAACATGAAATTTCACTCACAGGTAAATCGATCTGATTTTCTAACAACTTTGAAAAGTATCATAAATGAAGTGTAAAGAAGTGAGTGTGTCTTAAATTCGTGCACATGATATTGAGAGTAAATGTAGGGTAGGAAATTGTCAAATCCCTTGTAAATGAAGCAAATTGAATTCCCAATTGAATGCAACTAAATATAGCTTAGCACGATTATATCATAGCTTAGCGACTTTGCAATAGAACTGTAAACGAATCGAGTATTTTTGAATTTTTTTTATAAAGGATTTGGTGACACTTTTGACTTTATAGTAATATTGTAAACAAATCAAAGACTCTCAAAATCTTGTACAAGAACTTAGAACCCTATTGGGATTCCCTATTCTTGAGGTTAAATATGTTGAATTAAAGTTTGATGAGGATAAGGAAAGATGAGTGAACATTCACTAGTCTTAGGACAGTAGTGTTCAAGTATAAGAGAGGACAATGATTAGGACAACACATACACACATTTATTAGGTGTGATTATGAGGATTCACAATAAATTGAATGGATGTCGACTATGATAGGACTATGGGTTTTTTGGTGATTTATATTTTAAATACGTAGTATTTTTAACTATTTGTTGTTTATAGTGCTTACATTTATGCATGAATCGGCTATAACTACGGAGCTTAAAATGCAATTCATCTGGTGTAGCATCTAAAGAGCCGTTTGCAACGATAAATCGATGAAAGATAGAGAGATGGACTTACAAAGTGGCCAGCTCCAAGAATCCAATAAAAATGGAGATTTCTATAGGATTTGGTGAAACCCTTTGTGATTTGTTCTTGCCCACAAAAGATTGGTGTTCTATCCATGCTTAGGAAAGTTGTGAGCCCTTCCCACCTAATAAATAGATCAATGTATGGAATATTAATTAATTATTTATTTATTTATTTAAAATTGAATATAATGTGAATGCGTAACATAAAAAAGTTAAATAAACTATCTTAC
The DNA here is from genome assembly GCA_028654395.1 of Scutellaria barbata. NCBI lineage: Eukaryota > Viridiplantae > Streptophyta > Magnoliopsida > Lamiales > Lamiaceae > Scutellaria > Scutellaria barbata. The sequence continues at coordinate 648,440 of CM053653.1, read as the reverse complement.
TTGAGCTTTTCAACCCAAGATTCAGTTCCCTTTGTTGAGCAAATGACATCAAGCTAAAAAATAAAAAATAAAAAAGTATACTTGGGAAAAAAATTCTCAAATTAATGAAAATTCATATCATATATATAGCTGTAAAATGAAGCAAAATTCTTACTTGGCCACTATATATGGTCAGATTAACTCCTTTTGCCAGCAATTCATCAACCTATTAAAAAAAGTATAGTCACATCCTGCAAACTGTGTTCTATTTCATATTTCAATACTTTAAATACTATTTGAAATAGAGAATATCGTTTGAGTTAATACCATATGTTTGTTTTTTCTTACCTCATTAATCCTAGGTCTCATGAAATCTCCCTCCATTGCTGTAAAAACAAGATCCGATTGCCCTCCCCATCTGTAAAAAACCCAGCCCTCAATTTTAAACAAACGAGCAACATCGTCTCAACAAGATTTCATATCTTAAATCAACTCACTCAACATTGTTAGGTATAATCTTGAGCTTCTTCTTGATCACACCATTCATTAGGCTATCGAGGTCACCATCTCCACCAGGCGTAGCCTGCCTCAACGTGTTCAAATACCTAGAGTATCGTTTGATTGAGATTTGTTGTGCCAGCTCAGAAGCTGTCGAGGATACAGGGTCCATCCCTGAATCCAGCAAAAAATTGTAGAAATCCTGCATTGTTTTTCAAAGATTTATCGAGATTGATGATCTTTTTTCTCAATCATTTAGTCGATGATTTATAGTTAAATTTACCACAGAACTGCTGCTAGAGCTAATGACATCTTCAAGATCACTCCATGTTTCAGTTGCCTCCACAAACTTGCCTGTTTCTAGCTCTTGCTTTATTTGCTTGGCTAAACTGTTTTCTGAAGATAAATCATTATCCAATAGCAAGATTTTTCGACCTAAAACACGAACAAATTCATACATACAACACCATATTCAGCAACGAAGTGCAAGAATTGTTGACCTGTTTGATTTCTTGAAGCCATTATTGTCCAGCCTAGCTACATCTTTCAAGAGAGGACCCCATGAAAACTGCATAATCATGTGAATTAATATCAAGAACATGTACATGTCTTAGTGGTCACATGTTTCCAAGAATTAAGAATGAGATTAAATCAGATAATATACCACAAAATCTTCTGGTGAAATCCAGGTATCCCCCAATGCAATTCCTATGAATTAGCAACAGGAAATAAACAAATTGTGATCTATTCAACTATAAGACCAAGATTATTGAAAAAAAAAAAAAGTATTATAATTATAATTTATACCTCCAAGTTTGAGCTTTAATTTTCCAATTTCTATAGCTTTAAGAGCTGATAATCCAAGAGTGACAGCAAATTTTCCTCCATAAGATTCAGCAACTATATAAAGAGGGCTTTTTTGTAAAGTCACATTTCTATTGAACAGTTCAATCAAAAGTGTGGTTAAATCAGCTGCAGCTTCATCATCACTTTTCACTACCAACTTTGGATCCTCAACAAAACTGTATCCAGTTCCAACTGGATTATCCTACCATAATTTGATAAATAAATTCAAAATATTTCATAAATAAATCCCAGAAAATAAAATTCAAGAATATGTAATTTTGGTAATCACATTCTAACCACAAACAAGAGATCAGCTTTGTGAAGCCATGTTGAGTTTCTAGGCTTCAAGAATGTGTCTAAAGGCCCAACTTCTTCAAAATTTCCAATCCCAACTCCAGAAGCACCCTATACAATTCAAGAACAACAAATAAAATAATATTTATTTTCCAAGAAAAAATTCAAAAAATTAAAAATAAAAATTACTGACAGGTCCACCCTGCAGCCAAAGAATGATTGGCCATGGCTTGGTTGGATCTTGATTTCTGTATGGGCTTCTGTAATACCACCAAAACATGTGGGCTTCTGCTCATACATATTAAAATAAAATTAAAAATTATAATGCATAATTAAAATTGAAAAAAAAAAAAACACACACACACACACACACAGAGAGTAAAGTGTGGAATGAGAAAAATGTCTCTTACTGGGCCTGACTTCAACATAACCCCAGGCTTCTGATTCATCTTCAGTTCTTGCAGCTTTGACTAATAATCCTCCATGAAAAAGTGTAAAGGAAAATAAAGCAGACAAAAGAAGAGAAAAAACAACATGGGACTTTCCCATTTCAAAAATCAGAATTATTTTGGAAAGGTGTGTGCAGAAATGGGAAGGTTAAACAGTTGGTTTATATGGAAGAAAGAAGGACGATGATCGTGTCCTTGTCTCTGAATCCGACAGAGATAACCAAGAAAATTGGAAATATCAATTAATTTTTACTTTACAGCTGAATTTTATTTTATTTATTTTAGTCAAGAAACTACTTTTTTACAGATCTGGCCAGTTGTACACTGGAATATAGTCCATCACAATGATTAAAGAAATACACATTACACTAATAATAATGTAATATGTATAGAGAGTCCAACATTGAATTTATTGGCATGTTTTTTAATTATTCACATCAAAGTTCAATACAATTATTTTAATTATATTATTATATATTGAATTTAGATTCATAAAATAATTTTACAAAGAACCATGTTTTAGACCATGTGATATATTCATAAAGAACTAAAACCCTGCAGTTGAAATGGAAGTCTAGTATTTAGAAATTAAATGATTATTCATATATTTTGTTGGGCGTCCGGCCCGAGCTGCACAGCATTCGGCCTCTGGGCGGCGGAACAGAGGAAACCGCTCCACCTGGCCGGCCGGGACGATGACGTCCTCTCAAGTCAACCGTCCAAGTTAATTGCGAGGACCACTCGGCGGACCAGCTCAGCCGGCCAGGATCCGTATGGCCGTCCAGGATACCGTTAACCTCCAATAGATCGTGGGTGACAAAACCGCCAAGTACCCGGTAAATAGGCGGAAATCAAGGAAAAAGTGGGCTTAACCCCCACGACCTCCACGATCTCCGACGTTCAAGCGATGCTCCAGCTATAAATAGATGTAACTTCAACTTGTAAAGGATCTGAATCCTCATTCTGTAAACAGTACTAGAGAGCTAATTTCTTTAATATAATATTATAAGGTCCTGCCCGGTAATTCTACCGTCCAGGATCAGCCGCACAGCATTGCCCGAGTAGGCTCCGGGCCATTTTTGTGTTATACTTTTCATCTCATTTTCATCATATTTGGGTGTTAGACTAGGAATTACTTTCAAACAAATTCCGACGTCAACATATTTTATTATACAATTTTGTAATCAATTCATATGTGAAATGTATAATATTTTTACTAATTTCATTTTCCATAATTTCAAAAATAAAATCATTATATATTAAAGTAACTCTAATATTTACGTGTTATTATATACAACGAGATGTTTTTTTGAGATACATATTACTTAATTCCTTCTTCTTTTTTTTCAGTTGTGTTTCTATTTTTGTGTGTATAAAACCAGATTGTATTGGTTTATTAAGATATGTGCATGGCTGCACATGCAATGCAACTGACACAAATAATTCTGAATTAAATTTAAAATAAGTAAATTAGATTCGTAAATCTCAAGAACAATGAGAATTTCCTACTTTTAAGAATGAATACCATCTTGGTATTTGTCAGTTACAAGAAACAGTGGAGCCTATGGAATTGTTAAATGATCCTAACAAATAGGGATATATTTTTCAAAAATAATCGTTTTAAGTTTTTATATGGTTTCAAGTAGCCCTTTTTAAATTTATTTATAATAATAATAATAACAACAATAATAATATTTTTTTTCTAGATATAAAAGCCGTTTTGAATCTGTTAATGAAATTGAGAAATTTGAGTGGTGGGCCAAAAAGGTAGTGGAAGAATATGGAGATTACGTGCAAAATTGTTTTATCTTTTTTGCTGTTGAGAAAAGGACAACAAATACTTTATCTTCTTTTCTATTGGTGCCAATATTTATTTATTTATATTTCTTTTAATTTCTTGAAAATTAGTGAGTGAGACTTTTCCCAAAAAAAACAAAAAAATGCCTCATTTTGCAAGGAGAAATTGTCAACCACTAAAAGTTACTCATTTTATTGAGTTATTTATTAGTACAAATTCTATTTTAATTAGTTAATAGTCACCAGTAGTCAGCCTAGTACTACAAAAGAGGTATAGTTAGGAAAAAAAATCATTAACTAATTCTTAATAATATAAAATGAATACATTAATCAATCATAGATTACTATTATTTTTATAGTATAATACCATATATCAAACAAATTATGAATTTAAAGTATTACTTGGTAGGTAAAATAGAATTTTCCTAAAAGTTATCCTTTTAAGTTAAGTAAGAAAGAACAACTGGCATGGAACAAAAAGGCATGTGCAATCCATCCAAAACAAGAATTGGGCGACAATAATTACGATAATTAAAATAAATATTTCATCAATAGTATCAAAATAACCCATGTGCTGTCTAAAATTAACTAAAGAGCTCTTGTAACTTATCCATTGAGCACCTAATTAATAACACCACATTGGAAAGAACAAAGAAATAAGGACAATATATGAATTAACCAAGACAGCTGATCATAAGTTTTATCTTTTGATTATTTTCTTTAAAAAAAAAATTTGAACAAATATATATAATTATTGGCAGTAAATTCCAAAGTTGTACGGATTGTGAAGTTGGGCCTGTTGGGCAGTTGTATGATGTAAGCCCATATGCATATGATAAGCTAACAGATCTTCTAAAGAACTCAGGTGGGCTTTTTGGCTAGGCCCAAACCAAAGGAAAATAAGGGATTAGGTCTCCTTTTAGTACATGGCTTTTTGCACAACTAAAATTGCTTAACAAACCATAATTTCTTTATTAAAATGAATAGCCAGTAAACAGTTGAGATTATTCAATGATATTTCAAATAACATAAACATTATTTTCTACCTACACGTGTTAACCACGAACAAAATGTTCTACCAAGCAAAAATTGAACAAAACTCGATTATTTCATGCTATTATAATATTCTTTTTCTTCTTTAATTCAGAAAATGACATAAAACTTCAATACAATAAACTTTTTACCAAATATTATTAATTATATGTACACCAATTAGCAATTCATTACCACTTAAAAATATAATATAAACAACACAAATGATACAACGACAAAGAAATGAGATTTGTTGCCCTTCTGATCTTCACTTGGTTGGTTGGGAATTGTAAAGAAAATTTGGCACATAGAGTAAAAAAGATTAAAATGAGGTAAATATAATAGTAGAGAAATGATTTTGTAGTGTGAATAGCTTCAAATTGTCAAAATATAATATATCTATAATATGTTACTAACATTATTTAAATGACAATTAGGTGATTGAAAAAAAACAAAAAATAAAAACATATGCGTTGTCAATTTAAATGGTTTCCATTAGTGAGGTGGTATCGGAAGCTACCAAAGCAACAGTGCTGCTACATTTTTGTGTCATACCAAATAATTGTTTGAAAATTGCAATTATCCGAAAATGACATTTTGGAATTATAATTTAAGATGGGATTACCTACTTTATTACGCTTCTAATTAACCAACCCGATTTGATGGAGTGTGATTTCAAGATTTTTCTACACCAAATACGTGATGTCGTGTAGTTGCTAATCAATACATTTTGCCTATAAAAATAAGAGTAGAATTGCTGTAAGATTGTAAAATTTTCAATAAAATAATACACTTTCATTCCATGCTTTGTTTTTTTTCTCTTTTTTTTCAAGAATGTTTACTAATTATAATATATTAAGAATTTTCCATTCTAATAGTGGGATCGCACTATCTCAACTATCATGTAATGATAAGGAATATTGTAAAAAATATCACCAAAAACTTCTATACATCAATTGCATGGATCTAGATTCATGCAAGATCGTGCAATTGAGTCACCCAATCCGAATATGCATATTTTTAGTTTTTATTTATTTTTATTAACGTATTACTTTTATGTTATATTAATATGATTTTTATTTACAAATATCACAACCTTTATGTGATTATGTAACTAAAAAAAAAAACAATCCTCAACGCATTTTTTATCAACATACTTTTATGTAATATTACTCATATATTTTTATGATATTAATCATATATTTATTTAATTATTTTTATACATTTTAGTTATATTAGTCATACTTTTAGTTATATACTCGTATCTTTTAATTATATTAGTTGCACTTTTATATATTATATAAAAGTATGATTATATTAATATAAAGATAAGTAATTTCACATAAATTTATATATGTACAGATTATAATAAAATTTTTATTTTTTTAAAATTAAAATATAATATAAAAATAAGAATATTTATATATAAAAAATTATATTAATATAATATAAATGTAACATATGAATAATAAAAAAAGGCAAAAAGTATAAATGGATGCATGAGAGACTAATTCAATTTTTTTTACTGTAAAAAATAGTGTAGATAAATATCTATTAATGTGAGATTTTTTTGATAAGTAATTTACTAGTTCTATTTCCCTGCCGTGCAGGATTTGATCATAACTTCTATTTTATTTTATCGTATTTAGTAATTAAATGAAAGATGATAAATATAAATTTCAGAAAATATCAAACAGGAAATAAAAAAAAAAGATATTGAATAAAAGAATTATAAAATTGTGATGTGGTGGATGTTGTTGGATAAGATGGCGGCGGTTAAAATGACAAGGCGGTTTTATGTGGCCTATGGCTGCCTGGAAAAGCCAAAACTAGGAGCGCCCAATTAGCAATTACAACCTTTTTGATAACATTTTGATATTTGGATATTATTTTTAATATTATTAAATGCTGTATTTTTTTTTTGTTCGCTTCAAAAAAATAATACTTTTTTTTTTCTTGAACTGTTATATTTTTTGTTTTAAATTTATTAAGTCTATTTTGGGAATAAAAGTAACGAACGTACCATCAATGATACATCATATATATATATATATATATATATATAGATATTTTATTTATTAGATTGTTTGCGTTAGCACTAGAGGTTATCGTGTAAAAATAAAATTTAATTATAACATGCGACAATGATTTAGATTAATTTCTTCTCAAAAGCATCTATAAAACTTTTAAAGAACATGATTTTTTGTGTTATTTTCATAAAAATTGATTTTTGCCGATTTAATTTATGTGTTCGAGTCTCCGATTGTTTTAGTTTCAGATTTAAGAGAAATGGATAAAAAGGAAAAAAAGAAAAAAAAAAGATTGAAACTCTCATGTGAAATGAATAAAATAAAATACAAATTAGAAAGTTATATGAAAGAATCATTTATGTTGGATAAAGTTTTGTAACAAGTGCGAAAGAAAGGACAGTGAAAGACATGTAGATATACATGTAAGGAAAAATCTTGCCATAAATCTATTCAAAAAATAAAAAGGAAAACCTATCATAAATGGGCCCACAGGGCCCACACACCAGTTCCCTTCATCCAAACCGTCCAAAATTAATTTGTAGCCATCCCTATCTCTCACTCTTGGGCTGCTTATTCTATTTTCTAAATAATTTTGAAGAATCTTATATTTACCTAATAGAGACACTACTCATCAACAGGGAAATATACATATCATGTTTTTTGGAGTATTATTTATTTCTTTCTTTAATTTATTCAAGTGATTATTTAAGACATCGATCCTTAATCAAGTAGATGATCTAGATAAAGATTATTCGATCATATTCTATCCATTTTTGTTGTTTTGTGAAATAACTATTTCACTTTATCGATCCATATTGTTGATGTTGGAATTTATATAAGAATAAATTTTTAACCAAACACCCAAAATTAAGTGAAATTGAGTAAAATATGAAGAAAATACTCTCTCGAAGCCTATCCAGATAAATTTATTTGACTTATTCTGATCGGTCGATCATGGTCGGCCAGTACATATTTTATATAATTGTTTCGAGAAAATAACTCTCTTGTGCTTAAATATAATGATTTTCGAACCCATCTTTCCTATGATTTTCTACTATTTATAGACTAAAATAATATAAGTAATGGGGATGAATCCCCCCTCTCCCATGATTTTTACCTTTATTCAAGAAAGTGGGGAGTTAGTTTCCTACAACCTATTTTCAAAGAAGTTGGGAGTTGGTTTGCTCCCACCACTTTCTTATTTTATAGGGAGGTCTGTTAGGCAATTTCTTACAAAGTCTAACCAGCCCATTTTTTGATCTTGCTTGTTATATCCTGATCGGGTCGGTAGAACGTCATTTTGGGGCCGCCTCGAGATCGATCCTAGTCGGTTTTTCTAAAATACCTAACAGGTCTTAATTCTTGATTTGGGTTGAGACGGGAATTCATGCCTTGCCGACTGATCACGGTCGATTATCCTTTATAACCTATCAAATTTCGATTTTAGCCGGCCTCGACTTGGAGGGTCCAATAAATATTATATTTACCATGAAGATATAAAAACCTTTCTAACATTACCTTTTGACTTAGAAATAGTGCTCTTTTACAAATAATTGAGAAACTACTTGAAACTTCTTTAAAATGAATTACAACATAAATATATTAATGAATGAATATATTAATTGAGAAACTACTTGAAACTTCTCCAATTCACAGTAAATAATTTTCTACCTTTTGTTAGAAATTAAACAACATTGACAACTTACCAATCGATCAGATGTCTCATTTTCTAACAAATAGAAAAACTGAAAGTTCCATATGGAAGGTAAGAGACATTTGAGTATGAAATAAGAGTAAGCATAATCAAGAAAAAGAACTAGTATTAAAAAGATCTGCACTAAAATTTATTGAGCCCTACTATTTTGAGATTTTTCGTTTTACAAATCTAATAATTATAAAATAAACTTATTTACAAAAAATTATATAAAATGTCTAAATTATATGCTCCCTCCATTTATATCTATTCCTTAATTATTTTATTATAACTTTTCCAACTTATTATAAATTTAAAATTTTCAACTTTCATTCTACAAATTGAAAAATAGAACCATTGAGTAATTCAAATGAACAAATTAACATGAAACAAAAATTTAAAAATAAGATTCTACAGACTATTGATTATACATAATCAAAGAAAAAAAACTAACACATCTATGACTCCATTTAATTAAAGGAAAAATAGAACGTTAGAATCATTAAAGGAATGAGAACGACACAATTTCAATGAAAATAATAAATAAAACTTGAAATAAGGAAAGATTATAAAACATTGTGTCAGATTAATTATATAAGTTTAAAATTAAATAATCTTCTAAAGATTGAGATTTAGGGTAAAATTGGAAAGGTGGTGATAAAATAATCAAAATGATAATTAATATAAAATAAAATTTTGACTCCAAGACAACAATTAATATAAAATAAAAGTATTTTGTGTAATATATTTTCTCAAAACACGCACATACAATTTATACTCACTTTTAACTGAATATTTTGTTCCTTCAACTCCCTCTCTCCTCTCTCTCTCTCTCTCTCTCTCTCTCTCTCATTCTCATATACAAAAACACACAGTAATGGTTTCTACTTCCTCTCAAGCTCCCAAGAAAACGAAGCGACGATCCGTCTTCTTTCTACCCACTCTCTACGTATTCTGTTTCAATTAAAAAACAAATTAAGTAAAAAAATGGATCCCATATCAATGCTTCTAATCTCCAGAAGAATCCTCCAAACAACCGACATAGATGCTTTCGCCGCCATTCCAGAAGCTTCCCTCTCCCCCGCCAGCTCCGCCGCCGCCGTCAGAAGGCCTTTCAACCCCACCACCCCCTTCGACTCTTCCATGGCCCTAACCATACTCGTCCTCCTAACCGCCCTCTTCTTCCTCGGCTTCTTCTCCGTCTACATTCGCCGCTTCGCCGGCGCCGCCATGGACGCCGCCTCCCCTCCGCTCCACCGGCCGGCGTACAAGGGCGGCGGCCTCGACACCTCAGCCGTCGACTCGCTCCCCCTCGTCGCCTACGGTAGGGCCTCGAAGCACCCGATGATTGACGATTGCCCTATTTGCTTGAGCGAGTTCAATGAGAAAGAGACTGTTAAGTTGATCCCTTACTGCGGTCACGTGTTCCATCCCAGCTGTCTTGACACGTGGCTCGCCTCGCACGTGACCTGCCCGCTGTGTCGGTCCGCCGAGCTGTTCAAGAAAGTCGAGGAGGTTTGCTTGGATGTGGCGCCCGATAAGAATGAACTCCCTGCCCCCGAGATCAGCGAGAGAACGACGGTCGATAATGGTGACACGTGGAGGCGAGATGCCTCAGATGGAGTGAGGAGATCATGTAGTTGTACCAGTTTACCTAATCGTGCTATGTTGCAGAGAAGCACGAGTTTCTGACAGTGTAGCGGATTAATTTTCTTTTTTATGTTCTCTTTTTTTTTTTTAAAAGGAAAAACTATTAACTATCTCTTGTTATAGTTTTTTTATGAAATACTAGTATTAATGCATGGGTTCTAATAATATTTTAGATAATGAATAATTATATATATATATATAATTTTAAGAATTTTATGTATTTTACATAATGTACAAGATAACATTTGTGATGTCTTGTCATGTATTGATTTATGTTATTATACATATATATATATATCGATAGATTAACTTCTAAGATATTATAAAGAAAAAAAAATCAAGAAATCAGTTAATATTAAATCAAGAGCGTCAAAAAATAATCAGATGTTTCAAATTTAAATGTTTAGAAATGAACTTTTGGAGAAACCTTTCTATATTTAAATAACAGTAAATAAAATATAAAAAAATACAAATGAATTTTGTCGGAAAATCCACATGATATGAGTTATCAAACACGTAATTATTCTCTTGTCTATGTTGATCAAAATTTAAATATTACCAAGCCATTGTTGAACAATCATTAGGTATTAAATTATCTATTGGAATTTAATGCCAGAGCATCAAGATTTGTATCCAAATTTATCTTACTATTATAGTTCTAAATTTCATTTATTTCCTACTATATAATATTTATTTCCTAGTGACAGAAGTGAGAGATACTGTGACACATGCTCTGCACTACTTGAAATGTAGTACCTGCTACAAAAGTTTTGATTCATTAATGTTAAACTACAAAAGAAATATTCATATGAATTTATAAATTAAAGTAATATAAATCATATTACCTCTAAAGGTTGTTTATATGTTTAACCATTTACAAAAATTACACCAATAGAATTTTCATAATCGAAGTAAAGTAAACAACCATTATATGCAAAAATTACTCATCAACAAAAGAGTTTCATGGTTTTTCATAAATAAATAACTTCTCACTGATTTGGATCTTCTCTAACATATAATATTATATCATTTCATATTGTATTACATTATTTTTTATATAATTACAGATTAATTGGTGATACTATTTGTACACAAGACATATTATAGTTAATTTGCAATATTAAATGAAATACAAATTAAAATCAACGATAATAATTTTTAAATACGAGATGAATATAAACTTGAAGTCAAGTGTGACATGTTACCTAACACCCACAACACGAGTGATTTAAATCCTTCTTGATTATTTTGATTGCAATATTTGACCTACAATGACTCGTACGTGGAAAAAAATTCAATAGACAAGATTTCTCAGTACATTCCATAATAAGCACTTTAACTAGATCTAATAATAGCTGAATATTATTAATCTATTATTATACAAAAGCGTAAATCACATGCAAAGAATATGATTAAGCCTAAAATCGAAAGCAAACGTGTACAAGTATGCTTTGAATAAATAAATCAAAGCTAAGTTAGAAGAAATAAATATTTCTTACAAGTATTAGTAAATACTACTTTAACCATAGCTTTTTCCGTTTCACACGTCTCCATATAATTTTACGACCTTTTATTTTACATTTTTTATTTATTTAGATCATATAAATATATAATCGTCCTACTAAACTTGAGTATGAATATAACATTTCTATTATAAATAGAACAAAAATGAAGTTAATTCTTATAATTATTTTTTTTAATAGGTTTGGGGGAGTGGAAGGAAGGGGAGCAATAAGAACTAGAAAACTTGCGTGACCCGAGTTTGAACACAATCTGCACCTTTTTATAAAGGTGGGATACCACTTGAGCTACAAGGCTCGTGGTAAGTTAATTCTTACAATTATTTAAATAGTAGTAAAAGATCTATAGATTAACAATTTTGGAATCTTGAAATGTTATTAACATACAAACTAAACCAATATATCCCTGAATATCTCAACCGTCACATATTCCTCAAAATAAATAAATTAAAGAAGAAAAATTGGGTTCACCAGATAATAAATATTTCAACCATAAAACAAATAATTGCAAAAGCAGTTGCAATAATTCAGTACTACGTGGACCAACCAATCAGTACTGAGTTCCATCATTCACCAAGCTCTCTTTGCTATCCAACAATTCTCTATTCACAAGTACAAAGCCATCACAAATAACCAATGACTTGCAAGTCAGATATATATCAGTTTGATTTGGTTAACAATTTCTGCCCTTGAGGATAAATATGATGCAAATCCACCAACTTATTCTGATTTTCGACAACGAATCGGAGGCCTCGTCTGTGTGAAAATAACTCGCTTATTTACTAAAAATAGAAAGTTTCCTTTAATAGCATGCATGTGTTTGAAGGGGAGAGTGATCGCTTTACCTGGATGAACTCCAGAGGAAAAAAGTAGCCATATTTGAATGTAACTTCCTTTATTTGAATTCAGATCAATCTACTCTATATATATGCTGTGTTTTTGTGCTTCTTTACTGGATGAAATAGGCTCGGACCGCCTCGACTACTGGGGCCTGGCACATTGGACATTTCCCTGTATTCTCGTGTATCAACTTTTCTGCACACTTAGAACAAGTACACATATGCCCACATCTGCATGAACGAACAATCCACAGACTTGAGGTTTTTGTATAATTATAGCAACTTTTGTGTAATAATTATCATGGGCTGGCTGATAATTACCTGTGCAATAAGGAATCAATGTTGCTATCATGACATAGGCAACAGATTCCTCTTCTTACGTAGTCCAATTGGGATTCATCGTGAACAGAAATCCCTACTAATTATGAGAGAAAGAGGACATTATTTAAGAAAAAAAACAGAAAATCTAAGTAGAGATTATGAATTTCAAGATCCAAGCTTGCCTCTTGTTAAGATTGATCGGTTTAAAGCAGCTGAAACCTCTTGGCGTACTGAACGTTGCAACTCTATTTGCATGTCCATGCATTGTTCTAGTATGCATTGCATGTTGTTCAACCTTTCTTGAAGCCTAGCCATGTCCATCCTCAACTCATTCACAACATCCCAATCCTAATACGCATAACCAGAAAGAGATCATAAACATGTATAGCAAACTGTTTTTGGACATAAAATATTCTCTTTGAATTTACCATTCCCAAATGGTGATTTAAGTTACTGTCCCAAAGTGGCTGGGAAGCATCAGAAAGATCCAAAGGTTGATCGCCGTTTTGCTGGTCATGTTCTTGATCAGCTAGGCTCGTTGCAGAAGATGCATTGTCCAGTTCCCAATCATGAGAAGCATGACCTAGCCTTTCCACATGGGATTGTAGCACTTGGTCTAGACTCTCACGGAAACCACTTCGAAGAAGACCAGACACACGTCTCCTGAATCAGAAAAGAAATGTTATATAACTATTACTTGAAAATCATATAGAAATATCCCATGAGTTTAATTTAATGCAGACCGGCTGAAAAGCTCGCGAAGTTCGATGCTGTGAACATTATCATCATCTGAGAAATAGAATGTCTCTATTCTTCCAACGGATGAACCGACTTCACCAGATGGCATGTCTAGCCAACTATCAATAGCCTCTTGCAAATCATGGCTTGGCCAGTCTTCATGTGATTCTTGCATCTGATCTTGCTCTATAGCATCATTATGAGATGTTTCTGGAAGCAATTGACTAGCAATTGATTCTCCACTAACATCCACCCATTCCGTAAGTCCAACGCTAGTTAGCTGTTGCCAAGCCACGTCTTCAGTCTCGGTTACTGACTCATGGAACTCATCTGTATTTCCTTCCAAGTGAGCAACATGGGCCGTTGCTTCACGAACAGAACTCTCACCACTTCTTGGTTGATGATGTTCATGAGATGCTTCATGGGATCTACTTTGATTTACACCCTCAGTTTCTAAGGGCAGTTCATTGGTTATAGTGGCATTGATCTCTTCTTGCTGATTTTCTTCAACACACAACGACGATTCATGTTCCTCGTTTTCTGAACATACTTCTTGCTCATTTCCCATATTGGGCAAAACTGGATCCTCGACCTCAGTTACTTCTCTTACAAATTCATGCTGACTCCTATCTCCATCAACAACAATATCCGAGTCTGATGTTGTAAAAACCCTCGTCTCGCTTTCCATGCATGCAGACTCCTCTGATTCACAATTGTTTGGATCGCCAAACCATAAATCAGATTCAGTACTATTTGCTGAAGTGGAAGCAGATTTTTCCAATTTGGAAAGGAAACCTTCCCTGTATTATTCATATTGCCATTAGCTTATCAAGAAAAATGAAAGTATAACGAAGTAGCAAAGAGACATCGATAATTACACACGATTAACACATTTAAAACAATTACAATCTTTAATGGAAAATAAAGTAAACAGACATTAATTCTCTATTTTGTACTACAAGAAATGCAATCTATTAAGAACTTCAATGTCAAAAATGGGAAGAGCACTATGATATTACCTAAGTCCGGAGACTGTATGCCTTTGCCTTAGCAAACCTAGTTCAGTTGCAGCCACAGAAGATGGTCTCTCATTCGGAACTACTCTTTCATTCCTCAAGAACCTTCCCCTTAGGAAAGCCTGAAGTTTGTATAAATCAGTCAATGTTAACAAATATCATAATAAACAAAACTGGCTTGAAACAAATGCAGAACGATAACCTGAATGCGATTGCGATGAGTGAAATCTGAGACAGGCTTTTGTTCCAGCAAACTCTGTAGTTCTTCTTTCCTTTCACACTGAGCCCTTTCGAGAAGATCAAGAAGAGTTTGTCTGCCACATAATCTGCGAATGGGGCGGCGGGCCCCAATCTCAGGATGAGCGACAACCAATCCATCACGTACCTGCTCGATCTGAGAACCAGAATCTTGACTATTCCTTTGCTGGGAATTCATCTGAACCCATTCCCTGATAATTCTCACCCTTTCACACTCGTTTTCACCAAGCCATTGCGGCCCCGATCGGTTGCTCAAATGGAATCCATTAGAGGAAGGACTCACAGCTCCACTGTTCATCCATTCTCGAAAAATCTGCCTCACTCTTTCGCGTTCAATCTCCCCCAAGTCACTAGATTGTTCCGATACGATGCTGTTATTATCATCCTGGTCTGTTTCTGAACTCGTAATGACTTGATTCTCGGCCTCATCTACATCTTCGACAATATCATGTCCATTATCGTTTCTATGTCCACTTAATCTATGAGACCGGCTCACCACACGGTCACCCTCAAGCTCTCGCCACATCTGCAAGAGAGAGGACGCCCGGGTGCCAGGTGTACCTGGTTCGTCACCCCATTGTCTTGATGGAGACTGAGACTCCCCGAAGAAAGGACCAAAAGCAGATAAATTATGCAAACCAGCCACAGCCATTCTTATGTTTTCACCAGCTTAAAGAAGTGTATGCTAGCTTAAAGAAACCATACATCTGGATATGATTTATCACAAAATGGTCCATATTCTGTGAAATCCATTTCAATTCATTGCAAGCATTAGTCTTCATAGCCCTGATAATAAGACTTGAAAGTCAACACATACATCAAACAATGCCTGCAAAAGATCTTGAAATTTTACAGAGTTTGTTAGCAATCAAGTACAAAAGTCAGACAATCAATCTATGATAGATTCTTGAAATATCTATCCAACCCTTCAAAGGAAATATCTAAAGATGCTTACAAAAATTAAAGAAAAAAAGAAAAGGAAAAAGGTAGTGAATTGCAGATCCATCTTGTCCCTCACCATTGACAACTCACCCAAAAGGAAAAGGGGAAGCAAAAGCAACTGCCCACATTTAAATTGCTGACTAAAATTGAAACCAAGAAATGAATCCAAATAAATTTTATCAAATCAAATAAACAGATTAAAGCTGATTAAAGAGTCTCTTTTTCCCACAGAAATTCTTATCAATCCAACACAAAAAATTCAACAAATCGTTTCAAAGCTGCTAAGATTGTACAATATCCAACCAAAACAAGAACAGCAATCATCAATGAAAGAAAGCAAATACCATACCATTTTCACTAACATATTGACCAAATAAAAGAAAAACAAAAAACAGAAAAAACAACTGAACTAGTACCTTTCTCTGCAAATTCTATGCAGAACAAATCTTCACATTCAATGTATCAATATGAGAGAGAAACGAAGATGAAGAGAGAGAGAACGGTTACAGAGAAAAATTCAGACAAGATAGAAGAAGATGGGGATTTATTTATTTATGAATAGTAATAACAACAAAAAGAAGATTAATAAATGGAGGGGACGACGTCGACGGCACCGTTTAATTCATTAACTCGGAAATTTTGCCGTAACTTAACGTTTATTTTTTTCTGTGCTCCGTAAAACAGGATCTTCTTGACTCGTAGATAACAGCCACGTGTAGACAGTCCTCAGCTTTATGTGGAATTACAAGAGTACCCCTAACTTTCTTGTATTTAACGGCAAGGAAATATTGTTGAGCTCACCTAGTCTATGAGTGAATTATTACATACAACTCCCTATTTATTACATCATATTCGTTACATACATAAATATGGTGGAAAATGTTCTTTTCACTCATGGTGATTTTTTTTCCCCGATAAAACAAGTATTTTTTTATATTGACAATGATCATCATAAATATTGTGATCCAATATGAATACCTAATCTAATTTGAAGTTAATTGTGGAAAAAATTACGAAATTTATTTAATTTGTAATTTTAATTAAATTTTTTAACATTAACAAATATAATATGATTTTTTTATAATTTTAAACAACATGCGGTTTTCAGATATGTTGTCAGATAATTTATTTTGACAATTTTGTCTCTTTTCAATTCCAATCTTTTTAAAAATAATTTTTTCATGATAAATATACACTTTAGCGTCAATGAAACCATATTCAAAAATTACTTATTAATTAAAACTGCAAAAAAATATGAACAATTATATTATAATTACTAATATTCAAAATTTTGATTTAAATTATAAATTAAGTGAAATCATTTTTACAATAATTAATTCTTAATTTTACTGAGTCCGATCACAGTTTCAAATAATTTCAAACTTAAAATACTGTTATGCCCACCATTTTAAATAACGATTTGTAGTTTCATTTGGTCTTAGCTTTCCCCCATTGTATTTCTTCTTCTTCTTTTTTCCTTAACAATTTTCAATTTTCTTAAAATATTTGCAACATAATCAATTAATCATCCAATTATCTCTAAAAAAAAATTAAACAATGTATTTCAACTTTCAAGAAAGGCTAATGAAAAAGAGTTTTGCTTATGAAAATATATTTTCTATTTTTGTCAACAAAACGAACATAAGTAAAATATTTTATGTCTTTCATCATTTAATATCTCTTAATTTATTCATAAAATATAACTTCTCTCTTCATCAATTTTTTTATAAAAGTATTATAAAATTGTCAAGTAAAAATTAACATTAACTTTTGAAACAACCTTTTATTGTAAACAAAAATATTTTTTAGAAATGGACTTTTCCTTAAAGATCGGATTAAGAATAACATCAATAAAAAACCCGCCACAAAAAAAAATAATAATAAAAAAAAAAATAATAATAATAAAAAGAAAAAAAGGGATCTTTATATAAATATATCATATTTTGGGGAATTTACAATTTACAATAATTGTGTGGAAGGAATTTCACGAACCCAAATGGCCACCAAGTGGAATAAGAAGAATAATAATAGTAGTTAATTATTCCACGAGACCCACTTTTATTTTTAATAGGAAACTTAGAATTTTTATATGGTTATATTATTCATGTATTTACATTATACAACATTCTATATAGCAGACTCACACAATCAAATTTAATGACCACTCTTTTAGCATTATCTATGAAAATTTCATATTTGTTCACTAATTGTTTTCTTGTTGATAAAATTTACTAACAATTTTTTTACGTGACTGATAAATGTTTTACAAACAAGTTTTTTACGTCAATAAGCTGTCATTTATATGTTTTAATGATATAAATTTGTTGTTACGTATTTGGTCGTTGTTAACATGTTTTCTTGTAATATTATTATACACCATTCTATATGTACCTTTTGTGTGAAAAGAAAGAGTGTTTTATAATTTCTACTTTCTTCTTACTTTTTCCGTGATTACTGGCAAAGGGACTTGGTTTATATATAGAGAAGAACAGTCTATTTCAGGAAATTCAGATTCAACTACTCCAATTTCCAAAACTATATAATTTAATTTAATTTTAATTTTATTTTTATTTTGTTTATTATAGAGATCGTATTCAAGGTACGAGTAAAGTGTACACCCACAGTTAGGTGAAAATGAATAAACTACTCATAATGTTTGTAAATTGTACTATTCAACCCATGTGACCTAAAAAACAACTATAAAGCTATATATAACGACCATGTTTGGCCTTGTTCTCATTTTCATTTTTTGTTACATTTGTTTTTTAAATCTAAGCTTGAAAATAAATTGAAAATTATATCTATCTTGTGATGAACATTGAATGGAAAACACAAAAAGTAAACAATGTGATGCATTTACAAATTCATAAATTTATCGAAAAAAATTATTTAATTTGTAATTTTAAGTCAAGTTTTTTAATATTAGTAAATATAATATGAACTTTCATATTTTTTACAGTTTTAATCAATATGCAGTTTTCGAATATGATTGTTGTACTCAAGGATGTATTTTTTGCATTTTGACAATATCAAAATTTTTTTTAACTTTAATTTTTTTAATAGTAGTTTCTTTTTGACAACTTTATACTTCAATGTCAGGTAGCCATATTAAAAAATCATCCATCTGTTAAAATTACAAAATTATAGAAATTCATATTATATTTGCTAATATTAAACAACTTGATAAAATTTAAAAGTAAATAAAATTCATGATTTTTTTGATTATTAACCTATATATATGTATCAAATGAAAAAGAGTAAAAAGAAAACATAAGGTTTACTCAGATTGTTTTATTTTTTTGGCAATCAAATTCAAACCACATAAAATAAAAATACATTATATATAAATGTATATATAAAATACTTTCTTGACGGCTAAAACACTTGCATGAGAAAGGAACATGAGCATCTAATCTATTCAAGGGGGAAACGACAACTATAAAGGGGCCCCTTTTTCATGCAAAACATTAAGGAAAATTAGAAAAAATGTTAAAGCCTTAATGATTAAAGAATAATTAAATGATCCACAAGCCTTTTTTTATCATGTCCAAATGGTAGTGTAAACAAAAATCCTTGTTTGATGTACTATAAAAGAAACCTTAGAAATCACGAAATGTGACTAGATCTTTAAACATGTACTTTGCTTACAAAATTATCATGATTAGCAACTATTAATGATGTGTGCATTCTCTTCTTAATTATTGTTATTATCCATTAAAGTATTATAAGAGACATTGTCCCTCCACAACACAACATTAATAGTGCTACTATATATAAATTTAAAGTTAAAGAGAACCTAAGTTTAGCTAACTACTTTTATGTGGTATTTGGGGACAAGTGCACACCCTTGTCCCTCCTCTTATATTCTCTCTTTTATATATATATATATATATATATATATATATATTAGAGACTATAATTGTTCTTTATTTAGATTAGGAATGCTATAGGAGTGATCGGGTGATTAGTCAGCTAAATTTAATTAAAAGATCTTATGAATTTTATATGTAATGAAATGTTTTTAGAACTTGTAATAAGTTTAATCTTATTTTCAAAAGTTGCTGAAATCTATGGATTAATAAGACAATGAAACTTATTAGATGTTGATTATTTAAATGATAAGCCCTAGAGTTTGAAATCTTATCTTAGAAATAAGATGATGACTTCATTTCCTTTTAAATAGAAAATTGAAAGAAAAAAAATGCTTATAAGTTTATACTGATTTGTCGTTATTTGTATATATTTTATCATCATAATTATTCTTGTTTATAGTGTATTTGTACCTTAATTAATGGATTTTATATTCATATATGTAGGAATTGATTTAGTGTGTTTGAAGAAAATTGAGTTTAAAAGACTGAATTTTGGACTTGAATTGAGAAGTTTAGTTTAAAGGCAAAAACTTATATGCACCATCCGTGCCCCCAACTCGAACCGACGCGTGGGTCGCTTTTACGCGCATCCACGCGCACCACCTGAATTTTATACTTTAAGGTATCACTCATTTACTCTTAAGGTATCACACATTTATTCTTAAGGTATCACATTGTTACCTTTTAGGTTTTAATGTAAAAACAGCGCTGCTTTCTTTTTTTTTCTCTTTTTTTTTTCTTCTCCCTCCTTCTTCTTCTTAATCTCTTTTCTTATCAATTTGTTATTCTTCTTATTGGTTTTGTACATTATTCTTCTTCTCTATCTTCTTGATCTTATTCTTCTTCTCTATATTCTTGTTCTTATTCTTCATCAAATCTTCATAAAGTCATTTATGAAGTTTTTTCTCCTTCCTCTTCTCTTTTACTCATTTTCATAGATTTAGATAATTGATTTCAAATCACAATTTATTACAATAAATTTAAAATATTGAAAATCAATTATTTCAAACAATATGAAATCATGATTTGTTGATTTTGAGAATTTTTTTTTTGAAATTTTAAGATTTTTCAATGAAGATATTAGTTGTATGTTCTTAAAGTATTACACATATTCATTTCAGGTATTACATAAATATTTTACATGTATTACATATGTTCTTTCAAGTATTAAAAAATACCTTACAGGTATTACACATGTTCCTTTCAAGTATTACACTTACCTTATAAGTATTACACCTATAATTTTATAATACCTGAAGAATATATATATAGTACTTATAGATCATATCAGTAATACTTGAAAGGTATCACTGATCATATATCAATGTTTTGAGATAATTTTGATTTATAATATCATGAACAATCAGAATTTTTATAATACCTCTAGAACATATATGTAATACCTATAGAATCAACCAGAATTTTAAATACAAGATTTTCATCTTCTTCTTCTACAAAATTTATTCAAAATCATATTACTCAATTAATAACCAACTATGGTGTTTGTTGCATCAATTATCTCGTATATTGCTATGAATCGGATCAAGATAGAAAGAGTTTCAAGTTATAAGAAAATAAAAACCCTAAATTTTTATATACATTAGGAAGAAAAAAACTTGTTGGAGTATTAGAAAAATAAAAACCCTAAATTTGTAGCAATCATGTGAAGAAATTAAGAAGGAAGAAAGAAAAAAAGAAAAAAAAGAAGGAATAGCACCACAGGAAGAGGTAAGGGAAAAAAAAAAGGAAAGAAGGAGTATTTGTGTAGGAGAGAGAAAAAAAGAAATAAATTAAAAAAAAAAATGAAGTGGGTGTAGCATAGGAGAGAGAAAAAAAATTAAAAAAAAAAAGCAAAAAAAGGAGTGGAGCGGGTTGGGGGCACGGATCTAGGATCCGTGCCCAAGGGGCACACAAGTGTCTATCTAGTTTAAATGGACTTGAAGAAGATTATATTAATTGGGTTCAGATAAGTTGATGATGAAGGAAGGTGTAATAAAAGTTTTATTTCAAATTGACTTTTATTTTTTGTGATAGATCTTTCCTATCTTTAGGATTCTAGTTTATCGATTTATTAGGAGTTGAAAATCTAAATATAAAAATATTATTTAATTCCTATATTTTTCAAATACGTAATTTATCTCTTCTCTCAATCTTTCTTTTATCGTACACGTACGTCGTACTTTCTCTAATTTCTTCTCTTTTCGTTTCTTTTCCTCCTTTCCTTGTTTCAAGACAAATGTAGAATATTTTTATGGAGATGATTAATCAAAGTAAGCTTGACTAAATTCTTTATTATCTCCGATTCAAGTCATTTACGAATTTGTATTCTTAATTTAATTTATTGTTTTATTTGAAGTATCTGTTAATTCATGATTTTATTCCATAAAGTGAATTATAATTTGGATTGATCTGACCATTCAATTTCAATTATATTTTACTATTGTTATTCATAAATTATGTATTATACTTTACTTCATCCTATGATTTCGGAAAGGATTGCTAATAGCAATAAACCGGTTATACCTTGTTTCATTGTACAATTTACCTAATTGAAATAACGGGATTATTTGAAACTGTAACTTAATAATTTCAACTTTTGAGTTATCCGATTGTAGTTATCAAGTAGGTTTAACTGTGTTCACAAGAGATTAATGCAATTGTTAACTAATTTCGATGCAACCAATTTAGTTGATAATTAATTCTGATTGAATGCTTTATTTGATCAATTAAATTAGAAAAATATATGATTTTTTTATGAATTTCATGATTAATTTTAGGCTAAATGCTTGAATGTGTAAAATGATATGTGTAGCATGTGATTAATGATGTTATAATCATAATTTAAAAAATATTATTTTATTAAAAAAATACTACTTGTATTTTTGAAAGTATCATAAATCAAATTTTTTTTATTCAAATGCAGTAAAATTTGATATTTTAGGTTTCTAATGCAATCATGTAAATAATAATTTAATAATCATAAAAATTGATAATTTTACAATATCATGCATTAAAAATGAATTTTAAATAAAAAAGTTATTCTACTTGAAACTATATTTTGTTTAAGAAAAACCTAATAACCTGACTCACCCCACAGGTCACATTCAACCATATATAAAAATTACATGCAAAATAAAAATGAAAATAAACTGTTGGCTTCAGAATTTATAAATCAATCTATTCCTAGTCCATCATTCAAATTGATTAAAAATGGATGAAATTGGTGGAATTGGATGAAGAAATGAAGCTGAAATATGAAAAGTAGTGTAGAAAACACTGGTTCGAAGCTTATTGGGCCAAACTAGGCTTTTTTTAATACAATACTATAGTTTAGAATGTTTTTTTAAAAAATATAGTAAAAAATGGAGAGTTTAAAATTATAGGTGGTGGCGACTTCTGACATAAACAGTAAGGGAAGAGAGAGAAGAGAGGAAAGAGAGGCCAACACGAGGAGAGAGAGAAATGAGAGAGTCGCCACCAACGGTAGCGACTATGAATAGTGAGGAGAGAGAAGAGAGGGGCCGACACGAGGGGAGATAGGGGAGAGAGTGGCCACCAACGGTGGCCACTATAAATAGTAAGGAGAGAGGAGAGAGGAGAGAGAAGAAGAGAGATGAGAGAGCTCTATTGAGAATTTTTTTAATTCGTGTATTTTAAATACGTAAGTGTTGGTTATATTTATTAATAAATATTATTATTCGATAGTTCAAAATACAGATTATTCGATTATTATTATTCGATATTTATTAATAAATATTATTATTCGATAATTCATTTTGTTTGATAATAATATTTATTGATAAATATAACCAACACTTACGTATTTAAAATACACGAATTAAAAAATTTCTCAATATTGCTATCTCTTCTCTCTTCTTCTCTCTCCTCTCTCCTCACTATTCATAGTCGTCACTGTTGGTGGTGACTCTCTCCTCTCTCTCTCCCCTCGTGTCGGCCCCTCTCTCCTCACTTCTTCTCTCTCCTCACTATTCATAATCGCCACGTTGGTGGCGACTCGCTCCTTTCTCTCTCTCCTCATGTCGGCCCCTCTCTCATCTCTTCTCTCTCTTCCCTTATTGTTTCTGTCAGAAGTCGCCACCACCTATAATTTTAAACTCCTCATTTTTTACTATATTTTTTTAAAAAACATTCTAAACTATAGTATTGTGTTAAAAAAGCTAGCAAATTAGCTCGACTGATCCTGAACGGTTTATAATGATCGGGCAGGATCGTATGTAATTGCTTAAAGAAATGAGCTCTCTAGTACTTAGTACAAAAGATATTGGAACCCTTTACTCGAATAGTAAGGATCGTGCCCACTACTTCCCTTGACTTTCGCCTATTTTCATAGGAGTTGGCGGTTTTATTCCCACGATCACCTAGCGGTTGGAAACAACCTACTCGGAATATCCTGTTCGGATTGGCCAGACCCATTCAGACCTGCCACGGAAATGATCCTGGATAGGTCATCAATGAGCCGTCTAGGTGACACATCATGACCGATCATATGAGTGAGTTCGATGAATTGTTTAGACCAAACTCCTGAAGACCTCCTTTTCGAACCGTCCAAACTTGATGTGCATACCAGCTTAGATCGGGTCCAACATAAACAAAATTACAAATGACAAATGCCATACTTACAAATGAATTTTAAATGAAGATGCATGCTGATTTGAAATTATAATTAAAAAAAAACTAACACCCCGTCCACCCCACTTGTCTCCACTCATATCAAAATTATAAATATGAAATAAAAATGATAAGTATCAAAATTACAAATAAAAAATAATAAATTTGATGATCGTATTATTTAAAACTTGATACATCGTTGAAAATAAATTTAAATAAATAAATTATTTAACTTAAATGTGATTTTTATCTTTTTGTACCTTTTTTAGAAGTAAACATTTTTTAGACATAATATATATAATATACTAAAATATTTATAAAATAAAACGATCTTTCCAAAATAAAGATATAATACTATTTTCTATTAAAAAACACATTTCACTATTTTTTCAAATAATCAGATTTGTAATTTGTATGATATAACTATTATTTAGAAAAATCAATATATTTGAATATTTTAATATATTGTATGTTAAAAATGAATTATAAATTAAAAAAATCATGTGATTTCGGATATAGTAATTTATTACAAAAATAAAATAAATATAAAGAGAATCAAATGCCTTCCAATCCCCCACTTCGTTTTCCTCAAATACCCTCCCCACCCTGGCCTCTGCCACACAATGCACACACAACAAAAAAGCGAAAAATTACTTTTCTTTTAATAATTAATTTTTTTATTTTTGACATGTAGATTTGAACGGGAAAACACAATATTTCCACTTTTATAACTATTTCGTTATTATATATAGATGTTGAATTTCTTATTACAATTCTTTTAAAGACATTATGATTGTATCCACTACATATATCTATATATATATAAATATAAAACAAATATCCAATAATAAAAAAATATAATTACCATATACTACACAAGATACAATATTATTCATGAAAAACAAATTATTATATGGGTCATCAAATTAAACATAATGCATGAGCAAAGTACAATGGATTGTAACAAGTGCTTGCATTATTGAGTCTATATATGGCAAAATATAAGGACCCATAATTCCATATATTGAGTACATGAAAGGACAACTTGTTGATGTTGGGTAGATAATGTGAAGCATAAATTTGAGAAGAAAAGGTAGATAATTAGGTGACATATTCATCAATACCTCCACACCCACCCCATGTTCATGAGCCATTTCATTGGAAAAAGGCACTCCAACAAAATATCATCTAATCTTCTTATCTCATTCAATGTCCTTATATACTTTGGCCTTTTTAATTTGATCTTTCCTCATTTCTAAATTATTATATTTTTTTCAGAATTCATCTAATCAATTATTGTGTCATAGAATATTTTGTATACATTTCTAATCAATTCACATGTGAAATTGCCATCTAAGAGGACATGGGGCAAAACATGAATAGAAAGAATCTTTGGCTTTTGAAATGAAATATGATTTGATAGCAAATGAAATATATCATTAATAATTGTTAAGAAGCATCATGCAACAATGCTCAATTAATCACCGTTGATTGAGTTGTATTCAATGGTGAATTGAAGTTTATCCAAATTTCAATTAATTAACACAATTACTTGATCATAAATGATTAGACATAAATAATCAGACCAAATCATTTTTATTAATTAATAAAGCGGGAAATTTATCGATTTTTTTAAATTCAAATCGGCCAGAGATGTTCCTCATAAATAAATTTCCAAAAACAACCTCGTAAGGACCAATATGCAAATCGTTTTATAAATATATTTTTTACTATTTTTTCACACATCCAAAGTAATTTCCTGCTCCACAAAACCGATTCTCTTTGAGGTATATTTCACACTCTCAACTCTTAAAAAAATTTCATTTTGTTATTTGCTAATTCGATAATTCTGTATAAAAATTTAATTTGTTTTTGCTCTTCGATAATTCAATCAGCCTTCGCGTTGCTGAATTAAAAAGTTGTGTTTGAATTGTATTGAGAATGGGCCAGATCCAGTATTCGGAGAAGTATTTCGATGATACCTACGAGTATAGGTAATTTTGGTGTATTCCGATTGTTGGAGCTTAATTTCAGAATACGAATTTTAATTTTGTTGACGATGATGTTCGATTATATATTCCTGACGAGTTTTGATTTTGATTTTGATTCTGATTTTTTATTTTTTTATTTTTCAGACATGTGGTTCTTCCACCGGAGGTAGCGAAACTGCTCCCGAAGAATCGCCTTCTCTCAGAAGTGAGTTTTTAGGATTTGTTTATTAATATGCATAATTAGGGCTTAGGGTTTTTTATATTGATAATCTAAAAATTCGATGATGAACTTTTTGTTCATTCAATAGGTTATAACATAGGGTTTATAATAGAATTCACGACTTCAATTGTTTATAAACTGTGATTGCCGTTCCATTTTAATGGTGATCTCAAAATATTTTACTTGAAAGATTACTCTGTTATGTGGAAATAAATCGTGTAGTTTCTAGAGACCCTATTCGATTGAGTGAAATTTGTCTTGCTTGGAAATATGGCTCCGTATCAATGAAAATCTCAAGATATTCCACTTGACATTCCTCCATTGATCTGAATGTTACGATGATTTCTGGTGTGCTTTATTTCCCCGTTTTGGCAGAACGAATGGCGTGCTATTGGGGTACAACAGAGCCGCGGGTGGGTCCACTATGCGATCCATCGTCCAGAGCCACACATCATGCTCTTCAGGAGGTCTCTGAACCATCAGCAGCAGCAAGAAAACCAAGCCCACCAAGCCATGCTTGCCAAGTGAAGTTCAGTTCGGTTTCGTGTTTTAGCTTGAAATGGTTTACATTCTCGTTTCATCTTGAAATGAGCTTACTATATATGTTATGCTATAAGCGATTTGATCATATCAAAGTGGGCTATGAAACTCTGGTTTTGAATGTTGAAATCTCTCTTTTTCAGCAATTGGGGTGTGGCTAGGCTCCAGAAATGTATTGCTACTTGATTGAATGTTCAAGTATACTATATTCTGCCTATGTGGACATCAGTTGATTAATCATGTTCTCACACAATATATTGTGTCTTGATTTTATGATAAATATTAGCTTCAGTTTTTCAATGTTGCTATTTAAGTGCTTGATTGAATTCTAAGATGGAGTAATGTGATGATGAAGTAGAAGATGCAGTGCAATTTTTGGATTTGGATGATCTATTCTCTCGAGTGTGGAGTGATGTGTACAATGCATCATTAGAACTTTAATCTTTTTTTTATTTTTATTTGGTTGCATATAATTAACTAAATTATGCAAATTGTTGCATACTGTCAAAATAATTTTAAAGATATTATATATTATTAGACGTTAAACTTAAAATTATAAAATTTATATTTTTTGTAAATTATTTTTATTTGAAGTATTAAAATGCAAATACACAAATGCGGTGAACATGGAGATTGCAAAACAAGGATATTTTTCCTGAATTCTTGCAAGATACCAACAAAATCTTTTAAAATCAATTTTTAACCAAATAGTAGCCAGAAAATTTAATTGGAGATTCCAAATTTTTAAAAATGGACTATAAGGCTGCTTTTCAAATACATATAATCAATTTCAAATAATTTTTAAAGAATGAGTGAGAAATTAATTAATAAAACACCAGTATTCGTAGGGGAAAAAAAAAAAGGACATTCAGGTAATGATTGGACCACATTGTATCTGGGCCTATTTTATTTGGTACATAGTGGCCCAATTCTCAAATTCCAATTTTCTGTATCTAACTTCAAAGTACTTCCAGAAGCTTATACATCTCCATACCGACGGCGGAGATTACGGCGGCGACGCCGTATAGTCAACCTGTGAGTACCTCTGTTTTGATATTTCCTCCGGAAAATTGATCTTCTATAATATGAATTTGAGACTAGAATATCCTTAAATTTACTCAATTTCATTTTTCTTGTCCCTTAATCACTTCAATTGGGTTGTAATGTCTTCACCTTGCGCTCTGTCTTACCGTCGATTTCTCCAGCGAATTTATTTGATTTTGCCGATTTTTCTTTGTTCATTATATTCATGTTAATAGTGGCTGATTATAATTTGTTCTATTGTGATTTAGGGCAATGTTGTGTATTAGTTATTATCAATTGAATGTATGTTAGGTGGATATATTTTATTTTGTTATTGGATTTTTGGTTTTGAAAAACATGTTTTTGTTTCTTTTCTCCTTCAATTCTTCAGGCAACTTCATCTTGAACAAGGAATGTTGCACATAACATGAGTGTTTATATCTGCAGTTTAGCTCTTAGGAAATAAACATGTTCTACCTTCATATATTTCTGCAAACAACTCAAGACAACTCTGTTGGAATCCTTCACATTTTACTCTGCTTCGATGTCGTCCTTTGTAATCCAATTGCTTCCATTTATATTTAATTGCAACTTCTTGATGCTATTGACGTTACTTATTTGAACATCTGGGAAACTTGTCTCGCTGAATTAGAAGAGTTTGCGATTCATGTGATAAACAATGTGCAAAAGGAAGACAGCAGATAGTAAGAAAGAAGGGGATGATATCAAATTGGGAATCTTATTGGTGAAAGAAATAAAGGGATGAAAGAAGAGAAAATGTGGAAAAACAATCGAAAAAGAAGAAAAAGTTTAACTGGTTAAAATAGAAGAATTCAATGATCCACCTTATGAGTTACAGAGCACTGTGTGCCTTTCTTCTTTACATGATCAACTACCCTATTTGTTTAGTTTGTTTGTGTTATTTTCTGGGTTTTTTGTTCTCTCTGGTTTGGTGTCACTCGGACTTTTAACTTGTTCGAGTTTTAGTCATCTGTTATCCTAAAACGAACTTAAAATCACTTTGCCTGAAGATGATAACATCTTGAGTGAACTTAAAATCACTTTTAACTTGTTCGAATTTTAGTCATCTGTTATCCTAATGCTCTAGTTATATGTATTTTAAGCAGCTCTAAAAGTTTCCTGATTACCCATCTTGAGTGAGGAGTTATATTAGTACACTATGAAAGTATTGAGTTCAAGAATGTGGGTAATTAGATATGTTTTTTCTTACACTTCATTCCTATTATTTTGTATTATGCATTATCTTTCTTATATATTTTTCTTTTATTTTCAGATTCTCTCTTCATCCTGTATCAGTCTTGATGTCCCGGAAACGTAATGTCATCGTTGCTGCAGGCTTAGTAGCATTCGCCTCAGCAGGACTGGCATTTCCGTTTTACATGGCGTAGGTTCACTTGTCAATGAGTAAATCATCAACATATACAATAGCGTTTTCTTGATTTGAATTGTGTGTTGGTTAATTGTGTACAGGTCAAAGTCGTCTAAAACTCCGGTGATCGACTCATCGAGGCCATTGCCGCCGCAAGCTACTTTCCGGGGACCTTACGTCAACACTGGTTCACGAGATATTGGACCTGATGATAACATCTATCCTAAGAAATAATTGTTTCTCTCTTTCCCAACTGTTTGTGAAGTTAATTTCATTATTTTTAATATATATTCATTTTCTGTCTATCACATTATAGCATACCCCATTATATTCCATGCCCTATTAAATTCCAAAACAAATGTACATTATTGTTTAATTTGGTCTCCATTACTTGACTATTAGAAATTTTTTACATGTCCATTGTCACATGATAAAATTAAAAAAGAAAAACTGAAAACCATAAACAAGATACGTAAGTATGTAAGTATGGGACTTGGCTTGTTTTTTCACATTATTCATAGGAGAAAACAAAAAATATCACTTGACAAGAAATATGCTTCCTAACTTGATTAGAGGTCAAATGACAAAAAAAAAAAAGAAAAAAAAAAGGGTCCTATGATGATGTGAAAACCTTATATATGTCGATGATGATAGAAATTGTGTGTTAGATAACTAAAAGGGGTATTTAACTATTTAAGACATTCATAATCTTTTTAAGTTAAAATTTTGTTTTATTATAAGTATTAGGTAGAAAGACAATTCCGCATCTAATTATTCTCTTTTAATTAATTTTTTATTATTGAAAAAAATTTCATAGGTGACTCATATGATCAGTTGTTAACTAGGCACAACATAATCATTAATAGAACAAAATTAATAGTCATCAGGCCAAAACCTTAATTGTTAGAGTGAGACTTATTCATACAATGTAGGTCTAGTCGTGCCGAATTCGATCTGAATTCGTGCATTGTTTTTTTATCCGAACATTTATGTTGTGTTAGTCGTACCTTTATATTATATTAAGCATACATTTATATTATATTAAGCATATCTTTATGTAATACTTTAACTTTTTAAAAAAATCCTAATTCTGACGAAAAAACTATAATTTCAGCACAAAAAAACCCCTAATTTATACATATATATATTTATGTAAATATTACGCATACATCTAATTAATATTAGTCATGCTTTTATATAATATATATAGGTACAACTAACATAATTAAAAGGTATGACTGATATAATATAAATGTATGTTT
The DNA here is from genome assembly GCA_028654395.1 of Scutellaria barbata. NCBI lineage: Eukaryota > Viridiplantae > Streptophyta > Magnoliopsida > Lamiales > Lamiaceae > Scutellaria > Scutellaria barbata. The sequence continues at coordinate 617,611 of CM053653.1, read as the reverse complement.
AACATAACATAAAACCATAAATGTATGTTTAACATAACATAAAGGTATGCTTAACGTTACATAAATGTATGGTTAATTTAACATAAATATATGTTTAACATAATATAAAGGTATGCTTAACGTTGCATAAAAGTATGCTTAATATAATATAAAAGTCCTAAAGTTATGACTAACATAACATAAAAGTATGCTTAACATAACATAAAGGTCTAGCACCTAAAGCGAATTTGGGTGGGTTTGAGCGCATTCACTCAGACGCATCTGAAGCGAATTTGGGTGGATTTGAGCACACTCACTCAAGCCCGTTGGGGCACGTGCGTGCACGTGGAGGGCGGGTACCAATTGTATAAATTTTTTTGTGTAATTGTTAAAATATGAAAATACATGCCTATCTATGGAAAAAAATAATAGAATTAAATTTGGCAACTTTTAAACCAGGCAGATTTCTTTTTAAATAGGCAAATCCAATGGATTGGGACGTAATCACACAAACCATTCAACGGTCAGTAATTAATTAAGGTTTCATCATTACTAAGTTTTAAATTCGATTCTCCCAACGTCATCACATTAAATCCTCACAGATATTTTTTCATAATAAGGAAAAGATAATTAAATGCAATGACCCCAAAATACATTTCAAAAAAACCTTAACAGTCTATAAAAAGGGCAGTCCTGTTTCAATCTTTGCACCATCGACATATAATTAAGTTGTTCGCAAATGTCTCGTGTTTATTATTTCATAATGCTCGTAGCCCTCTTGGCTCTTGTCATTCCCTCGTACTCTCAAAATGTGTACGAGGATTCATCATCGGATTTCAGTCTGACTGATAGAATCTTGCAGGAAGAAGAGGCGATGTGGGCCCTTCTTTCGTCGGAAAAAGAGCACCACCACCACGCTCTGCCTCCTCATGACGGCCACGCGCCGGCTCCCCACCACCATGGCCACCACCACCACGGCCACAACCACCACCACCACCATGCTGAGGCTCCTAAAGGCCACCACCATCATGCTGAGGCTCCTAAGCATGGTTAAAATCTTGCATTGAATTAATGAAGGTTTTGGAATAATTGAAGTTTTGTTGTTTGTTTAGGGTTAGATCTGTTCTTGATTGCTCATCTTGTAATGAAAGGATTGTCTATGTAATCGATGAGATTTTGTATCAACATGAAGTTTATTGCCATTAATTTTTCTTGAGTTTTATATTTGGATTATTATTATTTTTGATCCCATGAATTTTCACTTTTTTTTTTAGATGATCACATAAAATTTTGAGTTGTGTTTTTTTTTTTTTAATAAGTATCCAATCAAAACATTTCACACCAATTAAGTTTTTTTTTTTTTTTGAAGTAACACATCAATTAAGTTTGATCCACATCATAAGTAATAGTTGTAAACCCACAATTTTGAAATCATGTTTGACAAATTTCCAGCTAAATTTGGTTCAGAATCAAGTAATTTTAAAATTTATTTGATGTAATTTAAAAACCTTAAAATCATGGGACTATTTACGAAAAGTGAAAATTATGAGGTTCAATTGATATATATATATATATATATATATATATATATATATATAAAGTTTGATATGGTATAACTTGCTTTTAAAGAAATTAATAAAACTTTTCTGTGAAAATGAAATAAGAATTTAAACTCTTTCAGATAAGTGAAAATAATTAAAATAGTTTGTTTTGCTATGAATTAGTATTATCATAAAATAAAGTGTTAATTCCTAGTTCCTGTCATAGCTAATTCACACTTGAACAAGCAATGTCTTATGTGGGTCCCCCTCTTTCAAATCATATGGGCCAATATTTTATGGGCTTCTATTTGGGCTTCAGATATAAATCTGTGTTGTTTTAATTTTGGGCTCACATATTCTTTATCCCAGTAATTTATATTTTTTCAAAAAGAAAAAGAAAAAAAAAATATCTGCCGTCACTGTTAATGAGTTAAATTTCCAGGCTTAATTTCGCATTTCCCACCATGAATGATGTTAGATGATTCCAGAAAAAACACAATCACATTCTTGCACGTAAACCCTTCTTCTTCAACCCCACTCCTAATTCTTCTAAACCCCAGAATTCAGCTTCTTTTGCATTCCAATCATACGGAGAGAGAGAGAGAGAGAGAGAGAGAGAGAGAGATTATGCTCAAAGTGTAGTCCATGAAATAAACAGCTAGATAAAATTTTAGTGGGATTACTGTATTCTGGGATTATCTATAAGTATGGTTGTTTCATTAGCTTCACCAACCTCTATTTTCACTTCCACAACAACTACTAGTTTGCCACATGTTTCCATTTCCCCTCGCAATTTCTGCAGAATTCATTCAAGGAGAAGAAGAGATTTGTTGAAGAATCCGCTGCGCGTAGCTGCTCCTCCATCAGCTCCTAGTACAACCAGTGATCAGGAAGAAGAAGAACCTTCGATCGAGATTGAAGATTCTGAAGAAAGCTCATCGTCGAAGTTTTCATGGCGAGATCACTGGTACCCAGTTTCTCTCGTAGAAGATCTCGACCCTCGCTATCCAACTCCGTTTCAGCTGCTGAATCGGGATCTTGTTCTCTGGTTCGATAATTCTGCTTCTAATTGGGTTGCTTTTGACGATAAATGCCCCCACAGGCTCGCTCCCTTATCGGTAATTCTTCGTACCTTTTTTGATTCCCGATTTAATTTATGAAGCTTCATAGATCTTTGATGTTTGTGATTGATTGGTTTTATGTGGGTTGGTTGATCAACTAAGCTTCATAAATCCAATTTCTAACATTGGGTATTGATTTGTTATAGGAAGGAAGGATAGATGAGAATGGGGATTTGCAGTGTTCATATCATGGTTGGTCTTTTGATGGCTGTGGATCATGTACTCAGATACCTCAGGCAGCATTAGAAGGGCCAGAGGCTCGAGCCATTAAGTCTCCGAGGGCGTGTGCCACGAGGTTTCCGACTATGGTTTCTCAAGGGCTGCTCTTTGTTTGGCCAGATGAGAATGGCTGGGAAAGAGCTCAAGCCACCATGCCTGCTAAGTAATATATCTTGCACTTGTTGCTTTTTAGGATTTAAATATTTTATTTTGAATTCCATGTGCATCCTAGTTGGATTATTATATATTTATGTTGAGTAAACAATGTGGGAGATTAGTGATTGTGGATTTTAGTGTAGTTAATTATGACTTTTTGCTTGGTATAAGAATAAATTATTGATTGATTTTCTTTATGGGAAATTTTTAAGGTTGCCTGATGATTTCGACAAGCCTGAGTTTTCATCGGTGACAATTCAGCGTGATTTGTACTACGGATATGATACTCTCATGGAGAATGTTTCTGATCCTTCCCACATTGACTTTGCACATCACAAGGTAAAATGTGAAAAAGGGGAAAGAAACTTGCAAAATTTTCAACTTTTTATTTTACCCATACTTTATAGTGTCATTCTGTTGGTCCAATTTTAATAATAAGTTCCCCCTAAGCACACTAAAGTTAAGCAAATCTTTATTCCTATCATTTAGCTTCTAAGATTAGAAGAGTCAGTATCTCCTCATTAGAAAAGGGTTGATGCAAGTTTTATATATGGACATCTTTGACTCATGTAATCATTAGATATTATATTCTGAGGCTCCTTAAGGAGTAAACTCAGCAAGGTGAGCAGGTTCCCTACTTTCAGGCTTCTTTTTATTGGCATGTTGATGCCTGTCTTCTCCACAGCTTGTCTGTATTTTACAAGATGGATATTCAGCTAGTTTTCTAATGCATGACAATGTTGGCAGGTTACTGGCAGAAGAGATAGAGCAAAGCCATTACCATTCAAGATGGAGTCAACTGGACCTTGGGGTTTTGCCGGTGCAAATGATGGCAATCCAAAGATTAGTGCTAAGTTTGTTGCACCATGCTACTACATAAATAAGTAAGTTTATCACTACTAAATGGTACTTTTGTTTGTTTGACTTAACTCTTTTTGCACTCTGCCACGTGGAATAGTTCAGCAGCTTGAGTTTTGGCCTCTTCTTTAATGTTATGTCCTTGGATGTACTAAAATATATGGTAAATCAACAAAGAATGGAACATTGAAGGTCTGAATAACTAATTAGTTTCAAAATCACCATCTGAGGTATTGTTCAATTCCAATTTATCCTGTCCAAGCCTGAGTGTATATGCCAAATATCACTCAGTAAATTTTATAATGATGGGGGCCATTTTTGTCTATTTTCTGTTAGTAACTTATTGTCCTCTCTATTATTGTTGTTTCTATCTGTTAAACTGTAACTCTCCCTACTTTTAAGTTTCATAAGCAAGCACTTGAGTGAAATTTCCATAGTATTTTCTCTCAGGAGTGATTTTTTTTGTATGGTTGTTGAGTCTACTTCTAATGCCAGATTATTGGTTCTTTATAGAGACATAACTTTGGCTCTTACTATATTGTTGCTTGGGAATTCCAGGGTTGAGATCGACACAAAGCTTCCATTTGTTGGCGACCAAAAATGGGTCATATGGATTTGCTCCTTCAATGTTCCAATGGCACCCGGAAAGACACGCTCCATCGTTTGTAGTGCTCGAAATTTCTTCCAGTTTACTATGCCAGGCCCTGCATGGTGGCAGGTAACACTTCTTTTTTTTTTTTTTTCCCCAGGATGGATTGTTAATTGTTGACATTAGAAAATTGTCTAGAGTTGAAAGTACCAAGCAAAGACCATCAAGATCTGTGACTTTGGCAAGAATTAAACCACTCCTTGCATGTTTGGTTTGATTTGTAATTTCAACTGAAAGTACTTTCTGTGTCCTACATCTCCCTCTGTCTTGTTCGATTGGGTAATAGGTGGTTCCTCGATGGCACGAGCACTGGACTTCAAACAAGGTATATGATGGAGATATGATAGTACTTCAAGGTCAAGAGAAAGTCTTTCTTTCACAATCCAAAGATGGTTCTGGTGATATCAACTCACAGTACACTAAACTGACCTTTACACCCACACAAGCCGATCGTTTGGTATTAGCATTCCGCAACTGGCTGAGACGACACGGCAACAGCCAGCCTGAATGGTTTGGCACCACCAACCAACAACCGTTACCTTCCACTGTACTGTCCAAACGCCAGGTCAGTACACTATCAATACAAGAACGCAGTTCTTTTTTATAAGTGTTTAAATCTCTATGCAAAGAAATCAACTTTTCCTTCTCACAGATGCTGGATAGATTCGAACAACACACACAGAAATGTTCGTCATGTAGAAACGCTTACACGTCATTTCAGACACTGCAGAAGCTGTTGATCGGTGCAGCTGTCATTTGCACTTCTGCTACAGGTATTCCTTCAGAAATACAAATACGTATTGTCCTGGGCGTTTTAGCAATTCTAAGTGCTGGGTTGGCTTATGCTGTTTATGAGATTCAGAAGAATTTTGTGTTTGTTGATTATGTACATGCTGACATTGATTAGTTATGTTCTGTACGAGATCGAGTTCAGTTCATCAACATAGTATTAAAACGAATTCACTTTATAAAGAATCTTATGTATACATAAGATGTTTGATTATGTAACTTGAGCTTTCAGCAACAAATTTACTTTATACAGCAAAAAAAAAAAAGCACAGAAATTGTACACAAAACCAAAAGGTAATAATTTTCAGTTTTTAATTCATTTGCAAAGAAGCCTGTTACAAAATATTGTTAACTTTATAGAGAAGACAACAAAAGTTCATAAAAACCAGCTTTACATACAAGCCCTAATTCAAAAACCCAGAAGCAAATTGAATCACTACATCTAAGAGCTAGTGAACTTAGTAACAGCTTTAGTACCCTCTGAAACCGCATGCTTGGCAAGCTCACCAGGCAACACCAATCTCACAGCTGTCTGGATTTCCCTGGACGTGATCGTCGGCTTCTTGTTATACCTCGCCAACCTCGAAGATTCCTGGCCAAGCTTTTCGAAAATGTCGTTGATGAAACTGTTCATGATCCCCATAGCTTTGCTGGAGATTCCAATGTCAGGATGCACCTGCTTCAAAACCTTGAAGATGTAGATCTTGTAGGTCTCGACGCCCTTCTTGGCCTTCTTCCGCTTCTTCTCTCCAGCGGGGGCAGAAGCGTCCTTGGGAAGCTTCTTACCGGCTTTGGGCTTCTTCTCCGCCGGAGCCTTTTCAGCCACCGTCGTCTTCTTCTCCTCCACCGGCTTCTTCTCGGCCGGCTTCTTCTCGGCCTTCGGTGCCATCGTAGCGAGAAAAAAAAATCTGTCAAAAACTGAGATTTGTTCGAACTTTTGTGCTTTGAAACTTTAAGAGTGGATGAATGAGGGAGGGAATATAAATAGATAGAAGTGTAGTATGATTGGTTGATTTAGGATGACGAGGATATTGAATCTGCATCGTCGATAACGATATCGATCGACAGTGGAGAATTGACGGCACGATTAATGTAATCGGCCGCATGTTTTCATTGGTTACGTGGCGCGGATTCTCGATCTAGTCCGTTGATATAAGTAGCAATGAACGGAGCAGATCTGTTGGAAAAGCGGGGATTTGGAGGGAAATTGGTGTCACTGTGGGTGGAAACTATTGGGCTCTTTTTTTTTAATTTTTGTCTTATTTGGGCCTATTTAAGCACATTTTCTGAAGAGACATATTAGCGAAGTAAAATCTTACTAAATTAATGATTTCTATTATATATATTTTTCATATTGATTTGATATCAATACATTACTATAATAACAATAATAATTAAAAGGGTTACAATTCATCTTATACAACCAAAGTTCGAATCAAGCTGAAAAAAATCCTAAAAAATTGTCCTCGATATACTAGTTGTTGCATTATGGCATGTATGTCATGTCACACAAATAGGAAATGACAAATTTTCTAGCTATGTAAAGAGATAAGATAATTTGAACAATTTTAAGTTGGTGCCAAGTCGCAGTGCAATGAACTTCATGACCATAATCATTGTGGATCTTAAAGTGTTTTTCTGTGGGCCTGGCCCAAAATATGAGTATTGAGTTGGCCCAACGGGTTGGGCCCAAATGTGACCTGCTCGCTATCATCACTCTCTCAGTCCAACTGTATAGCTAGAGACTGTAAAACACGGATAATGTGATAAGATTGTTTGAAGCTGTATTTCAGCGCACAATCAAAGCATCCATCAAACGAACTTCCAAGAATTTACAGTGCGAAGAGGAGAACACAATTTGTGGGAATGGCTTCCACAAGTCTATCATGGGCTTCATCTTCGTGGCTTCAAAATCACAGCTTGTCGAAGAACATGAGCGTCGACACCATGAAAGGTATCGACGGAGCTCCAGTTTTGACAATCGTTGCTCAAAAGAAAGCCAAGAAAACACGCAAGGTGAACGCGAAGTCTTCATTTTATGAAATGGGCTCTTTTGATTTCGCGCATTGGGTGTTTGATTTTTTAAAATTTTTCTTTAACTCATTCGAATTCAGGTTATATTGAAGGAGGATGTGACGTCATTGGGGAAAAAGGGGCAGCTGATGGATGTGAAAGCTGGGTATTATAGGAATTTCTTACTGCCAACCGGCGTGGCGCAGATTGTGACCCCTGCACTTATTAAGTAATATAATTGTTTGGCATTCAATTATGATTAGCATTAACATGGTTTCAAGTTTATCGTTTGGGTTATCTTTGGATCGTTTATGTATTTTTATGCTTATCTTATGGTATGGTGAAATATATGAGAGAGAAACGTGGTTGTTGGACTAAACGGAATTATGGTCATCACTTGTAGATGATTTGATTTTATGGAAATATAATAGATATATGGTCATTATATGTTTAAAGTTTCACACTCTCTTTACAGCTCGATAAATTGATGATATCCTGATTCTGGTATTGGCACATGTTCATGGAACATGCATTATGGGAGATGCTAGTTACTTTGAGAAAAAAAAAACACTTTTTTCGTTTTTCCCTGGTGTCTATTAGTTCGGGTGTATCACCCTGCTGTAGATTATTTGTCAACGTTTATAATTTGTCTTATTTGATGCTTTCTGATTTTTTTGTCAGGGAAATGAAGATGGAGGAGGAGAGAATTGAGGCCGAGAAAAAAAGAGTAATGAGTTCTGCATTTTTTTAAATTATGTCTAAGTTGTACATAAAAAATCAGACTGCTCTTTGGAAGTGACTTGAAGTGGTAATCCTGATATCTATGTTACTGAGGATATTCTTTCATTGCAAAGTTACTTTTGCTTATTGCACTTCAATGCATTGTCCATCGCTGATAGCGTGATACACATTGTTGTTTCATGTTTCCTTCTACTTCCATGGCCAGTATTACTTGTGTTGAACTTTTGCTTAATGATTCATTCATTATTCTGAATATCTGAAAAACAATGTTGGTACTGGTTTTCAATTGAATGTAGATTAAAATGGTGTTGCATGAAGAATCTACATTTTACCCATAAATGGACTTGTTAAGTCACAAAGGTGGTTTCTCCAAAATACTAATACCTCATACATGTTGAGTTTATTGGTTCTCTCACCAGAATTTAGGAGTATAACTACGTTATTGCTAGCTGATTTGATCTACGGAAATATAAAATAGAAAAAAGGATTTCTAGGTTCCTATTTGGAAGAGAAGCATTTCCCTACAAAATGGCATTTTATTTTTCTATTTGAATGAACTATTCGAATCACAAAAGAAATTAATAGTTGTGATCTCACCGACTTAATTATGGTGGAATGAGACTATTTTATAGTTTTTGTGAAGCATCATTCGAGCATAATTAGTCTCTTGTTTTCAGGTAAAAGAAGAGGCACAACAGCTTGCCCTAATTTTCGAGACAGTTGGAGCTTTCAAGGTGAAGCGCAAGGGCGGGAAAGGAAAACAAATTTTTGGAAGGCTAGCTTCTTCTAACTCTCGTTAAGCATGCAACAAATATATTATATTGCAGCCAAATTCTGATATATACTCATAATGACAGTGTCACTGCTCAAGATCTTGTTGACATAATCAAGGCCCAGCTTCAAAGGTACTTTTTTTTTGGTTACTGTGCTTATGCTAAATATAATCTTCAGAAGTTCTTGAGCACTCTGTGATTAGTTTGTTCATTGTGTCTACTTACATTTGTATTTTCTTGCTGACCATGAACTTTATTGTGTTTTCATTAAGTTTAGAGGGAGCATGCACTTGATTTCATAGACTTTTCATTATATTTCCAGCACACGTGATGAACGATGAGTAATAAAAACTAGCAAAATATTTACCCTTGATTGTTGTTTTCAGAAACCAGCTTATCTGGTGGTATGTTGTGCAAGGATTTTCTCCACAAAATGGTTTTTACATATCTACTTTTCCATATTAGTGCAAAATCCTTTCCCCTGAATACTGCTAAGTAAAATGCAGCTCAACTTATAGACTTTTTTAGAAGTGCTTCATTTTAATTTTTTTGCAAAATTATTATAAAAATATTATAACCTTACCTTTCAGGCACATATAATTCTTTTGTTTTTCAAGATTCATTGAAAAAGGTGATAGTATGTAGACCCTTTTGAGAAAGCGTGAGGCTGAAAGGTTCACCGTCCTAATATATTTCCCAAAAGGGCACCTTGACACGACTTTCCCATTTCGTCTTTTGCATCAAATATCAAAATGCTTTTTTTTTTCTTTTGAGTTTCACAAATCATGAATTATCCTATCATTGTTCTACACATTCATAATGTTTTATTTTATAGGGACGTGGACAAAAGAGTTGTCTCACTTCCAGAGATCAGAGAAACTGGAGAATACATAGCAGAGCTAAAGCTACATCCTGACGTGACAGCTCGTGTTCGTGTGACCGTCTATGCAAACTGAGGACATGTTCTTTCATACCAACACAAAGAAGCCCTAAAATTTCTCTATTTCGTGATCTTCTCAAGGTGTGTACATTAATCAGTCATTGAAATCATTGATTTAGAAAGTAAAAACTTGAGTTGTTATGTTTCACATTACATATGTTTTGGTTTTGAATTGACCAAAACCATAAGAAGGCTTGAAGTGTCATTTCTTTTTCTATTCACTCAAGATTTGTGTTATTCTCTCGTCACGCAGGATTTTGTCGAAAAGCTGTTGATTTTACTTTCTAGGAGCAGTTCAAGCAGTAAGCCTTTGATCAAATGTACTTAAATATGAAACTAGAATCGCTTATTGTAGACTTTTTTTATCGTATTTAGTTGTTGTAATAGTACTAAAAGATTTATCGGCAACTCTATCATTTCTCGAAAACCTTAGGGTGTGTTTGGATGGAGGGATTTGAGGAATAATTTGTAATTTAACGTACTGTATGTATCAACAAACTAAAATACGAGATAAAATATTATTTTGCAATAATGGGTTCAAATTGCTTGGCTTTTTTATTTTGCAATATTATTTTGCAAGAATCTAATATGGAGTAAAATTGTTGAAATAGCAACAATTATTGTGTAATTAGGATAAGATAAGACTTACCTAATATGTTCTGATGTTTCCACTCTACTAGGTCAATATTCACTTGGCTAACATGTTGTCTTTCTCAAAATATTTAAATTAAAATTTAAAATATATGTGTGTGTGGTGGCAATGGCACAACTTACAACTTATATAACAAATTTAATATTATAAGTCAACTGAAATTGTTAGGCCCTTTAATTTTGTTTATTTCATTCGTATCTTAGAGTATCTACTCTTTATTCCTTTAAGCATTAAAATAAATTCAGTTTTGCCAAATTAATTTCAATATCGCCATTGTAAACTCCTATCTTCGTGCAAGGCCATTTCAATATTTATATTATATATATATATATATATATATATATATATATATATATATATATAATGAATTGCAAATTATTATCTGATAGTATTATATTATGACCAATTGATCGACAGCTACAACAATGATAATATTATAGTTTTCGCCAACAATCATGTCCACATGATGGATGTACTGTCTAAAACCCACACACAAAATCTTCAACTAGTATGTGTTTTGTGTTGGCATTTATTTTTTTAATAATCAAATTACTATTATAAATTAAAGTTTAAAATATCGTCAAAGTAGAGCCGAACGCATTTTGATTGCTGATTTTGTGATGTAACAATGAAATTGATTGTTGTGTTGAAAAATAAAAATTATTCGTATACTATTTTAATTAATTTGAAAATTCTTGAATTCAAACACTCTTCTTTTAATTGTAAATATATAAGAAATATGTGTATGCGTGTACGGTTTTAATCTCTACAGTCTTTCTACATAACAATACTTTGAAAAGTAATATTAATATTGTAATTATGTTTGTCATATTTTATAATTATTAAGGTTAATTTAAAGTGGATATTAACTTTAAACTCACTACACAAATTACAAAAATCTTTCAATCAACAAAGTAACGATTAATATTTAACATACATAATATATATAAGAATACTCAAAAAGAACATTAAAATATAGTAATTATTATTCGGGTAAATATTAGCGTCGGTACCTAATATTTACATACATATAATTACATATGTTTTTATTATATAACTGCATAAATTAAAATTAAATGTTCTATTTGGTTTATTTAAAACTATACACACATGCCACGCAAACAGGTGTTGCCTCATGCATATATATACACATGTCATTGTTGATGGACATGTGCCGTTTAATACGCACCATTAGAATGTATAACTTAATTAATTTTATAAACCAATTTATTGAAGCCAAAAATATTTAGTGGCCAAGATATTAGAGCTAGAGTGTCACGCATTAATACACTACCAAATCACACCAAAATCGAAATTTTGGTATGTACTAATAAATATGAATTCAATATACAAATGTATTTCGAGTAAATTATATATGTGTCAACATACAGTTTAATTTTGGTACACAAATTTTGGAATTAGGCATCAATATGCCAAATCAAACGCTCATCTTAATTAATATTTTATTTTGAAGAAATGTACATTCTCTTAATAAGTAATCGAAATCTAGAATGAGCCTAAGAAGAAGTTAGGTAATTAATGAACGAATTGAATTATCACTTAAATTCTTTTAAAATAGTTAAAAGAACAATATATATAATGCTAACTCATGTATTTCGAAATTTAACGAGCAATTAATGAAATTTGTGTGGTACCCAATGAATAAATATTTTAGCATGGTTTTCTATGGTGTATAGTAGAGGCATTTGAGAAAATGGGCACACTTGCTCAAAAATTAGGCATGGAAATAACTGATTTTTGGCCACCTTCAAAATTCGTGGTGGCCAAAATAGTGGGACTAGTTGATGTGTATCTTTCTTGAATTTAGTCAATATCATTATTGAATTAAAATAGACATTTATGTATACCTGAATTTTCTAAACCAACATCGTTTTTTACTAATCAAGATTTATAAGATGGTTTGATCAAAAAGTATCGTATGATTATATTTGAACACGTTAGTGTTAGTATATACTATACATGTGAACATTTGAGTGCTTCTTTGTATTTAGACATGTCATGCAATGTGTCCACATGCCCACCCTTAACTAATAATCACCAAAACGTGCACATAATTCAACCCCTCTAACAACAATTTTGCTCTCACTTAACCCCATTAATCCCCCACCCCCACTCTTGATTTCTATTATTAGATAATATGGATTATTTAAAAGGTTGACAACCTGTATTTTGAAGCAACATCTAATGTAAAAGCTTAACCTAAGAGATCATGAGGTTATGCCTCACCTAATTAGTTGTATTCACGTCTAACAATCTCAAACTAAAATAAAATTGGAACAAGAATTGTTGTTGATCAAAAAGGTGTGATTAGTGAAGAAATTAAGTTGGAAATTAGGAATTAATCAGTTGAATAGTTAGGTGTAAATTGGTGGAGTGAGAGCTACAAGTGAAGTGGGGTAATGAGTAATGAAAAAGTAGCTTCTCAATTTAATGTCAATGACTCTAAAGTGTATATTTTAATCGAACAAATTAAATTAAGTAGTAGTAATAATATTATATATATATTGGAAATTAAATTAAATTAAAACATACACATGGGATTGGCAGTTAGCAACCCATCTTTCCTATCCATTAATTCCTTTGTCATTTATTGGAACAGATGTAACTAATACTCTCTACTCAACCAATTTAACCTAATCCACTATATATTTTTACTTGTGCCAGAATTCGATGATGAGTTTTTTATGTAGCATTTATATAAATATTGTATTTATATGTTATATAAAAAATAAAATAAAAAAGACCCACATTTACTCAAGAAAAAGAACATAAAAAGATGCTCTCCATCACTCACTTTTCGTGAATGAAAGGCAACCATGAATTGTAACCACTTAATCACTCAAAGAATTCAACTCCAACGTAAAAACAAAATTCAATTTGGCTGAGTTCAAAGAATTGATTATGATGATGATAACAATTTCAAGAATTTTAAAAGAAATAAAATAAAAAAATTGGAATAATTATTCACATTGATTGATATTCAAGTACTGTCAAAACCCCTGTCTCCTCCTCCTATGCTATCTTCAGTAGTGGCAATCCACCAGTGCGGCGGAGGAGAAGACGTGGCGCGGCGACGAGAATTGCCGGAATTCCGTCTCACGGCGGTCGTCTTCTGCCGGCGCCGGCAGGTTGAGATCCAATTCCAGCATGTTATTTCTGCTGATCTTCTCACCAGCATCATCGTCGCAGCCGCTTCGTGTGGCGGTGACGTTAATGGCGGACCTGTGTCTTCTCATGTGGCCTCCCAATGCTTGCCCCGAAGCAAACTCCGATCCACAGATGGAGCACTCGTGGAGTTTCGGCTTGTTTTCGACGTGGTTGGGTATCTGTGCTGAAGTTGACGGAGTAACAGTGTTGGATTTATTGAATCTGATTTTCTCCTCTTCTTCGTCCGGCCGCCGTGCCGTCTGCGGCGGTTTTCTCCGATCAACGTCTCCGGCGGCCTTAGGCTTCTTATGGCTGGCTCTGTGGCCGCCCAATGCTTGAAACGACGGAAAAGTTCTGCTACAAGTCTTACACTCGTAAACATAGATGCCGACTTTTCCGTTGGTCGTGGCCGCCATCTCCGCGAATTTCCGGCTACTCACCTGCGGCTTGATTTCCCCCTCCGATCGCGGAGAGAAACCGCCTCTCGCCAGAAGGATCAAACAGTTGGCCATGTCTTCGTCCTCCTCAGTGCTTGTAGATATTTCACTAGAAGTAGCCGGAGACGAAGCCAATGAATTATAACTATAATTATTATTATTATAATTAAACTCACCACCACCACCGCCGCCGCTTGATGAGGCGGAGGACGACGGCCTAAGGCGCTTGGTGCGCTTCCCTTTAACTATCATCTGATCGTTGGATCCTGAAAAATCATCGAAAATCTCCATATCCATCATCCAAAATTAATCAACACCAGACTGAATATGGAAGAGGGGAGAAGAGTTTGTAGTGAGTGGAAGAGTGAGAAACTGTGAATGAGGTAGTGAGGACTGCTATACATCTATATATATATTGTGTATATAAAGTGTAAGTAATCTTAATTTGTATGTATATATGTATAATGTATGTATATATGGGTGAAGAGTGGTAAGTATAAGAGTGTGTGGAGTCAAAAGCCGCTCTCGTGAACAGTAACCATCAAATTGTTCGTAGCCACTAATCTTTCCAACTTTACACACTAAAGTGTTTTTTTTCTTTCACTAACTCATATTATTATTATTATTATTATTGTTATTATTAGACCTATATTGTCTTGCCATGTATGAATATAATATAACATATTTTATAACAATACATTATTTATTTTAGGATGGGAGAAAACATACTCGTTATTTTTGGCATGATTCTACTTATATAAATACTAATGTAGGAACATTGAGTTCTTGCACTTTCATTGCACTAAAATTGAGTTCATACTTCGTATACTTTTATTTTAGTTGATTGAATATAAAAATCGGATAAATTTTATAATAAGATCAAATTTATAAATTAATTCTCAATTTTATACTCACATTTTAAAGTTTCTTGTTAAGTGGTTCAATTTAACATTTTTTCTCAACTTTAAAACAAATTTTAATTTTTTTTTCTTTTAATTTATATTTCAATATGTATTCATATTTTGGATGGATATGTTAGTGCAATGTTGGATCGACTTTCATCCAACTTGCCTTAATTTATATTAAAAAAAAATCAATTTATGAATTGCATTAATTATATATATATATATATATATACAAGGCATATGAAGATTGTTTCAAAATTACACTAACTTGTCTTAATTTATGTAAATATAAACACATATCGAAATATAAATAAATTTATAAATACAAATAAAAAGAAAAAAGAAAAAGAAAATTCGATTTTGTCTTCAATTGAGAACTTAATCTAATTTTCAAGTCCTAAATTAAGAAGAAGAAAAAAAAGGTTAAATTGAGCTTCTTATTATTGTAAGATATTAAAATTTAAGTCTAAAATTGAGAAAATCTATAAATCGGATCTTATTATGAAATTTGTCCAATAAAAATCAGATAATTGTAGTTTGAATAATATTAAGATTGGGTTTTATGTGCCTTTTATTTTTTGTATGGATTGAATGTTAATAAAAACAAGAGTACGCAATTTTCAGTTTTCATACTGAAAGTATATGAACCTCATATTTACTAAAGAAAATAATGAACCTCATATGTTTTATATCGTTACGTTAAAATATAAGATAAAACATGGTATAAAAAAAGTTCTATACTTTGGTATTTATTCTTAATAATTATGTTCGATCAATTTTTTTTAATTGCCCCATAAATCACAAAATTGTCAAAAAATCATAATTTTACATTACTTTTGACTACTTGTAAGTTTTGATGCATCCATAACCAACAAGCAGATTTAGAACATTTCAAACCCAAAATTTCAGTAATAATGAAGAAAAATTTCGATTGATGCTGCTATATGTAATAACATATATTAATTGACCTAAAACCATGAATTTATAGAGTTGAAAGATGTTCGAAATCTATCTGTTGGTTACGAATGCTCATGACATTAAAAGTTGTGTTAAATTTGCTAATAATTAAAAGTTATATTAAAATTGTAGTTTTAGACAAAAATTGTTGCAATGAATTTCTTTTTTATGTATACCAAAAAGATATTATAATTTTATGAACAAAGCGAATTTAATTTAATTTTTTCAATAATTTGGTTTGATGTCCATCTTTAGAAAAGGTTAAAAACATGCGTCTTATTTTTGAGGTACAACTAGACACTGCATATCACGGCGTTGATGGTTGATACATCATAATCATTCATGTTTTACATTAATGATATTTGAGTTAATAAGATCAAGTGTGCTAGTGGCCATGAATATTTATTTGGGGTTTTTCTATGTATATTCAATTACATCATTTAATGCTAAAGTCAGCTTCAAATGGAACTATTATTTAATTATTCAATTACCCTATATATGTTACTAAAAAAATGTAGTTTTTTGTGACTGAATTTTTGTGTCAATATTTCACAACTAGTAGGATTAAGTGCCGATGGTTCTAGTAAGAATTGGTTACTTGGAGTCTAGTAATAATAATAAATTACAAAGTAAAATATTTGATGCATAATTAATAATGAATTCAATTTAGGGAAGAGTTGTTGAAAATTGGTCTCAATTTAATTGTATTTCACCGGACTTTGACTAAATTTTGTTTGGTGATGATTCATTTTATGTAAATGAAACAAATTGCAAATTAGAATCTGGAGAAGATGAAATTATACATTATGGAAATCAATTTTGGTGAATAATAAATTAATAAATACACTAAAATAAATAGTAAATAACGTTTTTGAAGAGTATATATGGCACTACTAGTAAATGACATTATTAGCCGCATGTGATACACTCATAAAATACAACTATATGTAATTATAAATAGGGTGAAATGGATAAATTTCATAACAAGATCTAATTTATAGATTAATTCTTAATTCTAAATTCGAATTTTAAAATTTTTCAATAAGGGGTTCAATTTAACATTTTTTCTCAATTCAAGACTTGAAATTTAGATTGAGTTCTCTATTTAAGACAAACTTTCATTTTCTTTTTTATTTATATTTATAAATTTATTTATATTTCAATATGTATTCATATTTTGGATAAATTAAGTTAAGTTAGTGCGTTTTAAAAACAATTTTCATCCGACTTATCTTAATTTATATTAAAAAAAAGAAAGAAATAAAATATAATTAATTTAATTCACAAAATATAATTTATATTAAACTAATTAATACTAAAATCAATTTCTATACTTTTATTCATAAAATTAAGAAAATAAAAGAATCTTAATTTTTTTAATTGCATTTATTATATATATATAAATTAATACAAGTCGGATGAAGATCATTCCAAAATTATATGAACTTGTCTTAATTTATCTAAA
This sequence comes from Scutellaria barbata, assembly GCA_028654395.1. Lineage (NCBI taxonomy): Eukaryota > Viridiplantae > Streptophyta > Magnoliopsida > Lamiales > Lamiaceae > Scutellaria > Scutellaria barbata. Next base: position 600,248 of record CM053653.1, on the reverse strand, counting down.
CTATAAATACATATTAAAATATAAATAAATTATAAATATAAAAAAAGAAAATGAAATTGTCTTAAATTGAGAACTCAATCTAAATTTCAAGTCTTGAATTGAGAAAAAATGTTAAATTGAGCCCCATATTGAGAAACTTTAAAAATCAGGTCAAGAATTGAGAACTAATTTATAAATGAGGTCTTATTATGAAATTTATCCGGATGAAAATATTATCTTTTAAATATTATTATACATACCTAAACATTTATGATAGATATTGGTGTTCTTAATTAAATAGCATGTATTGGTAATATAAACATTTTCATAAATAAAAGTCAAATAAAATTTAAACACCTATAGGCAAAGTCTTGGGTGAGACCGTCTCATGGATCTCATGTTGTGAGACGGGTTGGGTCGGGTCAAATATAAGAAATTATGTAATACTTTTGAGTGTATTATGTAATACTTTTCTATATATTAGGTAATACTTTGTATTATAAGATGTGTTTTGAGTTGAGTTGGACCACACGAAAAATATGTAATACTTTTATGTGTATCAGGTAATACTTTTGTTTTAAGTTGAGTCAAACTATAAGAAAATATGTAATACTTTTATGTGTATCGGGTAATACTTTTATGTGTATCAGGTAATACTTTTGTATTATAGGATATATGACTCGAATTGGGTCGGGTCGGGTCTTAAAAAACACGCGGATCCTAGGGCTTCCAGATGCTCTCTTCTCCTCATGCAACATGTAATACTTTTGTGTATATTATGTAATAATTTTCTATGTATCATGTAATACTTTTATATTTTGCATATATAATAAATAATATAATACAAAGTATTACTTGAAATATAGAAAAGTATTACCTAATACACACAAAAGTATTATTTAATTATTATATTCGACCCAACCCGACCCGTCTCACGAAATGGGATCCGTGAGACGGTCTCACACAAGACCTATTCATATAAGTATTGTAAAACACGATTCAACATTAAATTTTCTTTTTAATCTTTTATCAATTTCTTTATTTTACTTTAAATCTTTAAAATAGTATAGTGTACAAACAAACAAGCGGTAAACTAGTATTATATACTTCACATTTTAACATTTCATTTGATTTGAATTGAAATAAGTTGGCCTGTCGTACCCGATCGACTAATCGTTAGGAGTATCAGACGATTCGGGCTTTTAAATATCCGTCACATCCCACACTAGAAGAATAAGTAGTAGTATAAAAGGAAGGAGGGATAGCACGTTAAAAGCGTGTTCCACCTCATCAACTTCATGACATATATGTATTCTTAAACTTAAAGAAAAGTAGAGAGAAAGAAGAGCTAACCCCAACTATATTCCGTTGTCTTTCAAGCTAACCCATAACCTCTTTTTCATCTACCTTATTCTCTCACCTCACACTATTCTCTATTGCACTTTCCACTATTTCCACATTACTGTTGTTTTCCTTTTTCTTTTATTAGGTTTCCAAATCATATGTTGTGTCGATTGATCTGTTTTACTCTGATATGTTATTTTAACTACGAACGAGATTTGCTTTGTCAACATACGATTATGGATTTATTTGTATTCAATGTATACATTAAGTGTAAATCAAGGTTAAAAAATGAACTCAATTTGATATTTGATAAATGGTTCAATTAGGGTATTTCTTCTATCAAAATACTTTGATATTTTATATTCGTATATAGTAGAAATTTCTCTTGAAATAAGTAAATAAAAAATAAAAAAATTCCAATTAAATGCTAGCTAATTGACTACCACTTTATTAAGTGGCATCAGACTATTTATAGGAAAGTCTTACATAACTTTCATATGATGTGATTAACATGTCCTATTATGTGTTTCATGATTTTTCGATTTATATATTGACATGTTATTGTTTGTTTTAAAAGAAATATTTATAAAATTTGTTTTTTCAGTATCTTTAAAAGCTCTTATATCGATAGACAAATAACGATGTATGTTATTTTTTATACTAATGCTCGTCTTATTATAAAAGTTTTATTAATTATTAGCCACATAAAAACAAAATGTTAACCTATTAAATATATATATACATATTTATATAAATAATGACATGGGAGAGGGGCATTTATGTCCATCTCTTTAGTGAGCTTGAAGTGGAGAAGGATAATAGAGTGTGTGAGTGTGCACGCACTATGCACGACCTTTTTATTATTATTATTATTATTATTATTATTATTATTATTATTATTATTATTATTATTATTATTATTTTATTTTTGGTACTTGTGAGTTGTGACAATTAATACATCCATAAATAGCTGTTACCACTCTTTAATGTAATTTTGGTTCACCCTACACAATTTAATTATTTTAGTCACTATATTATATTATTTAATTTGGACTATATTAATACGCACACCATCTATTTACATATACAGAACCGGTGACTATAGTGAAGATTAAATTTAATCAGCAACAACTTTTTTAGGCCTTTAATTTATTTCTAGTTGCAAGGGAATTGGCTATGAGCAAAGGGCATGGGCAGTTAATTAAGTCAAACAACTTCTTAATTGGGATAGGATTCTTTTATAAGTGAGATTTATAGTAATATCTAAATTTATATATATATATATAAAAGTTAGGTTTGGCTCTCTTAAATGTTGACAAGTGACACTCTCCAAAGATGTCACCTCAACTTTTCCAAATTCTTTAAATAATATATATATATATATATTTATATAAAAGTGTGTCAATTATCATATAAAGTAATAATCATCAAAAGATACATATTTTGCTCAAGTTCATCAATTTAAGCAAAAGTTAAGCATAAAAAATGTATGGAATTAATTGGAAATTAAAAATTCATAGACACATACATCAATAATAAATTAAAAAAGAAATCCATAGATATATAATTTTTTTATACAGCTCATGAAAAAAAAAATCTTTATTCGTTTGTTTGATCTATTTCAAAGAAATAATTTTTTTACGTATATTTTAAAATGAATTAATATTAATATAATAATAATAAAATAAAAGTTGGGTTTGGCTTTCTTAAATGTTGACAAATGGCTCTCTTAAATGTTGATAAGTGGCCCTCTCCAAAGATGCCACCTCAACTTTTCCAAATTCTTTAAATAATATATATATATATATATATATATATATATATATATATATATATATATATATAAGTGTGTCAATTATCATATAAAGTAATAACCATCAAAAGATACATGTTTTGCTCAAGTTAATCCATTTAAGCAAAAGTTAAGCATAAAAAATGTATGGAATTAAATCAATAATAAATGAAAAAAGAAATCCATAGATATATATTACAATTATGAAATTTTGAAAATAACTCATCACCCAAAGTAAAATATGATATTTATTTAACTACAGTAAAATAAAAACAAACTTTGAAGAAGTTATCTAATAAAAATAAATATTTCTGAAATAATTTTTTTACGTATATCTTAAAATGAATTAATAAAATTTAAATTTATTTTAAACTTTACATATCAATTCACAGATTATGGTATCACATACCTAATTATAACTTGTAACTTATTAATAAATCTAAACCCAAATTTTAGATTTATTTGGATATATTAAATAATACATTAATTTTAATTTTACTCCCAATTTTTCCAAATTTCGATTTCACAATACACGATATTTTTAGATTTGTAATCACATTATTTTAATTTTCATTCAAATTTAATCTTTTCAAAATAAGAAGAAAATTATATGAAGACAAAACAATAGAAGTAAATTAAAAATAGCAAAACCAATTAAATTGAAAACAATAATTAATTTATCATTTGAAGACATTGAAAAATTATTTATTATACAATAAATTTTTTCAAAGTCATGCGTATATGCCTTCATTGAATATTAAGAGTATTTATACCTAAACATATCAAAATATAATTTTTTACAATTACATAACTTAATATCTATTTGATCATTTTTACAAAAAATACGAAAATCTACCATAATAATAAATTGACAAAACAAAAAACTACAATATATATATATATATAGAATAACAAATATATAAAATATAAATAAACAATAGATATAAATTACACGAGTTATGTAGCTCGTGCAACGCACGGGTTGAAACCTAGTAACTTAAAATAGAGCCTTTATAAGCTTATTGTTGTTCGAGGACTTGATGGGTTTTTTTTTAATATTAATAAGTAGTAGTAGTAGTAATGATGATGCTTATTGTTGTTGGAGGACTTGATGGGTCTTTTTTTAATAATAATAATAATAATAATAATAATAATAATAATAATATATTATTATTATTTATTATTATTATTATATTATTATTATTATTATTATTTATTATTATTATTATATTATTATTATTATTATTATTATTATTATTATTATTATTAACAAAAAATGAGATGGGGGAAACTTGAGCTGATGAACTTAATTATTTCAAAGAAAATAAAAATACGCAAGTCAGTTTTCTTAAATTAGCAAATTATTTGAAATTAGGTAATAAAAATAGGCTTTTATTTCCTTTTTAGGTTAAAGGATTTGTTTCTTAAAAAGACATATACTGATATGGTAATCTGAAATGACTGTTATGAGAAAAGGTGATTGGATTGACAAAATATTTCTTAAATGCAATTAATTATCATTAAAAAAATACTGATATGTACCTTGCCATACCAATTAACATTTTTTCAGAAAACGAAGTTTTGTAATGCCACTTATTAAAAATATATATATGGTTTCAAAAAAATTGCAATAAATCGCTGCCATGATGAAGCAAATTTAAATAAGAAATCTCAAACATTATTTTACAGTTCCTTTTTTCCTTTTTATTTAAAGACAAAATATATTCATGTATTTTTTTTTTTTCAGAATACAGCCAATATTAATAAGTTAATATTTTGCACTTTTTGAAAAAGTTGCTATCTATCGATTAAAACTAGCTACATAATTTCCTTTTCAAAATACTTGTGAAAATAAATAATTCTATGCTATACATATGCACAATATTAGATGTAGGAGCTAGATATACAGTTATGCCTCCATGACTTTTTTACACTTATTGCAATATATGCAATTATTGATAAACCTTTGAAGTATATATATATATATATATGGTATTTCATTTCGCTATATATGTTTAGATTTTATTAATATTGTACTGTGTATCACTTTTATATATGAAAAAATAATCCAAATTATAAACCTGAATTGGTTTTCTATCATAAATGATAATTTTATTATTTTTTACTAAATCAGAAAAATTGACAAAATTATTTTTGTCACAAAAGAGTAAAGATTCATCGCACATTCTAATTTTACACAATATTTGTATGTTATAAAATCATATAAAATGCTAGTATTAATGATATTAAAAAATATTGTGTTACACGATATGTTAATATCGTTCTAAATGATACTGTGTATATTGATAAAACCAATTTCTCAAACTTAATTACCAGAAGTAATATTCTGTAATAACCGTCTCATATGAATAATTTATTGATTCTAGATTGTTTTTACTTTATGGTTTACTAGAGTGACGTGGCGTGGGGACAATAAGTAACAAGTAGAAGAGAAAGTGGGGTCCACCAAATGGGGTTGCCAAATAAAGAAAAGGAGTGGCGGCTACAAAAGAACAGAAATGGATGCGTGCTTATGATTCTTGGCGTATCATTTTTGATATCTGAATCACTATCTATTTTAGTTGTGTTGTGTGCACCACGTAACGATGCTTCAATTTTCCACTGTTTTTTTTTTTCTAATTTCCACTATCAATTCTTTTGACACCAATTGCAATTTTTTTCTTTTTTTTGGGTAAATTATCAAAACGAACTTTTCTTTTAATAGGAAACCATAATTACACTTTTGGGTGCAATGAGAACAGACCAGATTCAAATCACTTTTACAAGAATCGTTGTAGTTATTTTTGTAGATGGAAGAAAACAAAGACCATATTTTGAGTCACATAAATATAATATTTAATGATTTCGTGAAATGTAAAATGCACCAATGTTTTTATAGTCAGATCGAATCAGTTAATTAGACTTGTTAAACCAATTGTTGGTGGTTTGTTTGGCCCGACTAGTGCTTACGAAAATCTAAATATTTGTAGAATTATCAAAACTGATTTAACAGAATTTGGCGTATCGATTTTTATTTTTATTTAAAATCCAAATTCATTATTTAAAGTTTACTACAAGTGTACCATGTCAAACAAGTGGTGATGATCAATGTTGGCCAAAACCTAGTGTCTCCCACGTTATAGTCCTAATCAGTTGTTTTTTGTTACAAAATTGTTGCGCCACCCAATTTTACTTTCTTTGGGAAAAAACATAAAATTACTTAATACATATTGAAGTGTAATCTAAGTCAACCAACCTTAGTTTCAACAAATGTATCATAATAGTAATTTTTTTAGCTAATAGTACATCATATTTGTGATAATTTTTAACTGAAGAAACATGATTCGCTCCTTGCTAGGTTAATTTTTTTTTTTTTAAATATTTTTAGGTGTTTGAAAATATTTGTCAGAGCAATTTCAATACATTTGAAATCCAAATATGTACACAAAACGATTGAATATTATTTCCTCGAATCCTCTAATCAGATCAAATCTCTCAATCCAAACACAACATAAAAATATGTAAGTGATGAACATGTGAAGGTTGTGACCAATGATGCCAATGAAAGCAAGAGAGTTGTTAGCTATAATAAGGTGGCTCTTGAGCTGTTTCATTAAGTGATATTGACTTTATGCCAACTCTCTTACACCATATTATGTTTCACATATGATGCTTCTCCTCAACTCTACTACTCTTCTCAATCTCCCATTATATGTCCTTATGTTGGTGCCCCACCACTCTTCTATGCAAAATGCAACCCTAGCCGGTAAATCCATTAACGAGTCGTGATCTTCTATCGTAAAATGATTTTCTTCTCGTATTTCATTTTATCAGTAAACATTAAGTCTAGAATGATGGTTTATATTTGTACATGCATCGCATGCACTATGGAAAGTCATCTTGTGGTGAAGGGTGTAAACTGATGGTTAGTTAACACCTTTTGTGGTAATTAGTTTTACTTTTTTTGGCATTGTTCGATTGACATTTTAGCCTAAACATGTGCTTCACTTGTTTAGTGGATGTCTATTATTAAGTTAGGTGCTTGGTTGTTAACTTGTTATTTCTCTTATTATGTCATTTCAATGAGTTTGGTGCTATAACATCTCTTTCTTTTAAGCATAATAATAACATCATAAACTTGTTAGGACTAAATTAGCCATTTAAGTAATCAAACCTGACAAGTCAAGATGAATAGGCTAATATTGGAATAAATGGACTAACTTTTATGGTTATGTGAGACTATTTCATGGATCACATTCTGCGTATCAGAACCCCACGTGAATATAACCTTCACAACTATAAGGTGAAAGAAGTATCAGAACCCCACGTGAATATAACCTTCACAACTATAAGGTGAAAGAAGGGAGACGAGATCATGGTAATCACCTATTTTATCCGAATTTTATTGAAGCAAAATTCACACCCATGGTAACAATGAAATACAAGCTTATGTCTTAAAGAAGCAAGGTTAGAGCTTATATGGTGAAGGTTATAGGAATTTGACAGAGTGCTCATACATCACCAATTTATTGGTAGAGAAAGCGAAACAGCAATTACCTAATAAGATGTAGAATTGTGCACGTAGGCCTCTATATGAACCACAGAATGATACGGAGTACACACACCAGGGCGACTTTTATCAAAAGAGGAGCTACCTTAGACGGGTGTCAAACCAAGGACACCTGCATATTGCACATAAAAGGAGACATGTCAATGTCAAAATGAAGTATGTTGCTAGAAAGGATAAACTTGAAAATGACATACTCGTGTACAAGTTCTATTCTAGAAAACATTGACCAGAAATAAACATGACATGGTTAGGTTATTGTAATGGCATAGTTCTGAACATTTATTACTTCCCATATGTGTCTATCATCATACTTCCATACAAGTCTTCCCACAAAAGCATGTTAGAGAAACATGTGTTCCCAACAAATAAAAACCAGGTATCACGAATTCCAAGACAAAATTTCATGAAATTAAGCCTTGAGGTAAGATAAGGTCCCTACCCCCTGCTTGGTTGGGTGGGGGAGGAGGAAAGATAGACCAAGGAAACTGGAAGAGGACAAGATCAAGAAGCTAAACCACACAAGAAAATAAGAGTGTAGAGTTCGAAGATGAACAATGGCTTCAGAAAAGTTAGTTGTTACACCATAAAAGGCAGTGTTATTATTGATGCCAGAAATATACATTAGAAAAGAGAGGTTAAACAAGGTGAGCCCCGAGGACAATGGTTCTCATGTTTATTCATGCTTATGTGTAATCAGTAGGATCCTACACCGGGACCAACTCTAGAGGGTTAAAGATCTTTATAATATGCACCTTCACATTTTGGAATGTTAGGTAAAACATGGTAACAAACTAGCATTCCAAAACAGATTAGACCTAGAAAAGTGTAAAGAGTAAATTGATATCCATGTCCTGGTAAAACGGCATTTTTCCAAACTACTCTAAATTGTAAACAGGTTCTAAACAGGTTCAATTTGATGATACTTCTAACAGGTTCAAATCCAACATCTTCCACTTCAGCAATTTTTTGCTGTAACCTACAGAGAAGAGAATATGTAGATTTAATATTTTCTAATCACATAAGAAAGGGCCTCCTCATAATCATCATTACTGTTATATTCTCCCTCTCTATATTTTGCTGGCCAATTTTATTCCCAACTGTTTAGGTTTATAAGAACCAAGACAAGATTACCTAGTTATTATCTAAAATATATTAACTTAGTTAAATGAGAACTATAGTTTTACACAGTTGTACCAATGGAGTGACTCAAGTTATTAATACTAAAGGCTGAAGATTTTGAGAAAGTATGAATTGCAATCCATTTAAATATATGCACTTGCAACAAATTAATAACTAAAATAGTATAAAGTTTAAGCCTGCATGGAATGAGAGTGAAAATGAGAGCAATAAAAAAAAAAGATATACCACATGCCAAGCGCCCACCAGCATTGCCAGTGCTAAGACTGAGTTCATGGCCACCTGTACCACAGAGCATTCAAGAGAAGATGAGTAAAATCACAGGCAATATAAGCACTAAGTGACAGACATTGGTGCAAAGCAATTTGAAAGACCATCCAGCAGAAATTCAGAGAACAACAAGTGCAAATGGGCATCATCATAAACTATAGTTGTAAAAAATTTACCCTTTCCAAGATCATCCTCAAGTTCATGAACCACAAAAGCTCTTCCAACAACCGAGTTAGGACCACTTAAAGGTATCTGCACATTTAATTCCAAAGGTTCCACTTATATCTTTAATCTCACATGAACAACCATTAAAATCAAACCTGAATACAATACGCATGTCTGCAGACAAATTAGATGCCTAGCATACAAATTAGTACCTGATTGTCCACTAGTGTTACTTCAGCCACACCTATAACATTCACATTGCACTTTAAAAAATGTGACTACAAAAAATACTAGGTGAATGAAGGAAGGATATTGAAAATGTGCCAACAAAATACCCTCAGCATTGGCAACTATGTTTCCCAGGTCACCCGCATGGCGGACTTCATCTTCAGGAGCTCCATGTGTCAAACCCTTTGGATTGAAATGTGGTCCTAATAGCAAAAACAGAGTCTATGCTTAGTATAAAATTGCATGAAAGAAGAAGCTTTTCAGATTGTATACATGTCAAGACACAATAAAGTCCCAACCTGTAGACATGCATCCATTTGTAGTGTCACCATACTCATGCTACAATCAGAAAAAGAAACAGACTTTAAATTCAAAGCTTAAAAAACTTGTCTCATTTATCAGCTAACAACGTCAACTTATTTAAAAACACTCACCAGATGGAAACCGTGCTTGCCTGGAGTGAGACCGGTCACACGAACTTTAACAGTGGTGGGGCCTAAAAACCCAACAACATAACATGAAAGGGGCAGAGTTACAATGTCAGATTACAATTACAAATGCATATGCATATACATTTGCGCCAATAATTCGTAATCACATTAAATAGAAAATAGAGACATCAACTACACAACAAAGGAAAAAAAACTAACAGTGTTAGATTACAAATACATAAGCATATGCCTTTACGGAAATAGATAATCACTTACAATGACACGGGCCCATAATTCCTAATTTCATTTCTAGAAAGGGCTTAATAACAAAATTAACTAAATTTCGAGCACTTATTGTGTAGCTTCAACCAGAAATCGCATAAAAAAGGCTACAGATAAAAGTTGAAGCAAAGATGTTCGATGAAAAGACTGAAAGAGGAAAGGAGCTCACCATCGTCCTCCTGGGTGAGAGTGACAACGCCCTCGACACTGGAAGTGCCTTTGAGAACAGCAACAGCCTTCTTGGTGGCGGCAACGACGGTGAGTGGCTTGGGAGCCGCGGCGGCAGTGAGAGATAAGAATGGGCGAGTATTGGCCTTAAGGGCAAGGCCACGTAAGGAAGAATGAAGTGAGAGTGACGGTGATGGAGTGGAGGAAACGGTGGGGAAGAAAAGAGAGTAGTGGGTCGTTGGGGCGGCGGCGACGGCGGCAAAAACTGTGTGCACGGCCATGGCTGCCAGGGCTGCTTGCATCCGATTGGATTGGATGAGGATTGGGTGGGGTGGGTGGGTGGAGAGTCAAGCGAGTCTATTAGTCACAGATTGTGTGCCATCTTTTGTTCTTAATTTTGTTTTTTTCTAAATTTTTTTTTTTAATTAATAATATAAATTCTGTACATATAAAAAATTAACCACCGAGTCTACCTGTGAATCCTACAAGTTTCTCATATTAACTACTTTTTTTTAACAAATTAATTTTTTTAAAATTAATTAATATGACTATTTAGTGATATCAAACTTAATATAAAGTTCTCAAAAAATGAAAAAACTTAATGTAGATTATATATATTATCAGAGGATATAGAAATTATAACATAATTTGTTAAATAATATATGTAGACTTTAAATATATAAATGATTTATAAATTTGAAATTAGGTTAATATAAAAGTTGGAGATAAATAAAAATAAATAAATAAATAAAGGAAAAAAATTAAATCGATGTGGGTTAATTAAAAAGGATAAAATTGAATATATTTTGTGAATATGCGTTCCAATAAACTATGAAATTATTTGAGAAATTTTGACTTTCAATTTTTATTATTTGATTGAAACTAAAATTCAAGAGATGGATAATTATAATAGAATGGTAATTTTCTAATGTAAAAAAAGAAAATATGAAAAGTAGCTCTGGAATGCACGGGTTCTTAATCTAGTTGATATAATTGGTAACTGAATTTTTGTGTGAGGAGAGGGAATTAGGGAAGATTTATATCAATTTTGAATCTTTGATAATTTGATTTTGTAAATTATAATTTTATCAAAAAAAAAAAAAGAATGATGATAAATACAATTTTAATCATAGAAAATAGGAAGAAAATGCAAAAATTTGGTAAATTTGAGCAAAAAAATCTGGTAGACATTCTCAGTTTGAGCAGAATTTTATTTTATTTTTTTGGTAAATTTTAACTTTTAAATGATGTCATACATATAAAAACCGCCTTTTTATCAGTTTTGAAAGGGAGATAGTATAACTTTTACTGTTTTTTATTTTTAAAATGACTCTTTTACCCAAACTTTGTTCTTATTAAACAAGTATAGATAGGTGCCTACTAGTTGGGCCCTAAATTAGTGGGTCGGATAAGATCCAAGTCACTTTCGAGCGATGGGCCAGGCCCATATACCCAGCTTCACTGTAAATCAGGCCCGTTTAGTCTTCAACCATTGGGAGCTTGAAGAACAGAAACAGCAGCAGAAGGGCTGCTCCCAATTTCAATGGAAACTCATTCTCGCTCAATCCGAGTTCTGGTTCGCCCACCTCCGGCCCCTGCCCACCCCCTGCCTCCACAACCGCCGCCGCCGCCCGACCCATCACCTAAAAACGGCGTCGTTGTGGTCGGATTCATAGGGAAGCGCCACCACGACGTCGCCCATCTCATCAACAAACTCATGGACTCTAATGTTTTCGGCTCCGGAAACTTGGACACTCGATTTCGGTTTGAACCGGATAAAATCAACCCGGAGATGAGTAAATGGTTTAGGAGCAGGAATTTGAGCTATTATCATGAGGAGGAGCAGGGGATTTTGTACTTGCAGTTTTCCTTAGCTAATTACCGAGTTACTGAGGAGGAATTAGCAGCGGCCCGGTTCGGGTTTGAGTCGGTTTTGGAGGACCGGGAGTTCGGGGATCTTCAAGGCTTGGTTTTTATGTTCTCTGTAAGCTTTCTTTGCTTTTACTTATTTATGATTTTTTCATAGCAACATTGCTGCATTTAGTTTGATTCTTTGAGTTTTCATTGTGTTTTTCAGTTGGATTTAAGTGTGTAAAGTGAACTAATACAATGTGGTGTTGATGTTAAGTTTCATCAGATAGAGTAGTAAAAGGGTAATACTGGATATTTGAGGGATATCATTAGGTTAGATGGATATGATCGGTTTATATCATTAGAAATCTGATAGCATTGTGAGAAAATCAGGCATGTTGTAGAATGTACTTTATGAGTTGGATGTATCAACTCTAGCCATGATACGTTGTGATTTTTGTTTCAGTATGAGAAGGATTTTTAAGACATCCATCTCGATGAATGTCCATTTGAGTTTCCATTTATGTCTAGAACTGATCAATTTTTCGAGTTTTTCTTGAACTTAATGGCTGATATATACGAGTATTACCAAATGAAGCAACTATTGGATGATACTTTTATCAAAAGATTTCAAGATGTCGGTAGTTAGTTTTTTGTTTAAATAGAAGAGTAAATCTTATGGATGTTTCTGTAATTACCAATGCTTCTTTTGAAAGTTTGTTGGTCACCTGGCTGGAAATTTTATTGTTGGAAAGAAAAATTTTGCCTTTATGGATGATGTATCGAATTAGGCTTGTGAACTTCCATATATTATTGTCTGGCAATGAGTGTTAGCCAAATAAAATTTTGTCTTCAAAATTTTCACAAAGTTCATGACAGGATTCTATATCTGATCTTTCAAGTTAGAAAAATGCCGTTTAAATGTAATATGCATGTGACTGCTGCAATCTATTAAAGACTGAAATTTGCAACGTGTTGTGCTACTATCTTGGAAATGTACATTTAGGAAACTTGTTTGACCTGAGGATGTATGGCAGCATGGTCTACATCCCTTATAGTTTTCTTAACTTCCAGTTTTGGTGTTAATCTAGATGCTAAGTACATCAAGCTGATTTCAAGGTCATTCTTCTTTGTCTTGATATTACCTTTCTTCTATTTGCTGTTAGCACTAATTTCAGAATCTTCAAAATAGTAAGTCATTTGATCGTACTTTAGCACTGCAGGTCTGTCACATTATAATACTTATTCAAGAGGGATCACGATTTGATACTCAATTGTTAAAAAAGTTCCGAGTATTGCAAGCCGCAAAACACACAATGGTTCCATTTATAAGATCACAAAATATGTCATCTGTAACATCCAGGCCACGTTCTTCAGCTCAGTTACGAATATCTGCTTCTGGAGCAGCTAATAATTCTTCTCCCAGTAAAACCCAAGGGATCCTAAATCGCAATGCTTCAGCAAATACAGTAATGTCAGGTTTAGGTTCTTATACCTCTTTGTTACCTGGCCAATGTACCCCGGTTGCACTCTTTGTCTTTCTTGATGATTTATCTGAGATTCATTCCAGTGAAAATACAAAAGAGACTTCAGAGACCTCCTCACTAAATATGTCATCAAGTTCAAACAGTTCGACCAGACCAGGCATGTCCACCAAAGGATCTAGTTCTGTTGTTGTGCTTGCACGGCCTGTGAACAAATCTGAAGGTGGGCTGAGAAAAAAATTACAATCATCTCTTGAGGCACAAATTCGTTTTTCAATTAAAAAATGTCGAACGCTTTCAGTTTATGAAAGCAGCCATGCTGGGTCAAGGAGTGGAACTATTGCCAGTTCGGCCCCTCTTTTTTCTCTTGATGCAACAAAGGCTGTTTCACTTGTAGATGCTAGTTCAATTCAGAGTGGTGAGTCTCTTGAATTTGCAATTGGCCTTGTAGAAGAAGTATTAGATGGGAAAGCTACACCAGATTCTCTTTTGCTTGAAAGCCACCAACAAAATGCCAATAAGGAGGATATTCTCTCTGTGAAGGAGTTCATCTGCAGGCAGTCTGATCTTCTAAGAGGGAGAGGCGGTTTGGTTCCTAACAGCAACAGTGGCTCGGCCGGCGTTGGCATGGTTGCTGCTGCAGCAGCAGCTGCTGCTGCCTCTGCCTCTGCCTCTGCTGCTTCTGGAAAGACAATAACTACCCCTGAACTTCCAAGTTTTGAGATCTGGTCAACTTCTTCTCAGCTAATTCTTCACAAACTAATTCTTTCTGCCAAACGTGATTGCGCATATGAACCAAAACTCAACATGATGCATGAGCAGAATGCTGTTTCTCCTTCGACAGAGACTGTTACAACTTCTTGCGACCCATATGAATCTGCATTATCTCATCTGGAGAATGGTATTGGAATGAATACTAGATTTTCAACCTTGTGGTGTGAAAAAGCCTTTCCAGTTGCCAAGGAGGTTTATTTAGATGGTCTGCCTCCTTGTTATCCAAGTTTTCAGCATGAGGATCATTTGAACAAGGCCTTGTGTGTCCTTACTTCAATGGTGAAGGGACCTGCTGTACAACTTTATGTGATAAAGTTGAAGGATGAATGCACTTCTATCTGGACTTCAGGAAGACAACTATGTGATGCAGTTAGTCTTACTGGGAAACCTTGCATGCATCAAAAGCATGACATCGAGACTCTTTCCACAGATAATATCAAACCTCATTCTAGTGGATTTGTATACCTTCATGCTTGTGCATGTGGGCGTTCTAGGCGACTTCGACCAGATCCCTTTGATTTTGAAGCAGCTAATATTGTGCGCAACACCTTTTCTGATTGCGATAAACTTCTTCCAACTGTCAAGTTGCCAGAAAGGATCGTCAAGGGACCCATTCAACCCTCATCATGGAATTTGATCCGTGTGGGGGGTGCAAGGTACTATGACCCTTCAAAAGGTTTACTCCAGAGTGGCTTTTTCGCAACTCAGAGATTTCTTCTTCGCTGGACTATACTTCTTCAGAGGCAAAAAGAAGCAAGTGAACCGCTGCTTAATGACTCTCAGCAAGCTTCCTTAGATAGAAATATGAGAGTTGAAACTGCTGTAAATGCAGACATTCAGACATCTGATGCTGCACGGTTGGGTGCTGGCAGAACACAGAATGGAGTTGGGATACAGAAAAATCTCTCTTCAGATATCACTGGAAATGATGGTAAAAATGTAGGTTATCATAGAGGGTTATCTAACTTTACGATGAGAAAACCATTTTCTGAAGTTGTTGCTGGATCTGCTGCTGCCAACTCTGGATTTCCTCCACTCTTGTCTAGAAAACAACCTTTACAAGATGCTGAAAAAGTTGTTAAGCTATATAATGTACAACATCGGGGTTTAGACAAACTTGGTGAAACTGTCTATGCTCAAGAGTCTCAAAAGGTTGAAACTATTACTTCAGTCGATAACTCACTGAATAGTGGTGTTTCTGGAAATGTCAATTCATTTTCCCATTTCGGTAGCAATAAAGCTCCTTTAGGTATGGATGGTGGTAAACAGATATTGGCTACCGATATTGTGAAGTTTGCCACTATATATCTAGGATTTGAACATGAGTGTCCCCATGGCCACAGGTTTATATTAACTGTGGATCATCTTAATGACCTCGGTTCATCATTCTCAGTGCCTGAGGAAAATGTTGTCACTCTGTCTGTGGAAAATTTAGACAAAAGACCAGATCCTGCTAAATCGTGTAAAGTTGGTGGCCATGGTAGAACCAGACGGCAGCCAAATGGAATAATTATGGGTGGTGGTGGTGGTAAGGCCAAACACCTAGACAAGTCAAAAGAGAAACTGGTCAATGGGAACATGCCTTCTAATAAATCTGTGCAATCAGCCAGGCATGGCAAATATCAGAATGAGAGAACAGAAGTTGTGGATTTTGCTGAGGATCTTGATTCTGATCTTATACCTACTACTGTTGATGATCACGGTGGTGCCTTCTCCTTATTGACTAGAAGTTTACCAATATATATGAACTGCCCACATTGTAGGGAATCCACGATAAAAAATGGTGCATCAAATGTAAAGTATGCCAGCACCATCTCACAGCTGCAGAGGATCTTTGTGGTATACACTTGTTCTCCTACTACATTAATCTAAATGTGCAGAGAAAAAATGCCTTCTTAATGTGCTTTTTGGATGTGTAGGTAACACCGTCATTTCCTATTGTGTTAGCTGCAAGCCCAGTTGTACAATTCGAGGTATGTAACTAGTTAAAGAATTGCTATGCATTGCTACTGAATTTTTTGATGTCCTACTATTGTCATTTTTTTTTTTGTACACGGATATGACTCTGTTTTGTATTTTAATCTGCTTGACTTCTATTAGTATATGAGTTCCTGAGCTTTAGTTTGTGATGTTTGAGTTTGTTTTTTTTTTTAAGCCTAATGCTACAGATGTCCTTAGTATTCAGTAATGATGGCATTGCAATTCTTTAGCCCTTGGTTGCTGTTCATTTTCCTTCTATGCTGTGTCATGATTTATAGATATTTATGCAAGCTGTATAATATCATTCTTTTGGCCTGAATTATATAAGTTCTGTTCTTGTCCTTGACAAGTCTGTCCTGATTGCAGTTGTCTTGTCTACCCCCCTCCATTCCTGATCGTGAACAAAAGCTGCAATTCAGCTTGGGCTGTCCAGTGATTTTGCCACCAGATAGCTTTCTCTGTCTAAGGCTCCCATTTGTTTATGGTGTTGAACTGGAAGATGGGAGTCTACATCCTCTTAAACCTTTTGAAAATCAACCACAGCTCACTGCTCATCTTATGAGGGGAACGAGTTTACGTGTTGTCTCAGATAGAAGTAATCTAGATCCAGCATCAGTCACGTAGTCAATGTCAAAGCAGTGCTACTGCTGCATAGACGGTTTACTTCTTTCTGGGTTTCTGGATGCTTAGCAAGTCGATACTTCCCCTTCACATCAGGTAAATCGATAATTTTTTTAATGCTAATCAAATTTTTAAGACGCTTCACTAAAAATTAGTTGTGAATTGCTAATTAAAAATTAGTTGTGAATTGTGATATACTTTTGTTTATAAGCAACCATGTTTTGACAGAACAATTGGACAGGTTGAAGTTCAGTGTTCAGTGAATTCAAGAAACATGTAAGCTGCATTTTTATTTTACTTTTTATTTCTCTATAAATTAAGTGAAAATTATTGCCTTGTCTAAATGTAGCTCCTGCTTTCAGGTTTCCTCATCGAACTTCTATTTGATGGAACCCATGGGATCTCTGGCCTATAACTGTCAAGGGTCCTCTATGTTGGTATGCTTTTTCATGTTTCTTTAACATCTTCTTTTGTATTTGTCTGTGTTTTTTAATCTTCCATTCATAACAGAAAGCAATGACATTGCCCCAGTTGGTAAGGCCTTTGGTAATGTGGAGAGAAATCATCTGACAACATAGGTTCAAACCCTGCATGAGGTAGATTTCCGAGATATTGAGGAGGTTTATCCTATAGTTGTACCATGTTGGCTCGCTCCGACAGGTGTCTTGTCACTCAGGCACATTCCGCAATTTACAATCCATCCGTCTAATGGGCCTACAATCGGGTGGGGGAGTTCTTGGTCTCTCCCTATCAAATGTAATCAAGAAAGATGCAATATAATTATGATGTCAGAATCAGCAACTACATGTCATGTAATAAATGGATAAACTAACATAGGAATAGCTTCATTGTTCATTTTAGATCACTAGTCTTAGATCTATGCTTCAAATGTTAATGCCATCACTATGGATACCGTCTCTATAAAACCCGAAATCTCATGAATTGTTTCAACGATTTGCAGATGAGTGAATTTACGCAGTGTCTCGATTATCTGATAAACGAGCAGTGGCCTTCGAAATGGACAATTTGCGGCTGCTCGACCGCGAGTGATGGAATCTGAGTGAATGCTGCAACTAAAGGAAGTCATGATACCGAGGATTTTTGAAGAAAAAAGGACTCTTGGAAAGTTACACTTCATTGAAAATTTCATATTATTGTGGTATTTATTGAGTATTTATTACTTCAGAAATGGATATGCGTTCATTATGTAGCAACTCTGATTCAAATTTTAGCAGATTTGATAAAGCGGGTTCAGACTTGACCAATTTAATCTTATCCTATACAATTGAATTCAATAATTTTATTTTTTTCTTTTTCAAAATGATATAATTATATAACATAAAGCAACGAATGAAAGAAAACAGAAACAATGCTACAAAATAAGGATATAATTATTGGAATTATCTTATAGGTCAGGTTACTGGCCCCAATTTATTACAGAATTAAATTTTCAGTTCGAGGCATTAAAAATAATAAATGCTAGCTAACCATTAATTAAATCAGACGCAATTGAAAGATTCAATTCAAACTTATCGAATTCAATAAAAATAAATGAGATTCTCATTTATTTTTATTTTTTTGATGAATCAATTATTTCAAAGTTAATTGTTTGAATAAATTGACAGCCCATTAGATCAAAAGGAATATCAATTAAATGAGGTCATTAATATCACAAATATCGTTCAGATCAAGCAAAATAAATAAATAAAATTATCCATCCAATTAAAAAATATATATATCAATCACTAAGTGAACGTGCAATTGCGTGAGGAAAATGGGTTAATATTTTGACTAAAAGCCAGGTTGTAAACACTAGTTAGGCTCTCTCAATCTTTAATCATAAGATTTGGTACGCATTTGGTGGATCAGATTTTCTACTTTTTTACAGTTTTTTGTGTTTTTAAAATGGGTTTATAATGATGAATTATTTGTTGAGGATAATGTATAGCTAATAATTAAAAGGAGTAAAAGGAATAAAATAATAAAATAATCCTTGTCACTATATAAAACTCGAATCTGCGATCATTCTTGTCGAAATTTAAATATTTGCATTACTTGTCAATGATGTAGCATATAAACGAATTCTAAAACTAAAATAATAAATTAGATCCAAAATCATTTACTTGCACGAAAGCTGATCGATATATATCGCATATCTTTTTGGAATATATATTTATAAGGAATGTTTAACCATCATTTAATTTATTAATCTATACATTATGTGACTTTACAAGTAATATGATATACACAAATCATATAATAAAGAATTTAATTTTTTTTTAATCCTATTATCATGATGAATAAGAATAACAAGTAGCCACGAGTCATAAGATAGAAAAGTGGAATGAGAAATGCACTAAACATCGACGTGATTTTTCTAGATTAAAATAGAGTATTAAATTATACTAAGCTGTGTATAAAGTTAGGCTCATAAATAGAAATGGCAAATAAAGAAAAAATACATTGATATGTTATACATTGGAGACTAAGATTAAAAATAGAGTAAATAGGATGCTACACTTTTCTTCTATCAGATCAAAAAGTCATATAATCATCGTGGACAAGGGAATATCTACTATTGGTTGACCCCAAACATGTTACCTGTTTTATTTCATTTCAAATTCCAATAATATATATAGTTCACTTTTAGAAGTGATTTTACAAAAATGTAACTTTTAAAAAATAATCTAAAATAAGAATAAATTCATCCTTTTTTCTGTAAGAAAAGTAAATATAAAAGACAAAATTGACCATAGATCTGAGAATAAATTTCAATTTTCGTAAAAAAATAATGACACATTAACTAGAAGCAAAGAAACATTTTCCTAAAAATGTATGTATGTTTAATTTCTAACTAATAAAAATTAAAAGATTCCAAATTACAAATCAACCCTGATTTTCCAGGGATGGTCTAGATGATGAGGACTGGGTTACAAGAAAAAAAAGGGTGCGAGTTAGAACTGAAAATATATAGGATTAGGTTTTTCATATATATATAATAAATGAAAATTATTGGTCTATATCACTATTTTATTTTATTTTATCATTAAAGACAGTATATTATTACTAGGAATTATGACAATAGGATTCAAGAAATTATTGTGCTTGGTGCAGAAGTTGTCCCCAATAGAATCTCTTTCTTGATATTTCTGTCTTTTTGCGCTGTCAATTATTTGAATTTCCTCCTTTTTTTTTTTTAATGTATTGATGACAACTATATTAATATTTAAGTGAGTTGTTAAACTTGTACAGTTTATGATTGCTTTCAATCGACATATAGAAAATTAATAATACCTTTTTTTTCTTTTCATAAAGGAGTATTATTAATTATGATGTTATATTTTATTCTTAACATCTATTTATTATATTGAAATAATGATTACCGAACTTGTATTTATATAATTGTATGTATAATAGAATATTTATTATTTATACTTGAATGATTGAGATATTATATGAAAGTATGGGTATACTCATGTCAGGAATTATGATACATATAAGTGGAAAGAAAATTCTTGGGAAAATTATTATTTATTATAATGTAATTTGGAACAATAAAAATATTAATTTTGGTAAAAATTAACAAATTCCACTTTCAAAATTTTTTTTTTTTTTTTATCCATTAACATAAGAAAAGGTATTTTCCCCCTTTACATCAAAAATATTATAATCTACCTAGAAAGTGACTAACAATGTTTTCATCTTTTTGTAAGTCAAATTGAATGAGTTTTTTTTCCAAAAAAATTTGAAAATAATTAAAAAAAATCTTGATATACAACGTCTATGCCATATATAAATGTATAAAATCCTCCAAACTCTTTAATTGTTAGGTGACAATGCAAACTGAGGAATATCATTTGATTCATTTTATCATTATGTAATTATTACTTTAATTTTTTTGTATAAGAGTGCGTAATGTATATTAAGATAATTCTTCACCATAAATATTATATATATATATATTAAAATAAAAAATATTTTGAAAATTAAAATTAAAATGGACATTAAAGCAGCATCATAAATGCAATCAGCACCATCTAATCATATTTTGTCTTCGTGAATATCTCATATTCGTTGGTTGTTGTCTTTCAAACTAAAGGCTTAAAAAAAAAAAAAAAAAAACTAAAGGCTTATTGATTTTTTTAAACTTTTTTTTTTTTTTTTGAGCTAAGAAGATAACGTTTATTAGTGCATTGATCACTATTGAAAATTAAGTAATTAAATATTAATAAATTGATAAAATTTCTAGAGTATTCGTAAGGAAAATAAATGATTGACGGGGACAGGCGCTCCAGAAATCACTATCACACAGACCATGTGACTTGGCTCTTATCCATAAGGCCACGTGTCAGTCGTTGGGCTCACTGCTTAGCTGTTCAAATTACTGTGACTGCCCCCGGTCCCTCGCACCGGCCACCGCATCTCTTATTACATTTTCCCCACATTTTTCCTGCCTCTCTAAATAATGTGAAGCTTAATTATCTTTGGACAATTATAACCTTGGATCATCATGCCCTTTATTTAATTTCTTTTTATTTATTGATAATTACTAATTATAAAGGATACTTTTGAATTTTTTATTATATATGCACCTTTAGAATACTCTGATAAAAGAGAATAAAAAGCTGATACATGTGGATGAAAAACTAATATATAATAAAGAAACTCGCTGGACAATGTATTAAGGGTACATATCTGATCAAAATTGTTACAATGAAATTATTGAATAGTGGTTGTTTGAAGAAGATTAATGATTCTACTAAAGTTACTTCTCTTTTTACCAATAAAAGACAAAGTATTGAGACAAAATATGTGAATCCTGCTAATTTTATGATACTATCAATGGAAATTATCACACTTAATAAATTATTTAAATTAAAATTGATATTATCTTCAATAGTATATGTTATTATTAGGCATACAATGTGCATGATAAAAGAAAGATAAAATTGATTAAAAAAAATTGTAAGGATCACATAAATATTATATAAATGTATTTATATATAAATTTTACTGATTTTTTTTTAAGTTTCAATATATAAATGTCACAATATTTATACATAAAGGTTATCAAACTTGTACATAAATATCAATATATAAAATAAAAAATAAAAAAAACTCGCTATTTCAGATCTGATCAATTCGGATTGATCCATTCACTTGATGCACATAAGAATTTGTGTTATGCTATATACTAATCCAATAAAGGACTACTTAGTTTCTTATATTAAAAGTTAATTTTAAAATGGTGTGGTGAGATGATTTAATCTAAACAAAGACTTTGGGATACAAGTTTTTGTATTAATCTAAAAGTCTTAATTATTAAATCATCCCTTAATTATCAGATAGGATCTGATAATGATACCATCCATGTAATACAGATTAAGGCAGGTAAACGAACTCGTACAATGTTACTAAATTAAAAGTGGGTCTTAATTTGCATTAGTTTTTGGGTGTCCTCAATTTCATGGTCAATATAATGTTTGGAGGCTAATATGGGTATTCTGGGCTTGGATGCTTACCTCATGCTCACTACATTGACGAAGATAATATCATATTTGTATTTATATGGAAATTATTTAAATCTCATGAGAACATTAGGGGAAGGGTAATAAATGATTGAGTGTAAAGTAGATCTCAAATTTAGTCAGCTCATTCAAATAAATTATTGGATTTTAAATCAATTACAACACTTATTAACAATATCATCCAAACAACAATTAGTAATATTTTTTTTTTCAGATTTTAATTCTACACCTTTTGTAGTCTTCAGAAAAAAGAAAAAATGCAAATTAAATAGTTTAATTTAATTAAATTACTCACTGGTGGGACTTAATTAAATATGCAACGAATACAAATCTATTTTCTAAAATGACAACAATCGATAGAAAATATTTTTCTAAAAAAATAAAAAAAAATTGGCTGATGTATAACAGGAGAAATATTGATATTTAATGAAATTACATAATTATTTTTAATAGATACAAAATATTGTGAAACTTTGACCAAAAGGGTATAATGGTCTAGCAAAAGAATTGAGTGTGACAATAGAAAAAAAAACATTGGCGTTGTCACTATTACCCGCTGTGACCGGCAACCGGATAGAGCGGTGAGCGGTAGCAGCAAGCATGCAGAAATTTCCAATATAAGAGTATACCCTCTTCATGCACTCTCATCACTCTCACTCTCGATAATACCTCTCCTTCTTCCTCCATTCTCCGACCACCATGCCGGCTCCCAACGAGTACTTCAACGTCCCCCTCAGCCGCGTCGCCATTGGCAACCGCGATGAGTTCCGCCAACCAGGCGCCATCAAGGCCGCCATCGCTGAGTTCATCAGTACTCTGCTCTTCGTCTTCGCCGGCTCCGGCGCCGGTATTGCCTTCAACTCTATCACCCACGATGGTGCTACCACCCCCTCCGGCCTCGTCTCCGCCTCGATCGCCCACGGCTTCGCTCTGTTCGTGGCCGTCGCCATCAGCGCCAACATCTCCGGTGGCCACGTCAACCCGGCTGTCACTTTCGGCCTGTTTGTAGGTGGAAACATCACTCTGTTCCGCGGTATTCTCTACATCATCGCTCAATTGCTTGGATCCATCGTCGCTTCTTTTCTTCTCTCCTTCACCACCGGCTTGGTAAGACGACGATCTCTCGATTTTTCCTTTGAATCTGTGAATTGTTTGTGGATTTGAGTTTTTTATTGTTTTGCCGCGATCTAATCTGTGCATTTGATTAACCCTAACCCTAGATCCGTGTTTTGAAATTAAGCATTTATGATTTCTGGAAATTTAATCGGATTTTTTCTGTAATCATCTATTACTCAGGCTGTGCCAGCATTTGGGCTTTCTGGTATATCAGTATGGAGCGCCTTCGTGTTCGAGATCGTGGCAACATTCGGGCTGGTCTACACGGTGTACGCCACCGCCGTCGACCCGAAGAAGGGTGAAATCGGAATAATCGCACCACTGGCAATTGGTTTGATCGTCGGAGCAAACATCTTGGCCGCCGGCCCGTTCACCGGAGCCGCCATGAACCCGGCGGTGGTGTTCGGCCCAGCTGTGGTGAGCTTCACCTGGACCAACCACTGGATTTACTGGGCCGGGCCTCTGATCGGCGGCGGGCTCGCCGGCGTCGTGTACGAGATCTTCTTCATCAGCCACACCCACGAGCCATTGTCGGAGTTCTGAGAAAATTGGAGTTGAAAATGGTGGTTTTCTTTCTGTTATGTAATTTGGTATTTCATGATTTGAATGAGTTTCTGCGAATTGTATGTTGGTTTTGAATTTGCGCAGACTTTGTTTATTTCTAAATTCGGGGTTTTTTTTTTTTGGATTTAATAATCTGAATTTATTGCTTTCGTTTTTTCCAAATGTTGATTATTTATTGGAAAATGGTAGCATGCACTTTTTATTTATTTCTTTTCTTTTTAATGCTTTTATTTTTTTAATTATTATTATTATTACAAATATATGATATTTTACTTAATTAATGGTAATGGTCGACACTAATATTCAAAAATCATTTCCATTTAACAAAATCTTTCATCCTTTTTTTTTTTTTTTTTACTATTAGCTAATCAAATTGCAGATGGATGTGTTGTGAAATTATTCAATATTTTTTCATTTCTTTTGCTTTTACTGGGCCTAAACATGAACCAAGTGCACTCTATTGGTTCAAAAATATTTGTATTTTTTTTCTTTAATTTTGCAAACAATTTAATATAAAGGGGAAAATCCAAACATTGAAAACTCATTTACACCATACCACTCGTTTGGAATAAATAAATGATATCATTAAAAATTTTAGAGTTAATTATAATTGCACAACTAATGAGCCACGACAAAGTATCATACGCCTAAGCAAAAATTATAAGTACAAATCCTAAGTGCTAACATGTGATGAAACAATACAAAATGTATAAATCGATCATTTCACGTTCTATCTTATATTATATCTATATATACTTGATTAAAATCAATACATGCCCCACATTCATGATATTATTTGTACTACATATGATGGAAATAAATAAATTATGAAAAATTTATATTACAAATAATTATTCAACTTATATCGTTTTTTCACAATTTTAAATAGCCACTTTTTTTCCGATTGCAATTAACAATTTCATCTTCACGTGAGTTGTAATTTACCATTTGAGATCATTAGATGTTCATTTTTCGATCAATCTTAATTGCATACTTGCATGCCCTTAACAATCAAGGGTATATCTATCTTTTCAATTTTGTTTAAGTTGCAATTTACCATCTCAACTCTTAACAAGTTGTAATTAACCATTTGAGATCACCAAATCGAAAAAAGAATATTTGGTGGTCTTAGATAGTAAATTGCAACTTGTGCAAAGTTGAAATGCTAAATTACAATTTATACAATGTTGAGATGGTTAGTTGCCATTTGAAAAAATTGAAAAGACAAATATATTCTTAATAGTAAAAGGTGTGCAAGACACGTGATTAAAATTGATCAGAAAATGAATATCATGTGATCTCGAATAGTAAATTACAACTCGCACAATAATTAGATGATTATTTGCAATCGAAAAAAAAAAATTAATTACTTAAGTATAAAAATATTATAGTTTGGATGATTATTTTTAATTAACCTTTAATAAAATTATCAATTGATAAAGGAAAACAAAATTCATTTTTTTAGAACAAAAAAAATTCACAGTTTCATTCAATTATGATGACAACTCATTTCCATTCTCCACCAATCAACAACCTACTTTTTCCCAACTGCAGTGTCACCAAATCAATGACGCTGCCCCCACGATAATATGGGAACATGAACTACAGCTTATATATTGCTAATTTTCTTACAAGAAAAATCGTATAATATTGTTAATTTTGTAGATATAAATTGAAGAACTAAAGTTAAAAAAAAAAAAAAAAAAATTCTTAATGGGGCAAAGGAAGAAAAGTTGAAGGTGACATTATTTAGGAAGCGGGTAGTGAAATAGGAGAGAATCAAGAAGTAGAATCAAGAAACTTTCAACTATTACCTTTTTGGATTTCTATGCCAACAACTATTTATGGAATTAGATATTACCTGTATATATCAATAATTTAAATTTTTGAAAGATGGAGTATTATTGAAAGTTCACAAAAAGCAACTATCAATGTGAAATAAATTGGAGACTACCCACCGTTCTACCATGCTTCTGATTGTACTATCAACTCACTAGGGGTGGGTAGAAATTTAATTCAAACTTATAGAAATAATGAGAAGTGAAGTGGATTTTATATTTTTGAATTTGGGACACTTATATGCATAAAGTGGACTAACCATTAATTAAGGACATGGAAAATACTTTAGGTAAGTCTCGCTTTTGATTGAAAAAAAAAAATCACTTTTTTCTAGATTGCACCTTAAAATAAAATATAAAAAAAAACCTCCTAAAGATATAATAATAGAAAGAGATTCCATGGACCAATTATTGATCTAATGCGACGATTTAGTCATCTCCGATTAAAGTGCACAAACGAAACTTTTATTCGTTCAAATGGCCCAAGTAGAAGCATCCTAAGCCCTAAAAATTATAATTACAGATAACAAGCTGATTAGATAAATATTAAACTAAGGTATATTAATAAATAATCCAAATTGCTTGTCGATTAAAAATGAATAGGAATCAGAAAACACTTCAAAAGGACAAAAACAGAACATGGATTAACTTAAACCTGGACCACAAAAAAAAAAAAAAAAATGATTTCTCATAATGAATGTGGACATTTAAATAGGAATGTTAGTATTATACTGAAGAAGGTGGTTGTCAGTATCTAAGAATGATTACAATTAAAAAACCAACATTGTTAAAGAGTTGGAGAAAATGATTGGGGTTGTGTTTCACGTGGCGTGGGCCCATTGGCTAACGTTCATTTCTAGAGAGAGAGAGAGACAAAAACATGTACGTCCGCAATCTGTCCGGTAATGGTCATAAAAGCAGTTGGTCGGCAGTGTCAGAAAGGGAAATGTGGGCCCCTTCACTTTTTTTCTATTCTTTTCACTTGCTAATTATTACATCAGTTTTCTCTCATCAAATTATTACTTCAAATTTAAAATAAAATAAAAACATATATGTATCAATTTGAATTTGCGAAATTCTTTTTCCAAAATTTAATTTATAGATTTAATAAATATAAAAAATTAGACATCGTACTAAGTGTACTGCCGGATTTATATTATTACCTGACTTCAATTTAAATGTCAGAACAAAATGGGCCCAATTTAATCACGTTCGCTTTAAACCCAAAATGCCTATTA
Source organism: Scutellaria barbata (assembly GCA_028654395.1). Taxonomy (NCBI): domain Eukaryota; kingdom Viridiplantae; phylum Streptophyta; class Magnoliopsida; order Lamiales; family Lamiaceae; genus Scutellaria; species Scutellaria barbata. The sequence continues at coordinate 572,888 of CM053653.1, read as the reverse complement.
ATGGGCTTAGCTTTCGTATTCTTCCTGGGCTTTAAGTACAGTGGATGGATCTCTGTCATCTCACTACCACTTAGTAAATAATAAATGAAAAATAAAGAAATTATTATGCAACTTTCTAAAAAATTTATTTGAAATTGTGGCTGTAAAGGCTAAAATTGTAGCTATGTTTAGAATTTTTTTATTTGTTTTTTCAAAAATGTTTGGTAACACAATTTTGAACTGGATTTTTTTACCATAAAGTTTCATTTACTAATCTTATAGATGATGTTAATTTGTTTACTTTGGATGGAATTTGTGGTCACATTCTAAAAAATCCCTTCTAAAGAATGTCTACTAAAATCCCACTTCCAATTCTCCTGCACTTTTGTAATTTGGAGGTAATAAACATACATTATCTTTTAACTTAGATGAATTTTAGTTTAATTTGGATGGAGTACTTTGGATCATATTCCCAGACAATTAATTCTAAAGAAATCAGGATTGTTGGCTTCTAAAATCTCGTTTCCAAATTTTCAGAACTTTTATTTTAAGGTTACTAAAATTTCAATATTTCTATGACAGAAATACTTTTGCATTATTAGATTTATAACAATTTCATTATTATAAAATATAATTCATATCACTTATAGTGCAATTAGCTAATGCATTTATAGTAATATATATAAAGTGCCCTCATGAATTTTTTTTCTATATACGTTTGTATTTAATTTTATCAGTGCATGTTATAGTAATTAAAATGGTGATATTCTGCACTAAATACATAAATCACTACAAGAAATTTGGCTTTTAACAACCCCTCTTTAACAACGCTTTTACTGAATTTGTGTTGTCTTTTGGCTTTTTACAACGCTTTTCGGAAAAAGCGTTGTCTTTTTTGCAAAAAATCGCTATACGACAACGGTCAAAATTGAAACGACAACGCTTTTTAAAAAGGGTTGTTAAAAGGCGTTTTTTTCGCTCTACGACAACCCTTTTTCGCAACGCTTTTGAGCGTTGTCTTTTCTTAGAATTTTTTTTTTTTTTTGCAACCCATTATGCAACCCTTTTGTTTTGTGTGTTGCATGTTTAAAATAAAAAACAATTATAAAATAATTATTTTTTTATATAATTATTTTTTAATTAACTTAAATTTAATACATTTAATTAATTTATAATGTTATCTTATATTACATTATTTGCATTAATATTATCTTATATGAACAAATTCATTATTTTAGAAAATACTATTTTTATAAAATACTATTTTGAATTAATTAACAAATTAATTACACCTAATTAAGTATTACTCTCATCCTATTATATAATAATACAAAATTTGAATATTATTTTAAAACATGATTCGAAAATTGTATTTTATAATTCATAATTCATAAATTATGAATGTTTTTTGTAAAAAAATATAAAGATAAAATTATTGTGTTTTAAAATTAATACAAAAAACATAACAAAAAGATATATATATATATATATATATATATATATATCAATTAATTAAGAATATATAAAAAATTTAATTATACAAGGATAAAAAAAATACATTTATTAATTTGAAAAATATAAAAATTTGTATTACATAATAATATAAAAATTATATATTATTATTTTAGAAAATAAAGATAAAATGAGTTTGGTTTTAATTTGAACCAAAAATTATTTTACAACCAAAAAAAAACAATACATATATTAATTTGAAAAATATAAAAATTTGTATTACATAATAATATAAAAATTATATATTATTATTTTAGAAAATAAAGATAAAATGAGTTTGGTTTTAATTTGAACCAAAAATTATTTTACAACAAAAAAAAACAATACATATATTAATTTGAAAAATATAAAAATTTGTATTACATAATAATATAAAAATTATATATTATTATTTTAGAAAATAAAGACAAATGAGTTTGGTTTTAATTTGAACCAAAAATTATTTTACAACCAAAAAAAACAATACATATATTAATTTGAAAAATATAAAAATTTGTATTACATAATAATATAAAAATTATATATTATTATTTTAGAAAATAAAGATAAAATGAGTTTGGTTTTAAAATTAATACCAAAAACATAAATTATTTGAAAAAATTATTTTATAAAATAAAAAAAGATATAAAAATGATTAATTAAAAGAATAATATGAAAAAAAAATTTAAATATGTGTAATTGAACGATAAACTATTTTTTAAAATAAAAAAACATACATATATTAATTGGTCAATACAAATTTTTTTATATAATAATATAAAATTTATATATTATTGTAATTAAATTAAAGTTGAAAATTTTAATTATTTTATGATGTTGTTTCATATTATTTGCATTAATATTATCTTATATATATGAACAAACTCAAAATTTTAAAAAATTAGTATGTTTATAACATATATTAAAAATATGCACTAGTATACTTTATAATTGTCTTAATATGAAATTAGATTAAATATTATTAAACATATTAATTATTCATTAATCTTCCAATTATATATTAATTAGTCATTAATTATATATGTATATATATATAATTAGTTAATAAAAGAAATACATATATAATATAAACACAAAAACACTAGTAGCCTAGTGGTTCAAGGTCTTACGAAGGTCACAAGTTCGAATCCCAAACAACGCACATTTATTTCTCATGATGTGGCAATGATGTGGAAGATGATGTGGCGATGATGTGTCCAAAATATGCTGATGACGTGTCACTTTTTCGATTTTTTTAGGATATGACAACGCTTTTTACAACGCACCAAAAAGCGTTGTAAAATAGGAAAAGACAACGCTTTTTAAGCGTTGCAAAAAGCGTTGTCATATCCTAAAAAAAATTCAAAAATGGCGGAAAAGACAACCCATTTTTGCAATGCACCAAAAAGCGTTGTCGTATCTAGATACGACAACGCTTTTTGGTGCGTTGTCGTTGTGCGAATTTTTTTTTACAACCCTGCCTACGACAACGGTTAAAAGCCTAAAATTCTTGTAGTGAATATAATACGAGATTGAACAAATGAATATTGAAATTAGAAAATCCCAACTGAATGCCCAAACATTAATTAAAATAGAACATAAGTAGAAGATTAGTGATTACTAAAGACAAAGGATAGATTAGTTGCTAGAAAATTGCTATTACATTCCCTGATTTCATGCATCTCTGTAAAAAAAGAGTGTGCAATACTAATCATGCAGATTGTGATGTCTGAAACTCAAATCCCTGATTAAGAAAAACACTAGCAATCCACAGCTTCAGATTTTGTAAGCTTACATCCATTTCTCCTTCCATTGTCTGCCCATTGAGAGAGAGAGAGAGAGATTCATCAGAATTATCAAGCCAAAATGAAGCAGAGTAATGTAATTATAGAAAAGTAAAATAGTTACATGCAAAGTGAAAGTGAAGACATAATTATCAGCAGAAGCAGCCATATTGGAGCTTCGAACATTGAAGCTTGTAAGAGATTCTAGAAGCTTGTAAAGAAGAACAGCCACTCCTTTGCCTTTGTTGGACACTATTTTCACATAGAACCCTCTTTCCTCCACTTCAAACACATCAATCTGTACAAATATACACATCCATCATATATCAAGATTATCATGATTCATAGGCCGAGAAATTCCAAATATAGGACACTATTTTTACGTCATTCACTAATGAAGAATACCAGCTTTTCAGACCCCCATATTGGGACTTTAACTTTTAAATTTTGAACAATTTAGGATAAAAGACATGAAATCATGAATTTCAGGTTCAATCGCATGACTGCTTGAAATTCGAGTGACTTGGCTCGAAATTTGTGTGATATGCCCCAAAATTCATGATTTCCAGTTTTTTGTCCTAAAATAGCCTAAATTGAAAATGTAGTGTCTCAATATTGGGTCTGAAAAGTTAAAATCCGTCATTGTTGAATGAGCTAAAACAGTGTCCTAAAACAAACCCTAATCTCATACCTTAAAGATCTTCTTGATTACAGGATAGAAACTACTCATTTTCTTGGCATGATTATTCTGAGCCATTTTATCTCCTCCTATTAACGATGTCTCAAGATTTGCCACCTCGGATTTCAGCTTCTTAGCCTGTATTTGCAGATCTTGTACGTACAAAACCGCATCCCCGACTATGGAAGCTTTATCCATCTGCATTCATTCATCACCATTAATAGAACGAATGGAGTAAAACACCAAATAAAATAAAATGGAGAATATATATAAGGAGCAATTACCTTGGTGATATTAGGGACCAAAGCTCGTAAAGCATAAAGCTTCTCTTTCATTCTGCTTCTTCTTCTTCTCTCCGAGATCAAAGTTCGTGATCGATCACTCTTCTTCGACGCCTCCAACGTTGTGGTCGTGCCTGAGCCTGATGAGTCATCCTCATCCACCTCGTTGTTGTCGAACTCGAACGGCGGCGGTGGCGGTGGAGGAGCTAGCGGAGGAAAAGAAAAGGGATCAAGATTGCAGACAAGGCCATGATGATCTTGATTGTAATCGTAGCCTTCATTACTGAGGTTGAAGATAGCTTCAGTTTCATGAATATCATTGTCTCCACGAATGAGATCGATGAACTGATCAAGGTTGGCTTCATCCATGAAATCTATCAATCCGAAATCACTTCCATATTGATTAAATGATGGGGTCATGATTCCGAGTTCTTCATGAATACTCTCCATTTTTTATTTTTTTTATGTAATTGTTTGTTTGGTTGCAGGTTTAATTAATTTCGTTGTCGATTTTGGGATTTACTGGTATTTATACAAGTGTAGTGTGAATAGAATCGAATCTATTGGTTTTGGATTAATATTAATCTCTGTGGGAGTTGACTAGTTATTGTCCAATGTATCTGAACTAGTTTGCTAATTATATTTAAATAAAGTGATTATCTATTAATTGTTTATTTTCACTGTGGATTAGGACGTTAGATTCGAGGCCGACCACAAGAAATTATTAATTTTTTATCTTTTGTTTATTTCCTTAATTATTCGTTAATTAATTGGCAATAACCTAACCGCGTTGTCGTGACGTGATAAAATTAATTAATTTTCTTCCTAATCTTACTAACTAGTAGTTAGGGTAAAATGGAGTCGATTTCCGAGGAGTGTAGAATAAACTATATCACATATATTCAATTCATTAAAATAATAAACGATGGGGTTTTTCAAATTGATAAGCTATCACTAAATAAACTAATAACCTATAAAGCAATTAAATAACGAGAATTCGATAAAAAAGAATATTTCAGTTAACAGCTCAATTATCCCATTATCAATTATTCCCTAATTAATGTAACTTCCCTCTCTCAAATTATCATGGAATTTTAACCCATAGTGTAACAACAAGCTTTGTTAAACCGAATCGTTTGTTAAAATTAGTTAAATTAAGATAAGATCGCTAATTAACTATATTCAATTGAATAACCTAAAATAAGCTTTCTAGATTTAATTCATCAAATGCATTAATTATCAAGATGGTAGGATGAACTAGACCCCAAATACATAAACTCGATTCGGTAATTTTAGGATTATGTTACCCTAAAGATGCAAGACCTCTAGTTTACAACTAATGAAAATTAGACCACAACAATTATGATTCATGATCTAAAATTCTAGCAATCAGTTATCAACATTTAACCTAAATGATCAGTCTAAATTTAGTAATAATAATCGAAAATGATATTCACAAATAGCATAATCAATTCCAATCAAATATTGAGAGAAAGTTACATGATTAATTAGAAAATAAAAAACAAACAAGTTCAAACATCCTTGCTAACCGAAATTATAAATTAACCAAATATCCTCAGAATCAAATCCACAAAAATAATGAAGAAATCCATTATAAAACTAATTTAAAAAGTATTGCCTCTAAAACTCTCTACTCTCTTCCTAATCTCCTCTGTCTTCTCTATGTCAACAGTCACTCTCTTCAATTGTTGCTCCCAAAAATAAGAGTTGGAGACCTTTCTTGAATTGAGGCTTTCTTTCTAATCAAAGTGGTGTACCCTGCCCTGAAGGTGGTGAAAATGGGCTTCAAAATGTGCCTCTAAGCCCAAATTTTTTTCATTTTATTTTATGTTTAATTCACGAAAATCGTTAATTTCATTTCTTTCTTTTAAGTTCAATTATTGTTTTAACTCATCTCTTCGACCCAAGTCCCTTCTTAAGTGGGACATGAGTCTTGAAATACTTCAAAAATCCCTAAATAATTAAGAAAACAAATCGTGAAACATTTAGAGTTCAAAAACACGTATATATAAGAAAATGATGCACAATAATATACACCAATTTCCTATTTATCATATCATGGGATTAAATCTATGCTACATTTGATGTTATATTGCCCAATTATGTAAATTGTAGTATCCATCATTCATTTAGTACATACACACTTCATATACTCTTAATATCAAATTAATCAAATCATCATACCTAAATTGATGTCAATCATCACAAAAATATCTCAAAATTTTGCTATTAGGCCTAAACATAGCCGTGTAATATATCAAGACCAACCTGCTATATATATATAACTAGCTAGATTTCTTTTATTAGTTGGCCACAATTTATTTATCACAAAAATTTCTTATATATTCCTTCATGGTTGTTCTCCTTCACTAAAGTATCCAGTGAGTTAGATGATGTGGACTGTCACACATTTAGTTGTGGAAATTAAATAATAAATATGGCTTAGCCTAGCTAATTCAACTACCATCGCATCAGCTCTCAAGAAGCAGATATTGCTATATATATGAGATTCCTTTTTTTCGTTTTCTTTTATAAATTAAGGGAATATATGTATATGGTACTGAAAATAAAGAAACCACAATTAAATGTGATGAAATGTTGAGACTCGTCACAAAGATTGGTCAAGATATCCTCCCTTCCAAGAAAATAAAAGGCAATTTACAAGCCGTTTATGCAACATTATAATTATTCTTATTAGAATAAACAGCTTACAAGTAGTGGTTTAAGAAAATTGTGGGTGCCCCTTTTCATCAAGCATATTTTAGGTTCATCCTTGAATGATCAAATTTTGGGCAGAAGATATGTATTCATTGTATGTATATATATATATATATATATATGTTAATACATATGTGATCACTTTCATATTTCAGTCAACAAATTGTCAGTAATTACTTTTCTCATAAAGAACAAGATAGGTTCATGACTGATCATCTGCTAAATTTCCTTTTAAATTTTATTAGTGATCATATGCTCAAAAAAAGTGGGGCTCAATAAAAAATGATCAATAATAAATGAATAAATAAAACCCAATTTGTTTTTTTTTTTTCTAAAAAGAAGAAGAAAATTGGTTGGAATTAGTCACAGACTCACAGAGCAGTTGAACCTCGGTAAAAGTAAAACTCAATATAACTAGGTTTGACCAGTCAACTTTTCTATTCTTGTTTTAATTATTATTTTTGTTTTTAGATACGTCCACAAAGGTCAAGTAATTGGCCCTAATATATTTTGAATTGATTTTATGTATCTTATATCTAAAATAATTATATTATATTATCGAATATTACACTAGTAATCAATAGCAATATTCTTTTTCTTCTTCTTCTGGATCATTCTCTGTTTTTTCTTCCCTTTTTATAATAGTTATCAGTCATTTTTTTATTTAAATTGTTATAGAGCACGCATAATCGAGTTCAGTAGCTTTCAGTACTTTATTCATTCAACGTTTATTAAACTCCTGATTAGCATCAACTATATAAACATCTATACTCATATTATTTATATAGCTTATCAATGTGAATGCAGAAAGATGCTTGGATATAGAAGCATTAGTTTAACTTCTAGAAGCATCCAACTGACACAAACGGTTAAGTACTTCTGTCCAGATTAGACCATTGCTGCATACAACCTAGTGTGGCCGGGCTGGACCAGGTCGGGTCGGGTCCTGTTAATTTTAGATGCATCTAATTTGTAGGTATATTTATTCATATTAGTTTTGGTGATTGTACTACTTTCTCCGGAATCAATGGGAAAAAAATGTTTCAAAACTCAAATTGATAAAATCTGTAGTAGTGTTTTAATGAAGTTTGAAGACTGATTATTTAGGTGTTGGATAAACTTGATTTTGAAGATTGATTTGTTTGATAATTTTTTAAAATGCATTACTTCCTCTGTCACTCTAATATTTCATTTATGCATGTCATTAAATGTTGCACTTATTTATATAATATTTTGAATGACGAAAAGTGAAGCATCGTTCCATTGGATAGTTTGATATAGAGTTTGTTTTCTTTCCAACTCAATATAAATGACGACGTTTTAGTATTTTGGAAAAACTTCTTCCAAGTTATCCTTAAATGGCCGCATTGATTATTTAATAAAAGTTTCATAAAACATGGATATCTTAATGAAGTTACATTAAAAGATAAACAATTTAGTATGATATATTAGGTATTTATTGGCGTTTGAAAAAGCCTAAAAATAAAATAGCCATTACATTAATTAACCCAAAAAATAAGTAGAATATTGATTATTACATAGGACAAATATATAGAGATTAACATATAGAGAAACAAAAACATTACAATTCATGCATGCAGATCATGATCATGGCGATGTCTGAAACTCAAATCCCTGATTCAGAAAAACGCTAACAATCCACAGCTTCATATTTTCCAAGTTTACATCCATCCGTCCTTCCATTGTCTAGAGAGGGAAAAATAGAAGGTTTCAAGAGATTGTGTAAATTAATTAATATTTGCAAATAATAAATTAATCTTACATGCAAAGTGAAGGTGAAGACATAATTATGAGGGGAAGAAGCAGCTAAATTGGAGTTGTGAACATTGAAGGTTGTGAAGGATTCAAGAGCCTTATAAAGAAACGTAGCAACACCTTTTCCTTTGTTAGTCACAATATTCACGTAAAACCCTCTTTCCTCTACTTCACTAACATCAATCTGCACATAAATAATATATAATTAATTCCATATATAAACCCACTAATCTTATGAGATTAATTAGTACCTTAAAAATCTTCTTGATTATGGGACACAAACTCATTTGTGTGGTTTTATGATCTCCATACTTGTCCCCTTGATCAGACTCAAGACTCCCAATCTCAGCTTTGAGCTTCTTAGCCTGCATTTGCAGATCTTGTACGTACGACACTGCATCCCCTACTATTGAAGCTTTGTCCATCTGCTTATATATCAATCTAACTTTTAGCATTCATACACTTATGTCAATTTTTTTTATAGGGAAAAATATTGCAATTTTCCTACTCTAATTTAGGGCTTGTCCACTTTTTTATCACCAAAATTTTATATATTTTAATTTTGGTTTGGCTTTGTTCCGATTTTTTGTTTTACCTTATTTAGATGTTAGAATTACTTACGTAAATTTTTAAAAATTAAAATTGAAACACGTAAAATTAGTGCAATAAAAAGTAGAAGATCCTAATCCACAAAAAAAAAAGCAAAGGATGAAGTCTATATGCATGAGTTCCATTAAAAAAGGTAAATGTATACCAATATTTAACATAATATGGACTGACCTTGGTGATATTAGGAACCAAAGCTCGTAAAGCGTAGAGCTTCTCCTTCATTCGTCCTCTTCTCTTCCGTTCTGAGATCAAAGTTCTCGACCGATCACTCTTTTCCGGCGCCGCCGTTGTCGCGGCGGTGCCTGAGCCTGAGGAATCCTCATCACCCACCTGATTTTCGAATGCATTCATTAACCCTAAATCACTGTTAATGACGTTAACATTACTGTTATTAGTATAACCAGCAACGTGGCCGGTTGACGCAACCCCGAAATCAAACATCTCCGCCGCCGGAAAAAAATGGCGGTCGACATTGTCATCAGCCACGTGGCCAATGTTGTCGGAATCTTGATAATGGAACCCTTGGTATACACCATTGACAACTGCAGGTTGAAAGTCGAGGTAGGGTTCATCCATGAAGTGGTCTATCAACCCGAAATCAGATCCATATTGGAGAAACGGGTTTGCTCCAATTTCCTCTGAAACCCTATCCATTTTTGTCTGTTTCTTTGGTTTGGTAGGTTGGTTTTTTGTTTGTCTGGAATTTCAGGATTTTATATATATATGTTATCATGTGTTGAAGGGTTGATGAGATGTGTTTAATGCAATAGGGAGTTGAGAAGCACGAAATGGGTCTCAAAACATTGTATATATATGTATCTGAACATGTTTGTTTTCCTGTTTGAGGGTTTAGTTCTTTGTATCTTGTCTGGGTTAATTAGATGTTAAGATAATTCACCACTTGTATTAAATATAATTGGTCTGCCATACTAATAATTTTACTCAATCTTTTTGATTCCACTGTTTTGGTTTCCGTCATTTTCACACATATTTTACTAGTAATATTTAATTTTTTAAAATAGAATGGGCAGAGAATGCTCATGATCACTCAACTATATCCACTTTGTTAATTATTTATTGCCTTCCTTTAATCTTGAAACTATATGTTTATTTGTTCATCATGCACAACTAATTAATGATTTTCTATAATATAATATATGCATTTTTTACAATCAATATTTGGAATTTGATCTTGCATCAAAATGAAATAGAGGATTTTATTTGCAAAATATTACTAGAGACTTATTTCAAAATTATTATTATTATTATATTATGCGAGTCAACTCCTTATTTCAATTCTCCGCAACCAAGGGAAACCACTTAGGAAAGACTGGTTGAGCAGTAATGGCATCAACAGCTAGCTTTAACTATTAAAAAAACTGTTAACTTTTTTTTAGGCAGGATTTATAACTCATTAATTACAGATAAATCCACATTGTCAGTATTAAATTTATAAAAAATTTATGATCACAAATTTAAGATTTTATATCAAGCAGTACCCAAAGATTTCACTAACTATAGATGCATATTTAAATTTAAATAAAGCCTGAAACTCTCACATTACCAAATGAAACAATTGTCATCTTATTATTTTTTTATTTTTTTAATCTGGTTCCCAATTACATTGTTAACATAATTGTACTATGTTAGAGTTGGGTAGCTTTCAAATCATAGACCTTGTTCATGACATTATCCAATTGAAGTCAAATTTGCAATGTCATTCCTATCTTACATAAATAAAAATGAATGTGAAGAGAAAGAGATACTGTGCTCGAATATTTTACAAAGCTTTGTTAGCGTCAGCGCTGACGAAACCTCGATTAGGACAACATTAAGTCTCCATTACCAACTTAATCCATGTTTAGCATTGTCATTAGTGTTCTAACTACGTGCTTAATTACATGACACGTGGTGTTTGTGTGCCCGAATATCCATGTGGTCGCGTGACACGCTGCTTAAACCTTATCCTCAAACTACAATAATTGTGGACCCCACCCCGCCACAAGCTTGCCGCGCTCCTCCTCATCTTTCGCGCCAAAATATTTTTAATATGTAAGATTCGCTAATACATGTTAATTTGATTACCACATAATATAATATTTATTTATTTTAGTGAGCAATATATATTAGATTTTTATAATTCTAAATTTCGATTTGAAAGTTCAGTTCTCTCATCGTTTTTACAGCTATTTGTTTGTATATATTTAAGATAAATTATATATTAATTGTCTAGTGATCATAAAACCATATATAATATAAATTTGAAGAAAGATATGATGGGAACAATATGAAATACTCACCTTGATCATTAGGTGAATTATATTTCATTGCGGAATAATCTATTTAAGAATTAAAATATATTAATAATATGTTGAACATATATACTCGAACTTTGTTGCTACAAATTCCTACTTGAGATTCCAAAAGCGTATAAAGTTATATGGGCTTACATCCAGGCCCAAGCCTGCAACTTTTTATGTATACCATTGGGCCTTGCGGCGTATTGATCCCGAAAAACTAGATAGATGATGTTGCAATTTGGAAAGACCAAGCAAGCCCATGAGGCCCAAGACAAGAAACTATAATCATTAATTATTCAATAATTTTATGTAGCGCGCTTTATCATTTTCAATCCCATTTTTCCTCTATGGAAACTCTACTTAGTGGATTATATTATTTTAAAAAAAAAACACAAAAATTTATATAAAATGATATTGGATATAAATTTTCGTCAAATGAAAAGTCATTATTTACAAATTAAGCTCATTTTCATAACTTCACAAATACATTTTATGTGATTGATTTTTGATTGACTTATCTTGCAAAACTCTAAATATACGAGGCAGAGTCACAAAAATCGTACTAAAAAAAGAAAAAAAAAAAAGTATTAATCATAGGTGATGGGATGAGATATGGAAATGGAAGGACGTGGAATCGAGTCACCTTACTCTGTATGTATCCAACTTTAGTTTACCATCAAAAGGTCTTATAATGCCACTCACTACCTCCTAAACGCGCTTAACTCCCGCGTTTCATCTAACCTTTCTATTTCTTTTCACAAACTATATAACCCTTAATTAATTATTGAAAAAGAAGTTTGTACCTACGTCAAAATATCTTAAAATGCCACTAAACTAAATTATAAACATTTTTTATTATACAATATAATTTTTTTATTTTTCTACCACAAAACAATTTCAATGAATTATCAAAAATAATTCTTCTTAACATGTGGATTAATAAAATAAAAAGGACTGATCTGACGGTAAATTTATTTTCACAATACTTATATACTATATATATATATATCTTATCAACATCAGTAAAATTGTCATTTTATTGAATCTTCATAGAAAAATATATTATTTATTTTATATGATAAAAAGGTAAATCACTATATTAATTATGTAAAAAATGAGTGTTATTCCTTATATTTATTTGAGATTATATTATAGGTGCACCCCTTACTACCACAATTAGAATGATGAATTATTTTTCTAGCATAGTGGATATATTTTATTAATCACAAATATAAAAAATGATAAATTTACTTTTATTGATAAGACATAAATAGAGTCAACAATCTTGCACCATAAGAGTTATTTTAAAATTTTCACCTAAATTCTAAGTTATTATAAAAAAATAACAAAATTATATAATATGATAGATAAATTATTTTCATTTGATTTCATTGTATAAAAAAACTATTATACTTACTTATTTGTCACATCAATATTTTGTGAGAACTCACATCAAATATTAGCGGTTCCGACATGTTATTGTCGGACACATGACTACGACCGCAACGGCATCTTGAAAAAGAAACACAAGAAAATAGAAAATAGAAAAAAAAAATAAAAAAATATAAACATTCCAACAACAACACGCTCTGAGCGTAGAGAGTGGAATTCTGGAAAACAAATTCATTTTCTCCATTGTCCATTGTCGGAAATGTCGCCTCTCGTGTAGAACGAAAAGTTGTTTTCCCGCCCTATAAATCTGTGTGCTCAACCCTTTTTCTAGTACGAATCTTATTTCCTGCACCCGGTTTTTGTTTTCCTCTATTTATTTATTTATAGTTCTTGAAATCAGAATCTTTCACGGTACGTTTAATTTTAATTTTTCAATTAAATAATTGAGGGAAAAAAATACAGTTGATCAGTACGAATTCTGACAATGTCATATCCCAGGATGTCTTTTCCTTTTCTTAAATTATTTGTTTGATGATTATCTGCTCGATTTCTTGCTCCAGTTTAAAGAAGAAGAAACACGAATATGTGTGACTTTGAGCAAAATCCTGCGATTGCTGTGCCCCAGGATTTTTGTAAAGATGGGCTTCAAATTTCTGCCAACTATGGGTGCATTGAATTTTTTTAGCTTTTTTTTTTTCCATCTTTTATTACAATTTCTTCAACTGCATTTTTTTTTTTTTGGTCTGATTTTTCCATTTGAACTGTGAATGTGTCTCTTTTAGATGCAAGCATTACAAAAGAAGATGCAAGATCAGGGTCCCTTGTTGTGATGAGATATTTGATTGTAGGCATTGCCATAATGAAGCCAAGGTGTGTGTTTGTGTGTTGTGTGTTTTTAATTTAAATTGTCTATATAATTCAGTGTTAACAAATTCTAATAGTTTTGCTTGTTATATGTTTGACAGAATGCTCTTGAAATTGATCCTATAAATCGGCATGATGTTCCGCGACATCAAGTGAAAAGAGTGAGTTTTTAGTTCATAATATGTTTGATTTTAGCATGAAAATTAATAATTCTTTGGCAATCACATTGTTGATGGATGATTCTTTACTTAGGAATAGACGAACACTGATTTGATCTTACATTCTTAATCTACACAACTAGTCATGGACTTGACTTAATTTGTGGATACATGTGTTCTGCAGGTCATATGTTCTTTATGTAGCACAGAACAAGATGTAAGAAAATCAGATTGTTTAACAATATATAATCGAATTTGGCAAGATTTTATTCGTTCGTTGATCTATTTCTATTTTTCGCATTTTCAGGTTCAACAGAACTGTACAAATTGTGGGGTTTGCATGGGGAATTATTACTGCAATATGTGCAAATTCTTTGATGATGATGTAATAAGCTTTTCATCATTATACAAGAGTTTTAGACAGTGTTGTGTTTTTTTGCATCATTCTCAAATGTAATTCATTTTATTCTCATGAATTTAGGTCTCAAAGGAACAATACCACTGTGATGAATGTGGAATATGCAGGTGAGACCTTTTGATCCTTTCTTTGAATATAATATAAAGAAACTTATGATCAGCCAATATTTTAAAAAATTTCATTTTCGATCAATTTTGTGCAGAACCGGTGGAAGGGAGAACTTCTTTCACTGCAAAAAGTGTGGTATAAAGAATTAATTTCTTCAATCGAAAGACTTCTTGTTATCCTCTAATTTAATTTAATTGTTTTTATATTTACATATGATACATTGCATATGTTCCAGGATGTTGCTATTCAACCTCACTTAAGGATGCACATAATTGTGTTGAAAGAGCAATGCATCATAATTGTGCAGTTTGCTTCGAGGTATTAACGTTTCATGAAAATGAACTCTATATTGTTAAGAATTCTATGAAATCGCATTGCTCAATGATATCTCTACATATTTTGGTTGCAGTTTTTGTTTGACTCGATGAAGAACATTACTGTTCTACCATGTGGCCACACTATACATTTTGAATGTGTTAAAGAAATGGAACTTCATCATAGGTTAGCAAATTTGTTTTTTTTTCTTGGAAAAAGCCAAAATATATAATCGAAAAGAAGATTCATGTTTCTGCTTATGATTTCCAGATATTCATGTC
The DNA here is from genome assembly GCA_028654395.1 of Scutellaria barbata. Taxonomy (NCBI): domain Eukaryota; kingdom Viridiplantae; phylum Streptophyta; class Magnoliopsida; order Lamiales; family Lamiaceae; genus Scutellaria; species Scutellaria barbata. The sequence continues at coordinate 557,714 of CM053653.1, read as the reverse complement.
CTGTTTGCTCTAAGTCCATTTGTGACATGTCAAATGTATGGAGAAAGCTTGATGAAGAGGTACAACTCGAGATGCATCATGTATCATCTATTTGGAGATCATAATCTTGTTGTTTTTATCTAATTGTTTATTCTATTTTGCGACTATTGATTGACAGATTGCTACGACTCCAATGCCAGAAATGTACAGAAACAAAACGGTAATTAAGCAAATAAGTAATATATTCAGAGTGATTGGCATTGCAACTTATGATGAAATCTCTTACATTAATGGCTCTTCTATAAATAGGTGTGGATATTATGCAATGACTGTGACGAAACATCTGAGGTTCGATTCCATATTGTAGCGCACAAATGCTTGGCATGCAACTCTTATAATACTCGACAAATTCAAGGGGCCCCCACTTCTTCATGCTCGTCTAGGGTTATCGATTCTGTCATGAGTTCAGATCGATGATAGAGCTTTAAGACGGACCAATGCTTGCAAGACAAGTGGCATAGACGAAGTAGGAAATTCATGGTTAATTTTCTCTACTTTTGTTCTGGTTTTCAGAGCATTACCCCTTTTTGTGTACACTTTTAAAATTTATAACAAGCAGTGGGAAATAAAGGGGAAAGTGGAGTAAAGAATATATTCTCTAAAAGAAGCAGATTTCTCTATTGCTTTTTTATCTGCTTTTATGCTTTTACAACTGTTAATGCTCAACTTTCTTCGAGTTTGTACTCACAGACGAAGATTTCTGAGCCGTGCAATCGGCCTCTCCCAACTTCAATGAAGATGGGAACAATTGGGAGTGATCTTTGACTGAAATCGAGCCACACGAGACCATCTGCATAATCGTGTTTGCAACCTTAAGCTTCATGTTTGATGGGATTCGGTACCCTTCTTCTTCGAGTATCCTCCTAAAGCTGTTGAGCTTTCTTACATCAGCTGTAATGAGAGACTCCAATGTCTCTATCCTCTGCTTTTGAAGAGGCTCCGATAGACCATCGTCGGTCTGAGTCGAAGCTGCTATCATTGTCCTAACTGGATTAAACCCACCTTAGAAACAAGAATTCAGATATTTCTGGAAACATATATACACATAACAATTCAGACAAAATGCCCTGATATTAGTATTACCAGGATTTGGTTCTTGGAAGAGCTCTGAGCCCTTTAGGACATACTCATTGCCATGAGCAGGATGGATGACATCATCATCGCTAAGATCATGCCACACATAGCCATTCTTGTAGCTCCTAAATCGACATACAATAATCGTATAAATTTCGCCACAAAAAGAAGAATCATAGAGCAGAAACTCACCTCTTGCAAGACCATGAGTAGTTTGAAGCAATGCCTTTGCCTCTCAAAGCATTGAGCCTTTCAATCACATCTTCAAAAACAAACACAGATTTCTAAATTCCAAGATTCTTGAATTCATATAAGCAAGAATGTAATGTTACCTCTTAAGTGAAGATCATTATGAGAGGAAGATAAAGGGACTTCCATGAAATGTGGATGCTCGAGTTGTTGATTTCTGCATAGATAATATACAACAGCCACTTTTCGATATTTGGGTGATTTCTGAGTCCATGTTTTTACTCTTTCTGGGCTTACTTGTCTGTATTTCTTCATCCTTTCTTCCATGTAAGGATAGATCTATGAGCACCCCATTTAATGCAACTTACCACCTTTTGTAAATGCTACATTAGATGCATTATCCACTATTTATATATATATGTATAGCTTTTCTTCTTTATTCAGATTCCTTTTTCTACTTCTTTTTGGGTGATTTTATTCTGAGTTGCATGACTGAATCTACTCATGATATTAAACTATAATATAATATACTATTTGCAATTTTATTTTTATTTTTACCAAAAGAAGTTGATGGTGTTGAAATAGTAAAAAAGGGAGATTTCTTTGTTAAAAAAAAATGTAGTCTAATTTACAGACATTAATGGCACTAGATTTTTTCTGTTGAATTTTCAAGACATTGGAAGGTTGCCTATGGAGAGGGGAAGAAAGTTCTTGGTGACTTTGACTTTGAACTGATGAGAAGTGAATCAACATGTACACTACTAAAATACGAATTGACAATTATACCCTCAACTCTATGAGAATTTGGAAAGACACTAGCTTTCTATGTTGGGAACAATGATGGATTTGAGATATACAAATGGAAATAAAAAAGGAAATGATCTTGGACGAAAGTTATTATGCAGAAACATAATAACTTTAAGTGAGCCACCTTAAAGAATACAACGATGTTAAACAATCGAAAAATTAATTATTAATTGACAAAATTTCAACGTAAAGAAACCAATAAACATGGGTTAGATCCTAAATCTGATTTTGGGACCCACTCAACCCGGGCCGGGCCTTCCACGTTATCTGGTTGTTAGCCAATACCCATCTCCATTTTTTCACACAAACTAACACATAGTCAAATGTAATAAACACACACATAATGCCTGTGCAGTGTCTGAAGATTTCCATGCTAATACAGAAAAATGGAAATTTATTCACGAGGAAAAGACTTAAATAAACAAGGATCAAAGTCTAATTATGTGAAGAAAGTGACATTCGAACCAAAATGCTGGCCAATAAATGCCTCCAAATCTTTTCTAAAATACTGGTTATAGAATAAAGCTAGGTTTTGTGTGCCTTTGATTTGCATATTCATATGATTTTTTTCAACTTCAAAAGTTACATTTTTTCCTGACATATTTCAACATAAATTATTGAATTCCATCATCTATTACATTTTATGTTATATTTTAGAGAAAACAGTCCAATCTAGCCCATTTCTCTATATTTGAGGCCAAAATACCCCCCAACTAATATTTTTGCCTTCAATACCCTAATCCTTATATTAATATCCCAATCTACTCCTTTTTTTTGACAAAAAAGAACATGATGCAACTGCCGACTGAATGTGTCAGATTGATCAGTAATAAATTATTTATTTCGTATATGTTTTTAATATTTTTTCACTAATTAAATCAATACATACACTTTTTATTAGTAATAATTTTTCAAAATTGCCGTTTATATATTACTATGGTGCAAACGGCAATTATAAGTCTTATTATGTCTTATTAGCTCTTATTATATATTATATATTATATATTAGTATGGTGATTACAAATTAAATAATTATTTAAGTCTTATTATATTATATTTAATTACAAGTGGGAACGGCAATTTTATGCCTTATTATCTTATTTAATTATTATATTATAGTTACTTATTTAAAATTGCCGTGTAGTTTTTTTTTTTTTTTACTTATTTTGCTAATTACATGATTTCAAATTGTCGTCTATACTTATATAATATAATACATTATATTGAAATCAAAAATCATAATAAGACTTATAAAATATTGGCACTAATATATATTGACCGAACGGCAATTTTTAATAATATTTAGGGGGTACACGGCATTTTTTTTCAATAATTGCCGTGTCCCCCTTTATTTTTTCAAAAATTTTTGTAAAATATAATTAGTGTTATAATTAGTGAAAAAATTATTGAAAAGCTAATTTTAAATTTGCATTCTAATTATTAATAATTTTAAATAATTAGTAATAATTTTTCAATTTTTTCAAAATTGCCGTTTATATATTACTATGGTGCAAACGGCAATTATAAGTCTTATTATATATTATATATTAGTATGGTGATTACAAATTAAATAATTATTTATGTCATATTATATTATATTTAATTACAAGTGGGAACGACAATTTTATGCCTCAGTATCTTACATTTAATTATTATATTATAGTTAATTATTTTAAATTGTCGTGTAGATTTTATGTTTTTTGAATTTAGATATTTTGATAATTACATGATTTAAAATTGCCGTGTACACTTATATAATATAATACATTATATTGAAATCAAAATTCATAATAAGACATAAAATATTGGCACTAATATATATTGACCCTAAACGGGAATTTTTAAACATATTTAAGGGGTACACGGCAATTTTACAATAATTGCCGTGTACCCCCTACTTTTTTTTAAAATTTTTTTAGGGCTAAACAACATTTTTAGAAAAAATTATAATAAGTAAACGACAATTAATATTAATATTAATATATATAATGTGTACACGGCAATTATGGTTAACAATTAATATATATTATGTAAATTATATATATATTATATAACTAATTGCCGTGTACACGACAATTATATATATATATATATATGTAATATATTAATATACATTATAATAAATATTAATTATATATATTAATATATTAATATGCATTATCTAAATTAATATATATTATATAACTAATTGCCGTGTACACGGCAATTATATATATATATATATATATATATATATATTTATATAATATGCATTATACAACATGTAATGCACTATGCACTATATTATATGACAATTATGTAATATATGCAATATGTAATGCACTGTGCACTATAATATATTATATTATATGCACTATGCAATAATTAATGTATTAATATATTATATATAATTAATATATATATATATAATTAATATATAACATAGGGGACACGACAATTATACAATTATACAATAATTGTCGTGTCTCCCTTTATTTTTTTCAAAAATTGCGGTTTAGGGTGTATATGAATAATATGTTAGAATGTGGAATAAATTGTTGCAAAATGATGTTTATATAGTACACGGCCATTTTTACAATATTATTACAATTACAATTATTTGTATTATATAATACTATTATATACCACTAACAATAAGAAGAGAACGGCAATTTTTTAAAATAAATAGGGGGTACACGGCAATTAATGAAAAAATTGTTGTGCACCCTCTTTTTTTGGCAGTTTAGCCCCTAATTTTCTAAGAAATGCCGTGTAGCCTTAAAAAATAGCTTTTCAACCTTTTTCCACTCATTATAACACTAATTATATTTTACAAAAAAATTTGAAAAAATAAAGGGAACTAATTATATGTTACAAATTTTTTTAAAAAAATAAAGGGGGACACGACAATTATTGAAAAAAAATGTCGTGTACCCCTTAAATATGTTTAAATATAAGTCTTATTATTTCTGAAATATTTTATAAGTATTATCATGAATTTTGATTTCATATTATACACGTGTACACAGTAATTTTAGGTGATGTAATTAGCAAAATAAGAAAAAAAAAAAAATCTACCCGGCAATTTAAAATAATTAACTATAATATAATAATTAAATAATTAAATATAAGATACTAAGGCATAAAATTGCCGTTCCCACTTGTAATTAAATATAATATAATAAGACATAAATAATTATTTAATTTGTAATCACCATACTAATATATAATATATAATAAGAGCTAATAAGGCATAATAAGATTTATAATTGCCGTTTGCACCATAGTAATATATAAACGGCAATTTTGAAAAAATTGGAAAATTATTACTAATTGTTTAAAATTATTAATAATTAGAATACAAATTTAAATTTAGCTTTTCAATAATTTTTTCACTAATTATAACGCTAATTATATTTTACAAAAAATTTTGAAAAAATAAAGGGGGACACGGCAATTATTGAAAAAAAATGCCGTGTACCCCCTAAATATTATTAAAAATTGCCGTTTGGTCAATATATATTAGTGCCAATATTTTACAAGTTTTATTATGATTTTTGATTTCAATATAATGTATTATATTATATAAGTGTAGACGACAATTTGAAATCATGTAATTAGCAAAATAAGTAAAATAAAAAAAAAAAAACTACACGGCAATTTTAAATAAGTAACTATAATATAATAATTAAATAAGATAATAAGGCATAAAATTATCGTTCCCACTTGTAATTAAATATAATATAATAAGACATAAATAATTATTTAATTTGTAATCACCATACTAATATATAATACTCCCTCCGTCCCTTAACACTTTGCACACTTTCCTTTTTAGTTTGTCCCCAAACACTTTGCACACCCAAAAATGACAAATTTTAACATAATCAACACCCTCACAATACACATTTATTTACAAAGAATGTCATTACTTTTTCTCACACAATACCATTTAATATTCAAACTTTTTCTTAAAAGGTGTGCCTAATTTGACCACTATACCCTCAACCAAAAAGTAAATATCTACTTTTTCTTAAAAAGTGTGCCCAATTTAATATGCAAAGTGACGCGGGACGGAGGGAGTATATAATAAGAGCTAATAAGACATAATAAGACTTATAATTGCCGTTTGCACCATAGTAATATATAAACGGCAATTTTGAAAAATTATTACTAATAAAAAGTGTATGTATTGATTTAATTGGTGAAAAAATATTAAAAACATATATGAAATAAATAATTTATTACTAATCAATCTGACACATTCAGTCGGCAGTCGCATCATGTTTTTTTTGTCAAAAAAAAGGGGTAGATTGGGACATTAATATAAGGATTAGGGTATTGAGGGCAAAAATATTAGTTGGGGGTATTTTGGCCTCAAATATAGAGAAATGTGATAGATTGAGCCGTTTTCTCTATATTTTAACATATTTTAATACACGGTATTTGTTAAATAATGATATTATCGAATATACGTAGTGTGTGATGATTATTAAAGTTGACATTTTATTGAAATAAATATTTATGTTCATACATTCATGAATTAAAAAATCTCAGTTTTCATTGAATAACTTATATCTAACACGTATATAAATTGTAATTCTCAAACTATTACTTATTTTCCAAAATTTGATTGAATTTTATTCAAAATGTTAATTTCCGTCTACACGGGAACCAAAGATAAGAAATCCACGTCAGTAATTATAATGGTTATGCATGTAAAAATCGAAATTTTGAATAAAATCAGATGAAAATTGAAACAAAGATATTTAGAAGATCAAAATTTAAAATTTCTAGTAAAAAAACGTATAGAACCTAAGGGGTGTATTGGATTAGCATTTTAAAGGACTTTTAAAGTTGAAAAAAGTCATGCGAATTTAAAAGATTTTGCAAGATTTTTATAACTTTTAAGATTTTGCAAGATTCTGTAAAGACTTTTTAATCAGGATTTTAATGGATTTTGTAGGACTTTGTGAACTTTGCAGAACTTCATGGATTTTTGACATACCATAAGGGTTTAAGATTTTTTTTCATACATTCGAATTTAAAAAAAGTGAAAGACAAAAATAACATTCTCCAAATTTTTTTCATATCAATCGAATTGATATTTTTCTATTTTTTCCCAAATTTTCCTATAATTTGTACCATAATATTATCGATATTTATTTGATATTAATATTTTCTATATTCCATCAATATTTATCGATATTTCTCTTTTTTTTTTCTCCAATTTTCCTATAATTTGTACGATGATATTATCGATATTTATCCAACATTTCATCTATTTTCAATAATGATATTATCGATATTTTGTTGATATTTATGATATTTTTTTGTTATTATTTATTGTTTTTTCTCCAATATTTCACTTATTTTTCTACAATTTATAATATTCCATCAATATTTATTAATATTTCTCTGTTTTTTACATCAATTTTTCTACTAATTTGTGCCATGATATTATCGATATTTCTTCGACATTTCATCTATTTTTGATATCATATTATCCATATTTTATCGATATTTATGAATATTTTTTTTATTGATATTTATTGTGTTTTCTCCGATATTTCACTTATTTTTCTACTATTATTTTCCTGTATTTTTCATTGATATCATGATATTATCGATATTTCTCCGACATTTCATCTATTTCGATATCATATTATCCATATTTTGTCCATATTTATGGATATTTTTTTGTCGATATTTATTATTTTTTCCAATATTTCACTTATTTTTCTACTACCATGAATATTCCATCAATACTTTCCCTATTTTTTCACAAATTTTCTTATAAATACTTTCCCTGTTTTTTCACAAATTTTCTTATAGTTTATTGGATGTGCCCTGGAAATAAGAATCGTGAAAAAAAATAAAAGGGTATATACATGAAACCCATTAACAAGTATAAAGACATGAGAATGATTGATTTTTACATATACATAAAAAGATATGGATGAAACCCTTAACAAGTATTATCCAATACAAACAAAGGGATACAATATGTACATGAAAACGCCAATAGTATCTCCTAATCTAATATCGCTCACCTATTCATACTTGAAAACACCAATAGCATCACCCAATTCAAACATAAAGATACAGTATATACACACTATATGAATTTTTTTTTCATAAAATTGCAGTATAATAGTATCACCCAATTCAAATAAAGAGATACAGTATATACACACTATATGAATTTTTTTTCATAGAATTGCAGTATAAAGACAAATGTGAAAAGAAATTACCGGAGGCACTTCAACAGTCACTTCAAAAATCCTCTAAAATTTGATGGGTTTGGATGAGATTATTGGTATTTATAGATACCACTAAAAAGTCCTTCAAAATACATTTAACATAACAATCCTATAAAATCCTTATATTTTTTAATACCAATTGATTATTTTTAAATAATAAAAAATCTGAATACGAATGGATTTGAATGTACTCTTTAAAAAATCTTAAAAATTCAAATTGAATACCAGTGAATTGTTTTCAAGTGACATAAAATCCTGAGGGAATACCAATGGATTTTTTTACAACAAAAAAACGTTTAAAATCCTGTAAAATTCTAAACCAATACACTCAATTACACTATTAAAATTATTTTTTTCTCCTATTTATTTACGAAGTATTTAAATAAATTTAAAGAGTATTTGAAATAGAAAGGAGAGAATGGAGTCAATCTTGGGTTTTTGTAAATGGAATCACTATAGAAGTTCAAAATATGTTGCACTTCCCACCTTCCTAATCTTGACTAATAATCGTAGAAAAAAAAAAAAAAAACCAGAGTTGAGAATCATTGAAGAACAACTCGTTGATACTTGAATTCATTATTAATGGCAGAATCCGAGGACTCAGGCAGACCTCTCTTCCTAGTAATCCTCCCACACTTATGCAGCGAATCCTGCTGTAAGAACTGAGTCGACGCTGTCGGCAGGGACGGCGGCGGAACCGACACCGGCGGCGCCGGAATCTGGTAGGCTTCGAGCGCCGGCGGAGGGTGGCGCCACTGCGGCAGAGGGCCGGCGAGGAGGAGAGTCTGCAGCAACGGCCCTGCTTTCATTACCGCCTGCAAGAGCTTCCCCTTCTCCGGCAACGGCCCGTTGATCGGCACCGGAAAGTCGGGCTCTGCTGCCGCCGGCGACGAGACGATGCTCTCGTCGCAGTCGGAGGAGGAGAACCCGTCGATCCCTCTTCGAAGGTCGTCTTCAATGGAGGAATGTGGAGTGGCTTGATGGAGTAGGACTTTTTCCATGAATAGATTATGGTACCTTTGTTGAGCTTCGTCTCTCTCTTTAATGGCGGCGTTGAGAAGCTTTTTCAGATGGAGGATTTCTTCGTCTCTCATTTTTAGCTCCTCCATGCTCTGTTTAATTACAATATCAAAAATATAATCTAAGAGAAAATTTAGAAAAAATGAAAAATGCAAATAAATAGTGTGGATTATTGTCACCTTTTCTTGGTATAAATAAGTCCAATTGAGAAGAAGATTTGTTTGATGATCATCCATGGGACCTTCACTCTGAAATGTGGGGTGAGGAAGAAGATTGAGTCAGTGAGTCGTGTTCTCATAACTTATAAAAGGACCAACATTTCCCACTATTATCCTTTTTTTTCTTTTTTCTTTTTTAATTTGGAGAAAATCAATTAAATTAGTAAATTTACTGTCAGTAATTTTGTATGATTTTGTAGAAATAAATAGTGGAAACTAGAATAGTTTTACAAAATACCCAAAAAAAGAGAATTTATAATATTAATTTATAGGGCACAATTACAGAAGATTGTCGTAATTATTAAATTTAATTTAGTATATAAACAAACATATATGGTTTATGGCGGTTGGACTGTTGGACTACGACAAATAAAGGCAACAAGCCTAGGCTGCGATTCTGCCAAACCTAAGAGAGAGAGAGAGAGATATAAAGAGGATGTATCTGATCTAATCCGATACAGGAGGCTGTAGGGTAGGGATGATAGGCAAGCGGTCCTATTGGGCAGCCAGGAATTACATATCAGCGACAAATGCGGGAGTTTAGACAACTCCTTGTTCCTTGATGTGATTTGCATCCCTATTTCCTTGTTCTTTCTTTTCTTTTTTAACAAAATTACACAAAATAAAATCAAATTATATGATATTGTCTTATAATATATAATTATGAGAAGACGTTCAAAAGTTAATTCAGACTAGCAAATGTGTTTGGCCTCGTTAGATGAGGCCGATTCATAAAAAGACATTATGTATAATTATTTGTCATAAGATGATTTTTAACTTTTATAAGTTTATTGTCTTGTTAATAATTTAATGTTACAATAACTACTAATGATTGATGAGTGATAAAGGGACCTAAACAAACTGCAATAAATAAACTATCTACCATTCGAGCTCATATTTATTAGTAATGCTTTAACTTTTTGGCCCAACAGTCTTTAATAAGTATTTTGGGAAAAAAGAAAAAAAAAAGAAAAAAAGTGTTTAGTAGGCACCTGATCATCCATGGGTCCCATCAAAAATTTGTTCTTTTGACCAATTGGAGTACCCATAAAATCTGTGTATCTATCCACTATGATAATACATGAAAATATCGTGATATATCGTGGATATATCGTAGATATGAATATTGCGATATGGATATTGAAGGGTAATGTTTTTTTTTTTTTTTTGTATCGTGGATATATGCTTAACGGTTCAGTATAGAACAAAATTGGATGAAAATCGGCAAATATCGTGAATTATCACAACAACACAAAAAATCGTGATTTTTGATAAAAAAATTTGATTTTATAATTATTTTCCTAATTTGAAGTATGTATTTTTGTCCATTGATTCAATGAATATAAGTAGCAATGATCGTAGTGATACGTTTCAAAATTCATATGTTCCTGATACCTATAAAAGTTCACAAATTGGTTGGATTACTCAAAATATTTTTTATCATCCACATCCTCAAATGCCCTATGAAGGCTAAAATGAATATGAACAATATGATTAGATTAGTATACATTATCCAATTCATGGTGAAGCAGTTGGACAAGATAGAGTTGATATCAATACTGTTTGGATACATTTCATCTACTATGTTTGAACCTCATAGGTCATCCTTTTGGTACTAGTGTATTGTATGATATAATTTTAATAATTTTATCTTGTATTATGTAATGTATTGTCAGTTTTCATTCGAAATACAGTATTTATAATGCTAATTATCTATATATTAGTTTTAAATTTATTATTTTAATGTGATTTTGAGTGGAATATATGTGTAAAAATAATTTCTAAAATTTCATATTAAATTTTCAAAATTTTAATAAAATTTTCGTTGTTTTTTCATATTTTTTGCGATATCAATATATCCATCGATATATCCGTAAAATCAAAATTGCTATATGACATGTGATATCGATATTTTCATCATTTTATATATATATATATATATATGTGTGTGTGTGTGGGTGGCTGTGTGTTTAATTGGACCTTTTGGTTTCTTATTAAATATATATATTTTCAACAATATTAATTAATTTGTAGGTGAAATGTGTACCAACCTAATAACTCTAGTACAGAAACAAATTATGAACAATGATAAGTTTCTGTTGCTAGTTTCTATTGATATCTAACTTTTCATTTTAGTACCACTGTTTAATGACTGGTGAGGATGGATGTAATATTTGACACTTAACTCACACATTGACAAAGCCACATGTTTTAGGTAGCATTCACCTTAGTATTTAGTACATTGTGCATTGAATGTAACATGCATTTTTTCATTCAGTTAGTCATGATAATGAACACGTTTTAATATGTTAATTGTAGATGTAGTGATCATATTTTAAGATAATGCGTGATATGTAAAAGAAATAGAGAATGTAAACATATCTTATTATCTTCAATATTTTCTTAAATGTTTCCTATGACATCATTTTGTATCAACTAATTCTGAACTCCTATCATTAACATTGTACAATGTTTAAATGGTTATTTTTATCTATATGTAGCTTATAGTTTACTAATTTGGTGAAATTTTAAGTCAAATCATGTGTTAACTTAAAAACCATAAAGAACTTATTTGAAATCAAATCAAATTCTTTAACTAAAATACAGCCTAATACCAACTTGCAAAAGAAATTTCGTTTTCCAGTTAGATCAACTATACTATACTAGAATATTAAGATTTTTTTTTAACTATAATTGATAATATTATACATTAATAAATGCAACCATTATGTAGAAATATATTCGAACTCTATTATAACAAATTAATATTATTTGTTTTAGTTTTCAAGATAACATGCAAAATGAACTTTTAGATGTTTTTACCAATAAATATATAGAATGTAATAATTTATAATATTTTTTTGTTTAAGGTGGTAGGTTATGGAGCTTGATCGATTGTTTTATTGTATTTGTTAACACACACAAAATTAATATATCTTCAAGTTTGATAGTGCCCTTCATGTAATCATTTTTAATGAATTGGGTCAATAAATCTGTGTTTGTTATTTTTCTTTCATGTCAAATTCTCTATAATTGCGATTTAATGTATATAGTGTATATACTATAGCGTCTTTTGGGACAAATAATCTACATTCGAACTTTGAATTAGTAAAAGTTTTAAGGGAAAATGACCAAATATACTCATTTTCTTATAATTTGATCCATTTTTATCCATTAATATAACAATTGATTCTCAAATACTAATTATTTTCGTGTATAGTTTATTAGTAATAATAATTAGTAATTATTTATACACAAAAATTAATAATTATCTTCATTATTATACACAAAAATAATTAGTATACTAAATAATTTTCGTGTATACTAATTATTTATACACTAAAATTAGTAATTATTTTCGTGTAAACTAATTACTAATTAAGATTAAATAATTAATAAAATTAATAATAAACTACACACGAAAATTATTATTACTAAGAGACAACTAATTAGTAATCCTATTAGGTATCATGTTTAACTATACACGAAAATTAGTAATAATAATTTACTATTTTATTACGAAAATTAATATTTACTACTTTAATTAGTTTATTAGTAATAATAATGACTAATTATTAATAATTATTTACACAATAAAATAATTAGTATAAATGTTTAATCCCAATTTAGTAATAAAATTATTTTCGTGTTTTACTATTAAAATTATTTTTTTAATTATTAGTATTAATAAAATTAATTATCAGTATTTAACAAAATAATAATAGAATAAATAACTATTAAATGAAGTGGGTGGGTGCGAATCTTTGTGGTGGGTGAATTGATTGGACTCGTGGGACCTATAAAACAGTTAACTTGACTCAAAAATAAATATTTTGAGATTAATTATTATATTTAAAAATATTTGGAAATCAATTATTATATTGATGGATAAAAAGAGATTAAGTTATATGAAAATAGGTATATTTGATCATTTTTTCAAAGGAGTAGAGAACTATTTAAAATGAGAGTTTGAAATGAAATAACTAGTTTACAAGATTTTGAGTAACCATCCACTCAAGATTAATAGCTTCTTTTAGTTACTTGAAGATACATATATAAAATTCTTTATTTTAAATAATGTTTCATTTTCTATTGTCGAATTACTTATCATATAATATACATAATAAATTCATTTCAAACATGTATATAATGTATATCAAAAGATTTTAAATATAAGAGGAAACATATTTACAACAAAAATAACTTATGAAATTTGTGAACTCAAAACAGCCATTTGAAGAATGTTCTAGGCAGCCCGTCTTTGTTGAATTATATTAAGTATTAATTAATGAGAATCAGGTGGATTAACTTTTTTCGATAATATATTTTTTATGTGTGTGTGGACTTCTCTCTATTTATTATTGATGTGTAGTTTTTTAATTTAAAAAATTCCAAATTTTATATTTTAATTATTGTAGTACTTATTCTCCCTTCTAATAATTTATAAATCAAGTTAGGTGAAAATAAGAGTGATGAACAGTGTTTTATACACATATATATTAATTTGACAATAGACGTGTATATATATATATATATATATATAGTCCTGCTCACCTACCCATCATAGGTACATATGTCCACGGTTAATTTGTTAAAAATCCAGAATATCTATTAATTTTACTTTTCAAATAACGAGGAGATGAAATGATTACATGTTATCGGTGGGTATATTAAAAGTTGCCTATAGTAGGTATTTGAGCAAAATCATATATATATATATTTGAGAATTCATCAAATACTTCAATTTCTATGACATTATTCTAAATAACTTATTTCCTTCCTATTTATTTAAATTGGTGTGAGTCAAATGCACAGATTCATAATAGTCAGAAAAAGAAGCCAGTTTTTGTAATTTTTTCCCACCAAATATATGTACTAAAATGTTTAATTAATTATGGACCCCTTTGTGGAGGCAAACAAAGTCTTCTTGGTCAGGAAACATATTAGGCTTCAATTTGACTAATTTCAATTAAACTCTTCCTTTTATATATGTCTCCATCTCTATTATTCTTTCTATATTTTCTTCTCATTTTGAATTTTTGCACCTACAATAATACACATTTTCTTGTATCATAGTATTATACAATTTTGGATGAGATGAAGTCTACCCAATCACCATATTATTAATTTAAAATGGATTGACTACATCAAAATATCGAAACTCTTATATATACCTTAACAATCTCACTAGAGAATAACTCTTACACAATATATACTTTAGCATTGAAAATCAGTCACGTTACTATTTGCTCAAGTCTAAACTCAGTTGTTAATATAATGACCAAACTTAAAACAGTTATAGGAGACACATTACTATGTATATGTCTTTATTATTCAGTTGTTTCTGGTTAAAATGTTGATCTAATTTCAATTATAATTCAAATTTGCAAACTTTACCATACTTGAGATTTTACCACCACACCAAAAAAAAAAAAAGTTTAATCGAGTATAGGCCCACCTATTCCCTGTACAGTCAGTTAATCTCACTTTAAAAGTAGCTGGTGGGTGGGTACTGGGTAGGGTACTCTAATTCATATCATTACATCAACATCGACCTGGAATGGAGGGAATCCCAGGTGCTTCAATCACAATAATTTCCAATAGCTACATGTTTGGATTTTTGCTTTTTTTTTTTTTTTTAAAGTATGTCTGATTTTTCATAATATGGTCTAAACTCTAAAGTCCAGAATTTAGAAAAGTATACTCTTGAACACGAGTTTTGAAATATACATATTTTAAAATCTTAGAAGAAAAAAAAGTAACATGATAAATGAACCAACTTATGATTTTCACCGAAATAAAAGTTTATATAAAATCATCTCACAAATTAAAATAAAATCTCACTATGGGGTCCAACTTTGTTTTGTGAATTATAAATATGGGTAATCGTCTCATTAAATTAGATATACATGAGACAATCTCACAAGAATCTCATCCCTTCACCAAAGGTTTCAATTGTCTCAATAATTCTCAATTTTTATCTGGAACGAATATAAGTGACTATAATCCATAAACTCAGTCTTCTAAGTACTGAGCAATTATAAATTCCAGAGTATATACATGCAGTTAAATTAACAAGCAAAGAAATAAAAGAACAACTGCATCATAACACATTGTTAATTAACACACATTGTAATCTACCATGTCGAAAAGTGAACACTTCAAGACACCCAAAAAAATGCACACAAAAAAATAAAAATAAACGCCAATATATGCTCAAAAGATGAGAACCATTTCTTACATACTAAGATAGACGATAAACAGGGTAAATAAGCAGCAAGAACTTATCGACAAGTTTGATGGTGCTTTGATGTATGTACCCATAGACCAATCACTTGCTTGTGTTGCCTTGAAGAAGGTATGAAGCTTTACTGCGAACCTGCAGTTCACGAAGTGCCATTATTGTGGAGGTGCTATTTTATTTTCTCCCCATCAAGTTGAATATGAGGTGTTAAAGGAACTTGCAAGTAAAAGGGCAATAAGATCACTGATAAACCCTATTTCAATGAAGTTTGAATGAGAGAGAGATACATTACATTTGAAGCATAAGACCTCAAATCAGTGATTGTTATCCCAGAAGAGCAATTCCGGAGACAAATGCCCCATAACTCATGTACTACTGCTTTATCCTTTATTGTGGCATCGAAGAGTATCCAATTCTCTGCAAGAGTCAAGTATATGTACATTTGGAGAAGATCACAATTCTTGTCTTTCACATTTATCGAACATAGCAATCTTAAGATCTCCTCTGCATCACAAACCTGAACATAGTGTTAAAGTATATTTAAGCTATTTCACAAAAGAACAAGTAAATATAATCATCTTCTATGCTCCTATCAGCAAAATATGAAAAGTAATATCACACTGCTCAATGGTATTAAAGAGGGAATGATTTCCTTATAGTTAGTTATGTTACTATTACGTTTTGTTTAATTAAAATAGAGCAGAAGCTCATTCCATTGCTAATGGAAGAGTTGCAATAAGATATATTGTTCTGAAAGTAAGATTTCCAGAGACAAACTAGATTTGATAAGAACATAGAAGTATGTTACCTTCTCATTCAAACTTGTCACCAGAAATTGGATTGCCACGGTGCTCCGAAGGTTCTTACTACGGCCATCGACTCCCATGATACTCTCCACTACTCTCAAACAATTAAAGTTGCAAGGCAGCCTTCATTATGAACATCACATTTTCAGGGAAAATAGTGCATACATATCAAACGTGAGAGGAAGACACATAAGAAAATGACAATTGAATCGAAAAAAGAAGATTGTGTGGATGAACTAAATAAATCAAAGGGACCATCAACATGTTTAAAAAGTTGACGGGAAGCCAATAACCAGTGGAGTATCAGTCAATCACCTGCAAGCGAGAGATCTTGCTATTTTCT
Source organism: Scutellaria barbata (assembly GCA_028654395.1). NCBI lineage: Eukaryota > Viridiplantae > Streptophyta > Magnoliopsida > Lamiales > Lamiaceae > Scutellaria > Scutellaria barbata. Next base: position 540,732 of record CM053653.1, on the reverse strand, counting down.
CACAGCTCTCAGGCCATTCTTCATCTTTAAAGAAACTAATTACTGAGAGCAATGCCTCATGCAATATCGTAGACAGCCCTAAAAGTTGACGATCTAGAAAGAGAGAAATTATTATAACCAGCAATTCTTCAGCTTCTTGAGTTGACACAATTATATTTGCATCCCTGAAGTAGAAGAAGAAAGAAATTATGCCAATATTTGAAAATAATCAAATTTATTAACGTTCAACAAGTTAAAGAACCGAGATAGACGAATGGTCTCCTTGTATTCTCATCACTCAAAATAATGACACATGGCATGAAACTAAATGAGCCGCAATGTTTGCTTAACACAACTTGTACATTAAATAATTTAATGCTTCGGATGTAAGAGGAATAAACAGACATTATATCACACCTAAACTTTAACTCAAGAAAGCAGGTTACATTTGGTAGTAATATTATATACATACCTTCTTTTGCCGCAAAAACCAACACATTTTATCCAAGCTCGAATGTTTTGTGGTGGTCCTGCTGTGACAGAATCTACGACAGAAGAAAGGAGTTGATCAAGAGCGGATCAAAGTTGAACTTATACAATGATACTAATTATCAGATATCATGCACAAAATGATTAGCATATTTAAGTTATTATTACAGCTGACAAAGTGCTTCAAGAGATAAAGTAAATGGACAGTAGAAACATGGATTATGATAAATGTTTTAAATTCATCCCTTACTAATTATAGAGTATAAGCAGCATTGAACAATGTGCAGGTCGCATTAACTATTTGTTATCAGTTAATCAAACTACAAGGACTTCATAAACTTGCTACCAGTCACTCATTGTAGGAAAGGGATCTCATGGTTGGAATGATTCATCCAGTTTCAGACTTTCAGCTGGTGAAATTTGACTTATTCATATGCCCAATCACAAAGCACTCATAAGTGATTCTATATGTATCCAAAACATATAGGCACGCATCTACTATGCAGTCAGAGAATTTTACATTACAGCCTCTAATATTAATATCTTGTTTCCCCACACAAATTTAAGATTAACAATGCATTAAAGTGCTTACCAGCAGAAACCATATCAATGTCCGATGACAACTTAGAACATGAATCCAGAAGAAAACCATACAGTTGAAGAGCTCTTTTTAGGTCTGAACATCTGGGTAGCCAGTCGATTTTGATGCTAGAAGGATCAGCTTGCTTAATATCATAAAGGTAATCAAAATTTGGAGGTCAGAAATATATAGAGATTGTATCTCATCTAAGAGAATGTGGACATTATATATCATGAGAGAGAGAACGATTAACCTTGTCTCCAATTGAGAGAATATTGCACCAAAACTCACTGGCAGCCTCCATCAACCATACCTTCGACGAATATAACACTGGAATCATAACCAAAGAGCATTACAAAAAATAATAGACAATTCAGCGGATAATTTACATGGCACCAACTCACTTAAGTGAAATGTCCATGTTGCAATGGATTTTTCAACACAACCGGATGCAAGCACAAGGTGCAGTAACCAGCCATCTGCTAATAATTCTTGAAGAAAAATTTCCCCTAAAATAGCATTCGCAGATAGACTGAGTTCAAAAACATCAATTGACAGATTACTGAGTTCAGACACATCAATTGAAAGAAATCTTCATGCAATGTCTGCCTCATTCAGAAAATAGTATCTCATACAGAAAATTCAATTTAAATGTAGATGGAAAACCTTTCTCAATGTCTAGCTCAACAAGTGAATTGATCTTGTGCTTCGTGAAAGACTGTAGGAGAGCAGCACTTTTCAACTCCGGGAACTCCTGCTGAGGCAACGTTTCCTGCAAGTTACACAAAAAAAAAAAAAAAAAAGTGTTCATATAAATAAAAAGTTGGTTTGGATTGTTGTAAAAGCGAATGAAACTCTATGAGCAAAGCACAAGAAAATAGCACCTGATCCCCGAAAACCTGAATGCCCCAAAAGGGCATTTCTTCATCACCATTTATTTGATTTATCTACAAAAGGAGTCTCTATTAGAATTAAAAAGTAACCCAAAATAGGTTATTATTTCACAAATAAAACTCAAAAAGAATTCAGAAACAACTCATACCTCTTTTTGGCACTTGTCAACACATTCTGATAGTCGGGCTTCAGCATCATCAACCTCATCGTCTACATCACAGGACTTTTGAATTTTCTTTTGTTTGGATTTTCTCTCGTTAAGCCTCTTTTGCTCTTTCTCAAAATCCTTCAAGAGATCATCTAACCCAATGAGTTTTTTCCTATACCATAAAACAAGAAAAGCATGTCACCAAAACAGTTATATACAGATTCACAAGGCGAAAATGTCAGGAGACACTATAAATTAAAAATAATCATATATTAACACTTCCAACGCTCGTTAATCCCCATTTATCCTCGATAACACAGCACGGAAAACCTCGATACTTAGTTACGCAATGCACTGACTTACAACACGGATCGCAACTCGCTACAAATGTACACAAAAAACAACAGTACAAATTAGGTTAAAATCAAACACAAAACTGCAAAGGTACATTTTTTTATGTTATACTCGTAACATAAACAGAACTCATCATCCAATAACACTCTACAAGAAACCTAATTTGCAACTTGATCGGGGTAACTGACGAAAACACGAAAGGCAAAAGGATTTACTTTCTCTTTGGTTGAGGCGGAGATACTTGAATTAGGTCTTCAAACTCGAAGTCCAACGGCTCGTACGCGTCGGCCATTTCTTCTTCTTCTTCTTCCTTAAATAGAGAGAGAAAGGCTTGCTAATTTCTCTCTCTCTCTACAGTGCAGCGAACGGACTCGTTGCTCGACGGTGCGTGTTTTCTGACTTCAAATTTGTGAGCGCCAATATTAGCTGACACCGCCAATATGGTAGGGATATATTGGGTATTTTGGAAGTCCAATACTGTTGGGCTGGGCTTAATGGGTTTGGGCGGGCCTCAACCATTTTAGTTTTGTGAGCGAGTGTATGTCCAATAATACTGTTGGGCCGGGCTTAATAATATTAGGGTGATGAGATATATAGAAGCCTAAAGAAGTAAACAAAATAACAATTTCTCAATAATTTATTAGTTTACATCATCGTCGCTACCAAGACCTCAAATCCCGTAGATTTCTGTAAGAATGGATGTAAATCGAGCGGATATAAATTTACGGGATGTCTCTAGGAATTTAAGCATAATTATGAAGAATTTAAGTATAATTATGAAGAAATTAATATGAACGAAAAATAGTTAACATAAATTTATTGATTCAGTTCGTCAATAATGATTACATTTGGGGCTATCAATTTGATATAGTTAATTTTCATTGAAATACTTTTTTTTTTATTACTAGAATATTCCACACATATGAATATATAATAATGATATCATTAATATTATTTACAATATAAAAATTCGAAACAGCATCTTCATAGGTGAAAAGTATATAATATAGTGTTTCTTTTCCAATTCATTCACCTAATTTTCTTCACTAAAATTATATATTATATAGAAAAAAGAGAATGCATTCGGTCCCAAATGCAAAAAGGAAAAACCTTAATCATATAAAACTTGCTATCATTATTATTACCTTAAATTACTAATTTCGATCTTTATATTATTATATTGTCTAATTGAAATGAATTTTGAATTCGATAGGTAATGATGAAATGTATCAAATGGAAAAAAATATTATTCAACTAATTATATACTTAATTAACTACAAATAAGATACAAAATATATATTATTGTCTTAATCATTACCTATTAACTAATTATTTATCTACAAAAATTTGGGAAGTCCAATACTGTTGGGCTTGGCTTAATGGGTTGGGCCGGGTTCCTTTTTGTGAAACCAGTGTGTGTCCAATAATACCTATCACCCGTGATACAATAATATTGTAACATTTTAAATTAGATAAAATTAACTGTGCACTATATTATGCATTTTATATAGATGAAACTACATTATTTATTTCAAAAAACTTAATGTGAATAATTAATTGATCTTTATTCAGTGGGTTGCATAATTCGAATATTTTACACTGGATGTTGTTTTTTCTCTTTGTTTGTAATATGAAGAATTATTTTACAGTTATCAGTTTAATAAGAACTAAGGTATGTTACCTAAATCTTAACTTTTTATTATGAATTATTCAACTTCATTTTTATATTTCTTGATTCATTATGATTGTAATAATAGTACAAAAACAAAATCAAATTATCCCACATATGAAGAGGTTTTCATATCATAATGGTTTAACATATCTACACAAAAAGTTAAGTAGTGGTTATTATTTAGGGGGAAAAAACAAAGGCATCATTTTCAAATACATTGAATGTGGTTGAGTTGAAAGAAAAACATAATGAGGGATATATATATATAGAATTTTTGGTGAAAAGGGCAAATATAAGATAAGGAAAGTGTCTGAATATCCACATGGAGAGGGGACATGGGCACATGCCCACACTAGTTTCCTCTTTCAGCGCTAACTTGCCCATTTTTCACTGCTCCATTTCAATATGTGTGACGTGGGATTCAACATGCGATATCGAATCATTTTTTCCCACATCATCATAAATCTTACCAATTCGATTGTCTCCTTGAGAATATTGTATATATATATATATATTTGGTTCCATGTAAGATGCTCCATTATATAATGATATAAGATTGTATTTGGATAGAATTATTTGAAATTTAGGATTTGAAATGAAGGGATTTCAAATTCACTTAAGTTGGAGTGGATTTGAAATTCATCAAAATGACCCTAAAATTAGTTCAAAATGAAAGTGATGGATTTGAAATCCATATTTATCTAAACATTATCGATGAATTTACTATTATGAATTTCAAATTATTTTCCAAATTCACTCGTCCAAATCAACCATAAATTTCCATATATTTATATATTTTACAAGGTGTAGCATGGAGATGATCTTCTTCAGCTTCATTTCAGATGACTTATCCTGTGTACAAATCTAGTTTTGTTTTTTTTTTTTTAAGTGTTTAATATATAAAAAGATTATATGAATTGTTAAGGACTATATTCATTTTTTTTTCAAATTTTAAAGGGAAATTACACTTAAAAAGGGTAACTCTAACAATTCAACTATTGCCCAATAAGGACCACAAATAATACAAATGTACTGGTCATATTTAAATGTTCTTTTTTTTTTTTTAAGAAAACGGAAAGTTTATTTAATTTAGTGAAAAGTGAGCAACTTTACCAAAACCATACTTAACCATGATTTTTAAATGAATATGGATCAATTGTTTGCAAACCTAAACTAAAGCATACTTGATGAAAGTTTGGGACACCAATAATTTTATTCAAGAAATTTAATACTCCCTCCGATTCAAAATGAGTGTCGTTTTAGAATTTTGTGATTTATTCTTTTTAAGTGTTGTTTTGAGGGTTATTTCCAAAATTGTCCATATACTTAATTAATTATTTATTTATTATATGTAGATTTTTCATGTTTTGAAAACATGCATGTACTTTGAGTAATTGAACAATAATTAAACAGTCAAGAACTAATTAAACTCACTTTGCCATGATATTTAATTATAGTTGAATGAAAAATAAATTTTGCATTGATTATTTAATTATTGTTAAATGAGAAATAAATTATGCATTGGTTAATATTTAATTATAGTTGAATAAAAATGAAATGGTTAAAAAACAAAAATAATAAATGAAGGATATAATAAAAAAATAAAGTTATTCTTAATTTGTGTGTAAAGGTGAAGGACGACAGTTATTTTTAATCAGAGGGAGTATAAGTATGTTATTCAAACATACACGTCAACATAAATGTTATTTTGCAATTATTTCTTGTGAAAGGATATTTCATCTCCAAATTCATGGGGCCAATTTCCCATAGTAAAAGTTTTATAGAATCTACTCAACTTAGAACATGAATCATTTTTTCCGAAAATGAATTTAATCTTCGATTTCATTAGTGAATATATGTCAGGTTCACAATAACAATTGTATCATTATTATGGATATAATAGTCTACATATTAATTAATGCAATGAAAAATGGGAAAAGCTATATAATTTATGATATAGGAAAAACTTCCTACGCTCTATAAAACAAATTCTTATCTAATTAAGTTTACAATCCATATTCTATCCCTATCCTATAGGAGTATTTCTTTTTATCAATATTTTCATCGATACTAATCATTAAAAATATTGAATTTATAAAATATAAAATGAAAAATGCAAGCAATGGTTTACAAAGAAAACGTGGTGTGAATAATGACTTTATTTGGGAAAGAGACCAATTATAATGGTATCATATGGGGCTCCATGCCCTCTTCCAATGATTAATGGCTGGATTTGGTCCCATTTTATGTCCTATTAGTCACATGCACAGTGGAACCCGTATCTGGAGGATCCGACCCGGTTTCATAACTACTTTAGGCTTTAGCTATTATCTCTTGTCAGTCTTGTCAGGGGTAATTTTATTTCATTCCCACCGATTGTGTAATTACTTATTTGTCCCATAGGGTTCATTATTTCTTCCTTAAATGTTAAACAAATAAGTATAAGAATTTTATTTAAGCTCAATTGTTCATACTTGAAGAAAAAATAATGTAAAGATAGTAATAAATATAAATTTTTTTTTCAAAACAATACAAAAATTCATGTGCTTTTTTCTTTATAAGGTTGATATGGTTTTTAATTTGAAATATTTTAGATCTAAAATGAGTCGTGTAGATTGAGTTAATCGACCAATATCTATTTATGGTCATCAATTTATTTAAAAACAACTAATAGAGGTACTTTTTTTCTTTAACTTTTTGTTTAATTATTCTCATATTTCTATCAAAATGTATTTTGGAGGAGGATTTTAATCGCCCAAAATGGGGAAGAATTGGATTGTGAATGGTGTCTCATGCGTAATTTTAAATAGGCTCCCAAATTGAAAAAAATTGAGTTAGAAATATGTGGAGAAGTTTTCTTAACTTATCAAAATTCTCTTTACAAGCACTGAATCTAGATTTAATTATGATCAAAAGAATTTGGTTTAGACTTCACTAACATATATTTAATTGTACCAATAAATAAATAAATAAAAACTATCAATCACGAGCAAACTTAGGATGAACACTTCACAAATTTGATGTCTCAAATCTTCCTAATTTTAATTATAAACTATCTAATCTTTAAAAAAAATATTATTTAAGTATACTAAGATGTTTTGTCCCCATTAAAACACCTTTGTCCTTCCACTAATTATAAAGCAACATAAATATAGACGCGTGTTTGATAAGACGAATTGGAAAAACATAAGCAGTTAGCACCAGAAATAAGAGATTAAATCAAATAAAATATTAATTAAGACAATATTTTTTTTTTTCTTGCTTAAGCTATACGGGAAAATGACAGCCACTGGGATTTTAAGTATACTTTATATATGTTTATCCAAAATAGTGTTATTTAGGGTCCTCAATTTGACCGTTATTTCTGGTACCCATTGATTTCTTGGCCATTGCCTTCAGCAAAAATTGATGATGATTTTTAACTTCTATTATTATTTACTACGATATATTAGAATAACAAACAACCAACAATACAGCTCTTGGAATAAGAACATCCACATTGTTGGATTATTAACACATCATTTTAATGTAAGATTCACATGTTAACATATTAATTAAAAATATATACTTTTTAAAAATACATATCTACATCAGTTTAATATAAATTTCAATCAATTTAACACAAATACAATCATTATATGTGGGTCTCATGATCCATTAATTTTATTTTATTATTTTTATTTATATCAATTTAAAACAATTATATATTGCTATTTTTTTAATCGTGTCAAAGTTGTATTAAAATATATTAATTATTACATTAAAAAATTTCAACTCACATTAAAATATATAAATAATATAAAAATGATAAATTATTTGTATAGGAAAAAAAAAATTTGTTTGTATAGAAAAAGTAAAGAAAATAAATATATGAGATGAGGGGAAAAAAATTAATTAATTGGAAAGAGAATGTCAATCATTAACTAATAATTAAAAGGGGGACAAGAATGTCATTTTTGAAGCTTAATACACTCATAATGAGATCAAATCCAAACATAACCCTTTTCCTTATATTTTTTCCCCAACTACCCTACCATATAACAAAAATCCCCATATACCCACTTTCAAAACAAAATATCCCTATCTACCCCTTTTTTATGATAAAATACCATTTTACCCTTACTAACATTCCAAAACTTCCAAAAAACCATGCTTGCCATTAGCCAATTTTTCCTTTTTCCAATCCTTATACTTATTAGATCCGGATTAGCCCTCTAATCAATATCAGGCCCAACATGCTTCCGTAAATAAATAAAACTGAGTTTTAAATCATACCTCGTCTTTGTCTCTTAAGTTCCCTTGGACCTCGGTTCAGGTTTTATGGATCAAAGATCCAACCACTCGCCCGCAGTCTATGGTTTTGAAACCGGTTTTCTTGGGAACCCTGATCACACTCCTTTTCAACGGCCACCTGCCTTTAAGGAGGTCACGGGGAGACGCACTACTGGATAATTTTTCACTCAGAATTATAAAATTTTTGGACAGAATGTCGGAAAGCAAAAAGCCTTGTTTATTGAAGAAAATAAACTAAACTATTTTACAATATATATTTTCTCCGCCATTGGAAGAGAAACTTGAATTAGCCCATCATGGCTAAGACTTGTGAAGGGGAAACCCCCATGAACAGGAAAGCTTGAAAGCTTAACTATTACAATACTAGAGAGGATTTCGAAAAGCTTATGAAGAGAGAAGTGTTGTGTATTTTCGATGCCCCTCCTTTGAGGCTGAATGCCTCCTTTTATAGGCATTAATATACTCCTGTTGAGGTTGCATTATTGCATTTGCCAGCTTGCAATCCACTAGATGAGTGGGTAATGGGCCAGCCTTCTTTATTTCTTACCCACCACTTGGTAGGTGCATCTACTATCTTCGTTGTCTTCTTGTGTCGGCAACGAGTTTTTTCTTTAGTGGAGGGGTCCTCCACCTTTGTCTTTTGGTGCAGGATGCAGATTCTTCAATGGTGGCGGGACAGGCCACTATCTTTTGTCTGGAATTGGCATCCTATGCTTTTTTCAATGTATTCCTATACTATTAGTAGAATACATGTTCAGCTTGTTTACAATCGAGTCTAATTAGACCCGTTTCCTTTTATTACATTTTTGGTTTTTTCTTTCTAAAACCCCTTCCCTTTTCCCTTTTTCTTTGGGTATTCGGGCTTGTCCTTTTTTATTTTGAAACCCTGTCCAAACAGTGGTTTCTCTTGTGTTTGACAGTAAGAGCATATCCGCTCTCCCCATCTCCCGATATGTATCATATTACATATATTTTTCCTTGTTTGTTCCGTGGCTGGAACCTTGTTTTCCCAAATTAATTTTCTCTTATTTTCAAAGAGGTTTTCAGCAAATCCGGTAGTTGTTCCTGTCATGGAATTTAACAGGAATGATCCATTCACAGAGTTATGAAATATTTTGAATGGATATTTCACTTTGTCCATCTCGGTGAGACAGACCCAAAGACCCCAAGCTCGCCTCGTAAATATATCATTTTCAGTTAAGGCGACTACCAAATGGCTGTTTTCTGGGGGTGTTTTGGCTCGGTTTATCGCCCCCATCTCAGGTCTCTGTAGTTTTATGAATTGAAAAACTAGATGAGACCCTTTTCCTGTAATTTCTGGAGCAGCAGAAATAATTTTTAGCTCCAGTATATCTCCTCGACCCAAGTATGGGTTGTTCTGCCATGAATCGTGCACAGCAGTGGATATCCAGTCCGGTAATTTGAAAATCTCCGGAAAGCTGGGTGCGGTAGTAAAGACTGAAGCAATTGCTCCAAAATCGAACCACTCCCGCACATCATGAGGGTTTACCCCCGGGAGCATCCAAAGTCTTGGATACTTGCCAGACCAATCAGCAGTAATTCTGTTTGGATTGATCCCATTTCTTGTTACCAGTTTCTCCCATATCTTTTGGTAAACCTGCAGAGGAGAAATAGCTTGATTAGTGTTAACCTGTCTAGGGCCAGTCTGGGGCCTTAGGTTAACCTCTCCCTCTTTTACCCCAGAGGTGCTGGGTTGACTCGGGTTGTCTGGAATTGCTTCCTGACCTTCCGAATTAAAATTTTTATCGGAATCCAATAAAACACTTGGTTCGGCCTTATCAGCCTTTTCACCGATATCCGATGAAAAACTTTTATCAGCAGGATGTCCTGCTTCGGGTATAAAAGTACCCTGTTTGTTCATCGATGATGAACTCCTCTCGTATAATTCTTTCTGCATCACCGATGGTGAACAGGCCTTGTTAACAGGTTCTACTAATGCATTCCACAAATCATTATTTGAAGTTATGGCTGCACGTAGAGTCATTTGGACTTTGTCCAAATCAGCTTTCTGGACATAAGATGCCGCTTCGGCTCTTACCCTCAGTTCCTCAAAGGCCTTGTAATGGACCTCAAGGTTTTCCCTAAGGTGTCTTGCTCGTATTGTGATGGAATCTGCTTCAAGGATATCCATCTCTTGTTAAGAAATCTGCAAGAACATTCTCATTAGATTTCACTATGACAATATCAAAAAGATAATATTGGCATTCTGCTTGCCACCTGATAATACGTGTTTTTTCGATCTTTGATTCAAGTTTGTTTTTCAAAAAAGCTTTAACGTTAGTATTATCAACTTTTAATATAAATTCTTTAGCTAATAAAAATAAAGGCCATTTTTTAAAAGCCTTCCAAACAGCAAAGAATTCTTTCTCGTTGATATGCCAAACTCTGGCTTGTTGTTCTGTAAACAACCCTCCAGTGTATCTACATGGTTCTTCACCCGTAGATGTCTTTCGTATGAGCACTGCTGCCCATCTGAAATCATTAGCGTCTGTATAGACGACTAACTGATCCTCATCTTGAGGAATCGCGAGTTTTGGCAAGTTACTACAAACCTGTTTTAGCTCACGAACTCTTTGGGAATGAATATCTTCCCATTTCCATTTGGTCTTCTCATCCTTTTGTAATAAAGGACAGAAATCCTTTCGATATTTTGCCAAGTCCTTAATGAATGAACCTGCAAAATTAATCACTCCTAAGAAGCTTTGAAGGTGCTTCTTATCTCTAAGAACATCTGGAAATTTGCAGATTTTCTCCACAATATGTTCCTGTAATTCCATTCCTGCATGGTCAATAATAACACCGAGAAACTCGATTCTATTAACCGCGATTATTGCCTTCTTTTCAGAGAGCACTAATCCTTCTTTATGACATGCTTCTGAAAATATTTCAAGATGCTTTAAATGGTCTTTCATATTCTTAGAGGCAATTAAGATATCGTCTATATAAACAAACATAAACTCAAAATAATCTTTAAATAGATTATCCATCTTTCGTTGGTATATCTGAGGTGCATTCGCAAGACCCATAGGCATTACGTTCCAGATATACTGACCTTGTGGTGTAGAAAAAACAGTTAATTTCTTAGACTCTTTTTCTAACTTAATCTGGTAAAATCCAGACTTGCAATCAAACTTTGAAAACACTTTTGACCCTTTAATACAATCAATTAAGTGTTCTTTACTTGGAATGTAATAACCATCAAATTCGGTAATCTTATTAATACCTTGATAGTTAATTACTAACCTTGCTTTTCCTCTCTTTATTTCGCCATGGTTTCTTACCAAAAACCCTGGGCTACTATAAGGAGAAATACCTGCTTCGATCAACTTAAGATCGATATGCTCTTTGATAATCTTTTGCATATCCTTTCGATCTTCAAGATTCATCTGTATTGGCTTGTATCGAACCAACTCATATCTGTGTTGTTCTTTTACCTTCAATGTTGCTTCGATCTGGTTTTTGTCCCACCAGGCTAAAGAATTTTCATTGTAGTTCCTCTGAATTAGCCTTTTAACATTTTTGAGAGAAAGTAAACTTTCCTCATCAATGTCAATTTGGGGTGGTCCTTCTTGTAAGGCATTCTTCAGAAACTGAATAGCTTCTTCATGTGCCTCCTCCATTCCCTCTTATCTGTATGACAAAAGAGCTTCACCAAATTTCCTCTTATCCTGCATTTTTGGATGAGTTAACTTGGCTTCATTATCACCACGTTTGCTGCGAAAATTAATAGGCATGATCCTATTAAAAGCCTTTTCTCGCCGCAAAACCTGTATCATACTACCACAGTTAGTAGTAAAGGTTAACAGGTTCTTGTGATTATCCTGCTCATATTTTGCAAAAGTTTGGATAAAATTGTTTCCAAGCAAAATATCAGCACCTGTATCATGAATATAGATTGGTGGCATTCTTACTTTATACCAAGGGGTATCGAATGCGCCTCCGATCATTATTCGTGTTTCTCGAATACCTTTATTGAGTATAAGGATCTTCTGTGAGAAGTCTCTTCCTGCAATAAGAGGTAATTTTTCCACTGCTTCGCTGGGAAAAACTCCTGGCTTTGCTGTGCAAATGCCTGAACCTGAGTCAATATAAGCTGCAAAATATTCCGTCTTATATTGGTCATATAATATCCCTACAGATATATATATAGAGAAAATACTTGTCATTCAGAATCGTCTGGATAGATTCCTCTTTTCCAAGATTCTAACAAGTTTATCCTTGAGCTTCTAACATTATGCTCACGGATCAATTCTTGAAACCTTACTTGATGAGTCTGTCCATTATCCCGCATTTCTCTAATGCGTTCCGTCAACTCATATTTCTCTTTTCTGAGATCTTGGATCTCTTCATCAATACACCTTCCTGGCATATTTTAGAACCTGTCTGGATTGTTTGGATAAATCCTTCTCCTCCAGCGTTCTAGCATGTCTATTCGTGCGTTTATTTGATTAATTCTTAACGCAGCCTCTTGTATCCTTATAACTTCCTGGATACTTCTTTGTTCTGGTAGATTTTGCTCTCGCAAAGATCTTAACAAAGTTATCGCCTGGTCTCTTTGTATCGTGAGATTAACGATTTCTTGGTCCAGCTTGATTCCTGGCATAATGGTTTTATTCTACCCTGATTGTATGTCCATCAAGGTCGAACTCCATCCAATTTTCATCTCTTCTCCAGGGCTTATGTTCCTCAAGGAAACTTAACCCTAGGGTCATAACTCCTTTAGTTATGCCTGCACTTCCTGTAACAGATACATGATAGCCTGCTATTTCTAACATGCCTTCATATCTATTAATACTTGGTTGTTGTAAATGATATATCTCCTCACAAGGAAACAAATTATCAGTTTTAGATATATCAAAAACAATATGGATTTCTTTCCATTCATTATTAGGGCATTTGATTTTTACATTTCTTACCCTAATTTTTTGTGGATATAAATCCTCACATGGTTCTTTTCCTTTTAGGCTTAGAATCCTACCTTCGGAAAAGGACAACCTGTTACCAATTTCTGAATCAAACCTTAATGATCTATTGTGTAAGATAGGTTGATCCTTAATTAGCAAATTAACACCCCCTAACCTTGGTTTCTGGATTGGGTCTGGTGTTCTAACCTTTGCAAATTCCTTAAAAATTATAGGAATTTCTATATACTCTTTCCTAAGAAACATATCTGAATGATGTGTGTTGGAAAGCGCATATGCAATTCTATACGTGATAGAATATGGACTATTTCCTTCTTTCATAAGATCAGGTCGTTTAAAATCCTGATGAAGGGTTAAGACTCTACTAAAATCTTGGTCAGCTAGGTTGTATGCAATCCTAGGATGAATGTCAAACATAAGTTTGCCAGCATACAAATTACCTACCATTGTACCAAGACAACTTTCTCTTAAGTCATTGATTCTTTTATCCATTACAGATAAATGTAATTCAGAATCAATTCCTTCTTTGAAGGTAGCTTTAATCACTACTTCAATGGTTCCAATATGGATCCATTTTATCGTGACCGCTACTTCTTCTTTAAGATGACTCAGTTCCTCAAGAATTTCTTCTTTTGGAATAAGTTGCATCTTGACTTTATTACCGGTTAGATCTATTGGAAGAGAAAACTCACCTGAGTTCACCCGGTAAATGATATGGTGCTTGCGCTGTCTTAACCCGATCTTGTCACAAAATCGATTAAGACTTCATTTCTTAAATCCATCATATGGACCTAATGTTGAATCCTGTCTCATTTTTTTTTCCATCGTCTTTTTAGAGATGGTCATTTTTTAGAAGAATCCTGATAGACTATCCGTCGTCTGGAGTCTATCTTCTGGTTCACCGGAGCTACTCGTCTGATTTTGTAGATGATCCATCGGATCCTTCTGAAACAGATTCCAATTCTTCTTCATAGATGCTTTCATCTGAAGAGATGTCCTCGAACTTGTAAACTGGCACCAAATCACCATAGAAGACAGCATCTCGGATGTCGTCTGTGTACTCGAATTGGCGCACATCTTTTTACTTTTGTGGGCAATCGGGCGAAATATGGCCTCTCGCGCCGCACGTCCAATAGTTGCAATCCTTGAAACTTTCATTCGTACGAGTGTGAGCTAGTTTGAAAGTTCTTTTCCGGGTTGTTCCTCCTGCTGGCTTTCCTGTGGATCTAGATCCCTGTGAAGAAAACCTGGAAGGACCAGACTTTTGACCAGATTTGTAAGATCTAGCCTTTGATTTGGACCACCATGATCTTCCCTGTTTGGAAGGTCTCCTGTATGATCCTCCGAACTTAGATTGAAACCTTCCCTTGAAGTGTTTCTTTCTCTTTCCGTATCTTTCGTGTTGTGGTTCTCCGATAATACTCGGAAAATCATTGTTGTCGCAACAAAGAGGGGTCTTTTTCACTATTCCTCTTAGTTTCTTCTTGTTCCTTTGTAGTGTCGCTTGTTGACACCATTCTCGTATACTGTCTTTAAAAAAGGACATCCTTCTGGCCACTGAATCGACTCGGCCTGTAGGTACCTTGTAGGTTTGCATAAGCATTTCCCTCCATGGACTGCAGATTTTTGCAAAGAATAAATCTGTTGCCACATTCCACGGTACATCTGCTTGGAAATAATATTTGCGGAACCAATATATATATTCATCCGCATAACATATATTTCTCAATTCGAGAGCAAACAGAGCTTGTGTATACTCTCTTTTCTTCTCGTCTTTTCTTTCCTCAAAATATCCGTCCCCGAGGAAACATATTTTGAGTAGATGACCCATCCTTTCGACAATTGTTATAACATTCTCGTTGGATAAGATCTCTTTTTTGAGAGAGGCTTCGGTCATCTCCCATGCCTTCTTGGCTGAACCTTGCAAACTATTTACCAGTATCTGGCAAAAATGATCATTATCAACATCCAATGTTGATAAAGCAACTTTCATGGATGACATCCACTCATCGATCAAAACTTCCATATTTCTGAAATCGATGATGTCTGTTGTGAGCATCACTCCAAACGGATGGGTTGGTTCAAGCATCGTTTTTGCCCAAGGGCTTTTGGATACTCCTTTAAACCTTCCCGGTCGGGTTTTGGCTTGTCGAGCTATGTATTCTTCATACTCAACCCCGTCCTGCCACCACCTGGGTTCGGGAGGAACCGGTACTTCAGGTACTGGTGCTTCCGGTACTGGCGTACTTGTGCTTTCCTCTTCCTTCTTTGGAATCGGCGGAATCGGCTCGTTCATCCTGAGATTTACCAGATCCACAATTCCGAGATTGGAAAGGGATTCGGTTAATTCTGCAAAATCTACTCTTGAGACTTCCATCCAACTTGTCTTATGATATCAAGTAGGAGTTCGTCGTTGCTTTTAGGCTTCGAAACTTCCGTAGCCTTTCCTTTGGAAATGATTGGAATATCTCCGAACGAATTTTTCATACGTTCCTTCATTGATCTTCCAGTTCCTTTGGTTTGTCTTCTCTTCAGATCTATAATTTCTTGTTTCAGATCTGAAACATCTTTTTGGATCTCGGATAGAGATCTGACTATCTTCTCCATCTGTCCACCATAATAAATGATGGTCTTCTGGATCTCCCTAAGGTCTTGCGTGATCTTAGATGTGTCTGGAACAATTGTGTTCCAATCTGAGCTGGATGTCATTACTGATATCCTGCACTTATGTTATCTCGAAATATTTTCGGATACATTTTCTTGATTTTCTCCTCCGTTAGGCACAAGAAAATAATATTGTTCAAAATAATTTAATTTATTTCTTCAATAAAACTAGGCTCTGATACCATTCTACGCATCGGATCTCAATAAATATAAATCATGGAAAAATTCAATTAATTCTTCTTCCGAATAATAATTCTTTCAGTATATGGCTTTGTTATACCTTTCAGACCAGATCACAAGTATAAATACTAGTGTTTTTTGGGGCACGAGAAAGGTTTCCAACCAAAATACCAAGATAATTATATCCGGGTTATGAAATTATGGTTTAACAAGATGGTTTGGTATTCATAAATTAAGAGTGGAAATAGCATTTTGAATAGTGATTTTTTAGGGGTAAATTAGTCTTTGACCATTTTTGGGGTATATTGGGATAATATTATAGTTGATGGGGTATTTGGGTTATAAAGATAAGAAAAAAGGATATTTGGAGGTATTATCTCCACTCATAATTATACAAAAACACACACTTTATAACATATCAACATTAATTAATACTCCTTTTGTTTTAATTAAAAATGTTCCAAAATGAATCAATATAGATGTTCTAACTACATATATAAATGAATATTAACTATCCTACTCACACCAAATTGAGTAGTATATTTTAATTTGTGTTAAAAATTTATATCCAGTTTGATATAAATTAAAATTGATATTAATGATAGAGTTGCCATTAATACAATCTATTGATTATTTTAAAAAAGTGTAGCTTTTTTTTTTTTTTTAATATATTGATTTTTTAGTCGCCTTATTAGACCCGTAATTGTCATTATTCCGTATAAGGTAGAAATTGCATTGAGCGCACAACACGTAACTCGGTTATCCCTAAACCTTATCTTGATTTGAATCTTCAATCTACTAGAATTTTCTTGGTTTATTAAAAAAAAAATTATTTTTTTTAAGGAAAATACTGTATATTCATAATATTAATTACACTTTAATGTAGCAGTGCTCATTATTTTGTACTTTGGCCAGTTGAGCAAGACACATGTAAATTATTAGCTTAGAATCTTTAATGATTGTGGATTTTTATGCCATTTATCAAATATGAATAAAACTATACCAATAAGCAAAACACAAATGTAGTGAATTAAAAAAAATGGAATATATATTACAATAATACTCTTCATGTATAATTGATCAAGTAAAGAGATTACTGTAATATAGAATACTTGAAATCCAGTAATATTAAAGCCCTAATTCCAACCTACATGGCATTCTTTTCTTCAAATCAAGTTTGATCCTATATTAAAAAATAACAAAAGATGATATATGAGACAAATCTTTAAAAAAAAACCAAAGATCATAGCGATTCCATTACCAAAAGTACATTTTGTAAGAAATGACATAGTAGTTCTCTTTCTCCCAAAGAAACCTAAATAAGGTAAAGTCATCTTCCATTCATTGTACATATTTTCATTAACACAAAATAAAATAAAATAAAATAAAATAATAGTGGGCACAAGTCAGCTTTTGATATAGCCATATTCATGTGGAAAGAGAAAGAGAGTTCAACTTTTGAGAAGAAATGAAGTCTTCCTTTTAAAAGGGCTTTGCAGAATACAACCAATTCCTTATTATCCCCACTTTGCCCTTTCCACTAAACTTTTCCTCTTCTATTCCTCAATCACTGTAGATTAAGAGTAGATTCTGTTGGCTTTAAATTCTACACCCATCTCTTTTCACCTCACACCTGTTTTTTCATTTAATAACATCTAATGCTATCTACCAAACCCTCGAGACATCATTGCCCTCTAAATAATAAATTGTTGTCTTCCTTCAAAATAGTTCATTTTTATTTCAAGAATTTTTCTTAATCAAGTTTAAAAAAATAAAAATTGCATGAAATGTTTGATACAAATTATGATCATTAGGATTCGAATCTGGATTACATAAGTTTTCTAATTTTTATTTTTTCTCTTCCAATTCATGTAGCTTGTTTAAAAAAAAAACATAATTTAATTTTGAATGATTTGAATATTTTTGTTCACATGAATCATAACTCTGGATGTGACTAAGTCTATATGAGTAACAACTAAACTAAATTGATAGTATATCACTTAAGTTGATATTTCTTAAAAAATTATAATAGGCTAGAATTAGCTAGAAAATACAATTATAGTATGTCTTCATTATTTACAAACTTGATACCCTCAATTATATGAGTACACATTTTACATGTCTTAATTATTTACTAAGTTGTTATCTTTTACTAGTAATTCGATGAAATTCGAGCTCAAACAACATAATTATACTATAGCAAGTGGATTTTTGTTTGAGTTAGGTTAAAATTGATCTTTTTTTTTTTTTTAAGAAGTCGAGTTGTTAACCTCTTACTAGGTCAAATTTAACTTATTAAAAAAAAAAAAAAGAGTGTCATTGAGAAATGGATGAGCTTAAGTGTTTGGTTAGAAGAGGCAAGTGGAAGCAGTTACCATTTGCCAAACTTAATTAAGGTTTTAAAGACAAGCACATCGTGATGAACGACGTTGTAAATATGAAGGGCGTTTTCGTAATTTTAGTAAGTTGGAAATACGAAGCTGAAAAAACCGAGACAAAGGCCGATGTCTATTCTGCTCCATCGAACTGCAACATCTCTCTCTCTCTCTGCAAATACATGATTAGAATAAAATAGTTTTTCTTGAAAAACAGAACTCAGCCAAACCCCATCATTTAAAATTCGAAATTATTACCAATAAGATACATAGATGAGCAGAGAGTTGATCAAGGTCATTTGATTATTAAGCTAAAACGAACTCTCAACAATCCTCCCATCATTCATCCCTCCCCTATTTCTTAATCTCTACTTCACCTCTTTTACCAAATTCGGAAAGCACCATTCCACCTACTCTCTCTCGCTCTCTCTATAGAGAGGTTTAAGAGAGAGAGGAATTAATGGACTTGCTTGAATCAAAACGAAGCAGAGGTTTCTATGTGAGGATGAAGCTCTCAAGAAACAACAGGATTCCAGATAAGAGCTTTTATTACAGATACTTGAAATGGCTTCTCTGGTTATCGATTTCCCTGTATTTTCTCTCCTCTTTTCTCATAACCCACCATAAACCCACCACCTCTTTCTCAAGAACCACCGTTTCCCAGTCTACAGCATCACGTGCTCTCATCGAAGAATCTTCCCCCCACCTCCTCAAACTTTCCCATGGTAATTAATTTCTAAAGATTTAAACTTTTAACAGTATTTCCTATTTTGTTTGTCCAACATTGAGAATTTATCTCTGTTTTTGATTTACAGGTTCGAATTTGTTCAATGGGATGAAGGTCTACGTCTACGATTTGCCGTCGAAATACAACAGCGATTGGCTAGCGAACGAGCGTTGCAGCAGCCATTTGTTTGCGTCGGAGGTGGCGATTCACAGGGCATTGATGAACAGCGATGTTAGAACATTAGACCCATGGGAGGCTGACTTTTTCTTCGTCCCTGTTTATGTTTCATGCAATTTCAGCAAAGTCAACGGCTTCCCCGCCATTGGTCACGCCCGTTCTCTCATCTCATCTGCTATCAAAGATATTTCCTTTCAGCTGCCGTTTTGGAACCGTTCCCTCGGCTCTGACCATGTCTTTGTTGCGTCCCATGATTTTGGTTCTTGTTTTCACACCATGGTATGCTTGTGAAATCCCGCTCCCTCTCTCTTTCTCTCTCTGTCTCTGTCATGGTGGTTTTGAAGATTGATGATATTTTGTAGGAGAATGTGGCTATAGCAGAAGGGGTACCTGAGATTATGAGGAACTCGATAGTGTTGCAGACTTTCGGGGTGAAACACAAGCACCCATGTCAGGACGTGGAGAACGTGGTGATTCCGCCGTACGTGTCGCCGGAAAGCGTAGGTGCGACGCTGGAAAAGTCGGCGTTGACGGGCGGCCGTGACATTTTCGCGTTTTTTAGGGGTAAAATGGAGATCCATCCTAAGAATGTCAGCGGTCGTTTTTACAGCAAGTAAGATTTTCTCAATTGCTCATAACTAACGTTTATCGTCATCGATAAGGTTTGTCTCTGTTTGAAATGACTAAATCGCCCTTGTTTGTTTATCCGGCAGGCGTGTGCGGACGGCGATATTGCAGAAATACGGCGGTGACCGGAGGTTTTACCTGCGGAGGCACAGGTTCGCCGGTTACCAGTCGGAGATCGTACGGTCGAAGTTCTGCTTGTGCCCATTGGGGTGGGCCCCATGGAGTCCGAGGCTGGTGGAATCGGTTGCACTGGGTTGCGTTCCGGTCATCATAGCGGACTCCATCCGGTTGCCCTTCCCCGCCTCCGTGCCGTGGGCGGACATTTCTCTCACCGTGGCGGAGGATGACGTGGACAAGCTGGGTAAAATCCTCGCCCACGTGGCGTCTACTAACCTCACAACTATACGTAGGAACCTACGGGACCCGCGGGTGAGAAAGGCCCTACTCTACCACAACCCCATGTTGGAAGGTGATGCCACGTGGCAGGTTCTCGTGGCCCTATCTGGGAAGCTCGACAGGTCCCACAAAAGGTCAAGGGTTTCCATCGAATAAGGAACTCCCACGTGGCGAATTCCAGCTAAGACAAAGCGCTTTTGTTGACGTGCATCGGGAAGGACATAGTTGGAGACAGCTGGAAATAATTGGGTGCATTATGCGTTGGGAGAATTCTTCAGTGGCCCACCCGCTTGTATTTTGGGCTATGTGGAGTTGTACATCCGACGTGGAGAGAGGTGATTGGTTGCCTTTTGAGGCTCATTGGCCATGTGTGGTACGAAAGGCGATATCTGTACATGTGAAGAAGAACAATTGTTTAAGGGGGAGGAGGGATCATGTTGGGGCAGGTCCACATGGTCCGAATAGCTGTACAAAGTGGCATGACTGTATTGTAGGGTATTCTTCATTTGTTTGTTTTTTGGGAATAATTAAAACTCAGCTGGAGACAATGGAGGAGGCAAAATCGTTTTCTAAGGGCTAAAATCTAAACTGTGGTTGAGAGCCCCTAGGAAACATTTAATACTTGAAATAAATATTGTTTTTAAAAAAAATGATACTAATATGTAGTTAAAAATAAAAGAAAAAGGAAGGAATATAATTTGAATACGATAGAAATTGAATGGGGAATGGTTGAGTTGGTGTTGCAAATAATGAATGAATGTGGATAAAAAAAAGAGGAATAATGTAAAAGAGGGGACAAGATGTAGAGGAGAGACAGGCTGGCAGCTGAGTTGTGTCAGAAGGGTTTAATAAATAAGGCAAGGGGTATTCACGGGAGTACACTTCTGGATAATAATCCAAACGCCACTTTTACCTATTTTCAAAATGCCATTTATTACCCTAATAATTCTTACAAAATACACATTTTTCAGAATAAATATTCTTCTCAAATTTCTATTATTTGATTAAAAAACATAAAAAATCGAGCAAATATATCCTTAACGATCAACGAGTTTTATGATTCAAAATTGAAAGGACAATCAAATTAATTCTATGAGAAAGTATCATGTTAAATCTTGTAAACACTTAAATATGAACTGAAAATAATGGAATAATATGAAACACCAAAATAAAATATAAAATCCAATTTCTGTTTTGTGAGACTAAAGTATCCAATTCATCCAACAAATTTTGTGGTATAATAAAGTTTTGAACACCCAATTGCTAGAGGCAAATATAGCTCAATCAGAACTGGGCCTAATAACATTTCTGGGGAAACATGGACAAATCTGGACCTGGACAAATCTGGACCCATATTAAGGCCCAATACTATGAGCTTTTTTTATTTTTATGAGTGAGATTTTTTTTTTATCTAATATTAAAGGTCATTAATAAAAGGGCCAGGTCTCATTCCATCCATTTTCATAAGTTGCACATTTTTTTTTCTATAGTTATAAAAACAATAATTTTCCTCTCCATTGCAGGGAAAAATATCGTTATTCATTTTCTCAAAAAACCCTTAAAAATAACATGTTTATTCATTTTTTGGCGAAATCACTATTTATTAAGGGTTAATTGGTAATTTGGACATTTAATCATAAAAAATGGATGGAAAAGTTATTAATTATAGAAATTAATAGAAAAATAATTCCCATATTATAAAAATGGATAGTTGAAGAAATTTTCGCTTATAAAATCTCAACTCTATTATATTAATCCTTTGATGCACTTCTGTTTTGATCTTTAATATTATCCGAGAATTTATTTTCCACGCAACTTATGATGTTTTGTTTCGAGTATTACCAATACTTTTAACGAAATAATAATAAAATTATTAATGAGGTAACTCAAGTAGAAAATCATGTAAATACGAGTGTTTTGACAAGGAAGATAATTTCCCTTTATAACACAACCAGTAAAAATAAAATATTACACATTATAATTAAAAACACATCTTCTGCCTTATCACAATTTAATCCACCACTCTCCTCTCATGCCACTTTATAAATTCATTAAAAAAAAAAAAAAAAAACTACAAATCTCAATTCTTGGAGGCATGGATGCTTGGGCTTACTCATCTCACGACACTCCTAAACACTTTCTAACAACACATCACAATTAAGGACACAAATACTAATTCCATCTGCTATTAATACAACACACTCAATACCCATCACAGATAAAATCGGTAACTCTATCAAGTATCGATCAGACATAACTTAACACTCAGGCGTTAAGTTACGGTCTCTTTTGGGGTCGAGACAATAGTCATAGACCTTGTAAGTATTCTGGACATGTGTCAACGCCGCATGCTGCTGGCTCGTCAGCCGGGTGGACCCAGCAGGCGAGCCAGAAGGCGGGCGGCAGGCGGCGCCGACGGGGCAACCACGAATCTTGAAATCTGTGTACTTGCCAATGAAGGGCTGGTGAGTGTAGTCAGCTTTGTATCTTCCATTCTCAGTGGCCCATGGCGATGCATCCCATATAGAACCGTACAACAACATGGGCCTCAATGGGAATGTGTCATCGCTTTTTCTTGGGTATTGTCTGATTGGCACGTCATCCACGTAGAATCTGCATATACATTACTGTTGTCATGACAAATGTCGTGATATATTAGTGTAATTTGGAAGTTAGTGAAAAGGGGTTACATGATTTGAGATGGATTCCAGAGAATGGCATAATGGTGGAAATCTGAAGTGGGGTCGAACCAAAGATGGAATTTCATCTCTCTACCAATGATGTTACCATCTCCACTGCCTTTAATGTACACATTTGTCTGTAGAACATAGGGCTTATCCTCTGTGGTTCCAAGAAACTCTATGTCTATTTCATCATGCTCTCCTGGGTGCTCTTCTGTGTTTGATAGCTGTCCATTTTTACAACACAAATATCCTATCAAGATTATTGTGTGAAGATACTTTCATGGTCAATTATTTTTACATGTACTTATAGTATTCAATAATATCACCACTATATAATATATTAGACCGACATGTTAAACGTATCAATAGAAAATGAAACACTATTTGAAAAAGAATGTCGAGTTTCTTACATAAAGAGATGTGATAACTCCAGCAGTGTAGCCAGGTTGAAGCTTAATGGAAGCCCCAAAATAACCAGAAGCATATGGCCTAACTGATTTGAACCCACTTCCTGCAATAAAAAATTAAACACAATAAGAGCTAGCCCATTAATTAATTAAACATTGCATTTCATTCTTACAATTATAGCACATTTTCTTGAATACATATACATTCCTATCAAACTATATATTTACCATAATCAAAAAGTCATACTCATTTAGCATAGGTCTAGTTCATGTCATGAGTATAGTATAACACGTGACGTGTACTAAATGAAAAAGTCGCTGTATGAACCTGAGGTTCGATCGAGCCAGATAGTGAGTGTGCCCTGGTCTACAACTTGATGCTGAGGACCCCAATAATTGGTGAAGGCTTGGTTGAAGGGTGTAGAGCCAATGCTTGAGCTGGGGTAGTAGCCAGGAGAAGGTGGGCCCTCTGCATTGTTGCTAAAAGGGAACAAGAACAGGAAGAGCAGAGAAACAAGCAGAGCCATATGTTGGGAGCTAGAAGAGGGAATTAATTTACACTGCAGATGAACAATGTGTAATTCACCAATTATTGTTGCTTTTTAATGAGAGATTGTATGGCAGTATAGAGTGGTATAAATAACAAGATTATGAGGCCCCACTTGATAAAATTTGAGAGATGCTGCTTCACTTTGTGACAAGATTAGTATGCACAAGATCAAATATATCATCTTTAAAAGAAATCATAATGGGACCATTTTTTCTTGCACTAGATCTTGTACATATTATTCTTTATGGATGTATAGGTTCACGTCTGACTAATTTGAGGGTAAGAATCGGTATTCTTTTAGTTAGTTAATGAAATTTATACTTTGTCAAATATTGCTAGATATAAGCATTAATGAATGACCAAAATTCAGACTATCTCTGCAACATACAAGGCTTTTGTCTCCATGGAGTAATTAAAAAGAAATGGGCCCATTATATTAATGTTGAATTTCATATTCTCTATTAGCAACCAACCATGCAGAAATTCTGTCTGGTGTGTATTTATGGAATCTCTTGTGACTTTACAGGAATAAGGACTTTAATTTGGAGGTGTCATGAAAATTTGTATTTTATGTAATATTTATTATTATTTTGTGTGTATTATATATAAAATAATAATTCGATATATATATTCTCAGTGCATGCTTATTCAACATATCCTCCCGGCATAGCAAATCACTGAAGATATCATGTTCTATTATTTTAAGATAAACTTATGGAGCCAAGAGTGAAAAAATTAAAGAATTAGTAAATGCCCTTTTTATTGAATATTTCATATTTAAAATTAGATGCCACATTTTTTTCTTCACTGCAATTAATAATCAAGAATTTGTTCCCAAATGTGGACTTTAATATATGTTTGAAAACGTGATATATATATATATATATATATATATATATTGTATGTATCACCTTCTTCTTTAAATTTGAATCTAAAAATCTCATTTTAAAAACCCACCAATTATATATAATACAAAAAAGTGCAACAATTAGTAAAGTTAAAAACCGAAAATTATACGTGTCATTTCCTTGTCAGAAGAATAATTCTAATTAAATAAAGAAATAAGTCACTCTCTTAAGTAGACCCACAATAATACAAAATTCGTTTAATTTAAAAAAATGTCATCATCGTCCAACAAAACCTTTAAACAATGTACTAATTATTCACTGTGCTGGAAAAACTTTCATCTCCAAATACATCTCTAAATCACCTTATATACACATATATATTAAATTACATAATTAACTATATATCCTTAAATTAAAATCAAGGTTCAATAACTATATTATGGGCTTTACGAAAAATGAACAAACAATATCGATACATAGTAGTACTAATTTTCATTTATAGTATATAGCATATAGATAGGCAGACAAGATTATATTTTGTGAGAAAATTGATGTAGTAGAGTAGTTGGGTAAAATGATTGATTTGGTAGGCAATAACTCTCAAATACACATGAGCATTAGATTATCATTAATTTGGGCATCTTTTTTTCTTGTCACAAGCAACATCAACATGACTATCAATAATTATATAATTATATATATATAAGCAACAACATCAATATGAGCTTCTATTGCAGACTTTAACATAAATTGTGGAAATCCATGGTGGTTCTATCTTAGGCGGCCGAAATCTGTTTTTATGCCGACACTTTTTGCAATGTTTGTTTTGGTTGTCTTCATCACAATTCACATGCAGCATAGAGCTAATTAAAATTTTAAAATATTAAAGTTGGAAAAATAAAATGACCATACTCTTCTATTTATACAACTTAATATGTTCATTGAACAATCCACGATATTATATTTGGGGATGTCTAACATTTTTTTACATCTACAATCGTGTTGGATGATTGTGTTGATTGAATGAATTGACTTAATATTAATATTAAGGGTGGTAGGTGTGATTTAAGATTTTTTTTTATTGTTTTTGTAATTATTTGTAAATATTGAAGTATTTTATATTTCCCAAACAAAACCAGACCAAGACTTGATTTTTCTATTAATAAATTAAGTTGGAGATTCAAAGTCCATATTAAAGATGTGTAAATTTTTGACATTTATACTCAAGTCAACCTTTTTTTTTTGTTACTTATATCAATATAATTATGTTCGTAGAGATATACTGCAGTATGTAGATGAAGTATATATATACAAATATATAGTTCTTTCTTATATTTCCCCTAAAATAATAATGGTATTAATTGACAAAGTAAATTATAAGGAACTTCCTACAACCGGGTTTAATATAATGATTAAATGTAAAGTATTTAACTTGATGTATGTTTGTAAATTAATGTAAAACTGATTTCAGATGTGCAAATATGTTTAAAAGGAAATGATGAATTATATATATATATATATATATATATATATATATATATATATATATATATATATATACACAATTAAGTGTATTATAATGCAAGTGCTGCTACATCCACAACATACGTTATTTTTAGTTACGTATATAATTGTCTCAAAATGAGACAAAAAGACAATAGTCATTGTGGTCGTATTGGAGAAAGATAGATCTTTGTCTGTGTAACTATCTGCCCTAGATTTTTTTCGATTATTACCAAAGACAAAAGATTGCATGACTTTGTTGTAAATCTCAAAATTAATTAAATTAAATGTGATGCAACATGTTCCTAGTTTTGGTTAAATACAAGTTGTTCATATAAAACTACTCTGTTTCTGGAACATTATTATTCAGCTTTTTAATATGTCACATTCTTTTCTTAAACATTGAAATTAACTTAAAAAATTTCTTATATTTCGTCACACCATCATCAGCAAGACTTCACACCCCCCCCCCCCCCCAAATTTTCAATTTTTTTTTAATTATATGAGAACTTAGGAGAAAGAGTATATATATATATATACTACATGCTTTAATTAGCATGTTGATTACTTAAAACAATGCCCATCTTATAAGGTACCATGTTCTTAGTGGTCTTGATAGTACTAGTTCTCTAGTAAGTGCTTTCAACACTAATCCATAATACATGCCTAATTCAATGCTATATTCAGAGAAAATTCATGTTTTTTTTAAGAAAGGGTGAATTATGTCTATAATCCTCAAAATTTGGTTAAATTATAAAATAAACTCATATGTTTACAGAAATTATGATCAACTTAAAAGTCATGACCCATTGTAAATTTTAAAAATGATAGTATAATATAATATAAACTAGAATATTATCCCTTTGTTTTTCACAGTTAAATTGTCTACTGTAAATTTTGAATCTTGTTTGATAATTTGATGAAATTTTGAAAATGACAAATGTAATTAATTCATAAAAGAAAACTCATGTTCTATTAGTGTAATCTTTATAAATTGTACAAATTTTATGTTTTCAACATCAACTTATTGGATAAGCTACTTGGATACATAATTGTTCCAATATTGATGAAAAATACAATTTAACGTGTCAATTATCAATTGATATGGTAAAGTTATACAGACATGAAGTTAACTTTCTTGCCACAATACATTAATCATGCATCTACTTTTTTTTTACCAAATTAAACATGATTGTGAAGGTGAGAAAGATAATTCAGTTCATGAAGATTCTAATTATGTTGATTTAGACATGAACAATAACAATTGATTCGGATCTCTATGGATGCAACAACCTGATATTTAAATCTCAACCTCCAATATTACAAGAAATATGATAAAACATGTCTTTTTTGTTGTTAGTGTTATGTTGTTTTCTTCCTTTGCCATGTGTGTGATTCATTTCGAATTCAAGTACAACTACTTAAAGATGAGTGATAATATTACATCAATGTCCATTAGACAGTGAATAATTTAAATTTATATATTGATGAAGAAATGTGATGATTCATTATTGGACTGTTTGAGGGATTTCAGCCACTCTTTTGTTATACTTGGATCATGATTTGACCATTTGGCTATCAAGGCCCAATCAGTTATTCAAAAAGTTTGATTAGTTATTGGGCCGTTGACTTGGGCTATTTCGATGGACTTCTTTGCTTTGTGTTATTAATTGGGCCCATTTATGAAATACAATAAGAATTATTAAAAAAAAAAAAATAAAGAGAGCCGTGAATCTAAAAAATAATTTAAAAAAAATGGAAAAAGTGAGGAATATATTGAAGCCGAAACCCAATCCACAGCAATTGCTCAGAGACTGGCAGCGCCGCCTCCGCAAGAGTGCCGCCATATCGAACGGCAAATCCGAGGTCCTTTTTTTATTTTATTTTAAAATTCTACATACCATCATCATCTAGTGTTTGTGTGTGCGTGCGTGTGTTTGCTGCATTTTTTCCTTGTACTGGTTTTGATTGTAAATATATGTTGTTGGTGGATTTTGTTAGATATACAGAGAGAAGAGAAGAATGTGCAGCAAGCGATCAAAGAGGCCGCGAAACGGAACGACATGGCTTCAGCTAAGGTGCTCTTTATTTATTTACTTTAGTTTTTGATTCTAGATAATGTAAATTGCGATGAATGATGACATGAGTTTTCTTCGTTGATTGATTTGAAGTTTTGAACTGAATGTATGTGGATTTAGAGTTGTTCTCCATAATTACGTTATTGGCAAAGCCATATTGTTAAGTTATGGTTCCATAGAGGTCTTTTTACCTTAGATTTGCGAAATTGTTCTTTTTGGCATTTTGTGTAAACTTGCGCTTCATTGATCACTTGCTATACAGACATTGGCAAAAGAACTTGTGAGGTCTAAGAAGACTGAACCGACTTTATGAGAACAAGTCACAGTTGAATTCAATATCAATGCATCTTAGAGAAAGTGTTGGTGTAAGCCTGTTACTTTTTAGTTTTAATTCTTGTGTGATATCAATGCATCAATAGATCATGTATTATTCTTGTTTGAGGTGTTTGATTAATTTTGTAAACCGTGTTGTTCTTTTGATTGACCAGCCATTTCTGATTGACTCCAAGTTATGAAAAATGTTGCTTTATGTGTTATCAGATGTGTTTCCATATTTGTATGGAAAATACTTGTTTTAGATTGTCATCAGGCTTTTGGTATGCTTTATGTTACGCTGAAAATCTTGAAATGTTTTATGATTTGCTTACAAATTCCGTTGCAGTAAAATATATGGTTATCTAACATGTACCAAAGTTACTTGTGTTATGCCTTACTAAGCAGAATTAAAGATTTCTGGTTGGTATTTGCTTCTGAATTTGTTAGTGCACCACTCCTTTAAAAAACTAGAGTGGATTGGCAAGAATGGTGTCCTTTTGGAGTGGGTGAATATATTCATTTTCTTCAGAATTATTTATGCCAAGATTAGAGTTGATGCCATTGCAGATGGATTCTTGTGATATGATACTATGGGTGTAATTTCTCTTCTTCAAAATTGTCATTTTTGTGTTTCATTTTCTCCATGATATTATTTTTTGGTATCTTCACTTGTTATCTTCAGCTGTTACTCGAACTGAGGGACATTGGTCCAAAAGTTCTGAAGTCATAAAGCTTGTCAACAATCTTATGAAGGCTCCACAATTAGCCGCGACAATGCTAGAATTCAGTAAAGAAATGGCCAAGGTAATTACTGTTTCTTTTTTCCCTTTCTTTTTCTAGAAATATAGAGACCCTCATATCCACTTATAAGGCAGACTGATATTCTTGTATTTGTATATCTCGACTACTTTGTTAGAAGTTCTGAGATATTGTGTAAAATCTGGTTCCCCCATCTCATCATCCATTCTTGAATGGCCTTGCTATACATCAACCTTTTAACTTCTATCGCTCCATGAGTTAAGCAGTGCTAGACAAAGATATGTAAAAAGTACATTTTTTTGCAACATATATTGTGTTATTGCAGGCTGGTGTGATCGAGGAGATGGTAAACGAGGCAGTGGATCCAGAAGACATCGAAGAGGAGACAGAAGAAGAAATCGAGAAGGTCTTATCAGCAGTTGCTGGAGAGACAGCTGCCCAACTTCCTGAAGCTGTTAGAAAGCAGAAACCAAAACAACCAGTGATTAATGTTGGCGACAAGGAAGAGATGGCAGAAATAAGGGCTCGTCTTGCCAGAGTTCGTTCCTAACTCAGTCATTTTTTGTCACTAACCACTTGATGTATCATAGCCTTAGTTGTTACTGCAATGTCTGTACCAATGTGACTAATCATAGTATTTTACACTTGGCATTGAGTCGAGTTGAAATGAGTCAATTCGTGAGTCGAGCTGGCATTGTACTCGATTTAACTCATCACGTCTAATTTAGATTATGAGGGCTCCACTAAAACGTGAGTCTGTTGCTTTACGGTTACAACTTGACATATCTTGAATCAGGTTCAGCTTCAGTTTTAGCTTCCACGATTTTAAGGTTTCTATCCCTTACAAGCAACAACTTGACAATCCCTTTTTGTGGAAACATTTTCACGAAGAAAACGTTCACAATCTTATCGCGATTTATGAGAAAATGCAAAAAAAAAAAAGAATGATGTACACTGGACAACTAATCATTTTATTTTCATTTTGTATTTTAATTTTAATATTGTAAAGGGAAATTAATGTGGAAGAGAGGAAGGCATAATAGAGAATTGGTGTCATTATCATCCACCTATTTTTGTCAAACAATAATAATAACAAACGGGACATCAGTTCCGGGATTTTCGGAATTAGGTCCTCCATTTAAGGTTAATCTTTGAGATTGGCAAAACTAAAAGGCTATCTATAATAGGTGGAAAAGTATTAATTAAGTTCAATCTCATAAATCATTGTCTTCTTTTTAGGTTATAAACTTGCAATTGCAGGAGGAATTATTCAAATTTGGTATATTGCTCTAATCAAAGGACATACTTAAGAGAGACAATTATTTACTTTTCTCGATAACTTGATTTTAAAGGATTGAAAATTATTACAAAATCCTCAATAAAAATCGAAACGAGATTGCAAAAATGTTACATAATAGTTGAAATTGAAGCAAACCCGATTGTTTAAACTTTCATTTTCTTTTCAATTTTTTTAAAATTTAATAAATTATTAATTAATTAAAGTATACTATAAAGTATGACACTCATTTCGTGATATCTTAATAAAAAGAGCCTTACTTCTCGCTCATATATAGTAGAATTAGTTACAAAGTATAAAATGCCTTCATATATCTTTTTTTTTTTTTTATGAACCACAAAATTAAGAAGATTAAGTTTCAAAAATAAGATCTTTATAAAATTTAGAAGTATCTTGTTTCGAAAAACTTTCTTAGTTAGATTTCTATTTCCTTCTACAATATTACATGACTAGAATACATGTAATGTATATTATGATAATCTATTTCCGAATTACAATACACGCATTCAATTTGTTTCTAACTTCAATGTAATAAAATACCTTTTGTCACCAAACTTTTAACCCCCTTTATAACAAAAGCTCAATTTTATTATTAAGCAGTCAATTAAAAGTCGTTTTCTTTTTTCTCAATATTGTATATTTTACCATCTATATAATTAACAATCTTTTTTTTCCCTTTTCACTTTTGACCAAAAAAAGGCAGAAAAAGAAAAGAAAATGCAAAGACCGTTAACACCCCACCCCACTTCACAATGCACATTTCTCACTCCATCTTCCACATGCTCTGTATATATATATCTCATACAGAGAACTGTTTCTGCATTCCTTCTCTCAAGCTATTTCACAAATGGTTTCCACCCATTTTCTCTCTACTTTCCTATTCGTGTTTCTGGTCTCTCTAACTGTTTCATCAGCGTATATCAACGATGATAGTCTTTCCAAGGCAATGTCTTCTTCCTCCAATTTTGTATTTCCAAAACAACAGGCTGAGAAACTCATCAGATCGTTCAACTTGCTTCCCAAGCATGAAGTAAACCATCACGAAGAGGATGTTGCTGCGTCAGCAATTGTTGAGAAGCCACTGAGATTTCCCTTTCTCGGTGATTCTGGGGCATCTGTCCAAGAATTGGGCCACCATGCTGGTTATTATAAACTCCCTCACACTAAAGATGCAAGGTATATATGTAAGAAGATTTAATCGTTTGACTGTGTGCAAGGTAGTGTCTAATTCATTCTGCTCATAAGGTAACCAAGATTGAGCACGTATGCTGTTTGATAAGTTGTCCTAGTAGAAAATAATACTAATGCATTTGATATTAGAACTTAATCATTTCATTAAAAGAATATGTTTAGCTTGAATGGTTTTCCAGATAAGTAGGTCCCAGATCTTTTAATACAATCAACTGAGTTGTCAAATTTTCTTAATTAGATGACCAAGTCCTGTTTTTGTTGTGTCGCGTTATGATACAACCATATTTGCTGTTTGCTAAGTTGTGAAATCTTGTCCTTATGAATGACCAACTTTTACATTTCTGTCATTTTCTGAAGTGCAATATAGGCCGAAATATGCATATGACAAAATTAATGCGTATTGATGTTTGTATTATTTGTTTTGAGCTCGTTTTCGTGTCACTTGAAGTTATTTTGCTTAGTTCCTTCAGATAATGTGTACACAGGATGTTCTATTTTTTCTTCGAGTCGAGGAACAAGAAGGCGGATCCTGTAGTTATATGGCTAACTGGAGGACCAGGGTGTAGTAGTGAATTGGCTTTGTTCTATGAAAATGGACCCTTCCATATAACAAGTAACCTTTCCTTGGCATGGAATGATTTTGGATGGGATAAGGTACTTTAGGTTGCTATGTATTTTCCTGTCTGCCCTTTTGTTGCTGTGATGTTTGTAAACATTTGTTGATTGGAGATTTTGAAATGCAGGTTTCGAACCTTATATACGTTGATCAGCCAACTGGAACTGGTTTCAGCTACAGTTCTGATGATGATGATATTAGACACAACGAGGAGGGTGTTAGCAATGATCTGTATGATTTCTTGCAGGTTTGTTTATCTTATGTTCAATAATTGTATTATATTGGATCACAAGATTCACATGTTAATGATTCTATCACTGATCAAAGCCCTCTTGAGATGAAGAAAATGCATTCCATATTCCTGGATGTTATTACCTTTCATCTACTTGAACCATGGATGATAAACTTCTCATAAATTCATGCTGCTTCTTTTTGAATCCCTTTTTATATGAAGAAAAGTTCATTATATGCCCTCCATGAATTTTCACTCACCAAAGATGTTTGAGATTTAAGGAAATCAACAGAAGAAGACTGATAGAAGTAACATTCCATAATTCTGAATGTAGATTCTTTATTCTGCAATGTTAGGCCTTTTTCAAGGAACATCCTGAGTATTTAAAGAATGATTTTTACATCACTGGAGAATCATATGCTGGGCACTATATTCCTGCATTCGCATCTCGGGTTCATCAAGGGAACAAGAATAAGGAAGGACTTCTTATAAATCTAAAGGTATATATATATATATCTTGCTGAATTGCTCTCTTTAATAGACTCCAGAATCATTCACCATTCTTTTTATGTAAAATCTTGCATCATTTCTCAGGGATTTGCCATTGGGAATGGACTTACAAACCCCGAGATACAGTACAAAGCATACACTGACTATGCGTTGGATATGAAACTGATTCAACAATCTGATTATAGCAAGTTGAGCAAGACAGTTGAAACCTGTGAACAAGCAATTAAGCTTTGTGGTAATTCCTACTTCCAGTTTCTAAACACAGTAAGGTTTAAATTGAGTGGTTATATTCTGCTTCATCTAAAAATTTGACTTATTTTATTCTTCTTTAGGTGCTGATGGTGGATCTTCTTGTATGGCGGCATATATGGTTTGCAACACCATCTTCAATCGGATTGTGAGCCTTTCTGGTGGTATAAATGTAAGAATAACTTTGTTTTTTTGAACGAAAGAATAACTTTTAATATGCCTAATGAACCAGAAACAAAAGAGACCCCTATTTTATTAACCACATATGTGCTCCTTTTCATCCTGTACCTGTAGTACTATGATGTAAGAAAGAAGTGTGAAGGTGATCTATGCTACGACTTCTCCACCATGGAGGAGTTTCTGAACCTTAAATCAGTCAGAGACTCTCTAGGCGTCGGAAACATAGACTTCGTCTCTTGTAGCTCCACAGTGTATGAGGCTATGGTCACAGACTGGATGAGAAATCTTGAAGTTGGAATCCCTTCACTGCTCGAAGATGGGATCAAGTTACTGGTTTACGCTGGAGAGTATGATCTCATATGCAATTGGCTTGGTAAGACAAACCAACTTTTCATATATATATATATATACAAAACTAAGAAGTTCAAGAATCAAATGGTGTTTTTTTTTCTCATAGGGAATTCAAGATGGGTTCATGCCATGGAATGGTCAGGACAGAAGAAATTCGTAGGAGCTCCAACGACTCCATTCTCAGTAGACGGTGTAGAGGCGGGGCAACAGAAGGGCCATGGACCACTCACTTTCCTTAAGGTGCATGATGCTGGTCACATGGTTCCAATGGATCAGCCTAAAGCATCCTTGGAAATGCTAACAAGGTGGATGCAGGGAAAATTGGCACAAGCAGATCATCTTGCTCCAATGTGATTGAAAGCTATACAACCCTTTCGGAATTTGGTCAATTTTAAACAATGTATAAAAATCACTGAATCAAAAGGTCATATATACATGTGGAAATATAGAAAAGAGGCTATTTTTATCAGATGCAATGCACTGTTTTCTTTCAATGTACTGAAAAATTTACAATACTTTTACCTTTTAGTGTTTATTATCACTAATTAATACCATGCAAATGAATATTGACAAATTGAATGTAAAGAACTGTAGTTGTTTTACCTCCTGGTTTTTGCAATATGTAATCTACAACTATTACCATTATTGAAAGTTCAAATAAATATAATTAACACAATTTTCTGAATATCTGGAAGATCAATATGGGCACAATCATAATTAATGTCCCATTATCTTGCAATATGAATTCAAGATTATAACATACCTCAAAACCACATAAACCTGGAATGATGCCGGCATTCTTGTGTTCTCTTTATCATCTGGAGAAGCTACAAATCACAACCTTTTACAGAATCCAAATTCAAGATTCCCAAAGAACCAAGCAGAAGAGTTCATCAGAGAGCTCAACTTGTTCCCCAAACGCGATATCAACATTGTCAAAAATGACCCTGCAATCGATGCAGCAAGAATTGTCGAAAAGGTGCTAGGTATGTATAAGTACAAGTCATCATTTTTATAATTAAGAAAAAAGTTTCAAGAAGTGAATGATGATTACAGGATGTTCTACTATTTCTTGGAATCAAGAAACAACAACGTAAACGACCCTGTTGGCATGTGGTTAACCAGAGGACCAGGGTGCAGTGGCTCATTGGCTTTGTTCTATGAAAATGGCCCTTTTCACTTAACCAACAACCTGTCACTTGTATGGAATGAATGATTTCGGTTGGGATAAGGTTGTCCTGATTTCTTCTTCACCTCCATAATCAGTCATTCTTCATCACATTAATCATTTCCAACACTGATGTCCTAAGCAGGTGTCCATCCTCATATATGTAGACCAACCAACAGGTTCGTTATACAACCTGTCAATCTCACTTCGTACACAAATCACATTGATCATCAAAAATATAAAAATGAAAACTTTATGATCTGTTTGTTCAAAACTTAAACAGGCGTTTTTCGAAAAGCATCCTCAGTATGTAAACGACTTTTACGATACTGGAGAATCATATGTAGGGCATTATATTTCAGCTTTTGCAACTCAGATCCAACAGAAAAACAAAAATAAAAAAGGGATTCACATAAACCTCAAAGTATGTGTTCATATCTCATCTTATCTTCTTTCTAAGCAACTAATGTAATTATGCATTAATTAACAAATACAGTGATCCAATATAAAGCTTATCCCAATTTTGCTTTAGAGATGAAACTCAACATTAGTTCTCAGTATAACCAACTCAAAGAGCAGGCCTCAAAAGATTGTGGTAGGTATTATATTACTTCGATCATCTGTCCATAAAAACTCGATCTTTAGATTAATTGGTTCGGAGTGAGCAACTATGAAAGAACATTTGTGAAGGGAGATAACAATTTGTAATTTACATATTGTTTATGCATGAAGAATTCTATATGAAATTCGATATAAGTTTTAAAGATTCGATTTTTTTAGGTTTAAATGCATTTCCTGTTCTCATTTTTGGGTAGTAAAAAAAGAAATTGAAAAAAATAACAGCAAAATAAAACATTGGTAAAAACTGAAACTTTAAGTGTCTTTTCCTTGTGGTCACCGCAAATCAATCTTTTTTTTTTTTTTTTGGATTATATTAAAATCCCATGTTTGCAATCATGCGTTAAGACATAATCGAACTGGTGAGTGTTGAAGGGACTGAACACTTCAATCCGAGGTTAGTTTCATTCTACGATATCGAAATCTATGCTGGAGAAGAAATAACAGGAAAACGACGCTGTGTGATTTTTCTTTTCCTTTTTTTTAATTGTTAAAATAAGAATTCCCTCCTCTATCTGATTAACCAGTTTCATATTTAGTTGTTAAATTCTTGCAATTAATCTGGGTGTTCATCGACAACACAAATGTCTTTCTGGGTTTTATTTCATCGCATTATTATTTGTTGTTACAAATTTCAAATTCGCATAGTTTTTGTGATTGATTTTTTTGGGATACTATCACTACATTTTACTGCTCTTATTGTTGAAGAGACGAAGTTTCTAGAACTACCGTTTTCATTTAATACCCTTTTTTTGTTCTGCTTGGCAGTGAAGATTTCGACATTGAATATTTATTTCAAGAAATAGCTCTCCAATGGATGCAGACAGGTGGTTCACTGCATCTCTGATTCGAAATTATTACCTGTTTTGAGTTAGCTTAAATATATGTTATCTTGTATCACAGTGATCATCTGATGAGACCTTGTTTTACTTTAAGAGAGATGTTATGCTGTTGATTTGCAGATTTGAAGAGTCTTGTTGTGTTTTTTGTGTCTCAGGCTAAATTCTCCTCACACATCTGCAGTAACAATTGAAGTTCTTGGCCATCAACTTCAATTTTCACAGGTATTATTACAATTCAATGATTATAGGCACCTCGCCTTGACTCTGAGGTTTAAGCTAATAAGTCATTGCTTTATGATATTTTGTATTGCCTGATTCTTCTATTCACAAAAAGATAAAACTATCTTCTATTTTGGAGTTAATTGTTATTCATGACTATGAGTATAGTGGTATATTATGTTCCTCTGTATTGTTAGTCTCGTTGACGAGTGTGCTGTGATTATGGTAGGATCCGAATTCTAAGCATTTAGGGACTACTGTTTGGGATGCATCAATGGTGTTTGCCAAATTTCTGGTAAAACTTTTCTTCTGCAATTTCTGTCTGGTTCTTGTCTTAACCATTTCATGATATATATAACTGCCATGCCACCATTTTCATATTTAATCAGCTAAACAAGACTTGGGTTAATTGTGTAGGAAAAGAACTGTAGAAAAGGGAGATTTTCTCCATCCAAACTTAAAGGAAAACGTGTAATTGAACTTGGAGCAGGATGTGGGGTAGCTGGATTTGGTAAGTTTCTTTAATAGCCAAGCTTTTCAGAGTGTATAAATCTTTTAAAGTTTAAGTTTAGAGACTGAATATGGAGGCAACATTCTTCAGGCATGGCATTACTGGGATGTGACGTAATTTCAACTGATCAAACCGAGGTTTTACCTTTACTTATGAGAAACGTTGAACGAAACACTTCTAGAATACTGCAGATGACTCCAGATTCAGGTATCCGCATCAGTTCATCACGCAATGTGTCTTTTGCCTCCTTGATTTTCTCAGTTTCCTCTCAAGGTTTTGTTCCTCGTAGATTCCTTTGGATCTATCGAAGTTGCAGAGCTAAACTGGGGTAATGCTGATCATATAAAGGCCGTTGATCCACCATTTGACTACATAATTGGAACTGACGTTGTGAGTTAATAAAACTCATAACACACGCTTTCAGACATAATTCTTTCAATTACTCATGTTTTTCTCAAAGCTTTCTGGTTTTGCTTATCTAGGTTTATGCAGAGCATCTTTTAGAGCCTCTATTGCATACAATACTTGCATTATCTGGTCCCAGAACAACCATTTTGGTACTGCATTTCAAATTCTTGCTTTCCATATTTTGATACATTCAAGCTGAAAAACTAGTGGTGCTCTAATTTGATAAACGGAACTTTGGTTTGTAGTTGGGATATGAACTTCGTTCCACAAACGTACATGATCAAATGCTTGATTTGTGGAAGAGAAATTTTGAGGTTAAAAGTGTTCCTAAATCAAAGGTATGAATATACATTCATTTTCATAGTCATTCTTGATTTTTTCAACTCTATTGACTGAGGTATGATTTTCTGATCCTTATAGATGCACAGTGAATACCAACACCCAAGTATACAGCTATATATGATGAGGCTAAAGCCTTCAGAATGCAGAATCAATGAGATCGAGCATGTCGAAGATGTTGAATCTGAGGAAACCAAGCAAATATCAGAGGACAAGGATGGCAATGTTAATGTTGGTAATGAAGATTTTGATGCAAGCACACTGGTGAATCTGCAGGGTACAAAGATTAGTGAGTGGGAAGCAAGAAGATATGGAGCTATGGCTGCTCGACTTCTTCGAGATGTCAAGATAACAGACATGTGAAGTTTGTTTGTGTGTTGATTGATGAAGTGTTGAATTGAAAGTACCCAAACTTATGCATTTCTATCTACTTTTATGTTATAGTGAAAAAGTTGTTTGATTGTTCTGAATTCCAGATTGTTGATTCTATACTAAAACATCTCATTGTGTTAAGAAAAACAGAATGATTCACAAATACAGGAATCATATCCATTAACATCACTGCTAAAACACAGAGGATCAATTCTATAAAACTTCTAAATTGAACTAATGTAACAAGTGCTAGAGTTTCTCCTTGTAGTTTGCTGAAGAGGCACACTGCCATTGGTGAGTGATCCAGAGGTAAGGTTAGTGACATGGCCGATAATGGAAAACGGGTCCAAATATAAACCCAAATAAGAGATCAGAGGATGAGCCCGAGATTTTTCAACAATGAGCCTCAAACGGCTGGCTTTGACACTAGGAAATAGCAACAGCCTTTTGTATCCCACAGTGGTGCCTCTTGTTACCACCTTCCAGTCTCCATTCTCACTCAAGAAATCGAGATGGAATTCAATAACTCTCTGACCCATTTGAATTGGCTCTTGCACCATCAGCACGTTGAAAGTAACGATTTCTTGAAAATCTAAGTACAGTTCCCACTCTGATAGTTGCTCATCAGGTGCCCAGTAGGAATACATACCTTCTTCAAGAACGTTGTGTGAGCTATAATGAGGGTTCCCTCGTGTGCTGCTAGCAGAAACTGTAGCTTGTTTGGCTAGATTGTGAGAGAATATAGAGCTTCGAATCTCTGAAAATTCTTGAAGTGCTTGAATGTCTTCTGGGGATATAAGACCTGAGGAATTTGGAGGCACATTTAGTAGAAGGAGACAGTTTCTCCCAACTGACTTGTAGTATAGATCAAGAAGGGTCAATGCAGATTTTGGAGCTTCTGATGCATGCCAAAACCATCCCGGTCGGATGGAGACATCGCATTCTGCAGGCACCCAATCGTGGCCTAAACTATCTCCTTGTCTAGAATATCTGTCAGGTTCAAAGCATTGATTTTTAGTTCTTTAAAAAGGTAATGAAGTAGGAATATATGAAATGCAGGAAGTTTCATTGTGTTTGAAGATACCTAGTGAAGGTTAACACAAATTTCACCAATCCAAAATTTCCCACCAATACCAAGCATGGTCTATTTCTCAGCTTGCATTATAAGATTCAAAGCTAAAAACTTAGCTCTTGTACAATACCACTAAGAAGTTAGTACATCAAGTCTTCAGACAATAATTAATTCAGTTTTAAAGCAACTTGCTATACTCTTAATAGAAGTTAATGATACCCTACTAAAACCAGCTTCATGCTGATACTATAAAGCCATGGCCTATACATTGCAATCTGAAAATTGATATAAATAGCAGTTCGCAAACAAATCTAGTGCATATTGGAGCGAGAATGGACTTACTGACTATCAGTGTCGCCAATTTTAGCATTACTTCTGTTGAAAAGAGACCAACAAGTAGTCCCAGCAATGCCAGCCTCATCCCCAACCCACCTTGTATCTGGACCAGCATCAGAAAATATGACAGCCCCTGCTTGAAGTTGATGAATCAAGCTAAACCAGTCATCAAAAAAGTACTCCATAGACTTCTCTCCCTCCCCTTTTGCACCATCCAACCAAACTTCTCTTACATCACCATATCTGCACCCACAAATGCAAGAAAATAAAATCATGATTCCATTCTTATATATGAACTCTATTGCAACATGTATCAACAAAAGAATACATTGCAGTTAAACATTGGTCTTTTCAGACAGCTGAAATCAGATATGTAACAGCCAATGTCAAATTTTAATCCATATATCCATACTATACAGAGTAAAAGAGTGTGCTTCCACTTATGGAAAAGACAATCAAACCATAGTCAGCTGCAATCAAACCAAACAAAACAATTCCACATAACTAAAACTTGCAAGAATCAAGAAAGTAAAATTCTCAAAACCTAGTGAGCAATTCAGTCATCTGGCCCAAGTAAAACTCATTGTAATCCAAAGTCTTTCCATAACAAGGCTCATGCCTATCCCAAGGAGAAAGATAAAGCCCCAATTGCAGGCCACCAATTCTTGCAGCCTCAGCCAATTCTTTCACAACATCTCCATTCCCATTCTTCCATGGACTAGATTTCACAGAATAGTCAGTGTACTCAGAAGGCCATAAACAGAACCCATCATGGTGCTTTGCAGTGATAATAACTCTAGAAAAGCCCGAGTCTTTGGCCACATTGACCCACTGAGTTGCATTCAACTCAGTGGGGTTGAACACTGATGGGTCAGCATGCCCTGTCCCCCACTCTCTGTCTGTGAAAGTGTTGGTGCCAAAGTGCAAGAAAAAGGCCATTTCTGTGAGCTGCCATGAAATTTGCTGCGAGGTTGGAATCGGAAGAATTGGGAGCGGCGGCGGTTTTGGATAGCTCGAAACAGATGCCCGTGATTCCAGAAAATGGATTGTGATTATGAGGATGATGATAGTCAACATTTTGGCGAAGTGGGTTGTGCAGAATCGAGCTTTTTTCTGAAGGGGTTTTCAGCTTCGTGATGATCAGAAGCTGCTCTCTTGATCATGTTAACTTTCTTGATTATTTTAAAAAAATTATTTATGATGAATGACTTAGAAGCAGATCAAAGAACAGACAAAGTAGTTGCCAAGTTATCATCATGAGAAAGAATATGGTACACACTTGTTAATATTTTTTATATTTTTTAAATATAAATAGGTCTAATGAGTCTTATTGGGCTGGCTTGTTTGGAATGGATCCAGGCCCTAAAAATCTTCGCATAAACTGGCTTCGACAATCCAATCAATATTGGGATCGGGGAACTACCGGGCCAGGTAATTGGGCTATAAAAGCCCAGATTACTAAACAGGGCAGTTGACCCGACCCGTTGACAAGTACACGTGAAATTCAAAAGCTAACCAAAAACCCACCCACCCGATCTGACTAACCCATCAGATATGGATTGATTTTGATTTGATTGATATGATATTTATCCAAAAGCATAAAAAAATAATAAGTGGGACCAGCTCTTGTATCGTATCCGAAGCAAGAAACTATTAAAGTCGCATAACCAATAATTAATACTGCTACTGCTGACAAAAGCGCGACACTCCTTTCCACACTCGACACCACAGTTTCCTCCTCTTTTTCCTTTTTATTCTTCTAATATGTTTTTTTTTTTTTTTAAACTAAATAGCAACTCTAAAGTAGCAAAGGGAAAATAGAAACACGACAATGAAAAAATCGCTTCAGCCGCCTCCAGTCTGGTCAATACTAAAATGAGGGAAAATAATAAAATAAAACTGTTTAAGGGGTTTAGTGGGGCAGCTTATACTGGAGAAAGTGACACGTTTATATTATATACTCATGCATAAATTCAACATTGGATTTAGGCATATAAATGTTATGGGTACAGCTTTTAATATTACCAGTTTTCTTATTTTTCAACTATAACTTGGATGATGAATCCAAAATATTCATTACATATATATATAATATATAATGTAAGGTTGTTGACTTGTTGAAGAATGCTATTTATATTTTAACATTAAATCTTTTCTCCCTACATGAAACTTTGCACCATATTTGAATATCATCACCATATTTATAAAGGTAGGAATCTTAATCAAACAAAACGATAGTATTAAGAGTAAAAACTAAAGACTAATATATGTTTACAAGGGCACAATTCATAAAGATTTCAAGGTGAAGGATCCCATATACTATTTTCCTTTCTTTTTCACTTGAGTTTCGACTATTTTCAAAGGGTAAAAGAGAGCATTAACTTCTTCACAAAATAATGTAATTTCTTAAAAAGAAATGGAAATGCTTTTTTTTTTTTTTTTCCAAAATCAAAAGAACAATTAGGTTTAAAAAAATTAAGATTTCCAACACTCTGATTATATATCCTATAAAATATATGTCTTCGAGAAAAATTCAAATAAACTTGGGCTTAGCCACTCCCTTGCTGCAATCAATAGAAAAATAGTTGGCCATGTAAGACGACCTAAGATATGTTGTCTTGCAGTCAAAGTTTTTGACTTTTTTTTTCTAAAGTTGGTTAATTAACTTAATTCTAAAATAATGAAGGGATTGTGGTTAAAATATTTCAATCTTTAGTTAGCCAACCATTGATTAACTTAGTAATACTCAACTGTCCTAAAGTCAATGGACATAAGGACACTTGTCCCCTTTGAGGACATATGAGCTTCGGTAATTAATTAATTTTTAGATCCTCTAATCTTGTAAATATATTACATTCGATTAAAAATGAATGCTTATTAATTAGGCACTGAAAAACTGAAATATTACAGTGCAAGGACCGTTAAACTTTGTAGTTATAGTGTAGTCAGTGGTGATCGAGGTGTGACAATTCAAAAAAAAGAAAAAGAATTGAAAAGCCAATTCAAATGAATATAGGCACCTGAGTTGTAAAAGATGGGTCATAATAAAAACAGGATATTGATCATCATTCTCATCAACTCAGTTACCAAATGATCCTATAAACAGTAGATAACTAGGATTCTTCAAGAATATATGCTTTCTGTTTTTACTATTTTCTCATGCATAATCTGCACCTCTGTACTACTACTGTGCCTGTCTTAATTATGAAACTGATGAGCTTTATGTTTCTATTTATTCGACTTCATGTTTGGTAATAATATTAATTTCTTTGTAAATAATTAATTAGCTAGGAAGAAAGAATAGCTGGCCATGAAGTGATGCAACGAGCTAGATAATTAATACTATACTTATATATCTAAATCTTTTATTTTATTTTTATACCATCCTTCGTGCATACAGCTAGATATTTCTACGTACACTAGTAAAATAATAAATGAGATTTAAAAAGATGTCCAAAACATTTTTAATGAAACCTTTTCATCTATCTGTTGATGAGTAAATTGATGGATTTTTCTTTTAAATAACCCTTTATACCCATTTTTATAAAAGTTGATTCATTTTTACCCATTAATATAATAATTGATCCCTAAATATCCCTAAATATAACAATTGATCCAAAATACTCATTTTTAAGTCAAGTCAACTTTTAAATGGGCTCCACAAATCCAATCAAACTCATGATTTAGTTATTGAGACAATAACCTCATTTACCATTTTTTTAAAGTTATGATTTGTGTTCACGTATTAAACGTGTACGTGTATACGTATTATAATAATACGTGTATACATATATGAGTAATATGTGTACACGTAGTAATATTCCACCAGAATGCATTTCTACACGTGTACACGTATACTGGTGGAATATTACTACGTGTACACGTATTATTACGTGTACACGTATAAGTTTGATATGTGAACTTACTCATATAAGTGTACACGTATTATAATAATACGTGTACACATATAAGTTTGATATGTGAACACAAATCCTAATACGTGTACACGTAATAATATTCCATCAGAATGCATTTCTACACATGTACACGTATTAACCATATACGTGTACACGTTTTGTGATAATACGTGTACACGTATATGAGTAATATGTGTACATTCATATATTATTAATAATAATTAAAAACAGTATATTCGAAAACAGTCACCAAATGACAATATGTCTCAATCTAACATGGGCCTACACATATCAGTTGACTTGGGGAAAAATGGGTATTTTGGGATCAAAAACTATATTTAGGATCATTTAGGGGTATACTATTATATTAATGGGTAAAATGGGATCACAGTTTAAAAAAATGGGTATTTTGAACGATTTTACCTTACAATAAATTTGGATGTATAAGTTATTTGATCTCGATTTGATCAATTGGAAAAATATACATTTCAGCATTAGAGGTTCCATATTTAAAGTTAACGTTTTCGATTCCTAATTAACTTGGCTGACGAAAAATTTAATAGATGAAAGTGAAACTTCTGTTGAAAATCAGGAAAATATTATTTTATCTTTTAGTAAAAAATATGAGAATAGTAAAAATATATTATATATACACTCTGATCATAAAAAATGTAGTAATGATATATATATATATATTTTTTTTGTTAATCAAAAAAATCTCAATAAAAAGCCCAGAGCAGGCAGCGACATA
The DNA here is from genome assembly GCA_028654395.1 of Scutellaria barbata. NCBI lineage: Eukaryota > Viridiplantae > Streptophyta > Magnoliopsida > Lamiales > Lamiaceae > Scutellaria > Scutellaria barbata. The sequence continues at coordinate 495,911 of CM053653.1, read as the reverse complement.
CCGAGTCAAATTAGAGAGAGAAAGTGAGACAGGTTTCTCAAACAGGCAACATTTAGACATATGCCCATATTATAATCCAATACTCTCTCTCTCTCTCTCTCTCTCTCTCTCTCTAGAAGACATGGGAAGAGCTCCTTGCTGCGACAAGGCAAATGTCAAGAAAGGGCCATGGTCGCCTGAAGAAGACAGCAAACTCAAGGACTTCATTGAGAAATTTGGCACTGCTGGAAATTGGATCTCTCTCCCTCAAAAAGCTGGTAATTTCTCTCTCCTCTCTCTCTCTCTCGATCTGTCTGTATCTCTCATGTGTGTATATACATATAAATCACATATAAATCACCAGGTCTGAAAAGATGTGGAAAGAGCTGCAGATTGAGGTGGCTTAACTATCTCAGGCCCAACATCAAGCATGGTGAATTCTCTGAGCAAGAAGACACAATCATCTGCAATCTATATGCAACCATCGGAAGCAGGTAACTAATTCAAAACCATCTTCAATTATGTAAACGTTGCATAAAATGTCATCATCAATTAAACCTATGCAAAAATGCAGGTGGTCAATTATAGCTGCTCAATTACCAGGAAGAACAGACAATGATATCAAGAACTATTGGAACACCAAACTGAAGAAGAAACTCTTGGGCAATCTCATCTCATCAAACCAGGCCAAATTATTACACCCATTTTCACTACCACAGTCTCAAACCCTATCCAGCCTGTCCCAGTTATACACCTCATTCTACAACCAAGCTCCTAAATCCCTCGTCGATCCCATCTCAGCCCCTCAAAATCTTCTCTTCAACACTAACTACAGCAACAATAATAACCTGCCGCAATATCCTTATTACCAGCAGAACCAGGATCAGGGTTTCATGGATTTCCAGTTCTGTCCGATGAAAGACAACATGCTCATGTTTGGTGCTGGAAACGAGGCGAGCTGTTCTTCGTCTGATGGGAGTTACATGGCGAGTGAAAATCATCATAAGTTTGTGATCGAAGATCCATTGAAGGGAAATGGGGGTGTGGACAACAGTGAGTTGCAGTATGATATTGAGGAAGTGAAGCAGCTTATGACAAGTGGAAATCATGGGTGTAATAACAATTTGTTGTTCAGTGATGAAATCAAGATGGAAGATCAGGGACAGTTTTACTACTATTCATAGAAACTGATTGTTGTAATTAAGTACCGTTTGGAAGAGGTTGTTGTCATTTTTTTCTTCTGGGGATTTGTATTTTAATTTGATGGAAAATGAAGGTGGAATTAATATTTATTTGACAGTAAATAGTAAACATTTTCGTTTTTTATATACATATATATGGTGTTCTAATAGTCCAATATTTAATCATATGAGATCTAATATGCATTTCATCTTAAATTTCAAGATGGTTAATAACCATTTAAATGGATGGCATGTAATATGAAAATTAATATTCCCTAATTCTGTAAAGAGACTCTTGTTTCATTAACTAGAATATTAGTTAATTTATCACAACTTACAAAACGTAAGGCATGAAGCCAGCATCACTTTTTTTTAAAAATTTATAAATTAATTTTTTTTGTTTTAAAATTTGTTACAACTAATAACGAATTGATTGCAAAGATATTACAGATTTCGATCAAAACTATTTTTTATTTAGAAGGACTTTTTTTTTCGAACAATAAGTTTTTAGAAATTTAATCTTGATTATGAGACGAAGAGAATATATATTGCACCAAATGATTTGCCTCATAAATTATGAGGTTAAATGGACCAAAAGTCTAAAACCAACATAATGACCAACCTCAACACGATCGTTTAATTTAAAAAAAAAAAAATTAATAATAATAATAATAATAATAATAATAATAATTATTATTATTATTATTATTATTATTATTATTATTATTATTGGAAGAAAGAACGGATAAAATTTATTCGAGGGATTTGCCAAAAATAGTCATACTGAATTAAATTTATTCAAAATCTAAACTAATCCCTATAATTATATAAAACATGTAAAGTAAGGACAAATTTTACTGGAATTTTAAAAAAAAAAATGTGTTGGAAGAAACCATGTGCATTCAATCCATGACATTCACTATTCAAATCAATTTTATCAAGATATAATCTCATCCGACTCGTTTTTATTACAAAATCATGTGGGTTTAGTTGAGTTGACCTAAGACAAATCAAGAAAATTTTGAGAATACCTAATTCTTAGTACTCAAATGATTTTACATGAAATTTGGGAAAAATTATCTAGTTCCGATGAAATTTATCCCCAATTCATGTGTTCTTCAACCATTAGGTATGAGACTTACTCACTACTTCGAGTTTGAACATGACTGGTCTTACAAGAATCCTTTAATTATATGACTTATAAACCCTAGACATTTAATAATGGGCCAAGAAAAAGAAAGAAGTTGTTACCATTAAAAGAAAAGGACCTGCAGAAACAAACAATAAAAAGCTTCCACACAGTTATCCTACATAAGATGCAGTATACTTAATTACATGTTTCTGCATTGACCTTGTTTTAATTCGCTGTTAGCATATGACAAAATTGTGATTAGACATTAATGTAATTATATCAAATTTAATAGATTCCTTGTAATTATTTTGTTTATTTTATTAGTAGGAAGGCCCATTATTTCAAAAGAAAAGAAAAAAAAAAGACTTGGATTGTAGAAATAAAATAAAATATAGTGTACGGAAATCAATTTAAAATTTGCATGGTGGCAAAGCAGAGAAAAAGACAGAGAAAATCGAAATCTTAGTCGTATTTGCAGAAGTATTATAATAAGGTTCCATGCAAATAGTATAATATATAGTGGTGAACAGCAGGCAGAGCAACTGTAGGTGCATGTGAAATTAATTGTGAAAATAGAAAAATAAGAACGACGTCGTAATTGGGACGTCCATCACGGCACCTCAGACATTTGATTCGTTAATCAGTGACCAATGTTGTTTTCATTATAAATTTGGCATTGAGTTGACTATTGCTTATCTACTTAGGTAAGCTGTATTTTACTACAAAATTTGATCAATTTATTCAACAAATAATTGGTATTGACGAAATTTATTCAAGAAAATTTTGGTTTCTTGCAACACCAAGAAACCTCCCCCCCTCTCTCTCTCTCTTTGAGTCATTTCATTTTCCTAGTCATATACAATAAGTTAATTTATTCTTGAACTGCTAGTGATCCTTGATAAAACAAGATAAAGGGCAAGTATTGAATTTTTTGGACAATGTGAGATTTGAGTGATATGTGTATTTCATAAAAATGCATTTGGTTGTGTGAATTTAAGCAATATACACCACAAAAAAAGAAAGTTAATTAAAAGATATTTACAGGTGAGAAATGTAGAAAAGTTAATTATTCTACTTAGGAATAGTTTTTAAGACTTCAATAGATGTTCTGGCTTCCAAAAAACTTAGGGATCAATTCTACACATGTTTCATATTCTTGGATCTTTGATTTTAATTTCTTCTTCTTTTAAGCTTTTTTATTTTATAGAATTTCTTAGTAACTATCAATCACTGACAAAATTGAAGAAGATTTTCATGCAGTGAATTAAAATTTAAGAGCATATGATTCAAAGATAGAGAAATTAATGAGGGAGAATCCTTATCGGAAATCACAAGTGACATAAGCTCCAAAATCATACGATATCAAGATATGATGTCAGTACATGCGCCACTACCTTTTTTTTTTTTTAATTTAATGTCTATATACATACATTATCATTGTCGAGGAACCCTATTATTTATTTATTTTTTTGCCAATTCTAACTTTCCCATAATTTAAGACCAAATTTAATTATGATGAATATCAATTACTACTAAAATACTAGCAGATATGCCAATTTCTTATTTTGACCCCAAAAAAAAAAAAAGGTTATCTAGCAGCCTCTGTAAAACGATAATAATATTACAATGGAAGACTAAATAATCCTACACGTATCACTTCTGGACATTTTATGGATGTTGGATTGTTATTCCTTTGTTAGTTAAATGTAAGTGTAGAATTTACTTTTTTTTTTTTTTTAAAAAGGGGTAAAACATGGCTCATAGATATTACTTGAAATCTATCGACCATTGGATGATAGCCACCTATTAAATAACACAAAACTGGATATTTTAAGGGGTAATTGCCGCGAAAATTATAAACTTTCTCTAAAATTGAATTTTAACATGATTTTTAATGTTTCGTTCATCTGTAACCAACGAAAAGATTTCGGATACTTTTTAACTATAAATTCATATTTCTTGATCAATTAATATATATTTATTATATGTAGTGGTATCAACTTAGAGTTTTCTTCATAATTTTTGAAAATTTTAGTATTTCTGTAATGCTTGAAACTTGTTCGTTAGTGATAAATGCACGAGATTTTTAACATCATGTAAAATTTATTAATAATTAAAAATTATGTTAAAATTTAAATTTTGAAGGAAATTATGATTTAAAAATAAGGAAAAACAAGACGTTTGTTGTTATTTTGTTGTTGGCAAGTGTGATAATATGATGAAATTCGTAGAAAATTGAAGTGATAGATTATGAGGGTGTGTTTTTCCAAGAATGTCTAATCTTGGGAAGTACAAAGGTCAAAGGGAAGTGGAGACTATAGCCATTATTCTGACACATGAAATGAAATGAAATAATAGAAGAAAAGTTTGATTTGGCTCTCCTCATTATAATATGTTGTCAAAGGACAAAATTATTTATTTCCCTACATTAAAGCTTCACCAAGCAAACAAGCATAAAATTGTCTTGTCTACCATTTCAAATACTAGAAATTATAGTCCACTTTTCTTATTCTCAAAACATGGAATACAAATTTTGAATCTCTCTTGTGTTAAAATTAAACCATAGCAAAAGAGAAGAAGAAGAAGAAATTGATGAACCAATACACCAAAAGCATTCTCACACATTTTATTACCAAAGTGCTTCACTGGTCGATAGTCTAGGCTCGAGAAGTGATATAGCTTAGATCTTATAACGATGAAGTCGTATTTCTCGAATTCTTGAAGATATTCTTGAAGAACGTATTCGCTCTTCTACTTCACGATTGCAAGATCAATAAAACGAAAACATCCATTACCATGCAGCGAAAGATCAGACAGCAGCCTTAGCAGTTGCTTTGCCGATGGTTGTGGTGTCAAAGATTTCAATCCAGTAGCCATCAGGATCCTTGATGAATGCTATATCCTTGATTTTTCCTGGAAAAAGAAAATGTAATTTTTACATGGATCCCATCAGAAATTCGAAGCTTATAAGAAAGTCCTGATTTGAGAAGTATAGATGATATAAGAACAATAAAATATATAGCTATGAACATTTATTATAGAGAAATAACAAAACATTTATCTCATTAAATAAAACGGACAAAGATATACCTTCATCAGGTTTCTTTACGAACTCCACACCTAAACTTTCGAATCTCTTGCATGCCTTGTATACATCGTCAACAGTGATGCCTATGTGCCCTGCAGATCAAGATCATCTCATGCCATAAATCAAAAGAACATGAAGAGCACCAAATGTGTCCGATGCATAGTAGCAGTATCGTACACTGAATATATAGAGAAGTATGTTAAAGTTAAATATTCCACATACCAAAACCACGAGGGTCTGAGTTCCCATTGTGATGGCCCTTGAATTCAGGATCAGTTTCAGTACCCCAGTTACTGTGACAGCGTACGATAGTTTTAGCATGAGATTTTTGAGCAATCACGTTTCACTTACGACTCGTATGAAAAGAGAATCTAGCTCTTACTGTGTAAGCTCGAGTACAGCTTTATGACCGAAAGTCCAAGTTGTGCGTTCAATGGCATCAGTTGGAACTGATGATGTGTCCTAAACCATCCATGCACGAATAATTTTAGAGGTCTAGTATAATTACCATCTTGACATACTCAAATGCTCTGATCCAATGAGCTATGAGCATTTGTGTTAATTGTTTGATCTTTACCTCGTATCCCAAAAAGTACAAGGTAAACTTCAGCTCTTCAAAATCCAGCCTCTTTAGCAACCTGTAGTTCAGAAAATAATCAAGAAAACAGAGTATGTTTATTCATCAACAATTTCAAAAAGTTGGGCTTTAGCAATTTCATAGAAACTGTGGAATTGCAAGGAGACGTGTAGTTTCAAATCATTGTATTACTTGAGTTTTTAACTGAGCCAAAATGGCACTAAATGGTATGGAAATACCACATTTATTGGCATAGGATGGGATTAATTTTTCAATCGCAAAAATATAAAAGCATTTGCAACATAATTCCCACTAAACTGACACCAAATATTCCTTTTCTTGCAGCCAACTTTACCACATGATACTTCTTCTTCTACTACTACCACCACCACAATCACATTTTTCACTCTTGTTAAGAAAACAAAGAAATGGAGCCTAACGAGGTAAGGGGCAAATCAATGGGGCAATGGAGTGATATAATAAGGGGTCAAAGGCAGTGAACGTGATATTACAGGTATGTAGCTGGTAGCACAGCATGAGGTTTAGCTTCTTTAATCTGTACAAGCCAGAATTTGTGTTTGCTTCCGAAAAGGAAAAAGAAAAAGATGACGGAAATTACATATCACTATTTACCAGGATATGTCCAGCATTATAAATATCCTGGGATAATTTAAAGTATTTTTAACTCTACATTATGCTTATTCTAACTCCCATTTGTTGGATGGCCAGTCACAAGCCCAGATAGAGGAGTGTTGGTGATATGTTAGTGACAGCCTTGCATTGTTAAAACTATGTGATGATTGGTGTTATTATGTTAGGATGTATGAGTCGAACAAATATGTATTACATAACAAATTCTACAATTCCCAAAAACTTTGAGACTGAGATTTAGAATAACGGACTCATGCAAAAAGAGTATTAATCTTCTTTATCCTGAAAGACCACTTTTCTTTAGGGCAGTAGGGGTATTGAAGCATATGTTCTAGAAACTTGGTTGTGAATATTTCCAATTATCCATATATGATATATCTCCGTATACATGCATTTAATATACAACTGTGCATGTTTCTACTATGTTTGAAACGCGATTACTCTTACTTCATGTTCCACTTTTTTTAACAAAAGGCACCAGGTGCACCAGACTACTAAAGACTTAAAATCATGTTACGAATGTTGAAACCGCAAAAGGATACTGCACCATAAGCATGATATAAAACTAATGGGACTTTTGCAACTATAAGGATTCAAGTGATCAAGTAACCCCAAAATCAAAAAAAAAGATAATTTACATAACAGACTTACTATTAAAATTTAAAACCTCATATAGCATTACCAAACAAAAAACATTGAATTGTCTTAGTACCCAACTTGATAATTAAATCCGCATGATTCTTCAAAATACTAAACAAGATGACCCCTTTTACTCTATTTTTCTGAAGAAAGTGAAGAGAACTTACGACATCCCCAATATCCGAGAGTAGAAATCAAGACTGACTTTGGGATCCTTTACCCGAATCATCTGAACGTAAAAAGATTGATTTATCAACCAAAAATTCCAAACAAGTATGCCTTTTCCAGCAATCTAAGAGCAACTGTATGCACAATTGCACATGTTATTTCCAGAGAAACAAATTATATTCTAAACTTCATTAACACTCTTCATCTTCTTTTCTTTCATCTGCAAATTCAATATTCAATACTACACTTGCCTATGCGAACGCAGAACAGTACAAATATTTTATTCTCAAGCTAAATTAATATAGTGCAAAAATTAAAAAAATTAGAAATAAATGAATTGGGAATTTGGGATTTATAAAGCTCACAGTTTGCTGCAAGAAATAGCCTTTGGTGGCCTCATCGAGAGAAGTGTGGAGGCCTGGGTTGTTATCTGCCGACTCTTTGGATGCCATCACTCTAATCGTCGTCGATATAACTCTTCTGGGCTGATTAAAAACCTACAAAATAAATTAGAACATAAAAATAAAATCTAGGGCTAGAAGAAACAAGAATAAATAAATAAAAATTCAATCAATCTTGGATGACACTCGGAAGATCAAAATAGAAGGAGGCATTTCATGTCAATCTTCAATTAGACCTTGGGTTTGCAAGAGAAGATTGTAGAGAGTGGAAATAAAAGAGGAGGCCTCAGCACGGTGGAGGAAAGGGCAGAGCAGGCGGAGGCGAATGAAGAATAAGCCATTTCCAGCATATGATTTTGGAGAGAGAAAGAGGGGAGAGAGAGAAAGAGACTACATACCTTGATAAGAGTACGGAGAAGATACTGGACCACCAAGATCTCTGCTTCTATGTCTTTTGTACTGTGATCAAATTCCGCCACTAAATTAGTGTTCTTGATCTTGAGCACTACTCTGCTTTTTACCTCTTATTTAATATTTTATAAATATTCAATTTATATACGTTTTATTAATATTGATGATATTTTTGAGATATCTATTTTATAATTTATTGATTAAAAGTTATTTATTTTATGTCTGTTTTGGGCTCGTGCATCGTACGGAATATTTTTTGATTTGTTCGATTATTTATTCTTCTTATAATGTGTTGTAATTATCCATATATATTATTATATAAATTATAATGATTATAATACATAATTTATTTAAGTATAAATTATGTGAATTATAAAATAAAAACAAAATTCATTTAAAAGGGAATATATCTTAATTGAAGTATATAAATTTCAAATTTTTAAATATTTCTTCATACACAACTATAGAATGCACTTTTCAACTATATGTATTTTATTATTATTTTGTTCTTTTGTTACTGGTACTAGTAGTGTGATGCATGGGCATGTAAATTTCACTATTTTAATATTTTTATATGAAGATGTTGAATATGAAAATAATAAATCTTTAAAGTATTTTCAATTTAATTTGTTATCCGTGTGATGCAAGATTATAAAATTTAAATATATTTTAAGTGATGTGAAAATATTAACGTTGTTAATAATATTTCAATCTCATTTTGACACACGTGTGACACATGGGCATGTAAATTTCAAGTATTTTAAATTTTTGATTTATAAATGTTGATCATTGAAAATAATATAATTATTTCAAAGTTATTTCATTTTAATATAATACCATATAATTTATGAATTAAATATTTCATATATTCATCGTATGTTGTCTAACTGCTTTACTATTATATTTGTCATAATTGATTTGAAAAAAAAAGATTTAATCATATTTTCAATAACATATTCATAATTCATGTAGAAATGTGATGTTATTGTATATTCTAAAAGTAAATTTCTAAATTTAACATACCATTAAAAAAATTTGTACAATTTTTTTAAATGCCTTATAATCACAATTTCTCTTTTAAAAAAGTTTATAAAACAACATTATGGAAATTGGTGTTATGTAATATTTAGGAAATAATAATGCAAACATGTGCCCATTTGATTTCGCCATTATTTAATTTTAAAATTTATAAAAATATTATAATATGCAGGCAAGTATTTGCTTTATTCATAGGCGAACGAACGAGATAGCTCATGCTATTACTACGACATTTCATTCCTATGTTAGCCCTTTAATTTGAACGGAGCCTCCAGATTATGTGGACGATGTGGACGCACCTTATATGAAATTTTACTCAAATATTGATATGAATAAGATTTGTTTTTTTTTAAAATTAAAATAATATATATATATATTTATATATATATATATATATATGAGACAGAATATTACATAAACCAAAAATGAGTTAATAAAAACTTAAATATGACAAATAGTAAGATTAAAATTAGAAACTCCCTATAATTATGTAATTTTTAAAAAGGTATTCCGATTTTATCCTAATTTTATTATTATAAGATAATAAATATTTTAATAGAAAAATTACCAGTAATAACACAATTTTTATAATAGAATAAGATCTTTTAGCAACATCTCATAACAATTCAATGATTAAAAAACATGAAATCAAGTGAAAATGATCAAAACACAAAATAAAATAAAATTCTTATTGGTAAAGAAAAATATTACCTTAATTGTTTTGATTTTTTTAGATATAACAAATATTTTTCGAAATTTTTTAATCGTCATCATATTATAATGTCAAATAACATTCATTCTCCAAATTATGTTTTCTATAAATAAATTTCAACTACCAAATAATTTTAAATTTCGAAATGAATAATAACAGTCAAAATTACAAATCATTATTGAATTATAAAATTTAAAACTATAAAAAAAACATAACAATTTAATTCATGATGCCTTAGCTTGGGACTACCTATGAATAACCAATCTCTGATGATTTTAATCAAACTTTTCCACTTAAATATTTGTTTTCCTAGTTGTCTCATCAGTTTTTGAGAAAAAAAAATCATCATTTTTTTTTTTTATAGTATACCACTTGTACGGTTGTACCACTTCCATTACCTAATGGAGTATAAACGAATTGAGTCGAGTACTATCGAATTCGACTCGAACTCGAGTTGAGTCGAGTACTATTGGGATATGTTCAATTCCTTTTATTACAATATTAATATTTTTTAAAGATCGAAAAAACAAATGTTAGATCATACTCAAGTAACCGAAATTAATCATGTTTTTATTGATATAATAAACACAATAAAATAGAGCACTGATAGATGAATAGCAGGTGACTTTGAGTTTTCTTTTCATACTGATTTTTAATTTTTTTTTACATCAAATGATCATGGCATACCTATTTTGGATATCTTTGAATTTATAGATTGTAATTAAATACATATTATATATGTGTATAATAATATAAATCATAAAATACATTATTATTATTATTATTAAATACATTTTTTTGTATAAATTCAAAGTGAGTATCAATTCAAACTAGAAAAAAAAAATTGATAAATTTTGAATGAGATTAATACAACGAAAAAAGAAAAGAAACATAAAAAGTGAAAATTGGAGGTTTGGGCGAAGCTTTCTATTTTGGGAAAGTTTTTTTGATTGTTTTTGTTATAATATATATAAATATAAATCGATAATAATATAATTATTTTATACATATTTACACATTTAAAAGGAAAACGAAAATACAATAATTAATATAGGAAACTTTTAAAAATGGTAACTAACTCATTATTATTTGAATGAATAATTGAAAAATCTGAGATATGACGTCATATTATTTACTAAATACACTCCACTTGGAAGAAATAATTTTCAATGCAACACCTTTTCGTGGAAATTTAATCTATATCATTGCGAAGTCGTACATACTCACTCAGAACGAGAATCATCATCAATCTGTGGAGGAAGAAGAAGATGGAGAAATCGGGCTATGGCCGCGATGGCATATACAGATCATTGAGGCCACCGTTGTCTCTTCCCAAGAATCCCAATCTTTCACTCGTTTCGTTTCTCTTCAGAAACGCTTCATCATTTGCTGATAAGCGAGCTATTGTTGATGCACATACTGGGAAAACCTTAACCTTCGCGCAGTTCAAATCCACGGTTTCAAAGGTCGCCCATGGTTTACTGCAACTGGGCATCAAGAAAAACGACGTTGTGCTCATCTTCTCTCCCAATTCGATCGAGTTCCCAATTTGTTTCTTTGGGGTTATTGCCATTGGAGCCATCGCCACCACTGCCAACCCTATGTATACTGTCTCGGAGCTATCCAAACAGGTTCGAGATTCTACTGCTAAGCTTATAATTACTGTTGAAGGTCTGTTGCCTAAAGTTAAGGATTTTGGTTTGCCTGTTATACTTTTGGGAAATGATAAGAAATCAGTTTTGCCCATTGGGAGAATCCCTTCAATTACTTCGTTTTCCGAGCTTGTGAACAATGAAGGGTCTGTGGATTTAGATAGTAATTTTAATGGAATCAAGCAAGATGATACAGCTGCTTTGTTGTACTCATCTGGCACCACGGGTACGAGCAAGGGGGTTATACTTACTCACAGGAACTTTATTGCTGCCTCGGTGATGATCACTGTTGATCAAGAATTAGCTGGTGAAATGGACAATGTGTTTCTGTGTGTTCTGCCTATGTTTCATGTTTTTGGTCTTGCTGTGATAATGCTATCACACCTGCAACGAGGAAACACCATTGTTTCCATGTCGAAGTTTGATTTCGAAATGATTTTGAAGACGGTGGAGAAGTATGGGATCACGCATCTCTGGGTTGTGCCGCCAATTATATTGGCTTTGGCCAAAAACAATGCGGTCAAGAAGTATAATTTGTCATCCTTGAAGCAGATTGGATCGGGGGCGGCTCCACTTGGGAGGGAATTGATGCAGGAATGTGCAAAGAATTTCCCTCAAGCTGTTGTCGTCCAAGTAAATTTCTATGATCACCTTAACTATAAGTCTAATATCATTAGCTTGATCTATTGCATTTAAGATGTGAGTATTTTCTGTAGCTATAGGTTTGGTGCCTATGCATTGCTAGTTAGTTTTGATTAACAACTCACTTAATCAGTTATTGGATGCCTTGATGTGTTAAATACATAGCCAAACATTTGTGGTGGTTGTTGATGAATGCAAATGTCTACTAGGAATAAATGAGATAACCCTTTTAGTGGGTAATCTTTAATCTTGGGAGATGTAACTAGGTATATGTTGATCTTTTATGAATGTGTATATGTCATAAATAGGAGTGACAATTTCTTAGGATGCTTTACTATCATTTTGTAAGTGACTAGAAGTGAAAATTGGAAATCGTAACTTTTTTGACAAAGCACATAGGTCCTATGCTTCAATCACATAGGTCCACCATGATCAGTAAAGAATAACAGAACTCCATGTTTTTATGTTTAACTTGTGTTCATTATTTGGGGGTGGAGGACTTAACCGAACTTCTTCTTTTGGAGAATCTGAATTTTGGGATTCTTAATAATCCTCCAAAACATGTCTACTTCATAATAAAACATCATCTTCTGCTCCAATATTTATAATTTATGTGAGGTTGCAACAATAAAATCTTGTTGCAAGGATCTATGAGGTGATTTACTTTTGCAAGTGCTCACTGCATAGAATGCTTGTTGGCAATTTCAATTCATGCAGCTGCTTGAATCGACAATATGAAGCTTTTTTTTAATGCAGTTCATTGATGTGTTAGTTGGGTGAATTCTGACCCATAAGATCCTCCAATATCAGGGTTATGGAATGACAGAAACCTGTGGAATTGTCTCTGTTGAGAATGCATATGCGGGGCCACGACATTCTGGTTCTGCTGGTACGCTTGTTTCTGGTGTGGAGTGTCAAATAGTTAGTGTTGATAAATTGAAGCCTCTTCCTCCTGGACAGTTGGGGGAGATATGGGTTCGAGGACCCAATATGATGCAAGGTATACATATCGACAATTATTGTAGATGCTCCTATATCCTGAAACTTTGTTCCTTTGAAAAAGAATCACGTGTTGTCACCTTTGTATCATAGCGGATCATATTTTTAGAAAGATAATAAAGAGTAACAATAAAGGGATTTTCAATTATGTTTATTCTATCCATGGAGATGGATCCATAATTAACAAATATTTTTTCCCCTTCATCTTTAGGTTATTTTAAGAATCCACAGGCTACGAAGCTTACAATAGATAAACAGGGTTGGGTCCATACTGGAGATCTTGGATACTTTGATGATGAGGGTCAGCTCTATGTTGTTGACCGTATTAAAGAGCTCATCAAGTTCAAAGGTTTTCAGGTAGTAACTCTATCTCTGAATGATGCATGACATAGTTCCTTCTCTGAGCATGGTTACAACATTCTTTCTGTAATTTCTTTGAGCATGGTTGTAACATAGCTACAACTCCAAACGCGTACAAGATGAGGCTTTGCTTGGGTTTATTGGAAGCTTTCTTATGTTATTAACATTTTCATGTTATAATTCATGGGGATTTACTTGCTAGGTTGCTCCAGCGGAGCTTGAAGGGCTGCTTGTCTCTCATCCCGAGATATCAGATGCTGTTGTCATCCCGTAAATTCTCCTGCCAAACTAATAGTTTTTTCCATGAGACTTCCAAACATTAAGAGATTTTTTTGTTTTATCAATACCATAACATGTTAATGAATCCGTTTTAGGTTTCCTGATGCTGAAGCTGGTGAAGTCCCGATTGCTTATGTTGTCCGCGCTCCTAATAGCTCACTATCTGAAGAAGATATCAAAAACTTCATCGCTGAGCAGGTATTGTTACACATAAATCTCGCATGGTTGTTTTTTCATCATGTTTTTGTGATGAAATTTACATTTTCATTCGAATATTACAGAGCTAAAACCACACCAATTCCTTATTTCAGGTGGCGCCTTTTAAAAGATTGAGAAGAGTTACATTCATAAACAGCGTCCCAAAATCAGCAGCTGGGAAAATACTAAGAAGAGAACTCATCGAAAAGGTCCGATCAAAGTTATAATTTTATACCTTTGATTATGTTCTTCCCTATATGTGATCTATTTTGTACTATCTAGAACTGGGTACTCTGCTATTATGAACTGCCATGCAATTCTGATTCTATTTTCAGCTCTGGCTTATCTTGTATTGTAATAAATTAAAATCATGATTGATCATTCTATTTTTAGCCAAATATAGTTTGTTCAACATGTCAAACAAGTTGTTTATTACTGAGATCATCATCTTGTTATGTACATAGAATCAAAAGAAATATCAATTACAAAACAGGTCATGGCCTGATCCTTTATATTATTTTTACAGTTGTATGAATGGAAGGATAGCTGATTGTTCTTAGTATCAAATGTGAACCAATGATTGAACTGTTGGTTTGCTTCGATCACTGTCATCTTGTCATTGGGATATATTCCCAAGCAAATGATTGCACGATTAGGATTAAACAAAAACACGGTAAACAATGCATCTTCTTTGATAATAAGATCAGTGTCACCTTTAAAGTGATAGGTTATTTTTGGCACTCCACTGTACTTCTTCACCTTCCCCGGCTTAAACAGATAACAACTTCTTCCTTGGCCGTGAATGCCCTTAGTTGTGTTAAGCTTTTTGAATGCTGAATCCAATCCTTGATCTAGAACATCATAGGCAGGCCTAATAAGTCGAGAAAGCATAGCCCCTGAATTATGATGACTCCAGCTTTTTTTATTTTCTTGGACTCGAAAAACACTTGAGTCTATCTTCAGTCTTTGGTCATTTACGCTGATGCCCTCTAACTCAACGTAGTAAAATGTACTGCCCTTGACCTGATCTAACTTTGCGATCTTCCCAATACTCTGTTTTGGAGACTCTGCATCTGCACCGAATCTTAGGTAGGACTTACACTTTGCGATCCTGTTTTGCACCATCCCACAACCGAAAACTATGTTGTCCAAATTTATGTACCTTTTGAGTTTCGGTGAGTAAAGAGAAAATTGTTTTCTTGCAAGAATGCCTGACGTGTAGGACTTATCACTGTCACGAACGTTGTAAGAGCAATATTTGTCGTGACTTTGTTTGGTTAAACAAAGCTTGTCGGAGGGTAGAATGGGACGGAAAGATTTGGAACTATTTTGGGGAAAAGCGTTTTGGATTGTTGGAAACATTTCTTGCAGCCATGTCAACGGGATGCTAGTATCGATTTGCAAGGAGTATTCCCAGTATTTTGGTTTGCTTTCGCATGTCCCTATCCTAACCCTGATCATGAAAAAGTAATCTTCTTGGCGTTCAAGTTTTGCTCTTATTGCATTGTTTTGCTCTAAAAGGACAAAAGTTTTTGGTTTTGCAGAAATAGTTGTAACATTGTAAAGACATAAGAAGATCATGTAGACACGGATTGAAGTCATTTTTGAGTTAGAATAATGAACAAGTACAGATTATGTATGGTATCCCATTTATGTAAAGGTTTGATGGATGTGTGTAGCAATTAATTCTAAACTTGTCCAAGTAGATGTCAATTTTAGTGATGATAATACCATATTAATAAAGAGTAGTATTCTATTGCAAACAATGTTTTATTTCTCATTCAAGTTTATGTTTCTTTCTTGTAGACGTAAAGAGATGTTAACGCAGTAATCTTTTTTATTAAAAAAAAACAGCAATTAGGGAACTCACTTTTATGTGGAATAATGAACCAAAGAAAGAATAAGTCTATAGTGTTTCTTTCTTCATTACAATTTACATATGCACTTTCAGTAATTAGTTCCCATTTGTGTTTTGAAGAATAAAGGTTTCATAAATGTGTTCTTCAATTAATGGAAACCTTGTCAATTGTAAGTCGCAACGATGATTATGCCATGTTAAAAATAATGCCTGATTTTCATACCTAGTCACATCTGCTAATTATAAATCATATATTTATTAATTATATATTGGAAAATGCTCAAATATCCATCGTAGACAACTCTTAATATGTCCACTGATGATGACGTGTAATGATCTCATCATTCGTTATATAAAAAGTAAAATTAATTGATATTTGAATTTTTGACATATCAGACGTGTAATGATATCATTTCTCGTTATATAAAAAGTAAAATTAATTGATATTTTGAATTTTTGAAACGTGAGCTGTGAGCATAACACATGATGGATAGATGAGTAGGACTGCAATTATATCTCCCTCTTTTACAATATTAAATTCCTAACTTTATTTCAAAAATGTAAGAGCTTATCTTTTTCGTTACTTAAATCTAATAAATATGCAGCTTAATAATATTATTACCAATATTCAAATATCAATAAATTTATATAGATAATCAAAAGAAATAAATACTAGTACCCTCAGTCCAAAAAAATAAAAATTTAAAAGTCAATTTTTTTTCCCTTCTCGTCTCTACATTAAACACAAGTCATCCACTAAATAACAAGTGAGTATTAGAATGTTTTAGTTACCCTTTAAAAAAAAATTATTATTATTTAATTTAGGGTAATTTTTTGTTTAATTATGAATTCAGTTGAAATAATAACTTTAAATAACGATAAAATTAATTTAAATTTAATATTAATATAATCAGTTTTGATCAGGTACACGCACTTCTTTAAGATTTTTTTTTTAATTTTTTATATTTTATATTATATATAGAATCCTTTTTTTTATACTATCACTTTTTTTAATTTTTTATATTTTATATTATACATAAAATCCTTTTTTTCACGTTACCACTTCACATAGGGATTTTCTTAACAATTCTAATTTCAGTCATCTAATTCTTATCAACATCTTCATATACAAATTTTTTTATCAATTATCATCTCAAATATAAACCTAACCTTTTATCAACATAAACTTTTTTAATAATTCACATCTCACACATCAATCATACACTCTGTTCCCAATTGTCATCCACTCCACCATCGATACCTCTCATCGAATCAAATTTGAAAGGTGGGACTTTCTCTCTCATCGTCTCTAAGAACTTTTGTCAATATTCTCATCGTCCAAGATCCTGCAATGACCATTGCACAAGTGTTTTATCGTCCCTAAAAACTTTCGTCAATATTCTCATCGTCTAAGATCCTGCAATGACCATTGCACAAGTGTTTCCAACCACCCTGGATCGGTATTGTGTTTGGCATATTCATAATAATTTTTTTGAAAAGATTAATGTGGTTGATTATTACAGTTTGAATGAAGTTATGAACTCCGAATCTACTAGAGAATTTGAAAAACATTGGATGGAGATCATTATATATTCCAGCTGAAAAATAATGAATGACTCAACCATATATATGAGTTGCTAAATGGGTTCCTGATTCCTATTTATGTTAAGCATGTATTTAGTGCTGGAGTTTCTATTAGTCGAAGAGTTGAGAGTTGTCATTCTTTTTTTTAAAAATATATTTCAATCAAAAATTCATTGATGGATTTTATCACATGATTTAATAGAGCTCTTAAACATCAACGACACAAAGAATTGGAACGACACAAAGAATTAGAACGACACAAAGAATTGGAAGCTGATCGTGTTGATACTAATGAGCAACCAACACTGAAGACACTTTAGCCCATGGAAGCACAAATGACAAAGATATACACAACAATTTTTTTTTACTTTTTCTAGGAAGAAATGTGTCAAAGTCATGCTTATTTTGAATTTGAAATGTGATGATGAGTTGCAAACAATTTATACTATATTTAGAACTGATACAAGTTCAACATCAAAATAATGAGAGCTTATATACACCATGCATTAACATGTAGTTGTTTATAATTTGAGTTCAAAGGAATTGTTTGTAGACATATTTTTGCATATTTTCGTGTGAAATAGATCTTTAAACTTCCATCTAGATATATTCTACCAAGATGCACAATAAGTTGTTTACAATTTGAGTTCAAAGGAATTGTTTGTAGACATATTTTCAGTGTGAAATAGATCTTTAAACTTCCATCTAAGATGGACAATAAGTGTAAAGGATAGAAAAGTGAACGATAATTATGGTGCTTGGCATTTGTGATGTGACAAGACATTAGTAAACGAATAATCATGGTGCTTGACATTTGTGATGTTCATAATAGATCTCTTCTAACAAAACATTTAAAATTGTCACAAATGGCTTATATTGTAGTAGTAACTTGCTAATGCAATAAGAACATGTGTTCAATGATATAAAGAACATGAATATTGGTGAAAAAGTGTAACGATCTTCTGTACCAGAAAAGAATATGAACATTGGTGATATAAAGAACATGAATATTGATGAAATAGTGCAATGATAATGCAACAAGAACATGTGTACAATGATATAAAGAACATGAATATTGGTGAAAGAGTGCAACGATTTTCTATACCAGAAAACAACGTGAATATTGGTGAAAGAGTGCAACGATTTTCTGTATCAGAAAAGAAAATGAATATTGGTGAAAGAGTGCAACGATTTTCTGTACCAGAAAAGAATATGATTGAAGTTAATGATCACCAAAAAAGAATATGAATATTGGTGAAAGAGTGCAACGATCTTCTATACCAGAAAAGAATATGATTGAGATTAATGATCCTTCACAAGTAAGAGGTTAATGATCATCAGAAAAGAATATGAATAATGGTGAAAGAGTGCAACGATCTTCTATACCAGAAAAGAATATGATTGAGATTAATGATCCTTCACAAGTAAAAGTAAAAGGATGTGGTAAAAGGTATAAATCATAAAAGGAAAAAACAATTCAAAAAACAAGAGTTTGTCGTTGTTGTGGTCTTAGTGGACATGACATAAGAAATTGTTCAACATTTGAATGATATAATATTTTCTTATCTTTTTCTTTTCTAAAAGTTTTTACATTTAGAAAATTATAGTACTGATTTTTTTAATTTTTTTCACATGTGTACGATAAAAAAAGACTTGGGATTTTGAGGATTCATTGAAGATTTGAGTATAAGACTTGAGATTTTGAGGATTGATTGAAGACTTCTTGGTAATTGATGACTTGGATTTTGAGGATTGATTGAAAACTTTTTGGTAATTGATGATTGAGTTGGAGGATATCATTTGTTCATTTTAAAGATTTGTTGAAAATTTATTCTCTTTGTTGCCTAATATTTTAATTTTTATGTCCAATATTGATTAAGATTTAGGATTTCTTGAAAATTGATTTATTGAATTTTTTTCATTGTTTTATTTAATTGATTTTTCAATATTGATTAATTGAATATTTTTCATTACTTTATTTAATTGATTTTCAATATTTTTCATGGTAGTTGGATGAGAATTGGAAGAATATTGATGAATTCAATATTTTTCATGATAGTATCTATACGGATGAAAATTGGAAAAAATGTGTATGATTGATGTGTGAGATATAAGTTGATAAAAATATCTATCTTGATGAGAATATCTATGTTGATGAGAGGTTATAAGTAAAGTGGTAGCGCCAAATTTTTTTTTTTTGTGTATAATATAAAATATAAAAAATTAAAAAAATAAGACTTAAAGAATTGCAAGATGCGCATTCTTCGATTGCGTATCTAATTAAAACTGTTAATATAATATACACTTGGTCCATTAAATAACAAGTGAGTATTAGACTGTTTTAGTTACCCTTTAAATTTTTTATTTATTATTATTTAATTTAGGGTAATTTTTTGTCAAAATTGGGCCGTAAATTGTGTATCATGGCCCATAGAAAGCCCAAATAGTACACTTTCCCTGCCCTGAACAATAGTGTACGTGCAATACAGATTACAGAACCCCATCATTGCAGGCACACGTTATGAAACTCCCCACCATAACTCTGAAATTAAAACTACCATCTTCTTTACTCTGTTTTCATCTCTATATATACAACTTCAGTTCCTGCTTTGATTTCCAGGTTCTGTATTAGAAGAACCCTGGAATTCTGTTTCAATTCTTCACAATGGGCGAGGTAACCTAAACCATCCACTCTTCCTTTTGGCAATGAGTTTTTGCATTTGTCGTTGATTTCTCGGAATTAATGTTGCAGAAGAAAAAGAAAAACAGCGGGGAGCAGGTGAAGGAGGGAGATGAGAGCAAGAAAAAGGAGAATGGTGGCGGCAAGAGCAATATCACTGTCGTGTTGAAAGCTGACTTGCATTGTGAAGGATGCGTTTCGAAAGTTCTCAAGTGCATTCGTTCCTTTGATGGTAGAATCAAAATCGATTTTCTGTTAAATCTGCGTAGATTTACTTTGTCGAAACTGATCGGTGTATGAATAGGTGTGGAGGCTGCGAATATCGGCGGCGAGCAGAAGATCACGGTCGTCGGAAAAGTTGATCCAGCGAAGCTTCGGGAGAGAGTGGAGGAAAAAACACACAAAAGAGTAGAGCTGGTTTCTCCACAACCAAAAAAAGATGACAACAACACAGAGAAAGCAAAAGGCAAGGAAAACAAAGGCGGCGATAATGTGAAGCAAGAGAAGAAAGAACCAAAAGACAATGATTCAAAAAATAAATCCGATCAGAAAAAGAGAAAACCGAAGGAGAAGGAGGTACTATTTTTGATCAAATCAAACTCCATTTTTCTTCTCTACTGCGGCAAAATTGATGTGTTCCTTATCGTGCGCGTTGTGCGTGCATTAATGGCCGATTCTCTTGCACTCTGGAAAGACCTAATGCGTTTGTCTTTTCATCTGCACGACCCGCGCACGTTAAGTTTTTCCGCCGAGTTGGAGGGAAGTAGTGGTTTCTGTCTGTGAGAAGAGTACTACCGGCGCACGTTAGCGCTCGGTAGTAGTAATTAGCGAATTTCGCGCTGCGGTTTTTAATTCTCAAGTTTTTACGTTTCTTTCCATTAAAAGTTTGCTAACTTCCATGCCATGTAGATTAAGCGCGTCTTATAGCATAATCCATATTACATCTAATTTTAATATTATAATAAATAATAAATATAATCAACTTTTATGTTTTTTTGCAGCTTCCAGTGACGACGGCGGTGTTGAAGGTGCAGTTACACTGTGAGGGCTGCACGCAGAAAATCCACAAAATCATCGTCAAAACCAAGGGTGAGTGAGATTTTAAATTCTTAAAAACTGATCAAATTTTCCGGTGAAGAAACTGTGTTAAACGGCATTTGCAGGGTATAAGGATATGAAGATAGACAAGCAGCAGGAGATCGTGACAGTCACCGGAGCTATTGACATGAAGGCCTTAGCGGCGGAGTTGAAGAAGCATCTGAAGAGAGAGGTGCAAATTGTGCCACCGCCGAAGAAGGAAGTCCAGAAGAAAGAGCACGGTGGCGATGAGAAGGGGAAAGGCGGTGGCGATAAGGGTAAGAGCGGCGGCGACAAGGGGAAGAGTGGTGGTGGAGATGACGGCGAGAAGGCTGCCGGCGGCGGAGATAGGATGGAAAATAGAATGCAGTGTCGAGGTGGGTATCCATGCCCGTTTGTGAACGAATCTGGATCGGGCTTTGATCCACTACACCAGAACCCGTATGGGCTCGGGCCTAATTACCATGCTCCCCAATTGTTTAGCGATGAGAACCCTAATGCCTGTAGTATTTTGTAAGGGGTGCTTGTTGTAAATCAAAAACTATAAGGTGGTGGATAGGTATTTTGAGGGATAATTATATTTTTATGAAATGCAGTAAATGAGTATTTTTTTGTGGTGACAATGCAATTATATAGTAGTATATATCTAAGGTTTCTGCATGTTTGTTTATTGACTTACTTTATTTCGACAAATCAGGAAAAAGCACTCGAAAATCAAAAGAGTGATGAGATTGAAAATTTAGAAGATATATTGTGTGATATTTGAAATATGGAAATATATAAAATAAACAACTTAATTTATTTGGATGCCTATGGATTTTAAATTTCCGGTTGAAGGTGACAGTAACGACTGTGGACGGCGGTTGGTGAGGACGTGGGCCTTTAATAGAAAAAAGGGGAGAAGAAAGGAATTAATTGGGCTAGGCCCAGGTAGCCTTTTACCCATGGGCCGACTTCATGACTGAGTGGCCCAAATCCCATATATTTGTCGTTGATTTTTCGTTGTCACGCTGGCTCCAAGCATGACCATTAAATTTAATCTAAACCCTACGTTAGCTGCCACGTGTGGCTCCTCCCTCCCCCACTCACCTCTATATATTCACCAGTTTCCCAAACCCTCGTTCTCGTATCCTTCTTCAATTCTAACGTGCTGCCGCTAAACCATTGCACGAGCCAAAAGGAGAAGTGCGTGAAACCCTAGATCTGCCTTGTCTTTTTCTTCTGCGGAGGACAATTTATCTGTCGATATTTCAAGGTAGAATAGTTTTCGACTTTGATTTTTCTTGCGTTATTCTCTCTTTCTAGATTGTGCGATTTTTATGTTTGTTTTGAATTTCGATTGGACAGATGGTGTCCGATGCGAGTAAAAAGAAGGCAGCTCAGAAGAAGGCTGCAGCCGCCGCCAAGAGAGGGGGTAAGGCTCCGGCGGTTGCCGCCTCATCTAAGGCTGCTGCAGCTGAAAACGGTAACAGAGTCGATAGTTTGGCCAGTGGAGTCGGCGATCTTCATATATCTGATCGGACGTGTACCGGAGTTTTATGCTCGCATCCTTTGTCCAGAGATATTCGGGTAAGTTTCTCGATCCATTGTTTTAGGGTTTGATATTTGTTGGTGAATTTCTATAGATCTGCCTTTTTTTTTTTTTTTTTTTCTGGGAACAAAAAGTATTATGGAATTGTGAAATCTCTGTAGTGGACTATCAAAATTGACCATGTAGAAGAAATTTATTATTCAGTTGACGTGAATGCGTGTTTAATGTTTTTCTCCGATTTGCACTGAAATAGATATACACACTGTTTTTGTTCATCTATTTGCGAATAGTGATTGCAAAACCTAAGGATCAACCTTTTTTTTTCTAGCTTTCTGCCTTTTCTTTTTTCATGATAGGATCAGATGAAGTCTGTAATATTGTTAGCAAATATATGCTTTCATTACCTTGTTTGATGACCGTTAGAGAATTTATTCCTTTAGTTTGTCTTGTTTTGAATCTCTTTATATATATATATATATATATATTTATTTATTTATATATTTGTTTGTTTTTTCCCATAAGATTAAGTTTACTTTGAATTAAAATTCATTCAAATTAGCTCCTGGAATGTAACCTATCAAGGTGTTATATTTCCATAAAACCATGTGAATGTAGGGTGGAACATCCTAGCAAACAATTGCAGCTTTAAGGTGTTATATACTTCATCTTATACCACTAGGGTATGTGGTGTACTATATATCCCTTATGACTGAAATTGTCTTTATGGATCTCTGGCTTTTGACCATTTTTTACTTACAATCCCTGACCAGGACATGATGTAGCACATTGGAATTCCCATGCAAGTCCTCCATTAGTCTTATAAAGCTTCTAGAGCTGCCAGTTGAAATTTTTTTATTGGTGGATTTCTGATGTTAAATTGCCATTTGTAATTGTGTATAGTATCATTTACATCAATACTGAAACTTAAAATGCGATTCTGTTGGTTGAGACGATTCTAAAAATGTGAGTACATAGCAAGCAAATAATTAGCTGTTATTTGACTATTTGCCCACTTAGAAATAGTATGTAGCTTCTCCGTTGACTTTGAAATTCTCTGAGGTTGTCTCATGTCTAGTTTATTGTTGCTAGCTTGGTGCACCTAGATGAGCGCCTTGTCTATCCAATAAACTGCAACCTTGTATGGAACGCTCTGTAGTAGGTAATAATGAGTACAAAATATCATTTTCACTGTGCAGCCATTATTTGTAGTCCCAAATCTGTATATCTATTACCATCTCTTGAAGATCAATTGATAGATGGATGATATTTGGTCTTGTGCAGATAGAATCTCTTTCTCTCACTTTCCATGGCCATGATTTAATAGTTGACTCTGAACTGGAACTTAATTATGGCAGGTATGTTGTAATTCCTTGTCTGTACAGTTATTTTACATTTTAAACTGTACATGATATCTGATGCTTTCTCGTTGCAGACGATATGGCTTACTTGGATTGAATGGCTGTGGCAAGTCTACTCTTCTTTCCGCAATTGGTTGCCGAGAGCTTCCTATCCCAGAACACATGGATATTTTTCACCTTTCAAGGGAAATAGAAGCTTCTGACATGTCTTCTCTTGAGGCAGTCATATGTTGTGATGAGGAGAGGCTGAAATTAGAGAAAGAAGTTGAAATTTTGTCTGCCCAGGTATATGGTTATAAAGCTAATAAGTGTTAGTTCTCTTATATATGAAGCATTTATTAGATTCTTGAATGTCTCATCTGTGGTGGTAGGATGATGGTGGTGGAGAAGCACTTGAACGCATTTATGAACGTTTGGATGCACTGGATGCATCAACTGCTGAGAAGCGAGCTGCAGAGATTTTATTTGGTCTTGGCTTTACCAAGCAAATGCAAGAAAAGAAAACTAGAGACTTTTCCGGTGGCTGGAGGATGAGGATTGCTTTAGCAAGAGCTCTTTTCATGAATCCAACCATATTGTTGCTGGATGAACCAACAAATCATCTTGGTAATACTTGGTTGACATTATAGCTTTTAACATGTTATTATGGAACTTATATTGTGACATATCTACTAGTCCCCCCCCCCCACCCAACCCAAATATAAACATTCCTTTTGGCTTAGATAACTGGGTCTTCATTTCAATGGTTTAGATGATTTTGATGACTTTACGTAATATGTTGCTTTTGCGCTTTGTTTATTTTCAGCGAAAGCTTGCTAGCACTATGTAGCCCCTATGAGTTCTCAGTAATCCATCTTGCTCCTTTTTCGCCCAATTTTGTACTTGATATTGTGGTTCATGCTGGATATTGTATAATTTTATTTGGTGGGTAGGGGGTGGTGGGTTGAAATTCTTTAACAAATTGCATTCTGCACTGGAATCATTAGTTTATTGATTACACTATTGAACTGGAGAAATTGGATGGGGTCCCCTTTTAAGTGTGTGTGTTCATTTGTATTTTAATCTTACCATTTTTCTTTTACAGACTTGGAGGCTTGTGTTTGGTTAGAGGAAACATTGAAGAAGTTTGATCGAATTCTCGTTGTGGTATCACATTCCCAGGACTTTCTAAATGGAGTCTGCACCAACATTATCCATATGCAAAATAAAACGATAAAGATCTACACCGGTAATTATGACCAATATGTCCAAACCCGATCTGAACTTGAAGAGAACCAGATGAAACAATACAAGTGGGAGCAAGAGCAGATAGCTGCAATGAAGGAATACATTGCACGCTTTGGGCATGGGTCTGCTAAGCTTGCTCGTCAGGCTCAGAGTAAGGAAAAAACTTTGGCAAAGATGGAACGTGGTGGGCTTACGGAGAAGGTGGTCAGAGATAAGGTCCTCGTTTTCCGATTCACTGATGTGGGGAAGCTCCCTCCTCCTGTCCTTCAGTTTGTGGAAGTGTCATTCGGCTACACTCCTGATAATCTTATCTACAAAAACATCGACTTTGGTGTGGACCTAGATTCAAGAGTAGCCCTTGTTGGACCCAATGGTGCTGGAAAAAGCACCCTACTGAAGCTGATGACAGGGGATTTGTTTCCTCTGGATGGCATGGTTCGGCGCCACAACCACTTGAGAATCGCACAATTCCATCAGCATTTGACTGAAAAACTTGACCTGGAACTGCCAGCCCTACAGTTTATGATGAGAGAGTATCCTGGAATCGAGGAAGAAAAGATGAGAGCTATTGTAGGGAGGTTTGGACTTAGTGGCAAAGCACAAGTGATGCCGATGAAAAATCTGTCTGATGGACAAAAAAGCCGTGTGATCTTTGCATGGCTAGCTTGGAGGCAACCCCACATGCTACTGTTGGACGAACCAACTAACCACTTGGATATTGAGACGATTGACTCTCTAGCTGAGGCATTAAATGAATGGGATGGTGGCTTGGTTCTTGTCAGCCACGATTTCAGGCTGATTAACCAGGTTGCTAAGGAGATATGGGTGTGTGAAAATCAGGCTGTGACTCGGTGGGAAGGTGACATCATGGACTTTAAGCAGCACTTGAGGGCAAGGGCTGGATTATTTGATTAAACCAGATATTCAGAAAACGAACACAGCTGGGTTTTCCTGGCCATAGCTGTGATGCACTTGGACCTGTTGAGTGCTCGTGACTCGGGTCATGTTATTGTGAACAAGTTGCATCAAGCGATGTAGAAGTAAAACAAGCGCAGCTCTTATCCGGTTTGCAGCCAGTGGCAGAGGGGGGCAGGTTCTCCACGAATATTATATCTTCTCTCTATTTACAATGCATATTCTATATAAATTTTGGTGTATTCAGAGTTTTCTTCATGGTCTTGGAACCATTATCATCTTTAGCAGTAGATTAATAATCAATATTGAGGACCGCCAAAACATCTTATTTATTTGTGCGATAACTTTTGCCTTATTTGTTTTTGTGAGCTACTTGTGAACTCCAGTGTTTTATTTGTTTTAATTTCGTGAGCTACTTGTCAACTTCTTGATTGTCTTGGCTTATTTGTAGCATGTAAAAACTTTTCCAGGTACTAGAGAGTATATGGATGATCTTTCCCAGCTTAGCCTTTGTCTATCCCTCTTCACTACTGGTCTCCAACTTCTCTAGTTCCCTATAAAGAAAAGTTTTCTAAAGGTGAAGAAGCATTCTCATTTATCTCAACCTTTGAATAGTTCAATGAACTAAATATATATATAAACAAGAACACCATCGTCTATTTTAGTTAATTATTTTAGAAATTAATCACCATACTACATGATGCTTGTATAATTAGTGACCTCAAATTTGCAACAGAAGATCCAAATTGCTCCAATCACTCGAGCAATAAATCTAAACAACTCAACTCTGTTATTCTAATTTACTGGTAAAAATTATCAAGAAATGTGAATAAACAAATATTGCATGTCCCCAAGTTCCACAACATACATATATTAGCAGCTCTTCACCATGGTCTTACTGAAAGAACCCCACCTATCAGCACCACCACCTGCAACCGTGGAACCGCTCTCCACCGCCCATTGCTCTGCCAGTATCCGCTCCAGCTTGCTCGGCTGGCAAGGAACTGTTAGCGCTCCGTCATGATCAAAGCCGTACTCTTCAGCCGCCTGCACCAACAGCCTCGAAAACCAAGGATGGCTTAGAAAACTCAATGGAACGATGAATCTTTTTAGCTCATCATTGTCCACCGCGATCACGGCAAAATGGCCCTCTTTAACGTCCTCCGGCACCTTTAATTCTCCGACATCCGATGTCGGAGATTTCTTGCCTAGAATTAGACTCTTTTGTAGCCTTTTCACCACTATTTTGAGCTTTACAAAGCCACCATTCTTTCTCTTGCTTATTGTTCTAGTATTTGCCATGCTGAAATGGAGAAGGGCTTTGGTTTTTTAAAGAATATAGTAACATTTATGTTTGTTTTGACTTCTTCATTATAGGTCTGGTATATATATACATATATAAAGTAACAGGCTGTCAGAAAAATAAATGCAAGAAATGTTATTATTATTATTATTGAATTTTAATGATTTTAAGTGCAAGAAGATTTGATTTATCAAAATGATAAAAGAAATTATGTTCAACAATAAGAAAATCGTACACAATAAAGTTGTAACTATTGATGATTAGTGTCACATGCATTCATAACTGTGCATTTTATCATATTTTAATTATATAATAGTGCAACATATATAATTTGTTAAATATTTCTTTGCCTACTTAGGATTCTTATATCATTTGTAATTATATACCATAGATCGAAAAGCCAAGAAGGTGTGATGAAATTCAAAATGAAATCATCTCAATCATTCAAGATAGACATATTTTCACAAAGTACATCAAATAATAACATTTAATAATTGAAATTGAATGTAAGAGCTCTTCTAGTCCAAATATTAGCAATCTAACTTATACTTTATCTCATGAGGCTCTTCATATAAATCCATCAAATTTAGTCAAAATTGAGAGCTTAATTGGGAGTGAGACACGTAGGATTAGGGTTTATATGGGAGAACAATGCACATGAGTGAAGTTTCGATGAATTCATGAAAGGTCACTATTAAGTTGTTAGTTTGGACATGCCTTTATCAAATAGAACACTATTTTAGTTGGCCTCAAATAAAAGTGTCCATTTTCAGTTGGGAATTAAACTCTCTTCAAATTATGTGCTCAATAATTATATATGGACCCATTTTATGCACTTATTTCTCAACATATGTAAACCCCAAACAACACTTCTATTTAATTAGGCTGCCTAACTATATATCATCATAGGCGAGGCAAGTCACCTGTCCTAATTCTAGTTTTTCATTTTTGTGACTAAACCCACACAACAAAACATAAAAGAAACTGTTCTTCAATCTTGACATTATTAAATACAAGTTAGGAACTAGATCAGAGCACTTAATTATATATTCATATACATAAGTTTTGAGGGTGGGTGGATCTCAATTTTATATAGAACTATAGTAATTTATATATTCTCTGTACATTTATACTTATAAATTGAAAAACATTGCATATATATCTAATCAACTTAGCTTGGATATCCTCAATAAATGGACTCATATATAAAAATGGGAGTGTAACAAGGTGTAAAGACATGCACTTTACAATGAGCTGGAAAGGCAAAAGTGCAATCAAGTTTATGAATGAGAAATAACACATGTTGAAAATTCTGAAATTTTAATGTAAGATTTTAAATGGGACAAGCTGCTTGTTTTCTTGAATACTACTTCTCTCCTATATATGCACAGAAAATTAAATGGTGCACATTGTGCAGTACTAGTAGTACTGTGTGCTTCACATCTGTCTCTGTATAACAGACTAATCTGGCATGCGTGGAAGCTACACTCTTAGGTTTTAAGAGTTCTTCCTTGCAAATTAATGTAAATGATTTGACAGGTTTTAAGGATTTCCTTCATTATCCTAGTATACATGGGACTGCTGGTTCATGTGTTGGTCTAGGTATAATGCTAATCTTGATGGACACTAGTGTTGGATCACTTTATAATGATGTGTGTGTGTGTGTGTAAGAGAGTGAGAGTGAGAGAGAGAGAGAGAGAGAGAGAGAGAGAGAGAGAGAGAGAGAGAGAACATTAGCATAATCCAAAAGGAAGTATATGACATGTGGTTTAAATTTAGACAATGCCAGCTATAACACAGTGAAAAGTTCCCAAAAATATACCTTCAAAAAACAGTCAATCTAAGAAAAAACAAAAAGGACTAAAGATCATAGGTTTGTAATGGTCCCATCGTTTTATCTGGGATTGTTTGTGTTTTCATTATTACAACAGGAAAAACGACGCAGAGATAACGTCTTTCTAACACGAAACTGAAGCAGAATGAAAACCAAAACACGATAACCAACAGCCATAAGAAACAGTATCAGTAAATTTTTCCACTTGGAGCTGCTATCAGCTGATACGTCGTATATGTTTTCAAGAGCCTGATAGCCTGATAACGATCTTACCTGCCCAACCGCAAATGATGTTCCGATAAACTCGTTCTCCAATAGCCCCTGCATCCAAACACACCTTGTTCATATCATACATGATTTTAAACTTTTTTGAAGCTTTATTCAACTTGCCTGGATAGAGTAAGTATGGAAAGCAATATACGATATGGGATACATCCAAACGGGCCTTGGCAAAGCACTTCTTATCCTAAAATACCCAGCTGAAAGCATCATTACCATCTGAAAGACAACATTGGTTTTAGTAATCCTCGTAAACTGAGAAAGTGTGCTTTTTAAAGTAGGGTCGAACTTACATGTATGGTCACGAATATTAAGATGCTCCAGAAGATATTTCTGCAAAGAGAAGCAATGAGTAGCACGAGTCCCTCATTGACTAGAAGGCACAGGAAGAAATTTAGCGAGAAGTAGATCAACAAAGTGAAATCGTCGCGTAGCCCAACAACGAAATAGAAGATCAAACTCGATGAAACGGAGAGGAGAAACAAGAACGGGATACTGGATAATAGTTGCCCTATTAGAAAGACAAATGTCCCAGAATGCTGGTTTGCTTCTTCACATGTGTATATCTGCAATTAAAAGAGAGTTATTGCAATTAAATTCTTTTTTTGAATTTTTTAATATGAGATCTTCATTACCTTGATTTCTTTCAACTGTGCAGGGACACCGGCGATACTCAGAAGTGAAGTAAACGATACGAATAAAAATATAGCTCCGACTCTTGTCTGCAATTTGAGAGAAGCGCCCAAGAAATAATAAAAGATTATGCATTGCTCAGAGTACAATTTATAGTAAAGGATAAATTGATGATATTAACTTACCCCAACCGATGATAAAGAGTGGCCCAAACCGGAGAAAATGGTACCAATACATAGTGCCAAGAACATATAAAGAATTAAACGAAGCCAATAGTATTTCCACTCCCTCGACATAATCAACAACGATCTCCAAGTCAATACAGCAATTTTGGTGGCACAATTTGCCTTGCCTTTGCTTTTGAGAAATGGGCCTTCCTGTAGCCACAATGAAAGACCAATTAGGAAACAATTAACCAAGAATGTTAGCATTACTAATCAGCCCACCTTCTCAGTGAGCCTCGCGATCATAGTCTCAACGGCTGCAGCATCTGCGGATGATTTATATGTTGCTTCAAGAGTGCGTATTGCCACGGCGGTGTCCATATTAACTGACGAAAGTTCACCATGGTCATCCTGTTATAATAATAACTTCATTAGAGAGTTTTATGCAGCTATAAGACCATTTATCCAGTGAAAAATACGAGGAAAATAGTATACCTGCCAGTTTTTGCACATTGCAATGATCCTATCAAAATCTGTATTTATTGCTCTCAAGAAGTGATCAGAGGGGCTTTGCATAATTGGGCAAGGAAATCCAGCATTTGAGAAATGCTACAAAAAAAAAAAAACAAGAAAAGTAAAATATTTCGAATCTTTACTTCATCAGAATCTCATTGACCAGCAAGCAGAATACAGATTATGTTACAGATTTGTGAACAAGGTGTCAAATACTACTTTGATTGGAAAATAACATATGTTTTGTACAGTAATAAGTTTTAGGAGATTATATCTTGAGACATATACCTGCAAACAAGCGAGTGTTTCCCCGAAGAACAACGTGTTTCCGTTAGAAAGAAGACATATTCTATCGAAAAGGCCAAACACTTCAGTGCTGCTCTGGTAAATGGTGAATATTAGAGTGCAGCCTGTGCTCGCAAGCTTCTTTAGGGTAACCATCATTAGAAGTGCAGATACACTGAATATGAAAATATACTTGTTAGTAGTTGGAAGCAGAGAAGGCTAGTTTTTCAAAATGAACAAAGAAACAATTGCCTGCCAAGGAACTAATTTAAGTCATTTGATCAAGTACAGGTTGACAGGTATTTACTATCCCTGCCTAATCGATACTCATAACTAGTATGAACAGGTAGAGAACAGTAGTAGAATAAATGAAAAATAACAGTTCATCTATTGGATTGACAAGAGAAACCATTTGTGAAAATATCTATTCTCAAAATATGATGATCATATTAAAAGGAGCTAGCAAAGTGATCTAACACCCACATGATAATCACAATACACATAATGAGATATCCACAAAAATGTGCAATTATTTGTTACGGGATTATTAAGCCTTATCACTATGTTAACACTCCAAGTAACATGTTAATAGAATAAAACTTCATGCTTGTATCGTACCGACATGGATACATATTCTTTCAAGGCTCAAGCTAAGACACCCTCATTTTACACATTAACAGAGTAAATAGCTTGCAAAATTTGGATTTGTTTTAACCATCTTGAACAGTGCAATATTGAGATAAAGTACAAGCCTTATAAAAAGGTCAGTATCTTATCTGTGTTGACTTTTAATGAATAAAGCACGTGCAATCTTAGACACTTGAAATCATAGCATGGCAAAGTAAACAATGAGATTATCAGTAAAAGGAACAGGACTTGATGACATAGCAAGGTTATAGAAGAATTCCATATTTAGCAAGCAGTTCTTTTTGTTTCATGCAAACATAAATTGTGACAAAA
Source organism: Scutellaria barbata (assembly GCA_028654395.1). Lineage (NCBI taxonomy): Eukaryota > Viridiplantae > Streptophyta > Magnoliopsida > Lamiales > Lamiaceae > Scutellaria > Scutellaria barbata. The sequence continues at coordinate 463,603 of CM053653.1, read as the reverse complement.
GGTTCATGAAATTTGAAAAGAACCTGTCAAGATGATAAAGAGGTTCATCAATAAATAAGATATGCGGTCTCATCACAAGTTCCCTAGCAATTGTGACCCGTCTTCTTTCACCACTTGGAAGACCCTTCATATAACAGTGGCCACCTATAAGCTTATTCGCATAATCCCCCAATGACATAGCAAAGATGGCATCTTCTACCGCACTCTTCTTCTGAAAAAGGAAGCCCGGAAGCTGAAGCAAGGCTGAGTAGTATAGGTACTCACGCACTGTCAAGGATCCAATAAGCGTGCTTTCTCTTTCAACAAACCCCTGATGTAACCACAAAACAATACATGATCAACCTTCTAAAACATTACACTAGAACAATATAAAGAGGAAAGGATTATGCATAAATATAATGGTCTACCCTTATGTTTCAGTTTCACAGCAGTTGTTACTTTGACCACCAAGCCACACAGCAAGTTGGAATATACCATCAAATTTCCACACATTACTTTTCTCAATCATTGCCTGCATAATTATTGGCCAAAGAAAACCCTAAACCTCCTCTCAAACTACAATTTTTCAACTAGAATAACTCCTTACCACTATGTGGCACCGATTTTTATAGTATCTGATTAGAACCACAAATGCACCTTCAAAATATTGAGCCTTTCAAGATTGTCATGTCAATGGACACATCATTTTTTTTTTAAAATGCTATAAAGGTCCCAAGATATCTTACAAAATATTGGTGTTGTAACTTTAGATTTAGGTCTCTACTGGTGTGAAACTAGTTGTTTTCTTAGTTTTAGCATTCTATGTATTCTACTCTCAGTATAGTCATTCTATTCTCAGTTAGTTTTGCATAAGCTCCAGTTACAAGACACACATATGTTGGTCATTCAGAAAATAAGCTTGCTACGACAGCAAGTTAAAAAGAACATGAAGTCAAATTTTCTGAAACAAAACATAATCAAAACAAGTCATACACCAGAATCATTGGAAATTATATCATAACAAATCAAGGTTCAAGGACAAGGGGTGTTGAGAGGAACTTACATATGCTCCATACGGCATGCATGATTTTACTCCATTAACAAACACCTCGCCATAAATTCTAGCTGAATCAGGCAATCTTCCTGAAATACGAAAAAGAACATGAAAAACAATAAATTCACTGGTTCTTATAATAAGGCTAAACAAGTACAGCGCCATCAAACACAGACAAACCTGAAAGAGCTCTTAAGAGAGTCGATTTGCCTGACTTGGCAGGACCCATAATTACTGTCATTGTTCCTGGAAATGCATAGCCATTGGAGCTCTTAACAACCTTGTCAGAGTATTTTCTTTTACCCTTTATAGTGACTGTCAAATCCTTCCACACAATTGAGGCCCCTGCTATCTTTCTTGCAACAATTGCACCTTCAGGCAAAGGAGGTGATGGTAGTGAGCCACTATTGAGCTTGGAAAGGGACGGGGATGCAGGAGTGGTAGCAGTATTAATGGAGTCAGCTCCTCCATCCTCCACCTTAACTTCAATATCTGTATCATCCCAGTCGGGTGAGTCCTCAAATGAAATTGGTTGCCTGAGTGCACCGGGTTTTCGTAAGTAGAAGAAATTGCTTGAAGGCACTCTACTTGCTGGACTACTTGCAGAAGATGATGAGGACCTATAGTGATCTGATTGAGATTGTATTTCTTCCATTTTTCAAATTCTAACTGCTTTTAAAGTTCCACGTTTATCATCTATATACAAACAAATCAAAATTAGCACATGGTCAATACACTTTCAAGAATTTTTTTTACGGAGAAACTAACCTCTAGCCTTTCATCCAGCTAGGCTAATTAACCAACCATACAATTAGAGTCTACAAGTGAATGCGAATTTTTTATTTCTTTCAAAAGCAGTCTGACAATACAAGTAACAAATTCAATATGAATAGAAATCTACTGCCTGTATACATTAACAGAAGATCATTAAAAGGTTCTTGCATCATACGAATACTCCAGCAACACCATTTGTCTTTTCCATGAATAATCCTGTTAAAGCTAGAAACTTTTTCTATTGAATTTAACCAAGCTATCAACTTTCTCAAATTTCACAACTCAGTGCACAATAAATGACCTAATGGCTCCAAAACAAATCACAATTTACACATAAATTCAAACATCAAACAACATCACGTGCAGAAAACAAATTGAATTGCAGAAAAAAATAGCAGCAACACTTATGGAGTACCTCAAATGCTCTTCAAGTTGAGCAACCCCGAAGAGGCAGAGAAGCTGGAGAGAGATGGGGAGTTGAAGAAATGAGAGAGAGCAAGAGAAAACACAAAAGTTGGATCTGGGTTTTGGGTTTTTGCAGATGAGTGAGAACACTAGCGAGGGAATTATAATGGAGTGAGAGCAAAAGGAGACAAGAAACAGGAGAAAAAGTGAGTCGCACTTGATCTTTACGAGTAAATACATGAATGAAATGGATTTTCATTTTTGTGAAATAAAAAGATCGGTTTTTTTATTTTTAAGGTACAATAAAAAAGATTCAATTATTTATGAATCTTTTGACCCTCGTTTTCCGGGTATCATACTTTTGTTCTCTCATCTATGTTTTTGTTTTATCCATTCTAAAGTTTCTGAATAATTTAGTAGGACACTAAAATTCATTCAAATTGAGTTTTATTGATGTTACCTCCTATATAAAAAAATGTATATATTATGAATCAATATCTATAGATTGTGTGTTTATGTGTCATTATCTGGTAATTTAAGATGTGTATTGTGTTAGTATTTATGGACTTTTACGTTTTATCAATTATTATATCAATAGAATCATATAATTAACGATGATGATAATAATAATGATAATAATGAGACCTTAAATTGGAAAATTTTATGCTTTTATAAGTTGTGATTATCAAAATTCATTTAAGGTTTCCTATATAACCTTAATACAAAAATAAATACATATACTGTACTTAAATATATCGCTTCATAACTCTAATGTCAGGTGATTAATGTGTAATTCAAATTCCTTTTTTTTTTTTTTTTTTTTTTGTCAATTACCTTTGCTTTTGCTTTTTGGTGGGGTCTCATACTGAGTATGTGTATTATTGAAGATTGAGAAAGTATATGATCACACCCCAAAAAAGAAAAAAAAAAGACAAAAGAGAGAGATATATGTATTTAATTGGTTTGATATTTAGAATAGCAATCACATTTTATATGCATAAATATTATTATTAATTAATTTGTAGTATGTATTAAAAACAATATAATATATGATGAAATATAAAAATATAGTCCACGAATATAGATAATATAAAGGGTAATTTACATTAAATATATTTTCTTTAAATCTAATAATGAAGGAATTTCTTGAAAAAGGGAGAAACAAAATGATGAGTGGCATTTTCTCTTTTAAGTTTTCTAATAGGGCAGCCAAATGACAGCAGGGAATGAGAATAAATTTATTCATGTATTGGAAAAGGGTTTTCTTTCTTTGTTTTTTTATAAACCCTCAATTCAATTCTCATGCCTTCTGAACAATACTGCATTATAAAATGGTACCTTTCTTGAATTCTAATATTGTTTATTATTTTATGAAATTTCCCTTTGTCCATGATACATGCAAGTGGTGCTTGTACATTTTATAGAACTGTACAAATAATGTTGTTTTATTAATTGTGGTGTTAGTTGCCTGTTTGTGTACTAAATTACTAATTATAGTATTATGGGTGTTTGTGCCTTAACTTTTAGATTAAGGTTTGTTAACTTGATAGTATATGACAAGTCTGAGCTACAAGATTATTCCAAGTGGTTGGAAATATTGGGTTCACATCACCATTGTGGATTTTTCTTACTCCAATTTTATATTATTGTTATACGTTAATAACTAATATATTTGATGTATGTGATCATAAATTTATTAAATAATAGGAATAGCTACATATAGTCTTCGAATTATTACCATATCAATTATTGTATTTTCAACAACTCAAACTTTGCACGATCACAAATAATCGATTAAATTATTTGTAGCTTCTTTTTTGGATCAAAGAAATCGTATTTGCCATATGTATGCCCATGTAAAGGATAATTTCATATTGTCATCTATAAATCATTTGGATACCCAAGACATCTCAAAATTGAAAAGAAAGCTATTGGAATAGCAAAGAAAGGGCGAAATTTGTTGCCTCCACTATAATAAAACCGTCTACAACACTCATTTCCATCATTATCGATGTTCCAAAAAAAATACTTAATACTTACATCAAAATGATTATTTCCTCGAGTTCATTATGAACCTCAAATAAATTTCACCATTCCTACTTGAATAAACCCAAAAAATCATTTAAGTGTTATTTTCTTTCACGAATATATTTTGTTCGATTAATTTAAGGATTTTTATCATCATACAATGAGCTTCATAGGATGTCCTTACTTTGAAGAAGGTTGTCAACCATTCACTATCTCCATTTGACGTTTGAAGAAGCATAATCAATGATGAATGGTTGAGCATTAGTGTTTGAAGATTAGAGTTAGATTTCGTGACAACAATATTGAACTCCACTCTAAGTCAAAATTATAATAAAAAAAACAATTTTTACGTGAACAAGATTGAATTTTAACACTTATTTTTAGATTAAACATACATATTTCTCCATCGCGACCCAAGAAAAAAAAACATGTAAAACTTTGTTGTAAATAAATATTATATGAGTAAGACTTGGGTGCAACAGTTGCATGGATCTTAGATCCATGCAACGCGGGTCGGGTCGGGCTGAATCCGACCCGGATCCGCGCATTTCTTTTTTTTTTTTAATTTTTTTTTTATCATGACCTTTATGTTGTGTTAGTGATACCTTTATATTATGTTAAATATACCTTTATATTATGTTAAGTATACCTTTATATAACAGTTTAACATTTAAAAAAAACCCTAATTTTGGCAAAAAAACCCTAATTTTGGCAAAAAACCCTAATTTTAACGAAAAATTTATAATTTCAGCATAAAAAAACCTTAATTTGTACATATATACCTTTATATAAATATTACGCATACCTTTAATTAATATTAGTCATACTTTTATATAATACATAAAGGTACAACTAATATAATTAAAAGGTATAACTAATATAACATAAATGTATGTTTAACATAATATAAAGGTATGTTTAACATAACATTATAACCCTAAAGGTATGCTTAACATAACATAAAATCATAAAGGTATGCTTAACATAACATAAAGGTATGCTTAACGTTGTATAAAGGTATGCTTAACGTTGCATAAAGGTATAATTAATATAATGCAAAAGACTTGCATAAAGGTATGCTTAATATAATATAAAAGGCCCTAAAGGTATGACTAACATAACATAAAGGTACACTTAACATAACATAAAGGTACACTTAACATAACATAAAGGTCAAGCACCTGGAGCGAATTTTGGGTGGGTTTGAGCGCACCCACCCAGGCGCGTGGGGGCGCGTGGAGGCGCGTGGAGCGGGTCAAATTGTTGTGTATGGATCTAGGATCCATACACAAGTTGCACAAAAGTTTTTGTGATATTATATATGAAAGAGTTCTAACCAAATGGTAAGAATTAGTATTTTTAGTAGAATTAGATAATTAATATATAAAATATGAAAAGATTGTGTATTTAGTCAATAAGTTGTATGAATTATTAAATATTTTATTTGCAATGTACTCTTAAAATTTATTTGTAGCAATTTTAGCAACCAAAAATGTATAATTCCACCTTAGTTTCTTTAATTATGTAGAAGACAAATTAAAGCTTCTTTTTAATATAAATTCTATGTTTATTAATTGAAACTGCAATAATATTATTTAAACATAAAAAATTATAGAAATAGTACTATATAAAAAAACAGAAAACTCAAAATAGTAAAATATAAAATATAAAAATATCAGTCTCTAAAAAAGTTATGATTATTATAATATGTAGTCATATTTAACATTTTATCTCAAAACATAATACCATATTCTGACGTATTTTTCTTGAAAATAATATTACTATATAAAAAGTTGTCATCCCAATGTATTTAGAGCATGTGTTGGCTGGTGTGTTTAGTTAGTTAGATTAATTGTGTTATGATGAGTTTGCACGAAATTGGGTTAATTTCTTGGTATGTTTGGTTTGAATGTTTAATGATATGTTTGACTTAATTTTGTGTTTTGGTTTAAATGTTGTGGTATTTATTGAGTTATGTTTATGTATTAAAATTTTGTTTGGTTCAAATATTTGTTGTGGGTTTAAAAAAATTAAGATCAAAATGCCCTTAAAATAAAATGAATATAATTTTTTAAAAATAAAAATCAATAAAATACCCTTAGAATAAAATGAATATAATTTTCTTAAAATAAAAATCAACAAGAATATAATTTTTTAAAATAAAAAATAAAAAATTGGAATGAAAATTGGGGTTATGGTGGATTTAATAAACCACCAATTTTTGAATGATTTATTTAACCTCTCAAAAGACATATTTTGACATTTTTAATCCAAATCCAAAAAAAATACTAATTTTTCAACCCAAACACCAAACATGGATTTATTCGAGTTAACCTACCCAAACCCCCAAACCAAATGTGTCCTTAGACTTAAGTTTGGATTGAGTTATTAAAAAAAAATAAAAATCCATAAACGTAAAGAAAAAGGGGTGGTAAATATTTTATTTATTTATTTTGAAGAAAGGGGTGGTAAATATTTTATTTACATACAAAAACCCTATATAGAATTTATTTACTCACTGTTTCTTTTTCACTTTTCCCAATCCACAAGAAACATCATCGTCTTCTCCACTACTCAATTCCTACTTCTCCGACAAACATGAGTAATCAAGCCGAGTCATCTGATTCGTAAGTATCATTATCAAACTCAATTCAAGTATCTTTAGGCGAATCGCTCTTTGTTAATCCCCTTGATTTTGGATGAATTGAATTCTGCAAATCTAAGACCTTTTTCTTGTTTTGAACAGGAAAGGTGGGAAGAAGGACTTCTCGACGGCGATTTTGGAGCGAAAGAAGGCTGCGAATCGATTAGTTGTCGATGAGGCTGTCAACGATGATAACTCCGTCGTATCCCTCCACCCCGCCACCATGGAAAAGCTCCAGCTTTTCCGTGGGGATACCATTTTGCTCAAGGTTCTCTCTTTTTTATTTAGGTTTTTTACCTTTTGATCTCGGGAATTTTATTTTATTTTTAAGTGGGGAAGGAGGGTTAGGGTTTGTATTTGTCCTTGATTTTATCAAATATCTTGATAAGGATGAAGTATGTTGGATGCGTTGTTGGACTTGATAATTGATTGAGTTATAGGTACTTACGGATCAGTATGTTTTGAATATTTATTATGGATGGGTTGATTATTTTGTGTTATTGATCTAAGAAAAATACTGAATTAAAAATGAAAATTTTGAATGGTCACGCATTACAACATTGGTGGGTTCTGTAGATGATAATGATAGTTGAAATACAGACGGCGTTTGATTGGCTCATGACCTTTCAATGTTTTTATGAAGATGGTTGTGATAGTTATGAAATACTATGAGCATCTGATTAGCTCATGACAATTCAATGATGAAACTAAATTTTGTGAACATCCATTGGTGGCTCCCCATCTTGGTCTCTATGAGATAATAGCTCTTGAAAGTGTATCATGTGTATAACTGTTTCATTGTTTATTCAGCACACAGGAAAACATTATTGAATTTTTGCTCTTGGGTCACCGTGTGTTTCAATATTCATGCGCTGAAATTTTGGGCATCATGTTGTTGTTGGTGGTTTCAGGGAAAAAAAAGAAAGGACACTGTTTGCATTGCGCTTGCTGATGAGAGCTGTGAAGAGCCGAAGATTAGGATGAACAAAGTTGTCAGGACGAATTTGAGGGTTCGGCTTGGGGATGTTGTATCTGTGCACCAGTGCCCGGATGTTAAATATGGAAAGCGTGTTCACATACTGCCCTTGGATGATACAATAGAAGGCATTACTGGGGATCTTTTTGATGCATACCTGAAACGTAAGGCCTCAAACATGGTCTGGTTTTCTTATTTGTTAATGCTTCGTTTTGGTTTAAATGCATCTTTAAATAATTTCTTACTTCTAATTCATATCAAAAATCCATATTTTCCGTGTAGCTTACTTTCTGGAAGCATATCGCCCTGTGAGGAAAGGGGACCATTTTCTTGTGAGAGGAGGGATGCGAAGTGTGGAATTCAAAGTCATCGAGACTGACCCTGGGGAGTATTGCGTTGTTGCCCCTGATACTGAGATCTTTTGTGAAGGGGAGCCTGTGAGGAGAGAGGATGAGGATAGGCTGGATGAGGTTGGCTATGATGATGTTGGTGGTGTCAGGAAGCAAATGGCTCAGATTCGTGAATTGGTGGAATTGCCTCTGAGGCACCCTCAGCTTTTCAAATCTATAGGTGTGAAACCACCCAAGGGAATTCTACTTTTTGGACCTCCAGGTTCTGGAAAGACATTAATTGCTAGAGCTGTTGCTAATGAAACTGGTGCTTTCTTCTTTTTGATTAATGGGCCTGAAATTATGTCCAAACTGGCTGGAGAGAGTGAGAGCAATCTAAGAAAAGCATTTGAGGAGGCCGAGAAGAATGCCCCATCAATTATTTTTATTGATGAAATTGATTCAATTGCCCCTAAGCGAGAGAAGACACATGGTGAAGTTGAAAGGAGGATTGTTTCTCAGCTCTTGACACTCATGGATGGGTTGAAATCTCGTGCTCATGTCATTGTTATGGGAGCTACTAATCGTCCGAACAGCATTGACCCAGCCCTTAGAAGGTTTGGTAGGTTTGACAGGGAAATAGACATTGGTGTTCCTGATGAAGTTGGACGACTTGAGGTTCTTCGGATACATACCAAAAATATGAAACTCTCTGATGATGTATGACCTTTACATCTAATTAGGAACTGATACTTATTTTTGTGGAATCAAATTCAGTTTCATGAAGTGAATTTAATTTTATTGCAGGTTGATTTGGAAAGAATAGCAAAAGACACCCATGGCTACGTTGGTGCTGATCTTGCAGCTCTCTGCACTGAAGCTGCACTTCAGTGCATCAGAGAGAAAATGGATGTCATTGATTTGGAAGATGATTCAATTGATGCTGAGATACTAAATTCTATGGCTGTTACAAATGAGCACTTCCACACTGCTCTTGGAACAAGCAATCCTTCTGCTTTGCGAGAGACTGTAAGTGCATGCATGTCTGGAAATATTATATTATCCCTCTGCAATTGTGTGATTTCCATATATTGTGTGAATATTTGTTCATTATATTTTTGTAATTTAAAAACAGGTTGTTGAAGTGCCTAATGTCAGCTGGGAAGATATTGGAGGGCTTGGAAATGTCAAGAGGGAGCTTCAGGAGGTATATACATTTTTAAGGCTGATTCAACTGGCTTGTTTGTTTCCTATATTCTTGAACTTGATCTCTCATTACCTCTTTGTATGGTGTAGACTGTTCAATATCCGGTGGAACATCCAGAGAAGTTTGAGAAATTTGGTATGTCACCTTCAAAGGGTGTTCTTTTCTATGGTCCTCCTGGATGTGGAAAAACTCTGCTAGCTAAGGCCATTGCAAATGAGTGCCAAGCCAATTTCATTAGTGTTAAAGGACCTGAATTGCTCACCATGTGGTTTGGAGAGAGTGAAGCAAATGTTCGTGAAATATTTGACAAGGCTAGACAGTCTGCTCCATGTGTCCTTTTCTTTGACGAGCTTGACTCTATTGCTACACAGGTTATACATCGCACTAGTAAATAATCAAAATGCAATCTCATTTTTCATCAGCTGTTCAAATTTGTGTTGACTAATAGTTTATTTAAGTATGATAACATAGTTCGGACAGCCTGCACATTCAGATTTTATTTGTGCACAGATACAGTGACCATTTACAGTCAATTGCTTCTTGGTATTGTTGCAGAGAGGAAGTAGTGTTGGAGATGCTGGCGGTGCTGCTGACCGAGTTCTCAATCAGCTTCTAACTGAAATGGATGGCATGAATGCCAAAAAGACGGTTTTCATTATTGGGGCTACTAACAGACCTGACATTATCGACCCAGCACTTCTACGACCTGGTCGTCTAGATCAGTTAATCTATATTCCCCTACCAGATGAAGATTCTCGCCATCAGATCTTTAAAGCATGCCTCCGTAAATCACCGCTTTCCAAGGATGTTGATCTCCGAGCTCTTGCAAAATATACTCAAGGATTCAGTGGAGCAGATATCACGGAAATATGTCAGAGGGCTTGCAAATATGCCATAAGAGAGAATATTGAGAAAGTATGTGTTTCTTTCCCTTCATTCATCTGTGAATCTTTTATGTTTTTTCGTCTGATTCGCCTTCTGTCATTTCAATATATGAATGCCTATTGAGATTCGTAGTGACCAACATTATGTGTGAGGTTATTGACGAACAATACTTGTCTCAGGACATAGAAAGGGAGAGGAGAAGGGGGGAAAATCCTGATTCTATGGATGAGGACCTTGAAGATGAAGTTACAGAAATCAAGCCTGCACATTTCGAGGAGTCCATGAAATACGCTCGTAGAAGTGTGAGCGACGCTGACATACGCAAGTACCAGGCATTTGCCCAGACATTGCAACAGTCACGAGGATTCGGAACCGAATTCCGTTTCGCTGAACAAGCAGCTGGGGCATCAGGACCTTCTGACCCGTTCGCAGCCTCTGCTGGTGGAGCTGATGATGATGATTTGTATAGTTAGACGTTGAAGGCTTGTCTCCAAAATGGGTGAACACCCCTTATATTTCTCACAAAAGAGTTACCTTGACTTTGGCTGTCGAGTAGTAGAGTCTTTACTCATTTAACTTATTATTACTTTTGCTTCCCCAGATATTATCTAATATAGTTGCTTTTTGGACTATGGATTTAGTGCCAAAATGGTGTTTAATTCACTGATTGATATGTGTCATCATGCTCTCTAATGAAGACAATGTTTCTTTCCTAGGTTAAGAAGTTGAATGTTTTTTTCCCATTTCAGGAAAAGATTTGTGTTAGAAAATGGGCTATTGTGTTTTTTCCCTTTGATTGCCTTAGCCATTTTGCTCGTGAAAGTTTTAAATGCTATCTGCCTGTCTCTCCTGAATTGTTCATAGTTTGTAGCTGCTACTTATGTGCATCATTGCATAATTATTTTGTTGGTTGGCCATGTCATGTCCAAACACCTAAAACTATAAGTTGAAATTACTTGTCCCCCCGCCCCCCCCCCCCCCCCCCCCCCCTATATAAATGTGTCGGGAAAATGGTTTACAATATTGTAGTCTACAACAACAAATACTAACAAGTGAATTCCAATAGAAGAAATGAAACAAAATCTGGAATAAGGAGGCTGTGTTCCAATTGATTTTCCTTTTATTTTTGTAATAGCTTTATTTCATTAAATAAGGGTATTTTAACAGATTTATTTGCAAAATTATAATTTCCAATAATGTAAATGGTAGCGACTTAGTTGGTTGTGTGTAGTACAACTTGTTATCATGTTTAATTGTATCCTGCCTATACGAATTAAACCTATGCCATCTGCAATAAATATATATGTCACACTTTTAGCTGTTACTTGCAATATATACGTGTAAAACTTTTATTGAACTTAAATGAATCACAGCGCTATAATTCACTATAATAATTCACGTGAATACCCTACATTAATAATTAAATTAAATAAAATCACAAAACGATTTGAGAACATATATTATTTGATACGGAATGAGTAGTAAATCTCTAGTCAATTTAAGCAAATGTACCCCTACCATATGACACACAAAAGTCAAAAAACACATAGGCCCCCTCCATTTTTTCCAACATCAAAATCTTGAAATCACTTTTTTAATTTATTCCACTTCATTTACATATCAATTTACTTTTCAAATAAGTTATACGTCCATATATTAAAATACAAGAAGAGGAGATTTAAAATCGTGATTTCACACACACACACACACATATATATATATATATATATATACATATATCTCATTAATTCCTTTTATCATCAAGCTTAATTTACATAATCAAATTCGAGAAGCATATATAGTAGCATACTCCAAATCCAAAAAAAAACAAAAAATATAATTAGCACAAGAAACTAATCCTCATTAAATAGTTTTCTAGGCAAAAACTATATTAGAAAGAGCCAGAACGTAAATACATATAGAAAACAACCACCACTCTCAATCCAAAGCATCACCATGCATGCATCTTCAATCAAAACTGCTTCAGACAGAACCATATACAAACATAAACCTTAATTAATCCTTGATAATCAAGATGCATGGTTAATGGGATGGGGGCTCTCTGCCTGTATAGCACCTCAAGGAGCCAAGTGCATGGTAATTCACGTACCGGCTCGGAGCAGATGATCGGCGAGAGCCCTTTGGCATGCAGTTTTTCACTTCTCTTTGGTGATAAACTCGTTGTTTGTGATTCAAGATCGGTGTCATGGTTGCGTACTCTCTTGTTCTTGAGCCTATTGGCAATGCAGTGGACGGGGCACTAGGCAGTATTGGATAGTGCCTAGCCATTGCTGAAGAAGAGACGAGGAGGAGGATGAGGATGAGAAGATTATTGATTCCGATCATAGTATTGGCGAACAAGTTATTTGATTGAGTTGTGTGTTTTTGTGTTAGTGTTTGTGAAAGAGTTTGTGAAAGAGTTGAAGAAGAAGCTTGGAGTTTTTATGGCGAAGAAAAGAGATGAAAGAGGTTGTTTAAATAGGCCCGTGAATACCTTCTCTCTCATCACACATTTAATTAGGGTTTATATTTGGAAACTATAGAGACTGTAATTTCCTAATATTTCAATATAATGATTTATTTTTGAATGAGGCTACTTAAGTGTTGCTAGTTGGGCTCATATAGAATCTTGTTAATTAATCAAACAAGATCCTCTATTTTGCATTGACGTTTCAACTAATGTTCCAATATAATCACTACATGTTAAGTGTAAAAGTGACATCACTAATTTACTCATGACGTGATTAATTATAAACTATGTAATATAAACTGAAACATCAAATTAAAATACAGGTCCAGTTCGGTTGTTAATGAGCACGAAACAGAAGCCAATTTCTATTACTTATTGACCTACAAACAGTATAAGATCAAATTCGTCATATTTGTACAAACATAATAGATTTATGAATTGCTGTTGTCGCTATAATCTAATCGAGTATGAAGTAGCCTTTTTCAAATAGCCCAAGCTCGTATACCGATGTTTTGATCTATGGCGATTATACTAGCTAGTGTACGTATTTGCATTAGTTAGTGTATGTATAGCATTAGTAGAAAGTATGTATAATATAAGTAGGTTAAAGTTGAATAGGGGGATGCAAAGTGAGTTGCAGAGAAGGTGAGGATGCTCGTGAGTTTCTGTGAAAGAAATAAAAGTGCATATATTTGGATGGGTGGGCCCTCATTAAATAAACCTATGAATTGCATTTACAATACTTGGTCACATTTTGTGGATTTCCAGGCAAGTAGGGGACCTGCTTCTTTATTTCAAACTTGTATTTCTTCTATATATTATATTTAATTTTGATAATCCCAAATTGCATAAATCTATCTTTTGCTTTTTACACATGTGTTGCTCTTTAATTGTCTCCACACCCACCAACCTTTCATATTTTGTGCCACGTGGCAGCTTCACAAGACAAATTAGATTGCCTTTGCCCAGCCCTCACTTGAATCTTTTTTTATATCCAATTTTCTGATTTAAATCCTTAATTGATGAGAGTAAAGGTAAATTATTAGAGCGAAAATATTGATCCTTAATCATGAAAGATTTGTTTATAAGTACATTTACGTGTTTTTCTGTTTTCAACTTTCAATGTGACTAATACTAATATTTGCAGAAAACCCACTGATATAAATCACATTTATTGTAAAACCATAAAGTCAGTTAGACTTGGTCCAAAATTTAATCAATCATTTAAATGCGCAAAATAATAAACTCCATTAAAGATCTTTTAAATTATATTTTATATCTAAAGAAAGTAGAAAAATAGTACTCCAGTATTTAATAAAAGAAACCCACTAAACCAAATTTTATTTAACAGAAAATCCAGCCCATATAACTATTCAAACACCTTTAAGTTGTTGTAATTTTTACACTAAAAATTAGCCGTGTAATTTTAACTTTTTAAAGTGAATAAAAGGATTAACCACAAAAATCAACCTATCAGTTTTTAATTTGCAATCTAATTTTTTTATCTTACTACAACCAAAATCATTTTTCTGATTATTTTTTCGAAAAAGTGTAGATCACGTGCTTGCACGTGATTTAATGTTTTTTTTTCAATTAGCAACCTAAACTTTATTTTTTTCTTTCTTTTATCCAATTGAAATCTCAAATTTTTAAATTTGTCAAAATATATTATAAATCAGAGGTTGCAATTAGATTAAAGAAATAAAATTTGAATTGCAAAGTGAAAAAATTAAATCATGTACCGAAAAAATAGTTGAAAAGTTATTTGAATCACAACCAGATTAAAAATAATTTAGATTGCAAAGTAGAAAAACCCAATAGTTTAGATTATTTGCATTTAACCTAAATAAAATAATTATGTCCATTATACTTTTTAAGTAAGAAATAACAATATAACATGCTAAATTTTTAAGAAAACAAAGAAGGAAAAAGAGAACATGAGACCTCTCACTTGCAAAGATAATCATTTAATAATTTTTATGGTAACATTTTGTAATATCAGCAAAAGTAGGGGGCTTGTTGCAAATAAAAATTAATAGGCAGCCAACATTACATCAGCGCACATGAAATGAAAGGAGAAGAGGTTGTTGGCTCCAACTCCATGGGTTGTTTCCTTCATTTACACTAACTTAAGAAGCATAAAATCTCTGCTTTTTTTTGCTTTGTCTTTACTCTCTATATCTGTATACTTGTATTATTTTTGATATCTTATTTACTCATGTTCTGTAAATCTGCTGATTTGCGTGGTAGTTTTAGTTGTTGAGGATAGCACAAAAATTAAATCTTTTACATTTATTTCATAATAATTTAATGGGAGCTTTTTTTGTTCGTTCTGTAAGAAATCGGGCAAATGTAGTTAATGAGAAGAAATATGGTGCAATTCATTAATAGATATTAATGGAAATAGCTGCGTTTTCTTGATGGGTTTTTATGTGCCATTACTGTGAATTCAATTCACCAATTATAGCTTGGTTGCATTGAATTTAAGAAACCATGATGCATAGTTATTTTTCTAAGCTGTATCCACAGTGAGTAAATTCTTTCCTCACTCTTCTGGTTGATGTTAAAGAGTTGGAAAAAGATATGTAGATTGGAAGATTCATTAAGGCCGGGCCCGGGCCTGGGCCCATTGTGAGGATGGTTAAGTTTGTTGAAGAGGGGTTGTTTTCTTGCTTTGATTTGGTGGTTTGGAAGTTGAGTAGTTATAAAGTATGATGTATCGATTAAGGTGCTGACAAATGGGTGCTCGATATTAATGTGTTAGAAACTTTGCATTGCTCGATGATGTTAGAAAATATAATGAAAAAACTTATTGTTGCAGTTGGTGCCAAAATTGTATTTTTTCTTGTTCTACCGTTTTGAAATTAGTTAGTTATCTTTATGAACTTCTTACAATACGAAAAACCAATACATATAACACTACTTTTAAGAATTAGTTAGAGAGGATCCATGGTTCAACGGAAATCTGGGCCTTACCTGCATACAAGACTGGACTGAAAATGACGGCCCAAATGAAATTTAGCCTTGGCCCAGGCAGAGGCCCAGACTATAATTATTGAATAATGGGCCAATTCGACTTCATAGAGTTGATATTATTACTTTTTTATGTTTGAATAGTGGTTGCTAATTAATATAGGTCTTGGATTAAATATAATAGAAGAGATAAAGGAAGTGGAAATAGGTGAAAGTCAAAATTAGAGAAATGCATGTGCAGCTGATTAGGATTGACGTACATGATATTATATATTAAGACGAGGAATTAATGAATCATAAGTACGGATGAGTTTTGAAAGGCTATCTCACTACTCATGGACAGATAATCAATTTCTAATATCTACACACATATATATATATATATATACATAGTGGCCTAAAGTAGGTACAAATTCTAATTTATAATATAGAATTAAACTCCACTTGCACAATATATATGTTGACATTATTTGCATATTGCATATTCAAACATGGGTGGCTGCATTACGAATTGTTTATCAAATTTCAATTACAATACGTGGTGGTTACAAACTATACAATTTTTGTCCTAAATGTGATGCTACTAACATTACTAGACACATTTTGACATGGTTAATGAAAACCCATCACTGATTTTGAGAATGATTATAGCAATCACAGGTTATAAAATTAGCGGTATTTGAGATGTAGTATTTACGTATGTGACTCCAAAAACCTTCATTCATGAGATTTAAAACTAGTTTAGGCAGTTGCAAATATATAGCAACTTAATTAAGGGCAGACCGCGAACGGTGCCGTTTTTGATGGTGAAACATGGGTTTGCATGATATGTTTGTTATTGATGCATGCACATCACTATCTTAATTTCTCCAAATAATTAAAACAAAATGCAGATTATGTGGTTAAGTTATCAACACTTTTAGTTTGGTGTTGATACCTTATCTCTGCCTATTTCATCACATCCACCTCTTCTTCCCTTTTATCATTATAATTTATTTACAATGCCTTCTTAACCTACCATTAAATTGTGTGTGTCATCAAGAGAGAAGTACTTTAATGGTATAACAATCAATATAGAGTTTTATTTAATACACAGAGACCCTTGAGTCATCAACTTTTTGAAAAACATAAAAATATATACGAGACGGTCTCATGTTATGTGAATAGTTAGGTGTGCATTATGAGTTGATCCGTTTCATTGAACTAAATTTATGAGACGGTCTGACACAAAACTCATTCTTTGGAAAATGGGTTAATTATACTGTACAAATCTTAATAATTTCCAATTTCTACACTTAACTGGTTTGGATGTTTTAGTCCTTAATAATATTTTTAAGAACCAAAATTAACAAATAGTTTATTCATTGTTAAAATTGCTCTTTCTCAATTGATCAGGACCAAATCGAACCAAATAAAAGTTCAGGGATCACATTACACTTTTCAATCAAATGTTGAGGACCAAAATGATACTTTTACCGAATTTTAATATTTTAAGACATTAGAAGTTTCTTTGAGGTCGTTGGCTTTAAAAAATAAATTGATTTTCTAATGCTCAAGATAGAGTGGAGGATATGTAACAAAATAAAATGAAAATATTAGAATAATAATGTTAAGAAATTAAAATGATCGGGGTAATTTATTATTGACTTTAAGAACCAATGGTCATGATTTATTTCCCTAAAAGAAGAAATTAACAACTGACCAAACAAGAAATTGGCAATATAAAAAATATGAATCTTGTTTCTATCCTTTCAATAGGAAATTGTGATGCTAGATATGTGGCAGCAATTATATATTAAATTATTTAATTTCTTATGGCTGATAGTTACATTTTAACAAATTGATAATGGAAAACCCCAATGTACGGACCGTATTTGCCGTACTCTCTTTGACTTTTGCTTTGTATTAGTACTATATTACATTTCTATGAAGCTTCCATAAAGTAAAATGCCAAAGCTTCATTAATTTATAAATCTTTTAATTTTAGGAAATAAGTATTAATAGTTAACTAAATGAATTTTTTATTCAATAACGTGTCCAAGACGTGTTCAAGAAAAATAGTTTTTCAAAAGAAAAATTAAGTGGAACAAAAAAATGGCGTCATGGAATTGTACCCATAGTGGACTAATGTTAATTAATCTTGTTAAATCTTATGTGTATCTCAAGAACTTTTATACTTATCAAAATCGATTTGTATGCTAAACTTTATATTTATGAACCCTAGGTCCCTATTACATGAAAATTAATTGGAATATTATATATATATATATATATATATATCGCAAAAATGATGCTAGAAATCATATATTATAGAAGTTTTGCTTTGTGAGTATATCTAATTTTCAAAACTAAGAGCATCTCCAATAGTGCGATGGATTCTTAAGATTTTTCACTCTAACAATACTTTAATTTTTTTATTATTTTTATGAAATATTATAGAATATTTTTTTAATGTGAAGAATTAATACACTGTTGGAGATGAGTATTAATTTTTCTATAAATATAATGTAAATTGTAATATTTTTTTGTACACCATTGGAGATGTCCTAATTAACATAAAAATTTCAGGTGGAAACTTCAAAACATTCTACAATTTTTTTTTTAAAGTTAAAAACACATTATATTATATTAAATTAAGATAGCATAGATTATAGACACCATCGTAATATGGGCAACCATAACAATAATTAAATAGAATAAGAAATTTTTTGAGGGATAGCCGTCACTTCTATACATTAATTAATTAGAATAATGAATTATTTTTCTACCAAACAACATAATATATATATATATATATATATATATATATTTTACCATAAATCTAAAAAACATTAATTTTATCTTTATTAATAAAATATAATTAGCATCTCCAATCATATCAGCCAACAATCTTCTTGTGGTATATATATGTGGGTGTCAGAGTTATTTTTGAATTTTCATCGGTAGAAAAATAATAAAACTATATATTGTTATAGAAAAAATAATTTTATTTGATTTTGTGGTATAAAAGACTATTATACCAAAAAATTAAACTAGTCAAAACATAATAAAACAATTATTTGTAATCAAAATTAACTAAAATACTCTTAATGAAATAAATCAATCAGATTCGTGTAACTCAATCGGTAAGATCCATGCACCACGAGTGCACAAGTCGCATAATCCATGCATCACCACTTGCACGATTCATGTGGCACGAGTCGCAGGACCCTCGTGGCACGATCCATGAGGCACATATATATGCATATATGGGATCCACCTCCATTTTAACAAATGTGTTTTCGTCAAATAAACACTTCTTTTAACTTAAAAACATTTTTTTATAAATTAACTAGTTAAATATTTTTATTGTTTTATTTGATTGTTTCTAGCATTATCACATCGATAATATATCAATGGACAAATATCCACGATGGATATGAGCACAAAATGTGTTAGAGTAGTGTTTGTGTGCACCAGTTGCATGGGTCATAATCCATGCAACTGGGCACACGGGTCGGGTCGGGTCCGGTTTAACCCGGATTCGTGCCCTTTTTTTTGTTTTTTTTTATAATTTATGTCATAACCTTTATGTTGTAATAATATAACCTTTATGTTGTAATAGTGTAACCTTTATGTACAAATTTCATAACCTTTTCATTGAATGATTTATACTTTTTTCACTATAAAAATTCATGCAATATAACCCAAACCTTTATATTGTAATAATATAACCTTTATGTTGTAATAGTATAACCTTTATGTACAGATTTCATAACCTTTTCAATAAATAACTTATAGTTTTTTCACTATAAAAATTCAATATAGCCGAAACCTTTATGTTGTAATGATATAACCTTTATACTGTAATACTATAACTTTTATGTACAAATTTCATAACCTTTTCAGTGAATAACTTATACTTTTTTCACTACTCAACACTGCAAAAGGTTATGTGCATATAACTAAAAGGTTGAGTTCGCTAAACTAAAAGGTTAAGTTCGCTAAACTAAAAGGTTATGCCAATATACAGCAGAACTAGAATTTGAGTTAGGGTTTGGGTGCGTGGGGGCGCGTGAGGCGCGCGTGGGGCGCGTGAAAGACATTTTTGGGCGGGTTAACTCGGGTGCACGGATCCTGGTGTATAGAAACAATTGTGAATGTGTTATGATCAGTTTTTCTGAATCTGTGTGTACGTTTTGTGTCGTTTGATATTTAAAACCTTGATTAAGCTGTTAATTATTAGATGGTTTAATTAATTTGTTAAGGACATGAAAAATACATGCGGCTGCTTCAACAATGTCAACCACAAATCATTATTCTAAATCTCATGGCAACTATAATGTTTAGAATGGAGAATAAATGACATCAAATCCATCAAAACTAGGTTTTACAATCAATATCAATACATTAATTTGTAGTTCGTGTTTATCTCTTTTACATCATTTTCTTCTTACACGCATGCAATTATAAGGTAAAAGAAAAAAGAAACGTCTATACAAAAATTACATAAAGTAAAAAAATGAAAAATGGGGAAAAAAGGCTGACACAATCAAATCCATGAATTGGATTTTGATTGATTTTTACTGACCTAATCAAACACTGATTTTTAATCTAAACGGATTGGATCGATCATTGATTTTGTGGTGTAATGATTCTTTATACCACAAGATCAAATAATGCATAAATTTAATACCATAAATACTAATTTTGTTAAATTTTTTTTTTCTCACAAATCAAGAAAATAGATAAAATTACTATCTTTTCTAATAAAAGATAAAAATTGATCTGTGATAATCAATTTTCGTGTAAACCACGAGGGCAAAGATATAGATATTTAATATTAAATTGTTATTTTCATGTAATGACCAAAATTTTTAGTAATGACCTAAATAATCATATATTACAATATATTTTCGTGTAATAGCCTAAATAAGCATTACAATATATTATCTATTTTCATGTAATGGCCCAAATAAGAATTCAAATAATAACAATTGAATATTACAATCTATTTTCGTGTTATGCCCTTTGTTGTTTTCGTGTAATATTCAATTGTTCAATTATATATGGATAATTCAATTTCCTGTGTAATGCTTATTTGTATTTACATTTTTGTGTAAAGGCCTATTAAATTTTTGTGTGTAAGATATTATTAATTTTTTTGTGTAACCCATTATTCAATTTTTTCGTGTAATGTCATATTTCTATTTTTTTTTTTTATGTAAGATCTAAATCGTGTAAATCAAAATTGTGTAATGCATTATTTCATTTTTCCATGCAAGATATAATTTGTGTAAACCAAAATTCGTGTAATGCCTTATTCCAAAATTCTTGTAACATCTTACACAAAAGTGATTTTTTTTTACCTTTTTCAGAACATTTTGTTAGTTTTTCTAAATTATGATAGAATATAATAAAATTATTTTTTGTGATAAAAAAAAAAATCCTTATATAAAATGTGCATGGTAGAAACATCACCAAACTCTTGAATTTGTAACCTAAATAATAATTTACTTTACCAATTCATGTTAATTGAAATATCTATACTTCTCCTATTACCTACCTATACTCCTTATATTTTTAAACGAATTCAAATTATTAAAACAAGAAATCTCAGTGTCAAAGCCTTAAACGAACAAATGAGATTCTTTGTACCAAATATTCCTATACTACGCGTGTATCACATTCCAAAACTAGTTATATTAATTTTCAATATAAACGGTTATAATATAAAAGAAAAAAATAAATACCAAAAGTACGTAGTTTTGATATGGTATATAAAGTGAGAAACAAATTTTGATACAGAGGATCCAGTCTGTTAAACGAAGGATGGATAATTATCTATATATATATATATTTATATGTATGAACAGTTATATCATGTATAACATTCTTTTATGAAATTGGAGATATATTGTGATATTTTTCGTATATGTTATTTTGAGTGACATTTTTGCACGTATAAATCATGTGATGATGCTTGAAAATTTCCAAATTTGTTGTCACTGTTTTGTCAAACAATTAAGAGAATATGCTTATATGGCTCTGGAATCAATTTTAAAATTATAATATATATCCACAAAACTTATATCTTACGCTTTTTCTATCAATAATGAACAAATAAAGCTCCAAGAGTTAAGAAGATATTATCCTCAAGTTTTACATGTGATGGACAAGTCAACAATAGGGGTGCTTCAGCAATGTCAACGACTAATAATAAATTATGTTTTTCTTACAATTATTTTTATAACGGAATGACACTCATATTCAAATATAGAAAATGAGTCAATAAAGAGACATTTGAATAAATGCTATTTTGATACTTCACATTTGTAAAAGAGTATCTTAGATGTTATTGTTCATTTTAGTTGATCTATTTTACTTTTAATCCTCTAACAATCGCGTTTTTCAAAATTTATATGATTTTACTAAGAATCTCAATTTTTGTTCACTTTACGTGGATCTTAGAAATTGTGGACATGAATGTTTCAACTCCAACATCTACATAGAGAAAAATTAACATTTTAAACAATTGAAAAAATAAAATGACATTCCGAAGATCAAAATCGAAACATGTAAAACTAATGAAAAGATGGCCAAAATCTAAGTTATAGGACATAGATTTCCCCCTATAAAAGTAATCATTTAATAATTTTTTTACCAAAAATATCATTCACAATTCACACACCATTTTCACATGATTATTGATAAGATTTTTGAATAAAATTAATATTCCAAGTAAAGTGAGGTGACAATTGTCAATTGGCTGTATAGGGTTAATTTCAATTTACTATCTAAATTATAACATTTTTTTCTAGTGGGTGTATAAACTTAAAGAAATTTCAATCATTAGTCAATTTCTTCAAAATTTTCCAATTGCTACCCCAAACACATATTTTCCGGCCAAAATTCATCGGAAAATTCAACAATTCATGATTCGTATGCCAAAATGATCATCTTTCGAAGTAAAATTATAATCCTAAATTAATTTAAATATTTTTATTTGATTTAAATTCAAATCGACTAAAAAATGTTCAAAATCCTAAAATGATTTTTGTTCAATTTGTGATCGGATCGAATAAGAATCATGAAATTGACATGAGATTATTATATAGATTCGAATAAGGATCATTTTGACGTAAAAATCATGCATTTTTGACTAATATTTGAAAGTGAATTGCATTTTCAAGTTTTCCGATGAATTTTGAAATGAAAATATATGTTTGGGGGTAACAATCGGAAAATTTTGAAAAAATTGACTAGTGATCGGAAAACTTTTTGAGTTTAGACCCCACCGAAAAAAGGTGTTATAGTTTAAGTAGCAAATTGAAATTACTAATTCTAGTTGCCCCAAATGCTCTCAAAAACTCTATAAATACCAGATGATCTCCACTCTCTCAGATCACACCACCATTCTCTTATCTCTTTTCATTTCCATTTCCATTTCCACCACTAGAAAAGTAATTGCCAGAAAGCAACAATGGCTGATCATATCAATGGAAGTAGTAATTCTTCACATGATCAATTCGATCTGCCAGTAGATTCTGAGCACAAAGCCAAAACCCTAAAAATATTCTCCTTCGCGCAGCCCCACATGAGATCGTTCCACTTGGCCTGGATCTCCTTCTTCACCTGCTTCATCTCCACCTTCGCCGCGGCCCCTCTGGTCCCCATCATCCGTGACAATCTCAACCTCACCCGCTCCGACATAGGCAACGCCGGCGTGGCCTCCGTCTCCGGCAGCATCGTCTCCCGCCTGATCATGGGAGCGGTCTGCGACCTCATCGGGCCACGCTACGGCTGCGCCGTCCTCAACCTGCTGACGGCGCCTGTGGTGTTCTCCATGGCCTTCGTATCGTCGGCTGAGGGGTACATTGTGGCCCGGTTCATGATTGGATTCTCCCTGGCGACGTTCGTGTCGTGCCAGTACTGGACCAGCGTGATGTTTAGCAGCTCGATTATCGGGACGGTGAACGGGGTGGCTGGGGGGTGGGGTGACATGGGAGGAGGTATTACTCAGTTGATGATGCCTTTTCTCTTTCAAATTATCAAGATTTCAGGGGCCACGCCTTTCACTGCCTGGAGGATTGCCTTCATGATCCCTGGTTGCTTGCATATTGTTGTTGGACTCATGGTTTTGACTTTAGGTCAAGACTTTCCTGATGGAAACCTTAGCACTCTCCAGAAAAGAGGTGATGTCGCTAAGGACAAGTTTTCGCAGGTACTATTTAATTATTACTAATATATATTACTTATTTTATTTATTAATAATTAATAATTAATTCCTATACATACAGGTAGTCAAGTATGCTGTTAGAAATTACATTACATGGGTGTTTTTCCTCCTCTACGGCTTCTCCATGGGAGTTCAGCTATGCATCAACAATGTTATTGCCGAATATTTCTTTGACAGGTAATTAATAACTAATGAACTCGAAAATTTCTAACAAATTACTAGAACTCGTTTAATTAATAAATTGTGTTATAACTCATGAATAACCAATCAGGTTCAATCTGAAACTCCACACGGCCGGAATCGTGGCAGCAGCCTTCGGCATGACCAATTTTGCGTCGCGGCCGATCGGCGGCTACCTCTCCGACGTGTCATCTAGAAGGTTCGGGATGAGAGGCAGGCTATGGACCCTATGGACGGTTCAAACCCTGGGAGGAGTGTTCTGCATTTGGCTGGGGCGAGCCAACTCACTTCCGGTGGCCATCACCTCCATGATCCTCTTCTCCGTCCATGCTCAGGCCGCCTGTGGGGCCACCTACGGCATCATCCCTTTCGTGTCCAAACGGTCGTTGGGGATCATCAACGGGTTGACAGGGGCGGGGGGCAATTTCGGAGGCGGCTTAACGCAGTTGGTGTTCTTCACCACCACGCGTTTTTCGACTGCGAATGGGCTGACCTTCATGGGGATTCTGACCGTGGCATGCACGGTTCCGGTAGCGTTCATCCACTTTCCGCAGTGGGGGAGCATGTTTTTGGCGGCGTCCAAGGGCGGCAAGAATACGGAGGAGAGTTACTACTCGTCGGAGTGGAATGAGGATGAGAGAGAAAGGGGTTTGCACCATGGAAGCCTCAAGTTCGCCGAGAACAGCCGGTCGGAGAGGGGGAGGAGGCCGGAGATCGCCGCCGCCACCCCTTGATCGATCTCCCTGTTTAATTGTTATTATTAGTTTGTGAAGGGAATAAGTTTTATGATATATATATATATGTATATATATATATGTTGATTAGTTTATGCATAGTGTCATATATGGTGATTGGTTGCTATAGGATGCAGCCATGAGAGAGAGACGCTAGCTGCATTTGCTGCTTCTTCTTCTTCTTCTACTTTGTTTAATTTTGTAACTGTAACTTTTCCTACTTATAATATATACTCATGCAATCACTTTCTTGTTCATCAAATTCACTCTGATCAGCTTAATTACCCAACCAAATCTCTTGCTCTACATTAATGTACAAACTACAATTTTAGTTAGTTGTATATCAAAACTATATCGTTCTAATAATGATACATAAATATTTGAACCAGATTGATTACTTTTTCAGATTTGTGATTTTGCCTATGTTTTATAATTTTAACAATTCAAATAAGGTTATTGAAGAATTAATTATTCTGATCGCAAGGTTCTTATACGTACTTATATATATTATTATTATCAAAATTACTACAACCTTATGCTTGAGGAAACCTAAAATAAATACTAGGAAGTTTTTATTTATGAAAAAGCACTAATGAGTTTTAGATGTATGATTATATTTTCTTTATGAGTAGTGTTTGTGTGCACCAAGTGCATGAGTCATGATCCATGCAATTGGGCACGCAGGTTGGGTCGGGTTTGGTTTAACCCGGATCCGCACCTTTTTAAAAAAAAAAATTTATGCCATAATCTTTATGTTGTAATAATATGACCTTTATGCTGTAATAGTGTAACATTTATGTACAGACTTCATAACCTTTTCAGTGCATAACTTATACTTTTTTCACTCTAAAATTCATGTAATATAGCCAAAACCTTTATGTTGTAATAATATAACATTTATGTTGTAATAGTATAACCTTTATGTACAGATTTCATAACCTTTTCAATAAATAACTTATAATTTTTTCATTATAGAAATTCAATATAGCCGAAACCTTTATGTTGTACTGATATAACCTTTATGTTGTAATACTATAACATTTATGTACAAATTTCATAACCTTTTCAGTGAATAACTTATATTTTTTTCACTACTCAACACTGCAAAAGGTTTTGTGTATATAACTAAAAGGTTATAAGGATATAACTAAAAGGTTAAGTTTGCTAAACGAAAAGGTTATGTCAATATACAGCAGAATTAGGGTTTGAGTTAGGATTTGGGCGCGTGGGGCGCGTGAAAAACACTTTTGGGTCGGATTGACCCAGTTGCACGGATTTAGGATCCGTGCACTTGGTGTATAGAAACAATTGTATTTCTTTATTAATATGTTTAAATGATGTATGATGTACCATCCGTACTTATGTCTCCGTACTTATTAAAATAAAAAATAAAAAATTGTCCCCTTTGAAAGTCAACTCTCTAAAACACAGATTCCATGAATCATTTACAAAGATGGTTGCGGCGGCATGCCTGGCGCCATTGGCGGTATGCTCCACCAACTTCACCTGCCCATGTTTCTGTACCTTTTATTACCACTCAAACAAATTAAAGATTATTTACAAAATTACAGTTGAGTGTTGACATCTTCTAATCCCAGAAGAAACACTCAAGCTACAATTTTCTTGAAAAGAAGACCAACATCTTTTATTATTTTGGCATGAGGTATATGCATTGAATCAGTATATTTGATGAAAGAAGTCAAGACAATGTAATTAAGCTTGGAGCAAAAATACCGACTTTATTGACTTCAGGGCTACTGATGCAATTGCATGCGTATATGTCTCAACGAAATATCATCACTACGTTGTTTATATTGTATTCAATGACAGCTGAAAATGTTGGTTTGAAAAACACTAAGTATTTACGTCTATATATATAAAACAAAACCATGATAGAATAGCAAGTTTCATTATTTATTTTCGAAAATAATCGTCTAATTACTGTTTTGTCCTTTTTAAATTTATTTTTAACAAATAATTGAAGGATACTTTTGGTAATTTCATTTTTCGGTGAGCCATGGGATTATGGCCTTGAAAATTTAAAAAATACATAAAATAATTCTTAAGATAGGCGTGTAACTTGGGCAGAGAGTCTGGGAGCAGCTTTTGATGCCAAAAGAGTAATTGTTTTTCACCTTTTTAAATTTAATTAAAATGATTTCTTGGAAGAATTCATAGTTATTATAAAACAATGGAAGAAGAAGAAGGCATCTGATTGTGACGGGAGAAGATGATGAAAAGATTTTAAGTAATTCAACACAACTGAGTTAATACAACATTAACATTACATAGTGATTGGTCGAGTTACTCTGGGATGTTTGAACAATTTGATGGTACAATGCTTTTGGTCATGGTTTGAGTAGTTGAATGTATAAAAGATAGTAAATCTTATTTTATGTTTAATGGGGTATTGAGCCCCTGAAATTTTGTCAAAACATCTATTAATTAAAAAAAAATTAAAAAGAAAGAGAGTAGCACTTATGTGCCATTGGACCACGGATCCTAATTAAAAAGAAAGAGAGTAGCATTTATGTTTTCATAAATAACTCCATAGAAATTTAAAGAAAAATAAAAATAAGAAAATAGAGAAGAAGAATGTATAAAACAAATAACAAGAATAAAAAATTGATAAAAAAAAAGAGATTAAAAAAAAGAATGAAAGAGAAGGAAAAAAAAAAGAAAAAATGAAAATAGAGTTGTTTTATAATAATACTTGAAGGGTAACAGTATGATGCTTAAGAGTAAATATATAACTTAAAATATAAAATTTAGGTGGTGTGCGACTCACACCAATCATGATGTGACCGTGTATGAAAGTGGCCGACACACCGAATCGAGTTGAGAGCACTTGCATTTGAGTTTTGGTGAAAAAATAATAGAATATCAACTAAAGTAGGTTACTACGTAAAGGCGTGTCATCATTATTCCGAAATCAAAATTTCCCACCTTTTTTTCACATTAACATAAACCTTAATTTCCTCAAAATAAGATGTTATATTTATATCATTTTCCTTTTTTTTCTTCTTCTCTTCTTCATATATTCTACCTCAAATTATAAATCTAATATTATAATGTAATATTCCATTCGTTTTAAATAATTATCATTTTAAAGTCTAAAATTTGTTACAAATTAAGTGTTGTTTCAAATTTTTATACAATTTTATTATTAAATTATCCTTATTAATTTTTCTTAGTTAAGATCGAGGGATTGATTAGTAAATTGCATATTTATCCAATTTCATGCCCCTTTTATGACAAAAACTCCAAAACCACACTTATTTTAAAATGGAAGGAATATAATTTATTATATTTATTTATCAAAATCGAGATAAATATATTTATGCTCTTAATTTAGAATTACTGTATTTATTTTCATTAATTGAGTTGGGCCTCTGAGTTGAAATCCCGAGTCCATTACTGATTGCATGAGTGCATTACTAATATGATAAAAATCACATCAAGTACTGATTTATTTAATATTAATCAATTAATTCTCTTTAATTAGGGCATTAATTGTGGTTCTAGGCCTTGAATATGTATGATTCGTGAATAATTATACTGTCTCACACACTGACACAAAAATTAGGAAATTATATATATAAATACATAAATAGCTCATTAAAAATATACTTTAGTCATTAATTGATAAGAATGAGCTGGATCAATGTTTGATGCAAGATTCAACTCTAATGCAAGTGGAGCTTATTCAATGTTAATTCTTTCAATATCCATTTTATGCTACACACACATAAATATAATTCCTGAACATGTTAGATTAGATCAATTGTACATTATGATCTGTCAGTGTACAATACACATCCATACTTATGATGTATTTTGTACTGTTCATTCATTAATTCGCAATGTTTAATATTGTGTTTGTGTATATATAATATTATCAATCTTAATCAGCTCCACATGCATTTGACTATGTGTTTTGTTTAAGCCACTTTGACTTACACTTGATAAGATTGAATACCAGACGTGTTTACCCATTAACTAAATTAATTAGTGACATGGTTTTGTTGGTTATTTCATTAGTCAAAAAGAAAAAAAAAAAAAAAAAAAACCAACCTGTTTTTAAAATTTCGTGGATGAGATGAGCCGTAGGATGTGTTTGTAAGATCAACCCACGAGGATTGAATTGAAACTATTAAGGAATAGTTTAGAATATTCTAACAGGCATAAACCATATTTGTACAGATATATTCTATGAGATTTGCTGTAATCAAGAGTTGTTATAGCTCTATATATTGTACCTCTGTTTACGTGAATGAATGAATCTTTAGCTATAAAGATCTCACTCTTATACGATATCAGTTACGTCACTCTCTAACAAGATTTTAACCGATCCTCTCTCATGACCAATACTATCGAAAACAATCCTACCACGGCCGCCGGCAGCTGCTTCCCCTACCACTCTCGTGAACTTAAGACTTAATAAAAAACTTAAGAGTTTAATAAAGAACTAATTAGTATAACAATGATGTTGCTTATGGAGTGATCAATGGGATCAACATCGATAAAAATCGTGTAAAGTTTTTATAAAACACGAGTTGTTAAAACAATACTCTTTTTCTCTCAAAATAAATGTTATTTTAATAAAATAAATTTATTTCAAAATAAATATTATTTTAGAATTTTAAGATATATTATTTGTATGAATATTTAAAAGGATATTTATTTTGAGATGAATGAAATACTATCACTTATTAAAAAAAACCACGCATCACTGATTTATGAAAAAAACAAACATGCATGATGCAACATATTATCTGGGCCAGCAGTATACTAAGAAGTAGGGCTTATGTGGAGGCCCAATTTGTTTGGTAAACAAATAAAAATGAAGCAAAATGTAATAAAAGCCCTTTGAGCTAACATGATATCCTGAAGTCGGGCCTATATGGTTGAGATTCTGTTTGGTCCACGAACTCCAAACAGACCCACTTTTAATTTGGGTTTAGATCCTCTTAAGCCCAGCACCTTGTGACACTTTTTTGGCTTGTTTTCATTTTCTTTTTTAAATTTAATTTTACGTATTTATATTGTTGATATATTGTATAATAATATGTATATACATAAATTATGACAAATTCACTTGATGCAATAAATAATCACATAGGAAAGGAAAAAAAGTCAAGTACAAGGTATCAAAGAAAAGGCCCAGTATAGGATCCAAATCCCTCTTTTTTTTTTTCCTTAACGAAATTCTCTCTCTCTCTCTTCCTGTGATTTTGTTTGTAATTAATTTGTTTTGAAATCATAATTAGTTATATTTGTTAATTTTTCCAATTGACATAACTTAAAACTTGCTGTATAAATTTTAGGTGAATTTCATAATTTTCCACATTTACGACGATTTTAAATAAACATAAAAGGTCCTTTAAAAAAAATAAAAAACATAAAGGTTATATATAATATTGTAAACTCATATAAGTTCAACTCCAAACAGATCAAGCTATTTTACTTTCAACAGAGCGGATTTCACCTATTTCGTATTTTATATGTTTGATACTATGAATATAATTTTAAGATCAATTTTAATTGAAATTTTCAATTACCTATCAGAAGCAGTGGGGTGTGGACCCTTATGATCTTTTATTTACAATATTATTACCTTTAACACTTCAGACTTCCAGTCCACTAAATATACATATGATTTAAAAAATTCTTCAAGTGGTTTCCTTAAAGGAAAGAAAAATAATTAGTTAGACAAGTGGAAACATTCTTCTTGTCCAAATTCGTCAACTCCAATCTAATCTCTAAATTAAGCTAAGAATGAACAATCAGCATAATTTTAATAACAATTATTGGCCACCTGACAGATGATGAATACTACTATTATTCATCAAGACAATGACATACTCTCCAGAAACATTGGCAGCCAATGCCAATTAGTGTCTTAATTGTTGTCAACTCGATCGAAATGTCACAATCAAGCAGAGTTGAAATTATATATTCACCCTGATTTTATGGTCCACAGATATCTTTCCAATTAATAATTCGTCAATACATGACACCTAATTAACAGCAATAATCAAAAGCAAGAATGTATGACGCCAAATTATCAGGGTCTCAAGTTGAATATTCAAAATGATTCTATCATTATTTCCAAAAATCGATTCTGAAAGTAAACGTCTTGGATGTTTTTGCATGTTTTATCTAACTGCTTAATGTCAAATAATGCGATCGTTAGTAGTAATCCATGTGATTCTAACTATTGAACTGGTTTCGAGCTTCAAGATGTATCTCAAAGCTCAGAAAACATTTACTTAGGGTTAATGATGTTTAGTTAGAGTTAATTTGGTTTTGAGTTTCAAGATGTGTCGTCATTATTTGTTTTTTTTGGACAAAAAAAAAAAACAATCAATTAGAATTGAAAATATGCAAATAAATGAAACACTATTTGCACCACATGACACGAGGATGTGGTGTGGAATAAACATCAAACCAAGATGCAAGAAACAACTTTACATAATGATTCTGAATTCTCGGAAGTTAAAAAACAAACAAACTTAAAATCCGATGAATTCCCAAATTCAGCCTTGACAAAATCAAACATTACCCGGCGTGGGCGGAGTCATTGCCGGCGCGACACGTTTGCCCCGCTCGGACCTGGCATTCTCGGCGAACTTGAGGCTGTTCTGGTGCATCCCCTTCTGCTTCTCCTCTTCGTCGTACTCCGCAGAGTAATACTGCTCTTCAACTCTCCCCTTCGACGGCGGAAGAAACATGCCCCCCCACTGCGGGAAGTGAACCAGGGTCACCGGAAGAGTGCAGGCCACGATCATGATCCCCATGTAAGTCAGCCCCGTCGCCGTTGAGTATTTTGAGCTGGTGAAGAACAGCAGCTGAGTAAGGCCGGACCCGAAGTTCCCGCCGGCACCGGTCATGCCGGAGATGATACCCAGAGATCGCCGGGAAATGAAGGGGATGACGCCGAAAGTTGCTCCGCAGGCAGCTTGTGCTCCGATGGAGAAGATGATCATGTGGGCTATGGCGACTGGGAGGGAATTAGCTCTGCCCAGAAGGATGCAGAACACTCCTCCCATTGTTTGCAGGATCCAGAGTGTCCATAGCCTGCCTCGCATTCCGAATATTCGTGCCGAGTAATCGGAGGCGAAGCCGCCGAACGGACGAGCCAGCAGGTTAGCCATACCGAACGTTGCTGCTATGATTCCGGCGGTGTGGAGCTTTAGGTCAAACCTGTAATATGAAATCCGAGTCACTACTTTAATTCATCCCTGTCCCTGTGTTAAATATGAATTAATTTGGTATATCGATCTAACCTGTCGTAGAAGTATTCAGCAATGACATTATCAGTTGAGAGTTCAACTCCCATGGAGTAGCCATAGAGGAGGACAAAAATCCAGGTCCTGTAGTTGGTGACAGCATTCCATAAAACCTGAAGATAAATATAAAAGTTATTCAATATTTAACATGCATATTTTAAGATTATATTCTTGTATTAAAATAAATAAAATACCTTGCCAAATTGGTCCTTTGCCACATCTCCCTTCTTCTGAAGGGCACCAAGGTTTCCATCAGGCAAGTCCTGGCCAAGTGTTAAGACAAGAATACCCATGATGATATGGAGCCAGCCTGGAATGAAGAAGGCTATCCTCCATGCAGTGAAGGCGGTGGACCCACACCTCTGGATGATCTCAAAAAGCACCGGCATCAGCAGCTGGGTGATGCCGCCGCCCATGTTCCCCCACCCGGCCGCCGTGCCGTTCACCAGCCCGATGATCTTGGTGTTAAACATGGTGCTCATCCAGTACTGGCACGACACGAACGTCGCCAGCGAGAACCCGATCATGAACCGCACCGCCACGTACCCGCCTGCCGACGACACGAACGACATCGAGAACACGGTCGGAGCGGAGAGCATGATGAGGAAGGCGCACCCGTAACGGGGCCCCAGGAGATCGCACACGGCGCCCATCACCAGCCTGGAGAATATGCTGCCTGAAACGGAGGCCACGCCGGCGTTTCCGATGTCGCCCTTCTTCAGGTTGAGGTTGTCCCGGATGATGGGGACGAGAGGCGCAGAGGCGAAGGTGGAGACGAAGCAGACGGAGAAGGAAATCCAGGAGAGGTGGAAGGTCCTCATGTGGGGATTGGCGAAGGAGAAGAGCTTGAACTTCTTGGCCTTGTGCTCTGAGTCCACAGGCAAGTCGAACTTGGCCGTCGTGTCGGTGGGGACCAGCGGAGACGGGGCGGAGAATGCCAGCACCGGCTCCCTCCCCGTCACTCCATGCATGGAAGAGCCTGGAGAGCCTTCGATGTCAGTACCCATTGTTGTCATTTCGATATCTTTGATTAATGGATAATTTGGTGATGGTGGGAGATGAAGAGTGTGGATGATTGGGTTATATAGTGTTGAGAGTTGACTATTCACAAGTGTTTCGAACTTCCCAATGGCTACATTCTGCATCAACATGATTTATTTAATCACCAGGAATCCGATTTGCCACACCGATCAAATTCAGCTTCGCCTAATCGTATATCCCAAAGGATACCATTGACAAACCCCTAATTACGTCATCCAATTGTAAGAATTCATCAAGAACCCTATATTCAAGTCACTTAATCCAACATGGGAGAATTTTTTAATTCAATCGAGCAATACCATGATTTTTTCTCTGCCTTTATTGGTTCAGATCATTTCAAAATAAAGAATTTGGAATAACGGAGATGTTGGATTTGAAGTGTAAGATTAAAATATTGCAATTAAAATGGAGGTATTTAACTGATGTTTTTTAGTTTTACAAGATATCGATCGAGGGATGTTTGCAGTAGGTGGCAACTTGCATACATCAGTTGAATTAGCCATGTAGACATTCCTATGGTCTAATTTCAAATTGTACTATTTTTGGGGCTTAACTATGCTCACATCGCTGTATCACACCCTAAAGTTTACTTAAGTCTATGTGTTATTGTTAAAGTTGTTTTCGATGACAAGTATTCACAATATTTTTGTTTAAAGCAGGATAATAAATAAACATTCATCATAAGTATTACAAACAATAATTTTTTTCCAATTAAGTACTACGTACTGACAATATGTGACTAGAATAGAGATACTAATTTCTTCTAAATGCATAATTTAATTTTATATCTCAAATATAAGTTAATAATACTATACAATTATCCAAAACAGCTTATTTTATTAAGTGCGTGCGAGCTACAATTTTAATTTCACACAAATAATTTCATACATAAAATTATAATTTAAATGGAATTAAATAAGTTAATTAATGGTTTTGGGTAAAATTTGGAAATTTTAGAAGCTCTCTTATTGACCCTTTTCCCCCCGTTTATACATACGAGTTTTAAATCATGTGCGTTACACGTGGAGATTAATTCAAATTAATGAATAAAATAATACAAATACCTTATATATAATACTTTTATATTAGAGTTCTAATTATATTGAGATTCTATAAGACACTTTGAATTAATTAGGATTCTAATATAAAATTATTTAAGTATGAAAATCCTAAATTACTATTATAACCTTAAATAATAATCTTTGATAGGGGTATATTCGACAATCCATATTTTGTAAAAAACATCCACATTTTTATATAGATAATAAATAGTATTGTACTAAAATTACTGAGTTCTTATTGCTCATAAGAACTTATATACATTCTCACTAAGATATTTTATGTAGTCTTTTTTTTCTTTTTTCTTTTTCTGACAACATTTATATGCAGTTATTATTGGCTATAAACTAGTGACAATAATATATACTATATAATACCTTTGACATTTTCATATGTTATATATTTTATGTTTCTTCTTCTCATAATTAATTTTCTTTTTGTTTAATTTTGTAGGATGGTTTGACTTTGTGCTTGCCAGGAAGATAATGACAAATTACTAATTATCTCAATTGCTGCCCACCTTAACCCTTCATATTCCTCGAGAGTCTTCACCAAATTTTGTTGGATTTGTATACTAATTGTGTATATACACGTATAGTATAATTTATAACTACTATTTATAAAAATGGTCCTTATTTTAAGCGTATTTATGAAACAATTGTAAATTAATTATAATATAAAATTATTTGAGCTGGATTCAATATTTAATTTGATTAAAGCTTGTTCAAGCTAGCTCGACTCTATTACTATCAAACAATCTCAAATATAAGTTTAATTTGGAGTTCGATAACATTTCAAATAACTTTGAACAGTTATACGTCTGATTCTGCTTGTTTCATTTGTAGTTCTATTTATCTTGTTAAAGCTGATGAAACTTATTAAAATCTGTGAAATAAATTGAAATTCTCTTACGCTACTTGAAGATCTCTATTTTGCCATTGATAAATCTGCAATTGCTTCGTTTATAAGTCCTTGGCATGATCTCAGATGCTTAGCTGGATAAAGATAAGCTAGAGGTTTTATATGAGTGTGTGTATATATAATATACTGATACTATATTTCTCTTATATATATGCATTATCTGTTTCATACTATAAGAATTAACATGTATAAAGAAGACTAGTTCAACCATTTAAGAAATAGTAATTAATAAGAGTTTCGTTATTCACTTGTCTGTCATTGGCGACATATATAGATTAAAAAACATTGATGTATTTCCTGTTTCAGTAGATATAGATAAATTTACGTGAAAATTTTAGATTTGTAAAACAAAATTTATCAACCAACATTTGATTCATTTATTTTTTCTAAAAGTGAATTAACAATTTTTAAAAAATATATAATATATGAAATCACGATAGAATAAATCAGAACACCTTTTATTACTGATTCAAATTTATGTACCCATATATAGTTAGAATAAGTATACTGTTAATCAGTTGGCTACTCTCGAATACTCAAGTCAAATGAATTTTCTCTAATTTCATAGTTTTTTATTAGTTTTTGATTATATATATATATATATATATATATATATATGTCCACAGCAATGCTCGTGATCAAACTGTTATAGGATTAAAAATTGTCGTGTGATTAGTATATCATAAAATGAAAATTTGTTTTAAAAGTAATTTATTTATTAAAATTTGAAAAATATGGTATTATGCAATATCTCTAACATATTTAATAAATTAAAAATATTAGGGTGTAATTTTATAATAATGTCCTAGCCTAGCTACTGCAAAGATTACAATTTGACATTATCTATAGGGACATATTACTGCAGTGGTCTTCCATCTAATATGTGTATATTCTAACTTCTAATATCAAGAATATACTATACATATATATATATATATATATATATATATATATATTATTAATGACATAAATTAGCTAGAGATGAAATAATATTATTTGAAACTTAATTATAATTCACAATTGTAAGTATTGACTTAGTTATAACATTTTCCTTCACAGGTATATTGGTTGGTGGTTGTGAAAAGACAAAAAAAAAAAAAAAATAAATAAATAATAAAAAATAAAAAAAAGAAGGGAGTAAATAAAAAAAAAAATAATGACAGTGGCTAAAAAATATGAATGTTAAAGGTATAATAGAGAATTTTCCTTCACAAAAAGAACTACTTCATTAGGCTATATTTATTGGGCCTATCTTCACTTTTATATATATAAATTTTGTGAATTTGTATTGATAATCACATAGCATAATAAGTAAGTTAATTCTAAATCTATTTCCAAAATAGTGTTGTCTCTTGAGATGCAAAATTATTCGTACCTTAAACCGTACAATGACGTCCTGGATTAATTATTGGACCAATGTCTAATAATAAAATTAATGTTATATACAGTCGTCATTAATGTCCTCGAAAGTCCTCTCGTGTTTAATTTTCAATTAATTAAGAACGTAAGCAATTAGTTATACAATAATTAATCAGAATTCTCCATTGCGATATATCTTACCCCTTTTGTGTGGGAAATAATGTTGATAAGCCCTAAGACAACGTTAGGGCCTGTGAAAGGCTATAATTTAATAATCAATACTATTTTTTTAACCATGATTTATTTGGGAAGACTTTTTGGCAACTCTCATCAAGATGATGCATTTAATTAACATAATTATATACCAAGAAATAGACCACACTAAATGTTCATCTCCATTAATTATGCCTTTCGATTTATGTAACATCTAATTAATAATAATAATAATTTAAAAATAGAAAATGAATAACTTTTGGAATAAAAGATAAAAACCAATAAGTAATGCAGTAAATTTGGACCTTACATGTGTATAGATCAGACAATAGGGTCTTGATGGTTTATTAAATAGTATTTCTATCTCATTGAGGAAGATGTCAGTGAAATAATTGCTGATTAATTTGATACATAAATTTCTATTTTATTTAAGTTGACTTCCCTAATTTATTTTCACATTTGAAGAAAACTGAATCACGTATTGTGGGAGATTGTAAGGTTTTTTTGTTTAATTTTGTCGTATCCGGGTTCCATTAATGATATGTCTAATGTCTATGCTAAGAAAAGTTAATTTATTTATATCTTAATAGGTAAAGAGTGTTGCATTCAACAAAACTTAAAAGGAACTCATGTTACATAATAAATTAAATACAGTAAAGCATTTCTATCCTTGATAATTAAATGTGAACACAATTTTTCACCAAAGCAACCTATGTAAATAAAATAAAATAACATACTGCTAAATCAAGATTGGCTAGTTCCTAGTGCTGTTCACCAAATAATACAGAGGAGAAAGCTAAAGAAGAAGATGAGGTTTGTAACAATGAAACCCACCTTCTTGCCAGCTCACCTTCTTGGAACTGGTTTATAAAGCACGACTGTGACGAATTTAGAACGAAAGCGATGAGTGACCCCAAGTGCCACCACCGATCGAGGAGGTTCTCTGTTCTCTATGTACAGATGATTTAGTGACACATTCTGGGGTGATGGGAGAGATGCACAAGGATCATTTGTTGTTGGTTGGTTTAACAATGCATGCTGCAGGTGGGGGGGTAGTGAGGGTGGGTCTCGTCCATTGTCTTCGTTTCCAGGGTAGGCGTTATTGTAACTTGCTTCCGGTGAATTGGGAACGTCGAAGCCAACAACACTTACTCGATCCTGCAAAATGGTTACGTTACGAGCAAGCTGGGAAGAGGCACATGAAGAAAAAGGGAAGGTTCTCGACTTACTTGGTCTTCACCATATTGGTGGTTCATTGTTGCTTGGCTGCGCTCAGATTATCGTAGACGGGTGTTTTAAGTGCACAACAGAATGATCAAGCTGAATGGAAGGAATCATAATGCAATGATGCAGATAGCAAAATATAAACATAACACAATAAGATATTAGGAGAAACATTTGATAGATAAACCAACTAATCAGAGGTTAGTCAAACCAGTCAAGAGAAGATCAATCCGTTGATAAGCCAGATAAAATCCATTAATAGTTATACCATGTTAATCTCGTCACTGATTACGAGCAGCTTACTCAGATAGGTTACAAACAAAAAATAGCAAAAAACAGAGAACAAAAGATCTATTTTTGTGCCTAAATGTCATCAAGATAGATAGTTTTATTAGCAACCGACTGTGACCCGTTATCAACTTTGCCGTGATTAACAAATCCAGGATTAAACAATTAGGGAGGAGCTAAGGCAACTACCAGAAGTAGACTAATCTTTCTCTTCAATAATCTGATTTTTTATTTATAAATGTCCATCAAACATTTCGTGTAAAGTTTTACGATAATAAGCGTCCACTGCCAAAAGGCATGCACCTCCAACATATTAAATATATAGGATGATAAGGCATAGACCTACCTTATGCCCTTTGTACTTTATAACCATTTCAATTTCTATTAGCTTAAATTTTCAATATCCCTATCAAGAAATGAGGAAAGAAAGAATTTTCATTTACATAATACCTATAATGGAATACAATACACCCAGCAGTTAGTCCTAGCATTTCATTAATATGTTCAGGTCTCCAGCAACAATGTGCAATATTGTTTTTCTACTAACTTTTTGTTAATAAAAAGGCTTAATTTCAACTTGCGACCTATATTATCATGTTTTTTTAATATTGAGGCCTAATTGTTTTTTCTCCGACAGCAGCATATACTCCATGTTTTTCTTTGATTGCAATCCACAATCCATGTTCTTTTCAGTTTGCAACTTCCAATCAAATTTGCCGAAACTTTGAGCTGGATTCTTTTCTATTTTTCTTTTTGTACTTTTGCAACATAAAGTCCACATTTTTTTAAATATGGATTTTTCTTCTTCAAGATTTCAAGTAAAAATAGCAAAAAAAAAAAAAAGAACGCTTCAAAATCAGATTCTGACAAGCAAAAAAAAAATGGCCACGAAATTAATTGAAGGATGCAAACTGAAATTTTGTGGACTATAGGTTGCAAATTGGAGGAAAAAAAAAAAAAGTGGACTATAGTTGCAAAAAGACCATAAAACCGAAATCTGGAGAAAAAGTGGTGAAAAATGATTGAAGGTTGCAAATTGAAAATAAGAACATGAACTAGGAGAAAAAAATGTCATTTAAGATGAAATGTAAAAAAGAAAATGCTATATTATTGGTTACAGATTGAATTAACCCCTCAAAAAGTGAACTTTTTTTGTCAAAGTATCAAGAATTGCCTATAATAGAATTTATGAATAAAAATGTATACAGTATATACTTTCAGTTCAAGAAATTACTAATTTGTTAGGAACACATTTAGTAAATCAACTACAAATGGAAACTAAAATTAAAGTGAGAAAAAAATTACTTCATGAAATCTAAGACTTGATTTTAATAGTTTATAACTTTGGTCAAATATTATTTATGGAATCATAGGATCAATAATGGTTATCTTTTGCAAGTTCAAACACATTTGGGTCTCCTCTAGCTCCTCAATATCATCTTAGTACTCATTAATAAACTGAAGATTCTAGCTCTTTCCAAGTCAAGAGCTATGAATCTTTGAAAAACATCAATGAAAGTGAACTTTTTGTCCTACACTTTAAAAGTTCAATGCAACTAAAAAGCAGATGAAATATTTCCAGGAAATTTCCTTGAACATTCATTATGATGCACAAATGAAACTTAAAAGTGAATTAATTATCTTCACTAACTATGGCCGCCACAGAATGACGTAAAAGTTAACTGACTGCCATAAACAAGTAGCCACACTCAAGATATCATTCAATGTATCAGCCATAAGAATCTGAAAAATATTTCGGAAAGTTAATTTGATCGTCACTCAATGACACTCGTTATCAACTCAAAGCTACCTTCCATGCAGATCAACAAGTGTACGCAATCCTATGTAGCGATTATCTCCAAACTGGACAGCTCAATTAATACATATCCAATACTCAACACATATGGTAACTGAAAAAAACCATCTTCATGAGCAATTATTCTACCGATAGATATCTGATCATAATAGTAAGAACTAAAGCTTGCTGACAATAAAAGCATGAACAAATTAACCTCAATACTCAAACCAAATTATTTAATAATGGACTACAACTAGAATAACTCAGAAGAATCATGCATCAGCAATTAGATACAGTACCAAAATGCCACAACAAAGATAATTAAATTTAATAAAAAATCAAAAACATGGCTACTATTTTTCAAACTTATCACCAAAGGTAACATAAACTCCAACTATCTGTTCTACTTTCTGTAGACAACTTGAGGGGGAAAATACACAGATTTAAATGATCAAATGCAAGTTATATGAATAAAATTTTAATTCACCCAAAAAATTAAAACCATGAAATTCCCTAATACAAATGTAAGATGAGACCAATAGAGAAACAAACCTGATCAAAGTAGGCTCTGCCACGCAATTCTACTCTTCAATTCTCAATGCACAAGGCGTAAAAATCAAATCTTTAAATGAAATTCCAGACACCCAAAAAATCATCTGCAATAAAAATTGCATGCAATTGAAAGAAGAAAAGAACACAAATTTCAGAAAATGATATACGCCCACGATTCGCAAACACCCATATATCGAGAAATTCAAGAAATACGCAATATGAGATTTAAAATAGTTGGAACGTAAAAAAATCAGAACCCAATTTAGTCTCAAACATGATTAGAAGAACAGGAAAAAGAAAAAAAGCGAGTTAAAATCCCACAAAAAATTACAAGGAGAAACAGATTAAATTAGGAGAACTCTTACCAGAAGAGTGGCAGAGCCGAGGTACAAGAGTAGAAGAAAGAAAAAAAGAGAAAAAAACCAATAAATCCTGAAAATTACAAAAGGAGAAAACGAGAAAAAGATGATGCACAAAAAAAA
This sequence comes from Scutellaria barbata, assembly GCA_028654395.1. Taxonomy (NCBI): domain Eukaryota; kingdom Viridiplantae; phylum Streptophyta; class Magnoliopsida; order Lamiales; family Lamiaceae; genus Scutellaria; species Scutellaria barbata. The sequence continues at coordinate 422,518 of CM053653.1, read as the reverse complement.
AAAAAAAAATTGTAAATAATAGACCTTGATAAAGAAGGGCCAAAAAAAAAAAAAAAAGGTCCATTACCTATTCACCTAGTAGAATCCGCCAGTAGATTCCCAGAGAATCATGTGTGTGTGTTGTGTGTGTGTGAGAGAGAGAGGGACGATTTTTTGTAAACTTGTGGGGGCGGAATTACTGAAAGAACCCTTTCATTTCTGAAGAATAAGTTGGGCCTAATGATTTATCTCAGGGCTTTTAGCATAGGAATTTTGGGCCCATTTTAATTCTAAATTTCCGGGCTTTTCGAAATAAGAATGGGCTTTTAGAAATTGGGAAAAAAGTGGGTTGAGAGCCTTAGATAATTTTTTTAAGGATTTAAAGTTTTTCTTTTTCGTTTCATTTTTTGACATTATTATATAAATAGATAATTTATAAATTTACATAATTAAATAATTTAATCCTGAAAGTTTGATCCTGGAAAATTATATATTTTCCAAATATTTATTTAAGAAAACATAAAATTAGTTGAATGTGTGGAAGTGGATCATATTTCTAAAACTAAATCTAAAAATAGCATCCTATAATATCAAAAATTCAAGTGCACTTAATTGTAGTATAATTTTCTTGGCAAATGTTCGAGTTCAAATACAATTGCATTTCATAATTATGATTTACTGTATCACGTAGACCATCTCATATATACACAAATCTTATCAAGATGATAACGACAAGATAGGCCTATAAGATATACGATTTAATTTTACAATCATATTCATGCACTTTCTGTCAAGTATTACCATTTTCGTTCAACATAATTGTTATTTTAAGAAACAAAATTTGTTTTAATTTATCTGTTTTTTTTTATACCAACAAGAGGTAATGAATTTTTCAAACTTCACTCATATCTTGTTTTTTTCACTTTTTGTACCCACTAGATTTTTATTTAGTATTATACATCAATCAGTTTTGATTAGGCACGCACTTGAAAAAGACCATTGTGTGCATTTCTTTAAAATTTCTTTTTTTTTAATTTTTAATATTTTATATTATACACAAAATTCTTTTTTCACGCTACCACTTCACTCCTAACCCCTCATGAACATATACATTTTTAATCATTTACAACTCACACATCAATCATACATCTTCTTCTCAATTCAAATCCACACAGATGCTACCATGAAAAATATTGAATTAATTAATATTCTTTCCAATTCTCATCCATATAGAAACTACCATGAAAAATATTGAATTAATCAATAGGAGCTTATATACACCAAGAGTTCAAATATATTAACATGTAATTGTTTACAACTTGAGGTCAAAGAAATTGTTTGTAGACATATTTTGACATATTTTCGTGTAAAATAAATCTTTGAACTTCCATCTAAAAATAATCTACGAAGATAGACAATAATTGCTTGACATTTGTGATGTTCATAATAAATCTCTTCTAACAAGATATTCAAAATTGTCACAAATGATTTCTATTGTAGTAGATATTGTAGTAGATGATGCATGACAAAGGATGTGGTAAAAGTATAAATCATCAAAGGAAAAGCAATTTCAAAAGCAAGAGTTTGTCATGGTTTGGTTGCTTTTGAAAGAGTTTGTCATGGTTTGATTGTGGCATTAGTGGACATGATAGGAGAAATTGTTTTATATCATTGGAATGATATAATATCTTATATTTTCTCTTTTCTAAAAGGTTTTACATTTAAAAAATTATAATACTGATTTTTTTTTTATTTCTTTCACATGTGTAGATTCATTATATTTGACCATATAAAAAAAACAGTAATTAAACAAACTTCGGGATTTTGAGAATTGATTGAAGACTTCTTAGTAATTGATAACTTGAGATTTTGAGGATTGATTGAAGATTTTTTGATAATTGATGATTGAATTGGAGAATATGATTGATTTATTTTGAATATTTATTGAGAATTTATTCTCTTTGTTGCTCAATTCGTATTTTAATTTTTATGATTAATTTTGAGAATTTCTCGAATATTGATTACGATTTAGGATTTCTTGAGAATTGATTAATTGAATATTTTTCATTACTTCATTTAATTGATTAATTTAATATTTTTTATAATAATTTCTGTGTGGATGAGAATTGGGAAAAATATTAATTAATTCAATATTTTTCATGATAGCATCGGTGTGGAGAGAAACTGAGAAGAAAGTGTATGATTGATGTATGAAAAGTCAATTGTTAAAAATGAATATGTTGATGAGGAGTTAGCAGTGGAGAGATAGCGTGAAAAAAGAATTTTGTATATAATACAAAATATTAAAAAAAAAAAAAAAGAAATTTTAAAGAAATGCAGTGCTTATTTTTCAGATGTGTGTTTGATAAAACTGATACATCAATTATGTCTTTTAAACGTTGGGTAATTATAGTACAACTGACTATATCTATTAAATGAATTTTCAATTTCTGTAAATAATTTTAAATATAACCACATTTATTTTGAAATAGAATGAAAAATAAATTAAGTAAAGGGCAGACTCGTTTTACCTTAAATCTTCCAATAATAGCCACTAGTTCAGTTAAATATGCTAAACAATTATTATTATTTTTTTAATTACATGCATGCAATTTTTTTGAGCTGTAAATAAACCACAAAAAAGGATCCATTCTCAAGAAAAATAATACCATACCCTAATGCGCCGCCCCCAATGGGTTAACCTTAATTAATTAAATAAATATATAAATAGTCTCATGAATATAAAAGTAGACCAGTAAGTATGATAATTGGTACAACTTTTAATGTGGAAAGTGGATAGCCCTAATTAATTACAAATTGAAATGGACTATGATCATAGAAATCCAAATAATTAATTAATTACAACTTTTTGCTGCACCCATGTGTGTTTCTTGCTTTATTTGAAAATATCTACATATCATTGTTTGGACCAACAAATTAAGAGTGGATCTTGTTAGATATTTCGCTGTTCGTGACACAGATTGGATCGAATCGGATATAATAAATTAGATAATATGTATATAATATAAAAATATTATATAATATATAAAAAAATATTATCTAATATACACAAAAGTATTATATATTGCATGAATGAAAAGAATATCTAAACAATTAGAATCCGAAATTTTTTTAGCCATCCGACCTGACCCAATTCGAATCATATATCCTATAATATAAAAGTATTATTTGATAAACAAAAAAGTATTATCTAATATACATAAAAATATTGCATATTTTCTTATAGTACAGCTCAACTCAAAACGAAAGTATTACATCATATACAAAAAAGTATTACCTAATACATATAAAAGTATTACATATTTTCTTATAGTTCAACTCAAGTCAAAACCATCTTATAATACAAAGTATTATCTAATATAAAGAAAAGTATTACTTAATACATAGAAAAATATTATATAATTTCTTATATTCGACCCGATCCGATCCGTCTCATAGAATGGAATTTGTAAGATCACAAATTAAATAGTACTTTTGAGTCCGCGCCTAATGTTTGGATCATGACTTAGGTTAATTAAATGAGATATTTAAATACATTAGATTAGATGTTTCTTGAAATATTTGATTAACATAATATAGAGACAATACTCCAGTGGCTTGATCATTTATATGAAGCTTCATTTATATTACAAGATGTTAATATATATATATATATATATATATATATATATAATTTTTTTTTTTTATTGATTGCTTGCACAATTTAACTTAATAATATATAAGATGAAATAAATTGTGTGGGGGTTCTTCCACAAAATTTTTACCAAAACTGTTTTACTTATAATAACTGTAAACAATAATTATAGCCACACAATCAATATATCTATATAATAAGTGAGTTTATGAAGATTGATCAAGTGAATATTGACATAAATTTGAAAAAGATGCAAGTGGTTTTGGGGGCCTTTGCTTATATTATATGTAGAACTACTCATCCAAGTCGGCTAAAATAGTTCGGACCAGAGAATATTGAAAGAGTATTTGAGAACTTCTTGAGAGCTTTTTTCACATTTCCTTCCCTTTTTCTTTACAAATGAACTTCTATATATAGTAGTGGGTTAAAACACAAAAAATCTATTTTTTCATGATTTAAGGAATGTTCTACTTCACGTTTTGATTGGATCCTGATGGAATGTTGATGGGATATGTTGATGTGATTGACACCATGATGTTAGGCGGGAGTGGTTGAGAGTGATTAAGAGCATCTCAAGATGAGGTAGGCCATTGGTCGGGGGCGAGCCCCGCTACCTGTCGTGGCCTGGTCGGCCATCGGTCAGGGGTTTGGTCGGGCACTGTCGTGACCTGGTCAGCCATAGGACGAGGGCGAGCCCCGATGCTTGTCGTGGTAAGGTTGGCCATCGATTGGGGGTGAGCTTCAGCTCCCGTCATGCCTAATCAGGTCGGTTGGGGCCGAGCATGGGCACTCATTTGATATATTCTAGATAGCTCGGGTTCGGGATACAACAAAAACAATATTATACATTTTATAAAATATTAACAATGATTTCGTAAAGAAAAGTAAATTAATTTTGGGATCATGATTTAGAAACTCTTTACAATATTTTGAAAAGTTACATATTACAAAACGAAGAAGCTAAGTAATTCATTTAAAATTGAATACATATTTTATACACAACATAATTGAGCATATATTGTATAAAAAAAATAAAGAGGTTGAAGAAAGAAAATGAGAAAAGAGGGGAAGCGCAGCTATTATTCTTCCAACCCTGTTCTCATTTATGAGGATGGAGTTCATGGCATGTTTGGGTATTAAAAAATAATAAACTATAAGAGATGGCCTATAACCCTGCACATCACGTGACGTCACGTGCAACTGTATGGGCGTCTTCCTCCCGGCAACGTCTCGTGCATTCCCATGTCGCTAATTTCTACAACTAAGCCAAATCTTACATGTCGCATCTATCAACTATTTTCCCCATATTTTTATTACTAAATTAAGGTTAAAAATAAAAGTACATTTTTGTATTTCCTATTCTTAATCAGGATCTACAAGATATTTAAATTTCACGCAGAAATGACAGGGAAAAAAGAAAAAAAAAACGAATGAGCTCAATTATTTGTTTAATAATTGAAAAGAAAAGAGGGTTGGCCCATGAAATGAGTGTTCGGAAGAAGCCACATCAGATTGTACGGAAAAGGGCCCTCTCTTCTTCAGGTGGAGGCTTTGTTGTGGAGAATCTAACCCACCTAATAATTAATAATTCCCTTTTCAGATGTGATATAATAAAAGAATTATAATATATACATTACGAATTCCAAATATTAGCAATTAATTGGGAAGGATAATTCCAAAGAAATTAAATTAAGTGGATTAGAGTTTTAGACATGGACAACGAGTCATGACTAAAAACACGCACACACTTGGTGGAGCTTGATTAAAGTAATGATGAAACATTTGATATTGATGTAAGTTGCTAAAGACAAAATTAGTAACTGAGTGTGACAGAAACATGCGTGTAAGGAAATATATATGTGGGTTAAGCATCATCATCTATAAACATATTGATCGATTCACATCAAGGAAATGTTAGTTTGATGCTACGATTCGTGACTGATTATAAGAAATGTGATATTTATCGTTCGTTTATACATATGCAGTATGTGGATCGATATGTATGAATCTGTTTGTAAATGAATATACTAGAAATTGAAGTTGGTGCATTTTACTTTGTTGAGATCCTCATTGAGGTTGTATTTAATATATCAATTACCATTGTTATTAAGTAGACATGATAATGTATGCTAAGTTGTGATATTTTATAGAGAAATAGTTTGATATTACTATTGCATTAATGCTTTGAATCCATGTGCATTTCACCTACTTTCACCATCTTAAATATTTTCATGTATCGTTTCTTGATTGTGCAGCTTTGCTTTTGACATCACCCACATTTTAGTTATGATTAAGATGAGAAAACAATTATGAGAATGTGACCTCAACTGTGAGACTAGCTAATTAAACACAATTTCCCCACAAAGAAAACTTCTCATGATTACTTATGTGGTAGAATATAACTAATATTGTTTTGAGTTGGTACAATTTACTTTTGTTTTATATATACTAGCTAGTAAGTAACGGGTGTGACACATTTAATGATTTTATATATTGGTAGGTTGATATATAATTAATACCAATTAAACAACAATTTTTGACAATATCCATGATAAATTGATGTACGATATAATGAATAGCATACTGATCGAGCCACTCAGAAAAAAGAAAGATTTAGTACAACTTCAAATGAGACATGACATTAAAATAAAAAAATTTGAGATATCAAGAAATTACTTGGGGGCCATATCACTCAAAGATCAAGGCATAGTTAAGTGATTAAGACTCAAAGAACAATGGGGGGAAATCAAAGAATAATTCAAAGATTGAGGCTTAAATAATAAGTAATTACATGACCGTCTGGTGAGATATTATATAGTACAAATCAACCTTATAATTTGAACCCACACACTATTGATGCTATTGTGTGGTTGAGATGAACTTACAGTTTTTGTCCACACCCTTCAGCCATGGATGCTATGTAATCTTAACCTACTAGGGTTTGCCTTAGAGATTGGAAAAGTTTAACTGCCGTTACATATAATTAGTGTCAGTCACATGAAATTTTAATACCCTTCAAACTACATTAATTAGATGTCCAATCTATCCTCATCAAACCACAATGTGTACATGTGTGTGTGTGTGTGTGCATTTGTATATGTATATAACTAGGCAGGAAACACCATTCCCACGGTGTGAGCTTTCTTCCCTTTTCTCAACCCCCAAGAGAAAGATTGACCCTCTTTTAGATTGACTAATAGAGTATAAACACAGCAGTTGGATGAATGTTTTTAAGATTTATGATGGTTAATTGATTTCATGTGTTCTTGTTTTTTTTTTTTTTTTTTTAATGTTTCTATCAATTATATAGTGGTGGTTCTTTCTTGAGTTAGTATGAATTTGTACTCTCTTTCAAAGATGCTAATTCTATCAAGTCCTTTTACTCCATCTGTTTATCCCTTTTTTTTTTTGGGGCATATATTATGGTGGATTTGGAGGTGATCCACCATGAGAAGATAAGGTTAATTGATGATGGTATTTGACCGACTAAACTTTTAGAACTTATGATGAGGAGAGGAGAGGAGAGGATTGGTGTGGCTGCTTTTCTTGATTTCTTTTTCTTTTTTTCTTTTTTTTTTGGTGGAAATGAAATGTGGCACTGAAAAAGAAAAGAGTTGATGTTTTAGTTATCTATTATATGTATTATTGTGTTGTTTTTGTTATGAGTTTGATAGGCAGGAGATTGTAGCTTGTTTGCTACTGATATATATCATCATCAACTCCTTTATTTATATATAGTTAGACCCATTCATATCATTCCCAGATGAACATAAAACCCTCTCTCTCTCTCACTCTCTCTCTCATCAGTTCTATATATATCTTCAAATTGTGCAGATTGTTTGTGTGGCGGAAATACATAGACGAGAGTCGTTGTTTTCTGGTGTAGCATCATCAAGATTCACAACCCTTTTTAGAGCCAAGCCTTTAAGTGATGAGAATCTTGATGATGCTGCATCGGCAATAAACGACTAGCAAAGCAGTACTGCAACTTATTTTATAATGATCCAAGAACAAGGCAAGAAAACCCTTTAATTTTTTCCTACAAATGAATCATTCTCCAAATTTCTCTTTTTTTTTTTTTTTGTGTGTGTGTGTGTGTGTGAGAAGTGAGTAAAGGCTATACTTTTTTGTGTTTAAACAATTAATTTCTGATCTGCTGTGAATTCAAGTGAGTAGTCAGGGCAGTGAAAAGCAATATGAGTGACGTCACTTATCTCTAAAGAACAGATCTGATGTGTGATAATTCTCCACTGCACGACTAACTTCTCATTTATCTCCATCCTACAAATTAAATGGGGTTTCCTCATTAATATTTCAAGGCCTTATTTTCTTTTAATTATACACTTCTTTTTTCTTAACTAGTTCTGATTTAGTACTTGGTTTGGAATCTTAATGACACTGGTTTGCAATTAATGCTGCAGGTTCATTGGACAGCAAATGCCAAAGACCAAAAACTGAGGGATGGAACAACTTAACTAAGAGGTGAGAAAATTTTGGTTATATGTTTTTATTTGTTTATATTCAGCTTGTTATTCGTATATATAATTGAAAAAATTGAAACATATACATGGATTTTGGTATACCAGCTCATAGGGATTTGATTCTTAATTATGTTTCCTTGTCTTGTTTGATAAGAGTTTCAAAACATGCTTGATTATTTAATGGACATTATTGATTCTTTCAAGTGGCCGGTTTAGTTTTTCTGTTTCATTTTTCTATTCATGACTCATTGGTTGTTTGAATATTTCGAGTGAACATGTTTTGCTTTGCTGATCCTACTGTCATGGTTGTGTTCTTCATCTTTAAAATTAAAATATAATATAAAAATCACCATCTTGCATGTGTTGTAGGTGAATCTATTCTTTAATTTAAACATATATCTCGCAACTAGGCCGATTAATATTACATCTTCGTCACTGATAGGCTGATCACTACACTATTTCTCTCCATAAATAATCCAGTTTTGGCTTTCTCCAATATCTTTGTTTTATTGTAGTTTTCACTTTTAAGTTTATGGTTGAGATTATTTTATTTTACTGATCAACTTTACCAATTCATAACCCCAATGTCTTTGAGCTGATCTTGATCAGAATTTCTGTAATTTGATAATCTCATTATAATGATTTAGCATATATATAGGGTTACTTCTTGTCCTTTGTGTGTGTACACTTGATATCTTCTTCTTTTTTAATTATTGGTAATTAATCAAGAAGGTTGGCACTTAGCCCAAATAGCTAATTATATGTTTTTGCAAATAAATCCTTTCTTGGGGATTAAATAAACAGATGAAAAAGAACCCTATAATCCATTATGTTAACATGCATATTTGATCAAGAGCTATGATGCTTTCTGGTCATGATCAGTATCATTTTCCATCACTATTTCATGCGTTTCTTGAATTTGCTTGGTGATTATGATCAGATGATTAATTCACACTTAATTAATTTTATGAGCTCCTTGGAATCCTTTTCTTTCTTCGACAACTTTTTTTTCCTCACGAAAGACTCGGCTATACAATATCATTAATTTTCTCGAGAATTATTTCAAGAATAATCATCCTTGCAGTTGTAATTGGCAATGGCTAGCAACCTCTTGAAGTAAGTAGTATTTACTGATCAATTAGCATATATGAGTTCCCAATTATTTAATGAAAGGAAATTATACATTCAGATAGGTCGATCGTCTCCTTATTTAGTGAAGGTGAAATAGAAATTATCATGCATATATTTTGATAACTTACATACAATTTAGACATAGCAAAAGAAGTGAGTTTTTTTATCTGCATGATAAGAAAAATTACTTGTAAAAAAAATGAGGTTGATATTGATACATACCCCCCATAGATATTAATACATTCGTACAACACAACCCCACGGATTGACAGTTGATGGCTAAAACAAGTCCCAGTACACATTGGTTGTTCACAGATAACCAATGGGCTATCAAATCATTTTATGGACATGAGTTGACCTCTGAAACATCATATCTTGAGACAGCCATGTAAGATTGAGGTTAAACATAAAAAAAAATGACTAATTACTTTAATCCCATCTAATAGTATGTGATATTCAAGGTGATTAATATAAAGTAAAGGCTGGTTGCTATTGTTAATGGCAAATTAAGGTACAAAATAATGGCATAGGTTGGAGGGCCATAAATGGTGTGGTCCAAGACAGGATGATATGGGAAGTGTGGTGGTGATGGTAATATAGGACCATTTATGGTGATTATGGGATCTTGTGGTACAAATGAGATCAATTTTGCAGACTCGAGAAAAAGGGGGCATAGCTATAGCATAAGAGAGTACTACTTTTGTTCAACATCTTCATTCATTACTTACTCAACTTGTGCCCACAACACTTTTTGTGTGTATCACCTTTTTTCTAAAGAAAATGTGTCTATTTAATTTGAATTCTAATATATATGGAACAAAATGGTGTCCTCATATAATTAACACTTCCACAGCTAGTTAACTAATACACACATAAGTTACAAGTACCGTATTAAACATGATTATTCAATTTTACATTCTAGTATTAATTGTTTCAACCAGACACTATTTTTTCTGCATAGCATATATCTACCCTTTTTCTTCACTTTTCTAATGAAATCATTGCGATTAAAATCTGCTTATATTCCATTTCTTTTCTTTTTTTCCACAAAAAATAAACATTAAAATAACCATTAAAATATGCTTAGTTAAGTAGCTCCTCCTACTGGGGGTACACAATGTATCTCATTAGTAGAACAGAGGAAACAGAAGTAACACTAACTCGGGTGCGGCGTTTCTTTACTGGATTGGAGCGTCGATGAGTGATCCATGCTTCCCAAACGCAGGAATGCTTAGAGATCGTTTTTTTAATTTACAGTTCCCAGATGGTGCTGCTCTTTTCTCGCTTTTATCTTTCAACGGTGATGCAAAACAGCACATTTGAGAAGGTCGTTCACGATTTGTTCTCAGGAAACGATCTAGATTTTGTTGGTATTTTTCTCCATGATGCCCTTTTTTATTAGAAATTGCATTCAGCCGCGATCTAAGGACATATTCGTTATCATCAGACATATAACCATTCTCTGAAAAATCCAGCATTGCAAGATCATCGTACTCCTCATCCGATTTGGTCGATTCCTCATCCACAGATCCTTCCATCTGAAAAATTACTTTGCCATGAGAGACTACTTTGAACGACGATTAGTCCACAAATTACGTCCAATTAAACTACTGTGAATCTCAATGCATGAGAAACTCAGAAATCTCAATGCATGGTAGTAATGTTGTGCAAATCAGTAGTAGTGTCAAGTGGCAAATCTCATATTGTTTACATCATCTTAATTCATAGATCCACGTATCAAGACATGTCTCATTACCTCTTCATGGAGATGTTTCTGTCCATCACTAAGATCCTCATCACTGTCTACCTCATCAGGCGACATATCAGCCTCTTCATCATCGCTACCATGCACTGAAGATGCTTCCTTGAGCTGCAAAAAGGAAATATGGATAGTCTTTTGTAGTTGTAATATAAGTTTTAGCCATGGGTTAATATTATTGATAATGATATAATTTGGTCATATCATTCTCCACTTGAAGTAAACTAATCTGATATATTTACCAATAAAGACACTGTTGATAATTAATTTAATATCCTCCAGGATATATGTGTATGATGCCATGGGTGCAAAATTTTGTTTTAACTAAAAGCCTATACAGCAAATGCTGTCACATCTATTCTTGAAGACGTACATAGCTCAAACTTCCAAAATTCCATTTGGTCATCCGACTCCTACGGATTCCAATTTCAGTCATGAAAGTAATCAAAAATAATAATACAATCAAACATACCTCCTTGGAAGAAACCCTTGGTGAGCTGCAGCAGGATGAAACACCTCTGCTACCATTATCAGTCAACTCACCTCTTGATTCATCCACACTGCTAGCACGACTTGTGCCCCCCGCGTCTGTAGGCCATGCACTGATACCAAAGTTACCAAACTGCAGATTGACAGGTTCTGCTTTACCTATCTGTAATGGCCCATACATAGGTGTTCCTATACCATCCGTCGGTGGATGACCCAAAGCGCTCTTGCTGCTATCATGTTTTGTGTCAACAGGCCACGCCTTTGCCACAGAACCATCATTATTCAGAAGTGCCATCAACTGTCTACTAGAACCTTTCCTTTGAATCAACTGAAACATTCCCTTGGAGCTTAATGAATTGGCTTTACACTGATTCGTGAATTCTTCATCAACAACAGAAATTGTATGTGCGATTGGATCATAAAGCTGCTCCCCCAATTCGCGCCTTCTTAGGCAGCTGAAAACTGTTGCATGAATGACTGCTACACTTTTATCAACATTGGTGTTGTTTATTTTTGGCACCAAATGCTTATCTGCTTGTTTGCAGAGATATTCTTGGATTGTTCGGATATTCCGTATGTATTTAACGTACTTGTTTTTAGCAGGATCTAGCGTCATGTACTTTGCACGAACAGCAAATCTTTCCAAATGTTTCTCCTCATTTGAAATATAAATCATGAATGGTATGATTGAAGGATGTTTCTTCATGAGCCCCATCTGCATGATATAATGCACTTGTGATGAAAATCGCAAACCAGATAAAACTCCATTTTTGTACCTAGATACCTCAGAAATAATAGCATAATTATAGCTTGAATTATTACCACAAAATTTAGACTTAAGTGGACACCCTCCACCACCACCGATTCTTTTCTCTTTTCCCATGCAGTTATCAACCTATCAAGGCTGTCAATTACCATCTCACTTTGTGCTTTAAATCCTTCTATTGCCATTTGCTTTGGACTAATACACTTGCTCGTCGTAATGCTTCCCTCAGATTTTCCAGTTGCATGGTCACCGGATATTTCTTGCTTCGCCATATGAGATGATTTTTTTTCTTTCCTTTTGGCCTTAGACTGTGCAACAGCCAATGGGTCCAAATATTCCCCTGCATGATAGGTTGAAGCCCACAGTAATGGGTTTTCCTTCTCATCGACAAAGCTTCTCATCATATGCCGAATTGAATCAGTGGATACAATAGTAGTGATTCCCAATCTGCTGCCCTGCAATGATAAACAAACAAAATCGATACATTTATGACCAACATCATCTTCTATAGTAGTCATCAGAAGTAGCAAAAAAATACGAGGAAAAGTTTACGTGCATAGGAAGGGGGTAAAAAGTGTATATATATATATATGAAATCATGGAAACACAAAACCAACCAACAATGCAGACAATGTAGATTTTCCACAGCCACTCGTACCACAGAGTAGCACTGTTAGAGATTCCTTCCTCTCACGGATTCTGAAAGAAAAAAATAAAAAAAATTAGTAAGAGGCATTGAAAAAATCATGCTCCAAACATTTTAATATAGCAACACAACTAACTTCTTGAGCCACCCAAGTGAATGTAAGAAATAGAAATCAAATTCACTAGATTAAGGACAAGCATAATATCTGGAAAAGGAGGAAGCTGCTCATGCGTATCTTAGAACAATTGTCAAACTAATTCTACGAAGGAAGAGCTAACTATGAACCGCCTGTGATACACATTGCAAAATGAGATATGCATTTAAATGAATCAAATTGACCATAGATCTCATGTGTGTGCAAAATGATCAGACATAGTTCTTATTGGGCTTGGAATGCAAGTGTACCTGCAAGCAAGGACCAAATCAGCCCTCTGATTTCGCCCCAAATACTTGTACTCCGAGAGAGCTTCACAAACAACATCAAGAAAATATTTTCTTTTAACAACAATAGTGGTGCGTCTTTTGTATAGTTCAAATGTTTTGGTATCACTCTTATCTTCATCTAAAGATAAATTATCATCATCCATTTTGTCCAAGCACGAAACATGGTTACAAACCAACTTCTCCCCACCACATTCACATCTCATCACCTCAAATACCCTCTGGCTAATCTGTACAGAATAGAGTATTGTTAGAGCCTTGCTATAAAAGGTGAGTTGTCATACAATCTAGCAAAAGCCAACAAGAAAGGAAATTTACAAATCATTGAAAACAAAATATTAAGATTCCCAAATACAATTGCAAACAATGCATTTCAACATGTTTGTCATCATCTCATATTTTGGATAGAAGACATTCTAATAGAAAGGAATGATCAAAAGAGAGCCAGAGACCAAGACCTTAGAAAGCGAATCATGGAAAATTTAGAACAACCCACATTTTGTCTTTTCATAGAGAATATCGACTGTATTCATCTACACTGGATATTAAAATTTTGAAAACAAATAAGCAACTGCAATTGCATTTAAAGAGTTAAGGGTATGAACTATATCAACAATCAACAAAGGCCATGCGCTTAACATTCATGTATGAGAACCAAAAAGAAAACGGTATTTACTTCAAAAAGAGCACAAAGAGTGACCTTAAAGGAATGACGAGGCTTGCAACCTATGAGTTGCAGAGTACTCTGGAGAACAGAACGCGAGTACCGAAACGACGGCGTCTCCTTCTCCTTCTCCCCTACCTCAGCGGCGTCGTCATCCTCCATCACCACTATGTACAGCAGCTTCGTCAATCCATCCGAAACCGACATTTTTCGAACCTATTACACACCATGCATGCAAAAAATACACAAAACACTTAAATAAAATCAATACAATTCAAACTCGGAATTTGGGAATCAGGAATCAAGCTGCATTACGATTCACAGCAATGCGAAGAAGGAAATCACACCTAGGAAAATCCAGATGAAGAGGAAAAGATGTGAAGGGAGATGAGAAGGAAAACGAGGCGGTTTGGGAGGCGATCTGGCCATTTGTACTGCCACCTGCTTCCACGCATCATAACTTGTGTGTCTCCACGAGTCTGTATAACAGACAAACTTGTTTTTCTCTATTTACCAATTTACCCTTCACATGCTGAGATGAATTCTCTTTCTTTCTTCATCAGTTTCCTATAAATTTCAAAATAATCAAAGAGTATAATGAAGATTATATTTTATTTTATTTTCGTTTTATCAGTTTCTCATATTTTAGTGTCCAATAATCACAATAAATTTTTAATATTCACAATAAATTTAGAAAAAGAAATGTGGAGGATATCTTATTTCATTGAAATTGGGTTGAGAAATATTTGATTTTATTAGAAATTTCAAAGAAATTCTCAATAAATTCTTCTACATGTATGCATCATTTCAAAGAATATAGAAATCGATTTTATTATGAACTCCGGTACTTTGAAATTTAAATGTTTTGAATATTGAAAACCAACATTCATCTAAAGAACTAACTATACATTAGAAGACGCTTGATATTAACTAATGTGATAAATAAAAAGAATCAATTTTTAAATAGCCTCGTTTTCAACTATTAAGATTAAAGGCCACTTGAATACTCTAAAGCTTCCGGTTAAAAGATAAAAATTAATTATTCAATATATTGAGGATACACAAAAAAATTTATATAATTGGTGTATGGATTTAGGATCCGTACATCTGATCCTATCCGCCCTTCACGCGCTCGCACGCGCCTAGGTGAGTGCGTTCAAACCCACCCAAAATTCGCTCCAGGTGTTAGACCTTTATATTATGTTAGTCATACATTTAAGGTCTTGTATATTATATTAAGCATACCTTTATACAAGTCTTTTACATTATATTAAGCATACATTTATGCAATGTTAAGTATACCTTTATACAACGTTAATCATACTTTTATATTATGTTAAACATACCTTTATAATTTTATGTTATGTTAAGCATACCTTTAGGGTTATAATGTTATGTTAAACATACTTTTATATTATGTTAAACATACATTTATATTATGTTAGTCATACCTTTTAATAATGTTAATTATACATTTATGTATTATATAAAAGTATGACTAATATTAATTAAAGGTATGCGTAATATTTAAATAAAGGTATATATGTACAAATTAGGATTTTTTTGTGCTAAAATTATAATTTTTTCGTCAAAATTAGGGCTTTTTTGCCAAAATTAGGGTTTTTTTAAAAAAGCTAAACTGTTACATAAAGGTATGCTTAACATAATATAAAAGTATGATTAACATAACATAAAGGTCAAGATAAAAAATAAAAAATAAAAAAAGGAAATGAGCGGATCCGGATCGGATTCAGCCCGACCCGACCCGCGTTGCATGGATCTAAAATCCATACAACAGTTACACACAAATCTTACTCATTAAGAATATATTAAGGATATATGTGGAGATCAATATAGTGAGAATATCAAGATTTTCATATATTGTAGATATATGAGAATATATTGGAGATATATTTATTTTCCTCCGAATTTGTATTTTTCGGCCACCCTATGTATAAATAAATAGAGGCTGATTGTTCAGCCACTTTATGTATAAATCTGTTTTGGATACAAAGCAATAAAAGTGAGAAATTTCAGGAAGAACTAGAGCAACAAAAGAGAGAAATTAATTCTTCCTATAAGAGTTACCCTTTTTCATGATTTAATTTATTTTAAACCATAAGATTAGATTTATGATATTTCTCATTTAATCTACACTCGAATAGATCCATACTAGTTCCTAACAAATTTCTCTTACTTTGTTCATCAGTTTCCTATAAATTTCAAAATCAGGGACTATAATGAAGATTTGATTGAAATTGTATTCTATTATGAATAGAATCAGGGACTATAATGAAGATCACAAATTCTTCTGTGCACCTGGTGCACGAATCTAAGATTCATTTTGACCTGACCTGAATCCGCCAAATTTTTTTTGGTTCAATTTTATGTCTTGACCTTTATGTACAAATTCGGTGACATTTACGTACAAATGTTGTGTACATTATAACTTAGAAAAAAAAATGAAGAATTTCAGCAAAATTTGTATATAGATACCTTTATATGATATTCATGTGACCCTTATGTATATTCATGTGACCCTTGTGTATATTCATATGACATTTATGTACAAATGTTGTGACTTTTATGTATGCATTATAACTTAGGAAAAAAATGAAGAATTTCATCAAAATTTGTATATAGATACATTTATGTGATATTGATGTGACCCTTATGTATATGCATATGATCTTTATGTACAACTATCCATATCTTTATGCAATATATAAAAGTATATAAAGGTATAAATATTTGTACATAAAAATCATATGAATATATATAAGGGTTATATGAAGGTATATAAAGGTATGAATATTTGTACATAAAGGTCATATGAATATATATATAAGGATCATATAAATATAATATAAATGTATCTATGTACAAATTTTACTAAAATTCTTCATTTTTTTTCTAAGTTATTGAATATAAAGATCTCAAAATTTGTATATAAAGGTTTTAACCTAAAAGCAAAAAAAGAAAAAAAAGTGTGTGGATCCGGGTTGACCCGAATTATATGTACACCAAGTGTACAAGAGACTTATTCAATGAAGATTTGATTGAAATTGTATTTTATTATGAACTCCAGTTCTTTAAAATTTAAATGTTCAAAAGATTACTAATTTGAATATTGAAAACAAACATTCATCATATATCGTTTAATAAGAATATAGAAATCGATTCTATTATCAACTCCGGTTCTTTAAAATTTAAATGTTCAAAAGATTACTAATGTGAGTATTTGAAAACCAACATTCATTTAAACAACTAAACATTAGAAAAAGTTATAAATATAAATAAAAAGAAGACGCTTGATATTATGTTATAGTTATAAATAAAAGGAATCTATTTTCAAATAGATTCCGTCAGGGATGGCTTAGAAGTTAGAACCAATAATTCATTATCTAATGGAACTTTCCATTCTAATATTCTATCCCAGAGTTTCAACTATTAAGATGAATATAGGAATCTCCAAAATCCCCAAAAAAAAAAAATATTAATCATACCCTCATTTACAGATAGAAATCACAAATGAAAGGCATAAAAAAAAAAAAAAAAAAAAACAACCACTGAATAAATGTAATGGATATATGTTTGCATTCAACACTATCATCATCAACATCACATGTTGTACACACTAATGAACTAAACTGCTAATCAGGTATACATTGCTAATCAAAGTTCACTGGACGGAGACAAGTACTGAAGTCCATCAATTCTCCTACTCTTTCACAATGGTCAGACGAGACGAGACAGTTCTAATCGCCTCCATGCATGAGTTTTCAATAAAAACCAAGCCTCGTACACCCACGACATTGTCAAAGAAGAGAGAGAGAGAGAGAGAGAGAGAGAGAGAGAGAGAACCTCCATCAAATGAATATGATATCTGAAGAGATGTTGCTTCCACAACTAGCAACTATTGCCAGTTCCAGATTGCATGGTTATGTTTCAATTGCAAGACAACCTTATCCACAACTAACTCAAGATATAGCACCTGCAAATGTTAAAAGAAGAATTCATATGTGCTAAGAGATTGGAGTTTAAGACACTGATATTTGCAATTTATGAGTAACATTAGGAGTCATTTCCAGAGAACCATTTTATGAGTATATGAGCAAGCTCAATGAAAATGTCGGCATAAGTTAGAAGATTTCACTTCTTCCAATAACTTTCATTTGAAGGAACCAAGATTGACTAATATGTAAAGGTGGAAAACATACAATCTCATGAAGAGATCGCCAATTAACTTCCATCAGTATTTGACTTCAGATTCCTCTTTCTCCTTTTGTGCTTAGGCTTCACGGCATCCAGTAATGTCTTGGCTTTGTTGGTAGGTTCTCTAGTATCATCTGTCACCGGTGACAAAGAAGCTGGATCTGCATCTTTAAGGAGTGGTTGATTTGTTGCATTGAGCTGTGGCTGTGATTGTGGTAATTCATCCATCTTCTCACTGGAGGTTGCTACAGCTGCATAATAGGATTTTATTTGTTTCACTTATCTATTGAGAGAAGGATCATGGAAAATAGAGTGCCAATACAAAGTGCCAAAAATCAATTTGTATAGCTAATTGCATGCCAATAAGTAAGAATATACTCTCAGGCACAAGAGAAATATGAGAAAAATGACAGCATGGTAAAGAGAATTCCATTTTGAAAGGACTGTAAATAACATGAAGGAAAGAATTCAATTATTCCACAAAGACATGCAGGAAATTCCATAGTTAGGAAATTACGACTCTTGAAGCCTAAAAGCTATAGTTCTAGGAAAAAATAGAGTAGATACACCAAGACATAGAACTTGAGACCATTTGCTTTACTCTCAAAAAAAATTCAGGACTCTGTGGTCACTGCTACAAAGAAATAACACAGAAAGACCAATGAAATACCTCGTGAAGCCAGAGATGCCTTCAGTTCATCAGCATTAATGCCCTTGGAATAAGGATCCCTGCAATTAAAAAACCACACCAACAATCATGGTTTGAGTAATAGTTCATTCTTAGCATAGCATGGCAAAAACTCTTTTAAATCTGTATATTCCTTAGGAGCAGTTATAGAGTAAGAACTACATAGTAACTAATTCAACATCACTTTCTCTATCACATTAACTGTAATACCTTATTGGTCCTATTAATTTGGGAGCACCCAATGAATAAATAGCTAACTGATAGTACAATCTTCACTGTGTACACTAATTGTACAACCTGCATTATGGATTATCACAAAGAATTCCCCCAAGAATTATTGCCTATGTCAGTATGAATAACAATAGCATCACCTAGGAGAAACAAAATTAGTTTTTCAGAAAAAGATGTAGCCTAACAAGTAAAAAAATGCATGAATACATAAAGGATCTTAGTTCATTGTAAAGTGAAATGTGTATACCAGCATATATTTGCCACATGCATAAACACATATATAGATAATAAACTGCACATATACAATCAGTTTATAATGCTAAAAGAAATTTCAGACTAATCACTAAGGGAATTCAAGAAATGCACATTTAAGAACAAATAGAAGGTCTGAAAACAGCAGAATAAAGATCTACCAGCTAGATGGACCACCAATGAAAGCTTTACGTTTGTTATCTCCCAAGTTGCTTCCATCTTTATTGGATGAGTGGTTTCCAATTTCAATGTCATCACTTTGTATACTTCCATCCTCTATTTTTAATTTAGCTTTCTCCATGTCCTTTGATATATTATTCACATCAATGGACTCAGGATGTCTTTTGATCTTTTTTAAAGCTCTTCTGGTGTTGTATGATTCAACCTGCAGAACATGAAAATAAATCTGAGGCGCTATTCATTTAGGTTTTAGAAAAACTTATCCAAAGCCTCAAATGGAATAAGAAGCACTGATATATGTATCAAAAGCAAGGATAATAGAAAGAAGTAAATCAAGCTCAAGCAATCTTGTAAAACAAACTCATGCATGAGAACTGACAGCTATCTTTATTTTGCCAGTAATATCAGCAGCCTTCAGAGATGCAATCCGCAAGCATTGCATAATAACACTTTGCATGACACCTTCTCCTCCAGCTTTTTGAATAGCGCACACGTCCCCATTTGTGTTCAGAGTAGCAGTCAGTTTTCCTCCCATAATAGCTTCTTCAAAGTGAGATGGGTCAACAACCTAGCAGCACAAGGTACAAGCATAAGTAGCAAAGATACAACAGCATGAAGATGAAATAACACGTGTAAAATCAAGGGAAAAAGGCTCCTATTTGAGTGTTCTTACCACTGAGCTTTCGCTACCAATAAATGCAAAGGTTACTGCTATAGGGAGATGGTGTACAATCAATGGCAGTGGTTCCCTCACCTGCCATAGCGCCAAAAAATAAAAAACTGAAGCTCAATATTGTAATTTCAAGACAAGGCCTGCTGCCAGAGGAAATTAGCAATGTTCAAAGCCTATAGACCATATTGGTAATCAAGTTAAGGAAATTCCAATGATCAAGAAATCAATGCATTAAGACTATAGTGTTTTCTTCAAAGACCTAAATACATAAAGTGCATGCCTGGACCCCAGCAGAAGTAAGTTTTTATTTAATAAAGTAGGAATCCTTTTCCAACAACTCATAATAGATAGATATAAGTGAATTTTTATTTTTTTTAAAAGGAAGATATAAGTGAGTTGAAATCAATTAATTCAAAATTGACATATATTTGTAGTAGGAAAAGAACGAACTTCTGGTGGGTGTATTATAACTTCCTGACCATCTTCTCCTCCCAATGTGCACTCTGGCCTTCTGAATGTCAAAAGAGCAGCCAAGGCTGCAATATTGGCAGCATCTACAAGATTTCTACTCTCAAAGGAAAAAGAGATGCTAATAAGATTGTGTATACTGGCCAAATAAAGGTATATTAATCATGTAAATGGAATTAAAAAGGCATATAAGCAGCTGACCCTCCATTGTCTATAATGTGGAGATCAATACGAATTGACCACACCCATTTCCCTGCAACAACACAAAGTGATTCTGTGTCCACAGCCCTGCTTTCCCTGTCAAGCACTTCTCATCATTTAGTATAAAGCAGGAGAGAATCTCATGTTTTGAGTTATTTGCCATCATGTAGAAGTGTATAGTGGATTATAAGGCTATACAAAGTTAAGCCCCATCACATTTACTCCATAATTTCAACTAAACAGAAGACATAAAGACTATCTACATGAACAAAGAAATACTGCTTTGTAAATTACCTTAACCCACGATCAATTATGCGTCCTAACTCCACAGCAAATTCCCCAGGACGGCCAATTTCAAATGAAGGATCAGCCATGGGAGAGAACTCAGTAAATATTGCAAGAGTTCCTTCATTAGCACGGTCTCGATAAGGTTGCACCAGCTGACAAGTTACAAACCCCAATACACGAGTCTGGCCAAGTTGAACCTCAGATGAACCATCTTCACTGTGCAAACACCAACAGATAATAAACGTATTATAACCACATAACCATAAGAGAACCCCAGGAATCATAATAAAAGATTTTATTTTTTTTAGCGCTGGAATACATTAAGTTGCAAGTTGAACCATCTAGACTTTCAAGGCTCAAAATTGCAGCCTCATCATCCAAAAAGCAGAAGAATTACTATCAACAGCAAAACTGAAATTATATGTTGAGTTTTTCTCGAGACTACATCGTCAAAAGCGAATGAGCAATGCTCATAAGTAGCAGGTCAGTTTTCTATCAGCTTTAAGTTATTAAATCAAATAAACAAGTCTACTGCAAAGAGTGTGCGCCAATTAAACGAAAGTTAAGTTTCTCACAACTAGAAGAACTACTGCAAAACACAAATGCTTTCTACCCCCATAAAATTAAACAGGAAACAAATATCTAGAAAGTGGCGCATGGAATTTCTTACCTACCAAACTGAATTGTGACATTTCGGTAATCAAAAGGCCCCCGCCCATCAATTCTTATGTCAGAAAGCACGGCTGATTCAATGAACTTCTTATCATTCACCGTCATCCGCCATGAGTTGGCTAGTCTCTCCATCATGAACTGCTTGGAGGGACAAGGCGCGGTTACAAGACCAAATTGCAATTGAGGTTATTGTGTTTTAGATGGGACAAGGCTCGATTCCGAGGAGAAATAGTATGGTGCGAAAACTGAAATAGGGGTTTAATGTTAGGGCTTAATTAGGGTTTTAGATAGATATGTCCAATGTCGGACCGGATATAGGGCCGGGTCAGAAAAACAGATATTTCGGTTTGGTTTGTTAAAGGTTCGGTTGTGTTCGAATTTAAACAAAACAATTTTACACCAATTATTGATCAAAACGATCACTCTCCCTGCAAAGCTTAACGTTAAACAGTTTTTAACCTTTTTATCATTTTAGCCGATTTCCAGCTAATTGACGCTTCTGTCCTTTCTGATATCACTATTATTCTTCTTTTTTCCCGTTCAATATCAAAACGTGTTCTCTCTCTCTCTCCCCTTAATATCCTATACATAAAGTTATGTCAGAGAATCGTGGATTTGAATCCTGCACAATAATATTTTGGATAAATTTCATAACAAAACTTAATTTATAAATTAGTTCTTAATTTTAAACTTGAATTTTAAAGTTTCTCAATAAGAGACTCAATTTAACATTTTTTCTTAATTCAAGGTTTGAAATTTAGATTGAATTTTCAAACAAAATTTCATTTTTTTATTAATATTTATAAATTTATTTATATTTCAATATGTATTTATATATTGGATAAATTAAATTAAGTTAGGACGTTTTAAGAATAATTTTCATCCGACTTATTTTAATTTATACGAAAAAAGAAAGAAAAAAATATAATTAATTTAATTCATAAAATATAATTTATATTAAATATTAAAATCAATTTTCTATATTTATATTCATAAAATTAAGAAAATAAAAGAATCTTTATTTATTTAATTGCATTTATTATATATATATATATTAATACAAGTAGGATGAAGATCGTTCCAAAATTGCACGGACTTGTCTTAATTTATCTAAATTATAAATACATATTAAACTATAAATAAATTATAAATATAATAAAAAAGAAAAAAAATGAAATTTTGTCTTGAATTGAGAACTCAATCTAAATTTCAAGCCTTAAATTGAGAAAAAATGTTAAATTGAGCCCCTTATTAAGAAACTTTAAAATCCGGATTCAGAATTGAAAATTAATCTATAAATTGGGTTTTGTTATGAAATTTATCCTAATATTTGTCGCCGTAATATTAACGCTATTGAAAAAAAAATTGAAATTCTTTGGACCAAATATATATATATATATATATATATATATATATATATATATATTTTACTTTATATATATCGACATTATCTTTTCTAAGCTAAACGACCCAATATTTTATTTTTAACTAATATTATACAAACATTGTAAGTCAAGAAATAAGAGATTTTTCTAGGTCAGCTATGAAAATGTGAAATTGAAAGAAATGTTGATTATATTGCTACTTCGATCTCTACTACACTAATTGGATATACTTGAATATTTTTAACAATATTGAGCATTTATAAAATCATTAGTATGATAATACTGTTGGTTGAGTTTTTATGATCATTTTAATTCAATTCCGTTTCATTCATCAAACCGATCAATCCAAATGGTTATATTTTGGATAGTTCAATTCAATATTACATAACATAGTTAAAACTGAAGTATTCAAAAACCGATTCTGTTGCTTTGATTGAGCCGACCAAACTGAACCATTAGCATATACCAACAACCCAGCATCCTGGATCTCGTTTGCAGTTAAATGTGTTGGATCATTTAATTTGGTTTGAGAAATTTAAGGATTGAATAGAAGAATAGAATACAGCAGATGACAAAAATGTTTTCAGCTTCGGGTCTTCTTACCATTACATTACAGGTGAATCTTTATCAATATCTCAATCGATCCTATACCTCGTAAACAACTCAACTCGTGGAAGAAGGAAACATCCTACGCAATCGAAGCTAACATGATTCTTCTACATTTTGATCACACCGAGTAGTTGCCAATAGGTGCCTCACCACTAGCTCCTGCTACTGCAGCTGCCTTCGGCTTAGGTTTCTCGACAACAATGGCTTGTGTGGTCAGCACCATTCCGGCAACTGATGCTGCATTTTGCAACCCACATCTCGTCACCTTAGCTGGGTCGATCACTCCTGCTTCTATCAAGTTCTCGAATGTATCAGTCATTGCATTGTAGCCAAACTCCCATTCACTATTCTTCACTTTCTCTACCACCACCTCGCCCTCAACCCCTGCGTTATGCGCTATCAGAGACGCTGGTGCCACTAGTGCCTGTGATCACAAACAATATAGATATCTCAGCACCAAATCGATGAATCAAGCTGGGAAAATGATTGTTTACCTTTTGGATAATATCAGCACCGAGTCTCTCATCAGGGTCTTCAATCTTTTCCTTTATCGTAGGTACATAGCCTGAGAGATGTACTAATGCAGCACCTCCACCGGGGACGATGCCTTCCTCGATAGCAGCAAAGGTTGCATTTTTAGCATCCTCGATACGTAGTTTACGGTCCTCAAGCTCTGTCTCTGTGGCTGCACCTACTTTGATGACAGCGACCCCACCCGATAGTTTGGCGATTCTTTCGGCAAGCTTGGCGGTGTCGTATACTGAGTCGGTCTCAGACAACTCCTTTTTAAGTTGAGCAACCCTGGCCTGCAGCTCATCCTTAGATGCAGCATCTGCGATGATTGTTGTGGAATCTTTGCTGATTGTTATCTTTCTTGCTGTGCCCAACTGATCTATGTCAGTCTTCTCCACGAGCAAGCCCAAATCCGTAGCTTGATACTCAGCTCCTGAAATACAGTGTGATGAAAGCAAATGTTAGAAAAGATGCATTGACATGAAAGTGCTCGAGATGATTGTTTTTACCAGTCATAATGGCAATATCTTGAAGAAGAGCTTTTCTTCTTTCTCCAAAACCAGGTGCTTTGATTGCCGCCACGTTCACGATGCCTCGGAGCTTGTTTACGACAAGAGTGGCCAAAGCCTCTCCAGTGACATCTTCTGCAATAATAAGTAAAGGTGCTCTTAACTGTGTGGTCTTCTCTAACAGGGGAATGATATCCTTTATTGCAGAAATCTTCTGGTCCGTAACCAATACTCTTGCGTTTTCAAACTCAACGAGCAGCTTCTCGGGGTTGGTAACAAACTGTGGGGAGATAAATCCTCTATCGATCTGTGTGACAAGACAAATATTAGGCCATCTTCCAATAGTGAACAATTTCGAAAACTGAAGAAAAATAAAACGCTTGCAATGCATACAAACCTCCATTCCCTCTTCCACATCGACAGTGGTCTCAAATGAAGATGATGACTCAATGGACAAGACACCATCTGGTCCGACCTTGTCAACCGCATCAGCAATCATCTTCCCAATTGCTTCATCATTGCCAGAGGAGATTGTCGCAACAGCTGCAATTTAGATTAAAACATAACAATTAGCTATGGTGCTCACCAAATAGTAATTCCACAACCTACATTATGGAACTTGCACATAGAAAAGCAATACCTTTGATATCATCTCGACCCTTGATGGGCCTGGCTCTCCTTTCAAGCTCATCGACCAATCCCGCCACTGTTTTGTCAATGCCCCTCTTCAGAGAAACGGGATTGGCACCAGAGGTAACAATCAGAAGGCCAAGTTTGATAATTTCACGAGCAAGAACTGATGCGGTGGTTGTCCCATCACCAGCGGAATCATTAGTCTTGCTAGCAACCTTCACGTACAATTCAAAGTTTCAGTATTAAACAACACCAACAATAATGTGTTTACCACTGACACAAGAAATAAATGGCAGTTAGTCATATTTGAAGGAGCATAGAAAGAGCAAGCTAATAACCAACCTCCCTGATCAAAGCAGCACCAGCATTTTCCATTGGATCAGGCAACTCAATTGCCCTTGCAATAGTCACACCGTCATTAACAACCTTTGGAGAGCCATACTCATCCAAGACAACATTTCTTCCTGCATAATATTAAACAAAAATGAATATGATCAATACCCTCTTCAGACAAGTATATCAACAACTCTTGCATATAATTCAGCTGGACTAATGTATGATGTATCCCAAAGCAGATATACACTTGCCAAAAGAAAATAGCTTATAAAAGAATACACCAGGTGAAAAAATACACCAGGTGTAATATCCATAGTCTATCTACACATATACACATAGGTGTGTGTGCGCGTTCGTATGCATTTCTAATTAATATTATGCTGGGTGAATTTCAACTGATAAAACCTCCACTAAATTATGTTGAACTCCTCTGCATTCAACCGATAATATAAGATGGCAGAAAATCATGTTAACACCTTCTCATCAAAGATATAGTTGACAGCGGGAATTTTCAATTATCAGATAATATCATATAGCTGAAGAAAGAGAACATTAAAAGCAAAAGTAACGGAATAAATCATGAAACATTTCAGTAAATAAAAGGGGCTAAAATTGCAACAAAAATAACAAGCAGGTGCGCAAGGTTATCAATTTTCGAAGAATTACCCCTGGGACCAAGAGTGAGACCAACGGCATCGGCCAGCTTATCGATACCTGCTTGCATCGCAGCTCTTGATTTCTGATCAAATAAAATATCCTTAGCATTGGCCCTCACAACAAACCGATTCTTTAGTTGCTTTTGACCAAATCTCTGCCCTCGCTGCGATTGGCTAGCTCTACTATTCTTCAATTGCCACTGCAACAAAAACACATACGAAGAATTAGTTAGACAAAGAAAGAAGCAAAAACCGAAGAGATAAGATGAAAGATGCAGAAAGCAGAGGTAGAAAAGAGGCAGTACTTGTTTGGAAGGGGAAGGAAGAACGGAGGCGGAGGATATAGCATTGGCGGAAGCCATCTCGGCGTGAGAAAGGAAGATGGGGTTTGGAGGGTTTTTGCAGAGGTTGTGGATAAGGTAAGAAGAAGAAGGAGAAGAATTGGCTAAGGTGAAATTCAACGAGAGAGTGGGCTTATAGAGTGTGAGGCCCTTCCAGAAGATTCTTCTTTGCTTCCAAAACTTCACTATATAATATATTTAATTTAATTTAATGTAATTGAATTTTCCTACTATACATTTATTAAATGTAACGAGTTCAAATGTGATATGTATATACTAATTTTCTTTCATTTATTGCTAGAATTCTAATTTAAAGAAAGTATATCAATTAAAAAGTGAGGTTGACTTGTCATCTTATATAAAGTAAAAATAAAAAAAAGTTATACTCCCTCCGTCCCACAACACTTTGCACATCTTTAGTGTAATTCACTTTGCACACCTTTAGTGAATTACACTAAAGATGTGCAAAATGTTGTGGGACGAAAGTAGTATTAAAGATCAACAATAAATGAAAATGAATTTTTTTGAAAAAGACAATCACGACATTCTTTCACCACCTATCTAAACTCCAATCAATTTTCCTCTTACTGTAATTTATTGTCTTCACCTCCATGAGATAATCAAGTTCAAAAATCACCTTATGAAAACCTTTGTTGCAAACTCATTCCATTGTCTCATTAAACCCTTTAATCTCAGCCTCTCTAACTTCTAACAGGTCATATTCTTGTCCAAACTTGCATGTCATTAAAATTATGGTTGTGGCTGGCAGCTCTTTTTGAGATTAAGCTGGATTTGGAGGTTGGCATTTTGGTATGATTGTCCAAGCAATGGATGTTCGTTTCAACGATCAGTTAGGGGTCTTATGGAGGATGGCTTTTGTGTCTTCGATTTGGTGTATTTGGCATGCCCGAAATCAAGCTGTCTTTGACAACTCCTACATTTCCCTTAAGTACCTCCAAGTGATGTTGCTTACTTTTGTGAAGGAATCAGCGAGGATGGCTAAAGGGACTATGCTTAATTCACAATCTGAGCTTCTTATCTTCGGTCGTCTGGGTGTTCCAGGATGCCTGGCAAGGCTCCTAAGATCACTCCGGTTCGTTGGTTTCATCCGCCAATGGGTTGGGTGAAAGTCAACAGAGATGGTAGTTCTTCAAGCTCGTCGGAAAAAATGCAGATTGCAGGTGTGTTTCGAAAGCTTCTCTTTCGGAGGAGGCGTTGGCTTTGCTTTCCATGCCAAGATCCTGACGGCTGTTTTTGCAATCAAAGTAGCAGCAGCGAAGCATTGGACTAGCCTATGGCTTGAGTCCGACTCGGCTTATGTGGTTGCTCTTCTTCTCAATCATTCTAGTCAGGTCCTATGATATCTCTATAATAGATGGTTATCTGTTTTGCACCTCCTGCATGTATTTGGGTTTCACACATTTATTATGAGGGAAACCAAGCAGCGAATAAGCTTTCCAACTTGTCTCTGAATTTCAAATGGTGGGATACGGCACCTTCATACATCAGCGTCTTCTTATCTGCAGATGCTTCTGGTATTCCTCATTATAGATTTCATTAGTTCAGACACTCTTTTTTCCTATCATGGTTTTTTCTTATTGGGTTTTGCTATGATGGGGTTTTAATGAGACCTTTCTTATTTCTCTTTTTCCTTGTATCCGAATGCTTTTTTTTTCTTTTTAATAATTTTTATATAAAAAAAATATTCCAATTAAAATTTCATTGTGATTTTCTATAATCAAACCCAAATCCATTCTATTAATGAGCTTTTAGGAAAAAAATTAATATATCTTTAACTAAAGAAAATAGATTATAATTTTGATTGGATGAAAGAGTAAAGGTTGATTAAATCAAACATTTTGGAAAATAAAATGTCTCCTATCAGCTTTATGATCTGTAATCATGAATTCTAAATGCAATAACTAATTTTATTATATTATATCCATGTAAGCGGTACGATAACATTACATCATGTGGACGTTGATACACGGTGTATCGCATATATATATATATATATATATTTTAAAGAAAATTGGTATAAATCAAAGACCACAAGAACAAACGTTATCGAGAAGATCATCCATAATAGCCAGAGGCTCTACCCAATAATGAGGACTCAGAAAAGATCGAGAAGCCCTAGCAATACGATGTGCCACAACATTAGCATTACAATGAACAAAACGCACTACAAACCCAGGATTTGACAATAAAATCTGTTTGCAATCTGTCAAAATATCACCAAAAGTCGATTCATCCTCCCGAAATGAGGAAACCGCATCGGCCACTATTTTAGCATCAACTTCCACAACAACCTGACTTATTCTCAAAGCTTTAATCCACGAAAGGGCTTCATGTAAGCCCATAGCTTCTCCTTCCTCCACTCTTGGTTTCCCCGCCTTAACCAACGATTGACAAGTCACTAAAACCCCTTGATCATCTCTCAAAACCATACCTATACCGGTTTCATAAGAGTCAGCAAAGAAGGCCGCATTCACATTAAGCTTCATAACGATGAGGGAGGTTTATGCCACCCATGACACTCGTTGAGATGTTGCATACGAATAGGTACTTTGCGTGTCATCTCTCACTCCACAAGATCGTTCCCTGCCGCAACCACCGTACATGCAGCAGATTTATAGACCCAGTCCAGACTTTGGAGTTTCTTTCTTTCTAAATGCGTCATACTATCATTACCATTCTCGTCACAGATCTCTGGTCTAGTTGGTCGAGAAGTTTAAACCATAATTCCACTGTCGAAAAAGCTTGCAAAAAAGTTGGAGCAATCAGATCTAACAACCCCGCAATCCTCAGCACTCAATTGCATATGGACATTCAACAAAGATGTGTCAATCATTTTCAAAAACCAACATCACAAAGAGGACAAACCCTACTGATCCCAATACCTTTTTGGATTAATTTTTCCTTGGTTGGCAAACACCCTCTACAAACTTTCCACATGCACATCTTTACTTTAGGCAGAACTCTCAACCTCTAAAGGGCCTTCCAATCACTCATCACTTCCCGCTCCGTATCAATCGTGAGAGATGCCGCAAGTCGATACGCTGATTTAACTGAATATCTCTCATTATTAGAAAAGTGCCAAATCAGCTTATCTCGTCTTCCTATTGGTGGAAGAGTTGTGGATAAAATATTTTTCACATCTTCCGCATTGAAAACCTCCTTCACAAGTTCAACATCCCACTCCATACGCAGAGGGAGAAGCAAATCAGCAACTGAGATATGCATAAGAGAATTATTTAACAAAGTTTTCATGTAAAAACTGCTATCATTAGATACCCAAGGCATTCCCCAAACTCTGATGTTCATACCATCACCAATCTTCCACCTAACTCCCCTCTTGACAAGATCTTGGGAAGACAAATGCCCCTCCAAGTAAGACTTGGATTATGCCCAATCCTGGCATTCAAGAAATCCCCTCTAGGAAATATTTAGCTTTGAGAACCTTACACACAAGAGCATCTGGGTCGGAGAAAAATCGCCAACCAATCTTTCCAAGCATTGCCAAGTTGAAAATGTGAAAATTTCGAAAACCCATACCTCCAGCATCTTTCCAAATATTGCATCCATTTGATTCATTTCTTTGCATCAGTACTATTTCCCCACAGAATGAATTCAACATTTTTTGCAATTCATCTGCAAGGGTTGCAGGTAATAAAAAATGTGCTCATACAATATGCCAGAATGGCCTGAGCAGCAGATTTGATAAGGACCTCCTTCCCCGTCTTGGACAATTTCTTACTTCGCCACCCTTGCAATCTGTTCCACATCCTATCTCTTACATAGCTGAAAATTTCCCGTTTCTTTCACCCAATCAAGAAGGGTAGACCCAAGTACCTACCCATATTAAGAGGCTTCGAAACACCCAGAATAGAACATATACCATCCTTGTCCACATGTGACACATTTTTGCTGAAGAAAATGCTAGATTTATCAAAATTAATCGCTTGCCCCGAAGCCTTCTCATATAAAAAAAGAACTTCCCTCAACATAGTGCACTCATGTACAGAACCTCAACAAAAAAATAAGGCAATCATCTGCAAACAGAAGATGAGAAATCACGGGAGCACCTCTACAAACTCTATTACCATGCAAAAGCCCTTTCTCATTTGCCCGTTTAATAAGAGTCGAAAAACCCTCTACACATAAAATAAATAAATAAGGCGAGAGTGGGTCACCTTGACGCAATCCACGTCTTGGGATAATAGGCCCCACTACCTCATCATTAACCATCACCGAATATCGAACCGTTCCAACGTACATCATAATCCAACTCACCCATTTATTGCTAAAGCCTAACTTCAAAAGCATCCGCTCAAGATAGGTCCAATCCACCTATCATAGGCTTTACTAATATTGATCTTCAGCGCCACATCTCCATACTTCCCTTTTGATTTCCTCTTCATAGAATGTATGGTCTCGAAAGCAATGAGGATGTTGTCTTGAATTGTCCTCCCAGCAATGAATGCGGATTGAGCTTTGCCAATTAAATCAGGGAGAGAACTCTTAAGCCTATTACACAACACTTTTGACATAATTTTATAAATAACGTTGCAAAGAGCAATAGGCCTAAAATCCTTTGCAGAAGAAGGATTGGTGTATCGCATAGGTATTGATCATTGATTTTATTTTATTTTTAATTAATCCACATAACATAACGATTATTTAATTATATTACCAATGGTATAGAATTTTCCTAAATACGAGAGAATTAATAAAAATTGGGAATAACTTTATATTTTGCACCTAGATTCCAGTTATTATTAAGAAAGTCTCAACAAACAAACATGAGCTAAGTTCAACTTAATTTAGACATGTAGATAGAGAAAATTAATTTGCATTAGTACCAATGAATTCATACACTGATCCAGATCCAGCTCCAGCTCTAAGTTATCATTAAGGAGCTAATAAGAAACTACAAGATTTCATGGATCCAATCAAGGTTCCAAAGCAAGAAATTGGATGTTGATAGATACGTTTTATTGGTAAAGAATGATCAGATCTGGTAGGAAATTAATGGATAGTGGAGGTTGCAGGTTGTCAATGAATGTCACCTGTAATGTAAACTGAGCAGATTCAGGAACAGGTAACTTAATTATCCAACAAGTAAATAAAGCAGCATGTGAATGTTTATTACCATCTCTTCATCAGTTATAGTCATCTGATAATTCGATATGTTCATGTTGAGCAGCCTGCCACCTCTTCTTCTTTTTCGTCCGAAATGTAGGGCAATCTGTAATCGAAACACAATGTTATTATACTAACCAAGTTTCAAATCTCAAACTACTTGTGGTTACCTCCTGCAGGATATATTGAGTTGTAATGGACCTCCGCCCAGAAGCTCAAGAAAATAACTGCACAAGATATTACGTGTTCAGTATCATGACAAGCTAAAGAAAAAAATGTCAATGTTCATGTAAGTTTTACCTCGTTCAGACTTTTGAATGCTTGGCAGAATCTCGATGTAACAGGTGTCCTTAAATGACGTTATGACAAATATTTTTATACCATACTGCACCAAGCAAACAATGCACATCATGTCTCATTAAGTTAAACCAGAATCTCGAGTCACTTTAAAGTTATCTGTATCCATAGGTTTTACTTGAATAAGGAAAACGATGCTTGAAAAATAAAAAAAAATATTCATTGCTAGATTCTTAATAACAGAAATCAGAGCTTTAATATGAATATCTTTGACAAGTTCTACAACTATTTAATGGCCCAGTTATTTATTGAACAAAATTAGTCCATTATTTAAAAGATCATGAAAGTAATGACATACAGAATCTGCAGCAGCTTGCAGTGTGACATGATCTCCCCACTCTCCATTCCTAACCACCATTCACATAATGTCAGAAGTCAGTCGAAACAGGCGCAAAAACGAGTGATCAAGATGTAGTGCAGAGATATACTTGGACATCTTTGTCAGATAGTGTTCATAAGCCATGGGTACGTATCCCTCATATATCTCTGGGCAAGACCTAAGCTAGAACTCCAAATTGTTGGCAGACCAAACATCAGTTTAAGAAAAATCAAGTTAAAAATTTGAAGAAAGGGAAAATCTACACACAATGTAAGGGCTAACCTGATTAACAATCTGTTGTCGAACAAACTTGTGATGCTCAGGAGTACGATAAAATTGGTCTGACAGTGCTCGAAACTGAAAAAGAAAGTTGTTCTTGCATCAAGTAAACATGTCACAGACAAGTAGTAAGAAAATAGTGAAATGAGTAAATTTGGAACTAACCTGGCAGTTACCATCACCTTGAACTTTGAATTCTAACAGCTCATACACCTGTAATCTACAAAATATAACATTACCGGATATGATGTTTGCAAACAAATGCATAACTATGAGACATCTTTGATTAGCATCACATTTACGAGATACAGATATTACTGTTCTTTGTTTGATAAGATTAGCAATAAAAAGACCTATAGTATAGAAATCTTCCATTCCCAGCTATCGAAAAACATAATTATATTGGTGAAATTGCAACCTTGGGAATCACTGACCAGAAAACAGAATTGATATGTGAAAGAATTTTTCTACCAAAAAACTGTGGGGTGAACAGTCATATTATGCCATTTTCGGTAGATATACAGCCAAACCAAGAGAAATCTCTGAATTTTATCTAACTTCTAACTGATTAAACACTTTTTTTATGTATAATACTTATTTCTACTTCACAACTTCATGTAAAGAGACAAAACTTTAATACCTGTCCAGAAGCTTTGATGATCTAAAGTTGCTTCATCTATTGAGGGTATTTCACCATTAATTTTGGGGATATGCTGCAAAAATGAGGAAAAGATTGAAGCAAATATTAATGTTTTTTGCACTCAAGCAAGCAGAAAGTAATGAACATATCTTAATTTAGTTCAAGTAGCCTGCAAAAGGTAATATAAATAATAATAATCCTGTCCAATGACTTCCAATACAACATCAGGAATTAATAAACACCACATTTATATGCAACTTAGAAGGCCAAACACTGAAATAGCAATAAGGATCAATAAAAAATATTTCTTTTTCAACAGTAGGGCTAAGATACCATCGAGATCCCGTTCTTCTTCTACTACGTGAATCAAGTACTTAATAGGGCTACACTTACTGGAATAGAAACCATCTGGTTCAATCTTTTGCCCACTTCACCATCAAAAGCATACTCATCCATTAGTTCAACGAATGCGACCACTCCTCTCCACAGTACGAATGATCTCCTGAGCTAGAACATGACGCAGAAACTCCCAAATCAGTTTCTTCTTCGGTGTGATTATCATTTCCTACAAGTTAAAAGGAAATTAATTACAATCCATTAAAACAAGATAGTGAAATTGGGAAATCTGTTCAGAAATCATCATACCATCAACAACATAATTGTAGCTACCCAGTGAATGTGGAAACCAATCCTGAGAACAAAATGGAGTTTGTAGGTGCTCCACACCATCCTGGAAAGGCTTCACTGGTTCCGTTACAGAAAGTTGTGATAGTTCTTCTTCAAGACAGTTTACGTTAAGGTTGTGGTCTCCTGTATAACTGCTGTCTGTGTCATATTGATATCCTTTTACATAATTTCCTGAATAGCAGTCAGCATTATGCTGTGCAAGGGAGCCACAATACCCACAATTAGAATAAGGGTCGCCATCGAAAAGCTGAAGCCCCCAACGAACAACATCAGGATCTTGCTCATATGTAATCATGTTGAACGTGTCACAGTATTCCGGGATCCAAATACCAAGCAGAATATCTGCTGAATGAAGAGGAGAATAAAGACAGGCAAGATTTGTCAAAATCCATCCAGGCCTCAGCCATAATGTGGCCACATCACATGATGAAACATAGATCTAAAACATCACAATGTACATATTCAAATATTCCCAAATGTCAATGAATCCATCTCAGCAAATCAGTACATTGCCCTCACTTAATCATTCATATCAATGCACTTGTGCTAAAATTCAAACGATATGGAGAGATGATCATCAAGTACAAGAAGTGTAATTTCACTATAACTACAACATAATTCTCGACAAATTATCAGAACAACAAACACCAATGCAAACAAATCGCAAAGCCAACCAGATCAAGTCAAGAGCTCAGTAAAATCAAAATCCCATCTTGACAGCATGGGCATCACCGTAGTTACATTGAGAAAACAAATTAATGTAGCAATGATCAATGCCATAGATTGAAAGTAGAAGAAACTTGTGAGCATGGTAATGGCAGGAATTGACAAGAATTGCGCAACAAGAAACTAACCTCGAGTTCCCAATTCTGAGCGACCTTTATTGCTTATTTATTTATATACAGACACACACACAGAGTATCACACCATCGGGTCGCCACAAGAAGAGAGGCGAAGAATTGAGAGGAAATGAGGGAATAAAAAAGAGTATTTATGGAGTACACAAATTGGGATAGATTGGAATATGAAAAAATGTCGTGAATTTCGGGGGGGTGGGGTGTCATGTCACGAGGTGAGTTAGTGAGAGAGAGAGAAAGAGGACAATGGAATTGGAATCTGAGTTAGGGTCTCAATTCCCAGAAGCTGTTGTTGTCAAACTGACGGCGATTCCTTTACCTTTGTCACTTTTCCCCTTTTCTTGTCTGTTTTTCTTTTTTCCCAATTATTATGCCGCGGTACGGCTATCACGTTTTCTTCTTTATTTTTTTCCTAATTTGTATTCTTTTTTTATTTTATTTTTAAAATATTCCATTATTAAG
The DNA here is from genome assembly GCA_028654395.1 of Scutellaria barbata. Taxonomy (NCBI): domain Eukaryota; kingdom Viridiplantae; phylum Streptophyta; class Magnoliopsida; order Lamiales; family Lamiaceae; genus Scutellaria; species Scutellaria barbata. The sequence goes on along the minus strand of CM053653.1, from coordinate 386,911 downwards.
TATTCATCACCATTTTGTATGTACTTGTGTGTGTTTCCTTTTCAAACATATATTAGAATTTTTCATGTCGATTCAAATCATATTCTTCCTAAAGTTGGTCTTCCTAGTTTTGAGAATTAAGTATAGTAATTATGGTTATAAATATTTTTAGAAGGAATGATTATTTTTATTATTATTAATGTCTAAATTTATATTTATTTGAGATAATGTGAGTCATAAGTACAATTAAACAGGTGTTGGTTCATTATTCTTGTCAAAATTGAGACATATTGGGTGAGGTTGAACTAAATATGATGATGTCGCTCTAACAAATTATATTTTATCATAATTGATTCTTTAGAATTAATCAAATATTTATTCAAAAATTCCTAGGATCATATTCAAATTTTGAATTACATTAATTATTCTAAGATTTTCTAGATAAGAGTAAGGTGTTATTTTCAAATTCAGAAAAATATTACTTTAACTTTTGACAAGCATTATTTTGTTTTAGAGTATTTCTTACTATTGATTTATCTTCTTAATTCACATTCCTTATATATTTGTTAGGAATTAGTTTATATATCTTTCATACAATAACTATCTTAATAGTTAATTTTATAATCCTATTTTTAATTTCTATCAATCTTGTTTCATACTAACTATATCCAAAATAAATTTTAAGTTGAGGAAATGACCCATCATACCACAAAACATATAAGGTATACCATTGTTTTTACCACAAAACATATAAGTTATCATTTTTCTTCCACATTTCAAAAAACGTACATGTTGAGTCAAAATGTGGGTCCACTAAACTAATTTGATGGACATATATGCAATGCAATTTATTCATAAAATTAATCGTGATATTGTACATTTAAAATTTAATAAATTAAAAATTTTCAAAAAATTGAATTTTAGTAACATTAATCATGATATTGAATTTTATGTTAATATTAGTATTATATTATATGTTAATAATATATAATATTATAATATTATAATATTATATAATAATAAACGAGCATTATATTATATAATAGTATAATATAAGGGCTAAACCAGCATTATAATATATTAGTATTATATATATATATATATATATATATATATATATATATATTATAATAGTAAACGATTATTATGGTATATAATAGTATATAGTAGTAAACGATTATAATAGTATATAAAACAATAGTAAACTATTATCGAACATTATTATACTATTAGTAAACGATTATAATAGTATTATATATTAACATATAATGCTCGTTTCGTAAACTAATAAGTATATAATCGTTTAACATATTACGGATTATTAATTATGGTATATATATTATTATAATATATTGTATAGCTTTAATATGTGGTTTAGCATTACATATTACATATATTAATATATTATAACCGTTATAATAATATGTAATACATTACATAACTGTCGATTATATGTAATGTTAATATGTAAATTATTAACATATTAACATTACATATATTAGCATTTTATTATAATATATAATATAATTTTAATAATGTTCGAAAAATAGGGCTAAACGACAATTTTATTAAAATGTCGTTTAGCCTTGTTTTGATGCAAAATTACCTATTTTTTCACTAATTAGGGCTAAACGACAATTGTAGGACCCTTCACGGTAATTTTAGAGGAGTAAACGGCAATTTTAGCTAAAATTTCCGTTTACTGCCTAAAATTGTCATGAACTGCCTAAAATTACCGATTAGCCCTTCACGGTAATTTTAAGGCTCTTCACGACAATTTTAGCTTTAGGGTTAAACGACAATTATATAATATAATACTGTAATTATATTATATAGTTTAGCCCTATTTTAACCATATTCACGGCAATTATATTAGCCCTATTATATAATATAATGCTTGTTTATTATTATATAATATAACACATAACATATTATAGTATTATATATTAACATATAATATATTATTAATTTTACTAAAATTCAATTTTCTAAATTTTTTTAATTTATTAAATTTTAAATGTATAATATCATGATTAATTTTATAAATAAATTGCATATATTGTAAATTTGTATATATGAATAAATTGTATATATGTTCATCAAATTAGTTTAATGAACCTATCTTTTGATTCAAAATGCATTTTTTTTTTTTTTGAAATACCATAGAAAATAAATAATTTATATATTTTGTGGTAACAAAAAGTATTATGGGCATTTCCCCATTTATGTTTTATAAACTAATATTGTATTTGAAAGTTGAAACCAAGTACCTTTTATTGGCAGTGGAAAACTTGGAAGTCAATCCAACGGTCCAAACTCACCCACCCCCTAAATCATCTCCCCGCCATTTCTTCTCCCGAGACCGAGCTCTCTCTCTCTCTATCTCTCTCTCTCACGCACACCTGGGAAAAAAAAAGTGGGCTTGGTTTCATGTTTCATGTTTATCGTCAAAGATCAAGCAATTGGAGAGAAACCAGAATGAGACGATGGTCCGAGTGAAATTGTTGTGGGTGCTAACCTTGATTCTTTTGTTGAGTGCATTATGGGTGAACCATGCAGCCCCCGGGGATGAGGAGGAGTCCGAAGAGGAGGATGAAGGCGGCGCCACCGGCGGAGAAGAAGTAGGTGGAGGAGAAGAAGATACTGGCGCCGGTGGCGGCACCGGCTCCGGCTCGGGCGTTAATGCCGCCAATCCAGTTGCTTTGGAGATCCTCTCCAAGGCGCTCTTCAGCCGTTTCAGCAATTTCTCCGGCTATTTTGGCCCTGATATTGGCAAATACCTTGGTTTTTGCATCAGAGATTTGTAATTAAGCCTTATATAAGATTTTCCATGATTTTTTGACGATTTTTCTCATCGAGTTGCTATAATTGTCTGATTTCAATTTGGTTCGTTGCAGGGATGCTGAGTGGAACGCAGCGTTTAATTTCTCCAAGAACACGCATTTCTTAGCCGAATGCCTCAAAACCGACAGCGGTATCAACATTCTATTTTCCTGCAAATTGATAGGAATGATATCAGATCATTCATATCATCATCTACTATTATGCTTAACTGATAGCTTAGCTGGATTGACACAGATGCTGTGCAGCGAATATGCACAGCAGCAGAAGTAAAGTTCTATGGCGCGAGTTTGATGCAAGGAGCAGACAGCGGGGGGACAACGAGCAAAAACTACCTTAAACCAAACATCAACTGCAACTTATCCTCATGGCCATCTGGTTGTGAGCCTGGCTGGGCATGTAGCACTGCCAAAGACGACAAAGTTGATCTTCAAAACGCTAAGGAAATCCCAGAGAGAGCTCTGAGTTGTCAGCCTTGCTGTGCAGGCTTCTTCTGCCCTCACGGACTTACTTGCATGATACGTGAGTCTCTTCTCATAACTTATGATTTTCCTTCCATGACTTATATGCATTCACTTGCATGATTTTGTTTGCTTGAAGCCTGCCCCTTGGGATCTTACTGCCCCCAAGCCAAACTCAACAAAGCCACCGGTGTTTGTGATCCGTAAGTTGTCAACACACCACTCTTGATTCTAGTATTACTATTACCTCTCAACTGGTAGTGATCCAATGACAATTTCAAAGGTATCGATATCAACTGCCTCCGGGACATGAGAACCATAGCTGCGGTGGAGCAGATGTTTGGGCTGATTTCTTGGGTGGTAACGAGTTGTTTTGTTCTGGAGGATTCTACTGTCCCACTAACACCCAGAAAATACCCTGCAGTAGAGGGTACTGATTTTAATCTCTGAATCTGTAAACAAGTTTACTTCATGTATCCTACTTATTCATTCTTCTTCTCTCTCGTGAATGTTTTCAGACATTTCTGTAGAGCTGGTTCTACTGATCAAATTAGTAAGTACAATGTTGCCCCTTCTTGATTAGTGTGGTGTTTATGTGTATGAAGAATACTTGAACAGAGTCATTTCGAAACTATTCTGATCAAGGATTAACTGGCAGGTTGCTATCAGCTGGCTACCTGTGAACCTCAGACAACTAATCAAAATATCACAGCCTATGGCCTCATCTTCTTCGTAAGTTTCTTACAGCTTTGGACACATTGTGAATCCACTAAGCCGGCCTAAAACGTGCTCTTGTGTTCTGTGGATATATGTAGGGTGGGATCACACTGGTACTTCTGATTATATACAACTGTTCTGGACAAGTACTAAGTGATAGAGAAAAAAGACAAGCAAAATCGAGGGAGGCTGCTGCTAGGAGTGCAAGGGAAACGGTACAAGCACGAGAAAGATGGAAATCAGCTAAAGATGTTGCACGGAAAGGTGCAGAGCTTACATCACAACTATCACGAACATTCTCACGTAAAAAATCGGTGATGAATGATTCTTCGAGGGGTTCAGGCCAACCTAAACCTGGATCAGATGCTGCATTGCCACCTATGCCTGATTCCAAAGGAAAGAAAAAAAAGGAAAGCAACCTCACGAAAATGTTACGTGATCTTGAAGAGAATCCTGATGGTGATGAGGGATTCAATGTGGAGATTGGAGACAAAAACTTGAAAAAACACCAAAAGGGCAAGCAATTGCACACACGAAGCCAAATATTCAAGTATGCATATGGTCAGATTGAGAAGGAGAAGGCACTGCAAGAGCAGAATAAGAACTTGACTTTCTCTGGAGTTATATCTGTAGCTTCGGATTTGGAATTCTCGAGCAGGCCACCTATTGAGGTATTTTTCCAAGATTTGACTCTCACATTAAAAGGTAAAAACAAGCATCTATTAAGGTGTGTGACTGGGAAGCTAGTACCTGGTCATGTTTCTGCTGTTATGGGTCCATCTGGTGCTGGGAAAACGACGTTTCTATCGGCCTTGCTGGGAACAGCTGCTGGATGCACCATCACTGGTAAAATTCTCATCAATGGGAACAATGACCCTATACAATCATACAAAAGAATCATAGGATATGTTCCTCAAGATGATATAGTGCATGGAAACTTGACTGTGGAGGAGAATCTCTGGTTCAGTGCTAGATGCAGGTATACTTCTATCAATTTAAACTTGGTTAAGAATGAGTGTAGTGCCTCTAATATGTTCTAACTTCTAACTGTGTAACATTTACCCTAGACTCCCAGCTGAACTTGAAAAACCAGAGAAAGTCCTGGTCGTTGAAAGAGTAATCGAGTCCTTAGGATTACAGAATGTTAGAGACTCCCTAGTTGGAACAGTTGAGCAGCGAGGAATCTCTGGAGGTCAGAGGAAACGAGTAAATGTAGGCCTCGAAATGGTTATGGAACCTTCGCTCTTGATTTTAGACGAACCTACGTCTGGCTTAGACAGTTCTTCCTCTCTGCTACTACTTAGAGCCCTTCGTCGTGAAGCTCTTGAAGGAGTAAACATATGCATGGTGGTTCACCAACCTAGGTAATCATCTATCATAAGAGTTGGTTTTCGTCTACCATTGAGATCCTTCTCCAAATCTCAACATTTCAGACACTTAATCATTGACCATTTCTTTCTGTAGTTACACATTATTCAAGATGTTTGATGATTTGATACTTCTAGCTAAGGGTGGCCTTACAGTGTATCACGGACCAGTTAAGAAAGTGGAAGAATACTTTTCCGAGATAGGGATCACTGTCCCTGAAAGAGTGAATCCTCCAGATTACTTCATCGATCTCTTGGAGGGAATTGTAAAACCAAGTGCCAATGCAACTGTGAAATTTAAGGAGCTTCCTCTCAGATGGATGCTTCATAATGGTTATCCTGTTCCACCAGATATGTTGGATTCTGCAGGGGTACCATCTTCATCCGAAGATTCAGCTCATGGAGGAGCCCCGGCTGCTAAATCCGCCGACCCGGATCAGTCTTTTGTTGGTGATCTGTGGCAGGATCTTACCTTCACTATTGGACATAAGAAAGATCAAATACTTCAAAATTTCACCAAGTCTAAGGATTTGTCCAATCGCATAACACCTGATGTTGGAACACAATACAAGTATTTCGTTGGAAGGTAATATCTATGTTCCTTTTCTGCTATAGTTTCATGCACCTGTGCCTCCTTTTATCATCATTCAACTCTTCTGAATGAATGTCTTTTTTCTTAGACTTGGAAAACAGAGATTAAGAGAAGCTAGGTCACAGGCTGTGGATTATCTGATCTTACTATTAGCCGGAATCTGCTTAGGAACGCTTGCAAAAGTGAGCGATGAAACTTTTGGTTCAACGGGATATCTATACACAGTCATCGGTGTTTGTAAGTTCTGAACTCAAGTCTTGATTCCTTTCATCGGATACCTTAAATGCTCCAAACACAAACATATTTTTACTCTTCTTTGTAGCCTTACTCAGTAAGATTGCTGCTTTAAGATCATTTTCTCTGGATAAGCTGCATTACTGGAGAGAGAGCGCTTCAGGCATGAGCAGCTTGGCATACTTTCTAGCAAAGGATTCCATCGATCATTTCAACACAATCGTAAAGCCTGCTGTTTATCTATCAATGTTCTATTTCTTCAACAATCCTAGATCTACCATTTTCGACAATTACTTGGTTTTGCTCTGTCTCGTGTACTGTGTCTCTGGCATAGCTTACGTTCTTGCAATATACTATGACCCTGCTCAAGCTCAACTGGTAGGCTATCTTTTTTCGGTATAAACTGTCTGTCACCGATTTATCTTCCTAGGTATGAGTCTGTATGACATCCTGTGTGTTTTTTCACCCATGTAGTGGTCAGTGTTGCTTCCTGTAGTTTTGACTCTGATTGCCAACCAAGAGGGAGATTCCTTCGTAACAAAACTAGGAGATTACTGCTACACGAAGTGGGCTCTGGAAGCATTTCTGTTAGCAAATGCAGAAAGGTCTGAGACTACATATATTTCTTTCCTTGGAGGATCAGTTACATTTTGTCAACCAAAATATGATTATTCTTACACTTTCCAAATATGCAAACATGTAAAGAATATAAACAAACCTGTTTTTGTTATTACAGGTATTCAGGGGTGTGGCTCATCCAAAGATGTGGTGCACTAAAACAAAGAGGTTATGACCTTAAACACTACTATCCCTGTTTAGCATATCTCCTGGCTACTGGTATAGCTAGTAGGGGACTAGCTTTTTTCTGTCTGGTCACTTTCCAGAAGAAATAATTGAACACAAATTAATGTATTCGCTTTCTTGCAACACAGAAAGAAGACAGGGGATGGGTGGGGGGATGAAGCAAGCTTTGAGAGTTAGGAAATTTTCAGACAGATGTAGTTAGCAGTGAAAGTTAGATGTCCAGTTGTTGTCCTGTTTGTATCCAGGGATGGACGACAGTAGCATAATAGTTTATATTGAATCATCTTAAAGAAACATTCTTGGACACACCCATCTATAACTCAATGAAAACGAGATACTCGAAATTAAAACATTACTGTTTGCTAAAGGTTTAATGAAGAAACATGTGATTTCTCTAATTACTGCATTTCAAGTTCTTCTCTGATCATACTATGTCCTACACTGCTCTCTCAACCATAAATGTAAGATAATAAAGAAAGGTAACCTATTGAAAATGGGGCTTCATCTCCAAACTATATCCCCCATAAATTTGAGAGCGGGGACGCCCCTTATTTCTACATCGATCAGGGGTGACTTGACTAGCTTCAGTTTTGCTAACTCTGGATCTTTCTGGATCATATCGAGAGCACGTGTCTGATCCTGTAGCAACAAAATATAAGCTTCAGTATGCATCTCAATCGTAATTGTTGCATGCTATTCACTTAAATCAACACTGAATGAACATAAAATTTATGTTCATTTTATATGTCAGCAGCAATATTATATGTGAAAGCACAACCAAAACCAAATATGTTTACTGAGATTGACATTCAATAGCAGAGTAAACTTTTACTGTCCTGTCCAACTAGGCTCAAATCAAAAGTAATATATCGCTGGTACATGATTTCTGGTCCATATGTTACCTTCTTTTTCATCAAGCAAAACTTGCAGTCTGATGCTGATGGAGGTAGCAATTGATTTATGATAAGTCTGTGTACTGGAACTTGTTCCTTCCGCAGAGATGCACAGAGTCTTGAAGATTCACTAAGTGCCATCACCTACACAAAATCACACCGGAAAGTGTTCAGTGCGCTACTTTAACAGATAATGGCTATACAACCTGATAAATTATTCTTGTTTCCATATTCTAAGTTCATGAGACTATACTTAGATCTCACAGAGATAGGGATAGGAAGAATTGTCAGCAAAGAATAAGATGGAGTTTAGATGGACTAATTATTTCCGGTATACCATTATAGAGTACCTTCTGCCTAAAACCATCTTGAGATAGGCAATGGTTTCTGAAAATAAACCTACAGATTCTCGATGCTGAAACAACCACTTCTTAAGATGGGAAGTTGGTTGACAAGAAAAACCTGATTTTATTTACTTATAGTTCTAGTCTTATGATTGATTAAAGAAAATAAACTATGGTGGGTTAAACCATTGTTTTGAAGGAGTTTATATATTACTATAGGGGGCAAAAAAAAAAAAGCAAAGTATGTGGATTCATAACAGACATACAGTGGGTATTGTTACAATCACAAACTCTGTGGTCTCTGAGTCACGGAAAAGGTCTCGCACTTTTGCCATCCGTTCTCTAAGTTGATTTAGCTGGTCACCCTGCAGAAATTGAAGTTTTTTTTTTTTTTTTGCAAGCATTAGATACATCTAATCACTTAGTGACAAATTAAACAAAAAATCGTACTTACATCATCTTGCTGTGGCTCTCCTTTCCCAAAAGCGGATTTAAGGGCTGCTGTTGCTGAAGCTATCTTCTTCTTGATCTGATATGAGGCATACAGTGAAGGGCACTAGATCAGTAAGATTAACTGAATCTCCTCTATGAATTTACAACTAGAGAGGAAATATGGGGTTTTAACGCTTAAGATATGAGAGCAATAAGAAAACTTGCTATTTTAAGTTGCTAACCACAATATTTGATTTATTAATTTTGTATGTCTATCCATAATAAAATCACCTAAACCAAAACAGGCGAAGTCAAGGAAGTCATAGAAAATCTCAATGAGAAGACTGTAACTAATTTAAAAGTTTATTTTCAGCATTCACTGAGCTACATTTCTTGTTGGAATGATGGATTGGTTTCTCTACCTTGTAGGCAAGCGATTAATGCATGGAAATGTTGAATAAAAAGTAATGAGTTTCGACAGAAGAAAATAGCAAAAAGAAACATTTTGCGACCTTCTTTCGGCCCTCTGAGGCTTTCTATATTTGGGTGAACATGATCATTTTTTTTCCGAAGCACGTTACAACTGTTCTTTATCAATGTGATGAAAAAATGTAGTGTGTCAAAATGAAATCTCAGGTCATGCAAAAGAAAGAATTGCATTGCACTAAAGGTTAGGTAATTTCAAGTGAGCTACCTTCATCATCTTGCCTATAGATGCATCCAAGAAATCTGGCAACGACAGCATTCGAAGTGTGTGACCCTACAAACATCATGTCAGTACAGATTCCATAACCGTCACCTGAGGAAGAAAGAATAATTGCTTACTGTTGGAGCTGTATCAAACACAATGCGCCTAAATTTACTATGCTCTTGTGACTCCAGAAATTGCATCATCTGCAAGATTACAGAATAGAATTATAGTTTAGTATCAGCCAAGAAAATCTTAACGCGAACAATTCACTATACATGCCTTTGAAATTGCAATAGCTTCGTCAAGACCAGGAGGAGGCGATTCCAGCAGCTCTTCGAGTTTGAGGTCTCCCAACTGCTCATAAAACAAGCGTAATATGGATGGAAATCTAGAATTAGTTGGAACTCAATTGTAGAATAACTGGTATATGACACAGTTCTCCTGATCATTAAAGCTTTGGAACTCTAGATGACAATTATAGAAGGGTTGAATAACTTTAATATCAGTATAAGCTGAAATCATTGAATCCAAATCAGCAGCTACATCACCTTGCACAATGTGAAACTGGAGCCTGATTTTCAAATTCAGTTAAAAGTCCAGAAACATCATCCTCAAATACCTCCCATTCTCATAAGTGTACAAAGCATCAAAACATCAATATGTGGCAGAAAATGTAATACCTCAGTTAAGCATGAATCATGAGAAAATCACGCATAACGAACACCAGATAGTAAAATACATGGAAAAGCAAGGGAATCCATAAATATCTGGACTAATGGCAGAGTAAAATGAAAATTAAGAACACAAGTAATACCTGTTCTCACCTGATCCAAAAGCATTCCAAGGCCCATACTATCCATCATGCTTTTGACACCCCCTTCACCTTGACTTTTGGACCGAAATTCTTCCTTTGTTATCTGAGGGTTTATCTTTCATAGGATGAAACAAAAAAACAAAAAACGTGACAAACCAAACATCATACGGAAAGGTAGATCTTCATCATATCAAGAAATGGATACCTCAAGTGCATACAATGGAGAATCCACACCTTGTACAGGAACAAGAACCCCTCCAGTCAAATCCTGTGGAATACCGATTAGATGATTGCATAAATAAATAAAATAAGTATTACATTTTCAGAATACCAAGTCTATGCATGAAATAAATCATTACCTGATCAAAAGAATCACTTAATGAGTGAGCAGGGTCAGTAGAAACCACAATGGTGGGGTGGCCATGGTTTGCAAATTTCACAGCAAGAGATGCTGCACAGCTTGTTTTACCAACACCTCCTTTCCCACCTATCATATAATATTTCCTCTGCGAGCCAGAAACCATATCATCAAAACCACCAACTGTTTCCATGGCAGTGACCACAGATCTCACTGCAATAACAATGATCACCAGAGAAGTCAAAACTTACTTTGTAGAGTTGTCGAGCAAATAACATCTAAACTTCAGCCATCAAGAGAGATTAACTTCATTTGTGTTTCCAGTAAAGTCTGCTAATAGTACAATCTTTAATAACACGAAACATACCATGCAAGAAAAATGAACAAAAACCAATCCATATCACCATATGGAGAGAAAATAAAAACAAATTATCCTCAAACTCTCACCTTATTAATATAACAATGAAGAGAAGAAAAACAAAATAAACTCAAGAAACACTCAACAAAAATACTCGAAAACCCCACAACAGAAGAATGAGGAATAAATTCAATTACAAGTTTCTAGCATGAATTGTTTGTGTGAAAATGAGTAAGGCGCACCTTGGAATGAGGGTGCGAGTGAATTTGAATTGATACGACTTGAGAGGAAGTTGAATGTACTTGGGCTAAGTTTAGCAGATGAAAAGTTGCGAAACTGGGATTTCGATATGTGACGAAGAAAAGAAACTATCGCCATTGTCGATTTTTTGGAAATTCTTCTTCGCCAAAACGCTAATAATTCTTTTAACTGTGGGAGCTAAGTTGATGAAAGGTGGCGCGGAAGAACGACAGGGTTGAGTAAATACATTAATTTAAGGGGTTTTTTTGGATTAAAAAAAGTGGTGGTAGATTTTACAATACGAGTTCATGATTAAATTTTTTTTTTTTTTTATAATAAAATGTGATAAATGCCAAGAAAATGATTGTTGTGTGATTTGAGTGTGGGCCGAATTGTAGAAAACAATCCATTTTATATATTGGGCCAACCATAAGCCCAGACCATGAGTACTCGATTTTTTGCAATATGAAGAAGAAAACAGCATAAATTAGTACAATTAATGTGAAATTAAAGCAAAGCAACTCCCAAGATTTGCTACTCCAGAGGACTCAAAAAATAAAAATAAAAAGTCTAAAATGGTAAATTTTTAAATTATTATAAATTAAAAATCCATTAGAGTTAAAGCATAAAAAATTCTTATATTTTCAAAATGATTTAGTGAAATTTGTAGTAATATTCTACGTTATGATGCATAGAGATATAGAAGAATTTTTTTATTGCAAGTGGTGTGGAATTCGGATTTATGACGCCCAGATTTCAACAGAAAAAAAGTTATCTACTTTTACGTAAATCACTTAGTTATAAACAATCTTTTTTTTTCCTTTTTCTTTTTTTCTCATTGGTATTTTTATACATATAAACTTTCATGTTTTATGATCTCATTATGAAATTTTGTGAACCACCTATTTCTAAATAAATTCTACGTGATTAATTATACATTATCACCATTCACATGACAAATATTGATATAAAAAACAACGGATCGATGTAATATAATTTTGCGACATATAATTTTGACTATTCATTACAAAGATTGTATAAATTATATACTACGTGAATATGAATTTAAAAAAAAAAAGCATTGGATTATAGCATAATATTAATTGCATGATTGACCAAAAATATAAATCAATTTAATACATCAAACACTAGAAAAATTAAAACAAAAATAGAGCTTGGAAGCAATTGAGATATATTCATCCAAGCAATCAATTATTAGACAATCATTGTATAGCTCAGTTCAACCAAGAACCAAAAAGGAAAAAGAAAAACAAAATCATTTTCTGTTGATTAGTTAACTGAACTAATATCCTTTGTCATTTTTTTAAAGGGCAAACTGAACTAATAACTTCGAGCCTAAGACAAATCTATTTTCTAAAATATTATATATATATATATGATTAATGTCTATTTTTCCCTTCACTTGAAAGACAATCCAATCTCTAAGAATTCACAACACAAAACACATTCACATAATCCATTAAAAAGATTTGACAAAATCTTGTTTCTATAATGAAATTTCCTTTCCAACAGGCAAAGACTACCATGTTTTGTTTCATTAATCATAGTTACAAAAAAAGAGTGTAAGAAGATTTTGTATCCATTTATATATATACTAAACACTTCCCAAACAAGGAATGAAAAAGAAAAGAAAAGAAAGTGTATCATAAACCACCTGAAAAATCAAAACTGCAAGTGCAAGCTACGCCATGATTGAATTGGAAAGCTCCACCTCATCTTCTTCTCCTTCTTTAACTCCTCTCTTAGACGCTCATAACTTACCAACTTCACCAATCAATCCCAATAAGTTTTGCTTCACTTGTAAGCCTCATAATCACAATCTCAAAACTTCTCATCATGCCCCTAAACTAACTTCTCTTGCCATATCTACAAGGCCCTGGAATTGGTTCAAGCTCTGGTTTGCTTCTTTTTCTCCCATGTCTACACACACTGATTTTGCAGTGCATGTCCCCATTGAATTTGTAAGTTTTCTGTTATTACACTTCCAAGTTGGATTTGCCCCATGTCCTTATTATACTTTATACATTGTATGTATGCATTTTCCTGTTTTACAGAAGAATAGGAAGTTTACAGGGCAGCAAAAGAAAGAGGAACTTGAAAGAGAGGTGAGGCCGTAACAAACAAGATTGTGTGTTTGTTTTTGTTAGTATTTTTCAAAAGTGGATGCTGATTTGAGAAGTTTAAGGTTTCTGTGCTTCACAAGATGCTGGCTCATGAACAGAAGGTGCACGATTATCTGGAACGACTCCACCATCGACAAGATGGTTCTGCTCTTTCAATTCCCAGTTTTCTTCCACCAAAAGTGAGTCTTTTCTATTTCATCTGTTGATTAAGGTTTGTTGTTCAAAATCTTGACTAGTATACTAATCTGACATTGGGCAGATGAAAGAGATACTAGCCGAGTTGGCTATGGTTGAGAATGAGATAACACGATTACAAAGTCAGATCAAGCATCTTCAAGATGAAGTGAAGCAGGAAAAGGAGATCAACATCCATAACAAGTACAAAGAATGGGACAAAGGAAGTCATAGAAATCACAACCAACTTCCACCAAGGCCCAATGAGAAGGTAGCATTCGAAACGAGGGCCCTGCATTTCATCAGCAAGGCCATTCAAGGAGATTACCGTTTGAGTGACTTCAGTGTTACTGATAAATCCATGAGCTCTAGGGGATTCTCCAATCACAATGCGAACGCGTTACATGAAGAAGAAAGAGTATTTCGAGAGAAGGTATCAAAAAGAAGTGGTGTACTCAAACATCCGTCTCCCTTGAGAGAGCCAAGGCATCCTACTCCCAGGGTATAAATGATGATCTAATTTCTAACCAAATCTTGAATACTTGATTGCGTAGTTTCACCTACTTTGTTGTGTTTCAGAGGGACCGTAATCTTGAGGTGTCTACAGAGTTTCCATCTAAAGTAGTCTCAACTCCATTACATACAGTTGAAGAAGGCATCCAAAGATGGCCTCCAAACAAGCTATCCGAGAACATTATGAAGTGTTTGGTTTTCATATTCGTGAGACTACTTAGAACATCTAGAGTGATGGAGTTGGAGAAATCGGGCCCCATTGCTCGATCCACAAACTTTTCTATGAGTTTCAGGGCAGAGACGAGCAGCTCTAACTCAAAGACAAACCTCATGTTTCAGAAAGACTCGCGACAACAAGATCCTTATGGGATATTCGATTCAGAAGAATCTATACCAAGGGACATTGGCCCTTATAAGAACTTGGTTAGATTCACTTCCACCTCCATGGACCTCAAATGTATCCAGAACTCTAGCTCTGTTTCTCTATTCCAGAAATTAAAGTAAGTTAAAACATAGATAAATCAAGTGCAAAACAACAATCATACTAACACTATTACTAACACCTAATCTTTGTGATAAAGGGTGTTGATGGATGGTCTTCAGAAGGTAGATTTGAGGTTCTTGAGCCATCAACAAAAGCTCGCGTTTTGGATCAACATGTACAATGCTTGTATCATGCATGTAAAGCCTAAATTTCTACTGCTTAAACTATATATGAATGATAATTTCAAATGCTGATTGCTATTTTTCATTCAGGGATATCTTCAATATGGAGTTCCCTCTGTTTTTAGCCCTGAAAACATGCTAGCACTTATCAACAAGGTATATTTCATCATCAAGAAAATCTTAATCATCAATCATCATCCTTCATCACTAATCTGGATGTCTTATCTTGTTGATCAATCAGGCGACTCTCAACATAGCTGGAAACACGATCAATGCTCAAGCAATCGAAAATTTTATCCTGAGAAAACCAGAAGATTCACTGGTCAAAGAGGTAGGTACTTCTCCTACAACATCTTACATCACTAATTACTTCACATATCTTAACACATAAAATTTTGTTGCTCAGATTCTTGGCAAAGACAAGGACAACAGAGAAATGGTGGTTCGTGAACTGTATGGACTCGAAACACCTGATCCCAACATCACCTTCGCCTTATGTTGTGGCACTCGTTCTTCTCCAGCTGTAACTCATAACTCAACCACTCAAAAACAACATTGTCCATCTTTTTATGATCTTTAAGACCACTTGGTAAAGCTTTGTTTCATATATTTTCCTTGACAGGTGAAGATATACACAGCAGATGGGGTGACAGGTGAACTAGAAAGATCAAAACTTGAATACCTACAAGCTGCAATAATGGTGACAAGCTCCAAGAGAGTGGCACTTCCTGAGCTTCTGCTAAGAAACATGAGTGATTTTGCAGCTGATAAGGATTCATTGATGGAGTGGGTGTGCCAACAGCTGCCCACTTCAGGATCTTTGAGGAAATCAATAGTGGATTGTTTCAGAGGAGGTCACGGTGGAAAGGGATCAGCCATTGTAGAGAAGATACCTTATGAGTTTGAGTTTCAGTATTTGCTGGCAATATGACGATTCATCTATTGCAAAAACTATTTTTTTCCATTTAAGGTTTCAAACTGGACAGTTGTATGTAATAGTAATAGCAAATTTAAAGAAAAATAGAGAATGGGAAACCTCAAAGTTGAAACTCGTGTTAAAAGTTGTTGTTTTCTTCAGACTCCTGTCTTTATCAGTAGGGCCCACGATACCACCCCGCAACTATGCTCCTGTCTGCAATTTATCTTATGTTATAAAAATAATATAATACTGCCAATCAAAATCCGCCTACCTTTTTAAAAAGTCATTCATTACCCACTTCTTTGTGCCTTTGATGAAATATTTCCAGTGTTTATCCATCAATCTATAACATCCTCCATGACTCTATCAATCTCTAAATCCACTCCCGATTTTGATTCTTCCAGCTTCATTCCGGCTGGAATTTTTATAGTTTCTTTTTTCTTGTACTGTAATGTGTAGATCGAAAATGGCGATCAGAGCTTCACAACCGGCCCGAAACCCGAATTCAAGCCCGAGAGCCTCCGCAAATAAATCCTCGAGGACTCCAAGAAAGTCTTCATCCAGGTCGGAATCGGATAAACCCTCCTCCTCTTCTTCTTCTTCATCAAGAACTCCGGTGACCACCCTCTCCAATCCATTCCGCGGCAGCTACTCGTCCTCCACCGCCGCGGGCGGCTCCTCCTCCTCCTCCTACCTCCTCGACAGCTCAGTCGCCACCACCTCCGTCTCCGGCCTCACCTCCTTGTCCAACCTCCGCGATAATCTCCCAGAGAGCACCAAAATCTATGAATTCGCAGAAATTCGCACCGCCACCAATAACTTCCTCGGCAAGCGGCACTCCTCCAAGTCCTCCTCTTCCCAATCGTGGCGCTGCGTTCTCAACGGCAAAGACGTCGTCGTTTTCCAGCGGAAGCTCCGTAAATCTATGACGAACTCGGATGTTCTGGAGAAACTTTCTGTAATCAGTAAGAGCCATTTCACGAGCATAGTCAAGCTCCTCGGAGTTTCCATCTCCGGCGAGCATATTTACCTCGTCTACGAATTCGTGCAAGGGTCGGACCTAGGGTTATGTCTGAGGAACAAAAAGAACCCCGATTTTACAGTGCTTTCCACGTGGATGTCGCGTATGCAAATCGCTACGGATGTGGCTTATGGGCTCGATTACATACACAACACCGCCGGATTAAGCATCGATATGGTCCACAAACACGTCAAAAGCAGCGGCATTATTGTGACAGAGCCGTCGTTCAACGCCAAGATTTGCCATTTCGGCGCGGCGGAGCTCTGCGGCGAGACGGGGGAGGAGGGCAAGCAAGCGTCGGCGGCTGCTGGGGACAGGCAAATTGAGGGGGTTAGAGGGTACATGTCGCCGGAGTTTAAATCGAGTGGGGTGGCGTCGCAGAAGTCAGACGTGTACGGGTTCGGGGTTGTGATTCTTGAACTGATAACGGGACAGGAGCCGTTGAGGTACGGAGTTGATCGGAGCAGTGGGACTCGCCGATTAATATCGGTGATAGAGACGGCGAGGGCGGTGGTGGAGGGGGCCGGCGAAGAGGGGGTGGAGGGGAAGTTGAGGCGGTGGGTGGATAATAGGTTGAGGGATTCGTTCCCAGTGGAGGTGGTGGAGAAGCTGACACGTGTGGCATTGCAATGCGTTCAGGAGGATCCGGATAAACGACCCGAAATGAAATGGGTCTCCGGTAAGATTTCCAAGCTCTATCTGGATTCTAGGATTTGGTCCGATCGAATTAGGGTTCCAACGGAAATTTCTGTTTCCTGGGCTCCTAGATAACTTTTTCATTCTCGACCATTTTATTCTTATTTTCCTTTTCTTTTTTTTTGGGACAATTTTTAGGTTAACTATTGTAGTTTGAATATATTCATTTTTAAATAAAATTTTAATTTATCAACTGTAGTTCTACATTTAATTGTATGTATCTAAATGGATTTATGGGGCTGTGAGGAGATGGATTTGAGAGAGATTATTAAATGTATTTCGTAGTTTATTTCGTATTTATTATCTTTAATCATATTTAATTAGTAATAACATTTGTTAAATATGACATATAATGTAATTTTAAAATATCACGTTTATTGAATAGAAGATTTTCTTTTAGGTATTTTAGAGAAGAAAAACAAGTTATTATTCTTCGTTGGCTTACATGAAGTTAAAAAAAGTAAACAGCGAAGATTAGTTGGTGATTGAGCATTTTATCCTGGCAAAATCCACAAAATCGTGAAAGAGAGAAAAACCGTTGACATTTAAAAAGGAACGAGCAATCCAAATTGGTTATCTCAGTCAACTTGAACTCACAATATATGTTCAATTCTTATGTATCTAATTTAATATGAGATATGATGATGTTAAACGTTAAACAAACATATAGACTAATGACTCGACATCATTGAGTTGAAAATGTCCTACCTTTTTTCTGGTGGAATTATTGGAAAATCGAATGATGGAGCTTCTTTGATGATATGATACAACACAAGAGTACAGCTGTATCCCAGATTATAAGGTTGGTCGTGGGTGTTGGAATTTGCATTGAACATTTATATCATCCATTTGGTGAATGTGAGTGTGTATAACCCAGCATATTGCTATCACATAGTATTAATATAGAAATTGACTCTTTTAAAGATCGAGATCAAATTTTGTATCAAAACAGTGTATAAATAAATTTCAAATCACATATTATTCAACTCATGTGAATACTCCAGTCTCTGTATATATTGTGGTGGCTGCGCGCTTTTAGAAACACAGACAAGACTTCAGAAGTCAAAAGCTTTAAAGGCTAACTCAAAGTCAAACCCTCAAAAATATTAGAGTTTTTAAAGAACTGAAATTGAAGTTGAAGTTGATGTTCAACAGCAATTGTAGGAACATGTCCAACTACAAATTCAACGGTCAACAACTCACTGTCACTGCACACACAAATATAGACAATAAATACCACTCAGCAGATCCATTAGATCATATCAGAGTTACGTAGGTTACCAAACACGCTCAAGTTGGTTTGAAATGGCCAGATCATCAAAAACATCAAAATTTAGTGTTTCATAATCTCAACTTTACATGAAATATCAATGTAGGAAGACTTGACTCAATATTATCGTTAAGAACATTTACCATACTGCATACAGACACCAACTATGGTCGCGTGGATTGGTTAAAATACAATTAAACTAGAATGGTAATCTCTTCCCAGGAAAAAAAAAATAACAAACACTACAAATAGGTGAACCTGATTGATACCTCTTCCACGGGTTTTACCCAAAGTGATGTAGACATAACAGAATTCGCCACTTCTTCAACTTAACCTGCTCTAAGGTATGTTTTAATATATAATCTTAGCTCTTTTTAACAGCATATGTATCACCTCGGAGAAGTAACAAGATTGGCAAGCAAAACAAAGCTCATAAGTACATGGCATACACTTAACCTGTTGCGGAAGTCAGAAGTTGTGCATCACAATTGGGGATCACATGAACTACTCATCTTTATATCATTTGTAGATGAAGATCAGCAGCCTGCTGAGCTAGTTCGACAACCATAGCCTCATCGAAGAATTTATTAATGCTTACGTCTTCAGACATTCCCTGACATAAGCAATGGTATAGTTACAGTTAATGATCTTAAAATTATATCCAACTCATATTTCCCTTGTTCTTAAAGATCTACAAACATATTCATTACCTCAACCCATGAAAAAAAAGGAAATATGGAACAAAATAAAATAAAACGCAAGAATATTGGGGTGAAAATATAGAGAAGGCAAGCAAACAGGTCACATGCCAACTACCGCAGAATTAAAGCACAAGTCATAGATATATTTGGAAAAACCCAATGGATACTTTTATCATAAACTTAGCAAGATGACATCAACATAATTCCACCACCAGGCAACATCCTAGGACTCAAACAATTGCATATATCAAAAGCCATTATTAGTTAGAATCAATGTTCGAAAAGGCATGCTAGGTGTCAGCTGGGTGGCAGACTAGGGTCCAGCACCTAGATGGGGCCAAGGCGGTGTCAGGATGGACAACTTTGAGAAAAAAAGGGGCATGTTAGCAAATTGGGGTTTAGTGGCGAAACCTGTAAGAACACCAGTTAAATACAGAAATGTGATAAGAGAATAATCTACCTTTCATGGAAAATCATGGCAAGAATCAATAATTAATAACAGACATTCAAATGCTTTTAAAAACAGAAATTCAAAAATAAGCACCAAGTGATGCATTTTCATGTGAAATGAAGAAGTGCCGAGGACAAAAATGGGCTATCATACCTTACGACGCCTTGTCTTCACCATAAATTCACGAGCCAAATGTTGAATTGGAGCTGGTTCCAATGGACGGAGAACTATACTTTTATCCAGCGGATCTCCAGGTACAATAGCCCAATGATCAAACACTGATACGCAAAATGCCTGCCCTTGAGTATGATATCTTAAGTCCGTCTCGAAACCAAACGACTCTATCACAGGTAAAAATGCCTATAAACATGCAAAGTAAACATGTCATTAAGAAATATTGATGCAACAAAATCATACGATAACTGGAAGAGTTGGCATGATAGATGACGGTTGAGTATAACAGGTTCCACACCTTAACAATGTAGGCTGGGGTGCCTGGCTGTGGAACGTCTGCGGTGACATGACCACGCCTTCGTGATAACACCGTATATATTGCAGAAACACAATCTATTGGAGTTTGTATCTGATAATAATATCCATAAAGTTTCAATCAGAGAGTAAAAACGGCTGCAGGGCAAAGCACAAGAAATCAACCTTTTAATTATATACTCAATACAGTAATCAAAAAGTAGAGTTGTTATCTTTAGCACATTCAGAAACCACACACCACATCTATAATGTGTACAATATCATGTGCACACGGATATTTCTGTGTGTGTATAAAAAGCATTTATTAATTCTGGACCTGAGAGTTTGGCATATTGTATGCTAGCAAAGAAAACTAGTTAAAGCATCAAGTACAATAGTTGCAATGCAACAAATATGAGGATCACAGAAATATACTCTCAGAAATATACTTACCTCCACATAGTATACAGGTTCCATTAGCCTAGGTGTAGCCATGAGGAAAGCTGAATAAACCACCCGTCGAGCAGTTGGAATGATCTGACCAGTTCCACGATTTAATGGCTCAGGAGCAATTTTGGCATCAACTATTTTAAATTTCACATTTCTGATTGGCTCGTCGCAGAGAGGGCCTTCTCGAGCCCCCCACTGAAACCTGTCCGCATTCCATTAGTGCAACAAGACACAGAAAATTCCATGGATAAAAAAGAAACAAGATAGGATTTAGAGACTTACCCTTGAACAATAGAATCTTTGACTGCATTAAGCAGGCTCTTATCAACTTCACTGGACAGTGTATCATCCAACAAAATATTAGGCCCCTAAAAATATAAATAATGTCATAATTAGACATATAATTAGAACTTTGAACAGAATCAGCTCAATCACAAAATTTAAGGAATTGGGAAAACAGAGCAACCAAAGCCTTTACCCAGCACCGAAGATTGACTAAAAATGTCAGAGGCATGCAACTAACCTGCTTATCAGGACCAAATGCCCAAATAGACCGTGCAGCAAGCAGATCCCAGTCATACTTTGTCTGGAAAAAGTCACCTAGCTTCTTCCTTGGCCAGTCAATGCTTACAACACCATTCTCAATATCCTCAGCAAGTCCTCTCTCCAGCGGCTCCGCAATCTAGGAATTAAGATGTAATGACCCAGTAAAACGTCTAATACTTAACTCTTATAACAAATCACTTGCTTACCATAGTAATTTTGTTTTTCTTGTTTGGAGTTTCAGCAAAACATTTCATTGAAGAGGATTCAACAACTGTTTCACAGAAGGAGACAACAGGATCTGCGACCTATTTGAAATTGTGGGGAAAAATCAGAAGAAAGTTCAACACAATTATGAAGCACTTGCATAAAAGTATAATAAGCACAAAGACACACACCTTGACTTCCACTTCTGAATAAAGTTCTCTGAGGTCCTTCATTATAGAATCCAAGTACAATTCTCCCGTGCCTAATATGGTATGCTCTCCAGACTCTTCAACCTTTGTAATTGCTAATGGATAGCTCTTGCTGATCTTCCGAAGACCCTCCACCATTTTTGGCAACTCGCTGGGATTCAAAGGCTCAGTAGCGGTTTTAACCACAGGAAGAGTGTTGAACTGAAGAGGCCTGAATATGTACACATCATCATCATATTCCGAGTTGCAGAGAGTGGCAGTCTTCATAATAGAAGCATCCACACCTTCAATGAGAACCCAAGAACCAGGAGGGGCTTTACTGATGGGAATCCTGTAACGAGCTTGATAGACCCATAATTTTGTTACTTCTTTCACTGTCATGTCCTCCTCATCATCTGGAGAATAGCCTTCTCCCAGAACACGTACAGTCTGGCCTGTCATAATTTCCCCACTGTAGACCCTACCAAAGGCATCAAAGATGCTGCAGTCTGATTTAGGATAGAGTTTTGTTATATTAACCATTACAGGACCTGATGCATCACAATCCTCCATGGCCTGGTAAATTGCAGAATCCTTGGGTCCAGTGTAGATGTGCTCAACCTTCCGAGGTGCGGCATCTTTAGCAGATGGAATGTGTTGAACCAACATATCTGTAAAGCCTGTGGCACTACCAAAAACTGAGCTACATGCCAATCTTAACAAAGGCCTAACATTTAAACGATAGGCCGCATTACTCAAAGTCACACCAAGTTCAGCAAGTGTAGCCTCCACACTCTTCTTATGTTCTCCGATCACTTGGCTATATAATTTGTAAAGAGGTTCAAGTACAAACTGGACAAAGGACCGTTCTACTCCACTACCAGGTTGTTTCTTCTTGAAACTTCTGGTATCAGGATCGAAGTAAAAATCACCCCAAAGGCGAGAGGCAAACTTATTAGCATCAAATGGTATACCATGGAGCTTAACATAAAGCTTAGCAAATGACTGCAATGTGAACGACCATCCTGCACTAGCACTTGCAAAACAAACATTTCCAATAGCAGGATCAATGGCCTGTACGTTTCCAGCTGTTGAAGATGCAGCTGTGATGTGGTTATTGATGACTTCAATTGTGTGCCTTAGCTTGTGATAGGCATCCTTTGGAGGTAACTTCAGCTCAGTTATCAATCTGTCAACCTGTTTATCATAACATTGAAGAAAGAACCTCATCACATAGGAACCTTCAATGCAAAACATAAGAGAAACGCAGCTTTTCACAAGACACCATCAGATTGGAGATATTACCTTGTTTATCACGACTACTATAGGGAGGCGGTCCTGGATTGCATGGCGTATGGCCCTCTCTGTGTTTACCTGTTAACAAAGTCGAAACTAAATACATAGACAGAGGTGGCATTTATAATCAAAAGGACTTTCAACCCTACTGAAAAAAATCCCAACGGAAAAATAATTTATAACAAATGGGAAAACTTACCATCACTCCTTCTGCAGCATCAACAATTAACACAGCACCATCAGCAAGCCTGAGAGCAGCGGTCATCTCATCAGAAAAGTTAACATGACCAGGTGTATCCATAATGTTGCAAAGGTATGATTTCGAATTGCTATCCTCCAGAACGAGTGACATCGGAACTGCTTTGATGGAAATTTTTCTTTCCTGCTCATCTATCCTCGTATCTGTGTACCTCATATGTTTCTCACTGCTCTGATCAAAGGTTGATATGTGATGAGTCTGTTCAACCAACATGTCCATGAACGTTGTCTTCCCACATTGAAGATGGCCAACTAAAGCAACATTCCTCACCAATGTAGGATTTGACATAAGACCCAAGAGGAACTGTGTTGATACATAGGTTGATGAATCCTTAACCCCCAACTCAAACTTGAGATTTTTCACAGGCTTTATAATAGGTTGCTCAAGTGGCTGCTCATCTTCATCCATGACTAATGTTTCGACTTCTTCCCCATAAACTTCCTCAGCAGTTGGGTAGTATTTTTTGTCCTCCGCTAGGACAATCTGACCATCCATATCAACATCTTCAGTAGTTGTTAACCACCCATTTGGTTTTCCAGGACCACGTTCATCATCAGACATAGGGTCCTCATCCTCGTTTCTGTCAGAGAGTTCCTCCTCTTCCTCCTCCCTGTCACTCTCTTGATCGGATTCAATTTCAGGTCCAATATAGTTTCCAAACTCATCGTACAGACTATCATCCATAGCTCTATAAACTGCAAATTTAAACATTCAATATCAGCCATTACTACCACCCTTTCAGCTATCTACTGGGAAAGTGGAAAGCACACCATGTCTATATTTTTCATAAGGGAGAAGAAAATTAACAACTAATTCCACATTAGGATTTGCCGTATACCAGTAGTTAGACAATCTAATCTTATCCCTCCCTGTAACTCTGTAAGTTACAGTAACACCAAAACACTATCCTAGCAACATGGTTTACTGAGGAACAGTGATACAACCTCCACTAAGCTCCATTATTAATCAACGAACCAACTCTAAAAGCTTTCCAATAATTTCCACAATAAAAATCCAATTTCTGCCTTCACTCAGTCTAAGAAGCCAATTGATATGTTTCGTGCATATAATGTTTCATAAACCAACCACATTTTGAACTATAGGTGACACTTCGGGTGTCAGAACGATGAAACAGTCCAAACCACTGATTTACTACCTCACCCCTACTCAGGATAGGGGACTATTAGAGCAACTTAGCTTAATAACGAAATTCATTTTTAAAAAATATATGAGTTAATGAGTTTAAATTAACAGAAAAAATAAGCACATAAATACCTTAAAAATGCATATAAAAAACAACTATCAATTGCAATTAACACACTCACACACAGAGAGAAACCATTAGGTGAAACGCAATACCGCTGTCTCCTCACCTCAAGCTTGTATCATTTCACCATTCATCAAACACAAACCAAAAATAAATAAATAAATTGCAAGTACGAAATACTATTTAAGCGAACACTACCACATGGTGAAACAACTCATTGCAATTAAAATCAGTCCCGTTCAACAACTTTCGTCAGTTCCACTCAGGCTTATCCAGTTCGACAAATATAAACACACTGCAATTAGTGCAGTCCTGTTTACCAAGTTCCTATCTCATCAAAATGCTTCTCTAAAGTTCCTGTCTACAAACTTCCACTGTCACACACAAACAAAACTAAGACGACAACTTACTTAATTTGGATTCCCGGTTTCAGTGCCGACGGATTCAAAATGAGGACTTTTTCGGGTAGCACTGACGTTGGGTGGGGCTCCGGTGGCTAGCTCCAACGGCGGTGGGGACGTGTGGTGACGGAGGTTTTGAGTAGGGTTTTGCAAATTGGTATTCGAGATCGATTTGTGCCTTTGTGGTTTGCCCCGCTTTTGCAAACCTCAATTGACTGAATTTACTTCTACCAATTTCCCTTCTTTCTTTTTTTAATTGATAAGCTGCATGCTGGGCCGAAATTGTTGGCCCAATTAGGCAGAAAGGGCTAAATGGACGGATCCGGTATGACTAATTTATTTCGGCCCATAATAACTCGCAGCCCAACCCGACAGCTGTATTTTGTAATGGCGGGTTAGTTTTCAATTCATATTTGAATTTGTAAAAAATTAATTTGTTTTGTGAATGGGGGGTTATTGATCGATTCAAATGTTTAATATGAATTTTTATAATATATCAAATGTGAAGTATAGTATGTAGGCTATAGGGTAAAACAAGTTGAATAATGTTTTTGGCATAAATGCGAAAGCAAAAGCAATGATGAAGAAATGGAAGGGACCAAACATGTAGGACGATTCACATATTTAGTGTTGATACAAGTAATTGAATGTCACATGCATATATATTCTCTTTTAAAAGGACCCTACTTCTTTCTACATCTCACCTTTTTTTTAGCAGTCAATTATCAGTCACATGAATGGTCTCCATGATTCATGTGATTTTAGGAATCATTTTCTTTCTCAATTTGTCCTTCAAGGAAATTAATAACAAAAATATTTTCCATCTTTGAACAACATATGTATTTATTATCTTGGCCATAATTACGAACATATCTTAATCATTATGTAAATGTCTTTTTTATTGGTATCGAGAGTCGAATAAATTTGAGATTCTTCATCTTGGGATTGAAGAGCTAGCATGAAAGATGTTATAATAATATAATGAAAAATAAATGAAAAAAAGGGTTGTGTAGTTGAGTTTTTATTTTAGCAAGAAATTTGAGAATATAACTAGTTTGAAAATGAAAATGAGTGGCTATGATTGAGCATACCATTTTTTCTTGTATTCATTTAACTTGTTAAGTGGAAAAACATTCTTTCAACATTAATTCTCTTGGAAAAAAATTCACAATATATATATATATTTTTTTTTTTCAAAAGGTATAATCCACACCTACATTATCTAGATAAGATTCTTATAAAATGATTTTATAAATGAAATTTATTTGGTAAGATGGACCAATTTATATATATAGAGTGACATGTAAAAATAAATTTTGATTGTGAATGGTGGAGCTTCACCTCATATAATTATAGAAGTTTCGTATAAATTTTATCACAGTAGTATATGATAAAGTGTATATATATTTATATATATCATAGATATGACTTATAATGTATACTCATTTTCCAAATATATCCTCATTCAGGACCCTTATTTTCCCAAATTCATGACTTTTTTTTTAGAAAAATAGAGATCAGACTTTTAGTAATAATTGTACGTCATTCTTATCCCATAGTACATTATTAAAAGTCAAGTCTATTTTCGTAAAAAGACAATTTGAGCCCAACATTACCCCGCCGGACTGAAGCCAGCCTATGAAATCATCTGTGAGCCCAGCCCATGAACACATATAAGGTATGCTAAAAGTAAAAATGGAATTAATTAGGTTATATTTTGTATTTGAGCAAATTCGAATGGTAATTTACACAGTTACAACTTTAAAATAGACTTCATTTTAAGGTTTTTTTTTAACTAAATTATATATTTAATTTTTTAGGATTAACTCAATGAATTTTGAGTTAGATTTCAATTTACAACATAATTTTTTATTATAATAATATTGTTCATAATTTATTTTTTTTCAATTATAACATCAATTTAATTTTCTGTTAACTAATTGTGAAGTTACCATCAGTATTAAATGTGTTTCGATGATCAAGGATAGATATAGGTTTAGATAAATCATTCCGTAACAATGAATTGATAATTTGAATATTAAGGTATATATGTTATAAACCCAAAATACAGGAAATTAATACTTGTACATATCAAAACCCAAATTCTGCTATAATTTTGAAGGAAAATTAAAGGAAGCATTAAATAAAAGTATCTCTAACATATGTTTCATTTTTATGAACTAAATAAATAGCATGTATTAAAGGAGACGATAAATAGATTATATTTCTTTCGTATTAAACATATTTAAATGAGGATGAAATATCATTTACAATCACATGAATAAAGCAGGCAATTTGCTTGATATAGGGTATATTATGTAATTATACAAAAGATGAAGGTGCTAAAAAGACCATAGAAGATGTGAAGTACGCCTAGATATAAATAAATAGAAATTATAATAAAATAAAAGGATGAAAAGGTAAAGAAAGCTGTTGGGAGGTTAGGGCACCTAACGGTAGGGTTTTATGTTATGACGTTAAATAATGACATCATCCATTCATGCCCCATGCACAGTACCTCCTTTAATTCCCATTCTTTCTCCCTCTTTAATTTAATATTTTCTTCTATCATAAAATATTCGAAAATATTTTTATTTTTTTCGATATTAATCAATATTTCCTCAATATTTTTATAAAATTAAAATATTGATATTTTTATCTAAACTGATATTTTTATCATTGATTATAACTCTCAATTTAATAACAAGATAATTTAATCTGTACTTACTAAATCTGATTCCACGCAATTCATTACGTATCTTCGTTGCCAGAGAGTTTTGATGTGATTTTGCTTCAATAATGTCAACAAAAATATATTGTATTATAGAAATATATAATAGTGAAAGTGAATGTATATTCCAATTGTTTTTAAGGGAAATTTACAAGAAAAACAACTATTTCAAAGTTATGACCGTGTCTATTCACACAAAGAGTGAGACTACCTTTATTGTGTGTAGCGATGGCAATGCATCAAGTAGTTGACTATCCTGACCCGTTTCATGTACATACATGTCCGTGGATCCACTCCTATCCTGAGTCGTGCTATGGATATTGCTTAGCTGTCTCGTGTCCTACTCCATCTTGTTCCTATATTTTTTTCTAATAAAAGAGAAAGAATAGAAATTAAATTACCTAAATTAATAAAATAAAAGATATGTAATTAAATATATAATATAATAGAAGTTTATATAATATTACATATATTAATTGTGTACGGTACGGGGTGGAGTTTATGTGGTACTCGATCTTGTCCCGTTCTTTTAACGAGTTTGGGTGGATCCACCCTTGCGGGATGGATTTTACCCACCTCAAATATTACGGGATTGAGTGGGTATTCAGAAGTCGGGTTGATATTAACATCCCTAATTGTGTATGAATATATAATAATCACTCTCAATATAATTACAACTATATATAATTATATATTTAATTAACATTTAGATTTAAATAAAAAATAAAAAGAGGATTAAAATATAGTGGGTAAGGAGAAGGTCGATAAATAATTTGGAGGGTTGTGGTTAATAATAGTGATTGAAAACTGGTATGGTATATTGACTACGTACAGTGGAAGATGAAGAGATTTGACTCGTGTAGGTGTAGAGGGGTGTAGGTGTAGCAAATAATTCATCATTTAAGACAATCTTTGTTTCCATTATAATTTGGGACAGACCCTTCATTTTTCACCTTTCTTTTCTTACATTATTCCATCAAATCACCCACACCACACCATATAAATAAATATTATTTTTATT
The DNA here is from genome assembly GCA_028654395.1 of Scutellaria barbata. Classification (NCBI taxonomy): domain Eukaryota; kingdom Viridiplantae; phylum Streptophyta; class Magnoliopsida; order Lamiales; family Lamiaceae; genus Scutellaria; species Scutellaria barbata. Next base: position 358,400 of record CM053653.1, on the reverse strand, counting down.
TCATAACGACAATTTTTTTTTTAAATATAATAAATCCGAGCCCAAGAAGTCAACAAATTATCTTACTTAAAACATTAAAGTACATTTGAATCATAAACAATTATATAATAACAAAAATCCATATGAAAGTGAAACCATGTTGTAATTTTATTTGCGGAATCCACTTAGCCACCTCATAAATCAAAATTTACAAATCAAATTAGGATGAAAATATCTTCAATAATTTTGTGATATTTTCATTTTTTCATGTTATTGATATAAAAAATGAGGTGTAATGATATATGTTTAATATTTTTATTTTTTTCATTATTGGTAAAATATTGATAAAATATCGATATCGATTTCAGTGGCTTCATAATACAAATATTAGGAAAATAAGTCAAATATCGATATCGGTGGCTTCATGATACAAATTATAGAAAAATTGTGAAATATCGATATTGAAAATAAGTGAAATATCTACGAAATATCGATATCGTTAACTTCATGATATAAATTATTGAAAAATCAATGAAAAATAAAGAAATATCGAAAAAATATCAAAAAAATATTGATAAATATTTGTAACATATTTCCCATTGATATTTACATAGAAATCAAAATTTTCATTCTCAAATCAAACAACAAATTGCATTACACAAAAACTAATTTAATTTAAAAGACAAAAAAATAAAAAAATAAACAATAAGATAATTATAGTTAAAAGGAAAAAAAAGAGATGTATGGCAGCAATATTTAGAGAGCCCTTGGATCGAGATCTTACGGGTTTCAATCCTTTTCAGTTCAAATTGTACTTGTTTACGCTTTCCTAAACTGACAAAAAGAATTATCAACTTAGAGTTTACACGGTCTCTCATAATACATTTGGCATGCCTATAAATAATCTCAATTATTAAGTTGTTAATTAAAAGCAACTTACATTGTCGTGACTTAATTGTGTTTCAAATTTCATTTTCTTTTGTTCCAATATTTTTAAAATTATAAAATATTTATTACTTTAATATATATTGATGTATACTTTAATTGTTTATATTTCTCAGTGGATATTTTTATTTAAATATATTTGTTTATTTGTCACAAAATTGATACAAAATCATTTTTAACTATAAAAATACCAACAACATATAATATCCTCGTCCGGTCTAAAACTAGATGAGAAACTAAAATTTCTTATTAATATAAGGAAATATCTGTTTTATTTAATTGTTATGTTTTGGACGAAATATATATATATATATATATATATATATATATATATTCAAATTGTTTAAAATTATGTAGCAAAACATAGTTGTAGCCACATATTATGAGCATTTTATTTTTTTAATGAAAATTGACTTCTGTGTCAATTGCTAAAAAATGGATTAGCATGTGAAAATGGTAAAAAGAAAATATTAATTTAGCTCTAAAGAAGTGCAGGCAAGTAATTATAAAAATGTATAAATGGAAAAGGAAAAAGAAAATAGGAAAAATTGATTGGAAGTTGATTTGATTTAAGTGTTAAGAGGAGAAATAATAATTAAAAGGTGTGTTTTGATGTGAAAAGGACAGGCTGTAATCTGGAGAGATGATTGCGTCACCTGGGGGTGACACTGACAGCCCACTCTCTCTTCTCTGCTCAAAGATCTTTTGCTTAGCTTAGCTGCACAACCCATATATATATATATATATATATATCACCAATTACCCATGAAAAGCTGCTTCTGTTCTTAACTGTACGGTAATTTACATCTAAAAACTATCTCTTCCTATTTTACATAACTTTTACTGCACCAATCCACTCCTTTTATTTTCTTCCATATAATATAAATTTAACAATTTATATATGGTAAAATGTCCAAATATACTCATTTTTATATAATTTAATCAATTTTTATTCATTAATATAATAATTGATTCTTAAATATTTATAAATATAATAATTAATCCCAAAATATTTGTTTTTGAATTAAGCCAACTATTCAATATATCTCATGAGTCCAATCAACCCCATGATTCTCATCCATCCACTTCATTTAATAGTTATTTATTATATTATTATTTTGTTAAATATAAAATTTTATTATTTTATTTAATACTAATAATAACATTATACAATATTATTAATAGTACAATTTTCTTGTACAATATTAACGTATTATTAGTAAAATTATTAATAGTACAATTTTCGTGTACAAACTATTAAATTATTAATAATAATTAAAATTAATTTAAGATAACAACTATTTTCATGTAACAAACTATTGTTAATAGTAACCTAATTTTATTAATTATTAAAGTACAATTTTCGTGTAAAAAATTAGGATATAAAATTATTAATAGTAACAAAATTATTAAAAAAATATTAATTTAGTGTACAATAATAATGTACACAAAAATTAGTACTTTTCATTAATAGTGTACATTAATACATTAACACTAAATTTTCGAACATTAAATTTTCTAACATTAATATTATTAGCTATAAAATATTAGTAATTTTCAAACATTAGTTATTCAATATTAGTAATTTTCAAACATTAGTAATTTTAGAATATTAGTTATAAAATATTATTAATTTTCGAACATTACTTATAAAATAGTATTAATTTTCGAACATTAGTTACTAAGGAAATTGCATAGTAACTAATTTTGACATTTTAAAAAATGCAATAATGTTCGAAAATACTATTAATGTTCGAAAATGTATTAATGTTCGAAAATACTATCAATGTTCAAAAATACTATTAATGCTCAAAAATACTATTATTAATGCATTAATGTTTGAAAATACTATTAATGTCGGAAAATGCATTAATGTTCGAAAATACTATTAATGTTCGAAATTACATTACTTATAAAATACTATTAATTTTCAAAAAATGCATTAATTTTTTAAAATGCATTAATGTTCGAAAAAATGCATTAATTTTCGAAAATTAGTTAGTGCATGCATTTTGAAAATTAGTTAATACATTAATAGTAATTAATACTTTCATTACTAATTAGTTAATGTATTAATGTTCGAAAATTTCTACTAATATTAGTTATAAAATAATATTAAATTTAATATTCGAAAATAGTATTAAATATAATATTTGAAAATTACTACTAATATTAGTTATAAAATAGTATTAAATTTAATGTTATTATTAGTATTTAATAAAATAATAATTTTTTATTTAACAAAATAATAATAAGATAAATAACTATTAAATGAAGTGGATGATTTGGAATCATGGGTTGATTGAATTCGTAGAGTCAATTGAATAGTTGACTTGACTTAAAATTAATATTTTAGAATCAATTGTTATATTTATTGATATTTAGGAATTAATTATTATATTAATAAATAAAAATGAATCAAATTATTTGAAAATGGATATAGTTAACCATTTTCCCATCTATATATTATTCATATCAACTCCGGTTCAACTAGTATTATACTATGTTAGACTTTATAAGTTGACTTGCAGTCTTTTTTTTTTTTTTTAATCTTTGTTTAATGGTTAATTAGGTAATAATAGTTCATCGATCCCGTTTCGTGGAAATTGAAAGTAAGGTTGTTTGGCTCAATCAAGAAAGATAAATCACGAGAAATGGAGAATGGAATTAAAGAGGGAATGGGAATATTATTCTATTACTATGTTTAGTTGTTGTATATATTTATTCATGAAAAGCAGACTTGAGATATGAAAATACAATTGGAAGAAGCATATAACTTTTGAAATTATTAGAAATAAATATGTTGTGTGTTTTGTTACTAAATGTAGAAAGCTAAAATATTTATGGTTCTATTAAAAATGTTGCTAATCGATACATATTTAATTAGGTATTTGTGAGGATCACATGCTGTGTGATAATTAATTTAGCACTTAATTTAAGGTTAAAAATTTAAAATTTAACATTATGAGTATATATACTAACTGGATATCGAGCAAGTCTAATATCTATTGTAAGTTTGATCAATGTTAATACATGATACACAAGTTAAAGACAACAATAAAAAAAATAACATTATTTTATGAGATATGGCTAAAAACTTGAAGTTTCACCTTTTGAGTTTGAATTATTGATTAAATTTAGCATGATGTATCAAATTTCTTGAGCTTTGCTTTGTTGTAAAATTGATCTTACCCTCCATCATTACAGATATTCATTATTTTTACCATGATTAAATTAAATTTAGTTAAACTCATATAACATAATGCTATGATTGATAAGGCATTTTCAAATTGCTTTCATAGGCGTGGGGAGCTGTAAAGATATATCATTTCTGCAAAAAGGACTCCCAAAGGTCCAAACACAACATAATTCTTTTATTCTAAAATGTACTGTGCAAAAACAGCATTAATTAATATCTTATATTTTCTTGTAGCTAGGTTTAGAACACACTGAATTAATTAATAAAAACTAATTGTAGTAATTTATAAATTGTAATTAGTAGTATGTACAAAATAACACTAGGTTTACTAATTATTAGTAGTATATTCACATAGTTAATAATATATAACCAATAACTAATACCATTGGAAGGAACAACTAATGAACAAATATTTATGAAAATACGAGTTCATTTGTTAATTAATATTCCGAGCATAAAATAATAAAAATGATATTTGATGGAATACTGAAACAGTCATTCCATTACCGTCATATTCTTACATATCAACCATGACCTAACTATTTATCAAATCCAGTAACTAATGATGTCTTTTTTCACTTTTCTCTATCTTTTTACCAGTGTTGGAATTAAACCATTTTACCAACATTAAATAGTTGAAAAGTATGTCAATAGTCATGGGTGAAAATTGAGTCAATTCCGACTGGTCAAGATGCAGTACGATATATACTTTTGTTCCCTTTTGTGTGTGTGTGTGTGTGTTTTATCAAAATTTTATTGTTCGGTCATGAAAAAATGCAATAAATAATGTATTTTGTAAAGATAGTCTGAGAAAGCTGGTTGGAATTGAATCAAAGAAGCATTGAAAATGAGAATTACATAAGCACAAAAATTCCTAGGTTTTATGAGTAGTAGTAAAGTGATGGTGCAACAGGGAGTTCCATTAATACCCCCAGTGAGAATAATAAAAGATGGCATTTTGGTAGTTAATTGAGCAATTAAGGGGGGAATACAAACAAACCCAGTGGGCCCTTCCATGTACAATAATTAAATTAGAGTAGGCCCCGTTTGGGGAAGTTGGGGAGCACAGATTTTCAATCCTGATTTCCTTGAAGATCAATCCATGTCAATTTGATAGATTTTTGGCCAATGCCAAACAGTCCTGAAGATATTCGCCGTCAAATGTAACGGCGAAGCGACGTTAATTCGACTTCCATTCCATTTGTGTGACTATATATTCATTTGAATTATTATAGCGATGATCTTGTTTATTCGTTAAAGCCAAACGGCAATTATCAGCTCAGCAGCAATGATTGTCCTATACTTCTACTCAGCCAGCTAGCTCTGCTCCCCTCCCGCTCCTACCCCACAATCTCTAACCTGGAATCTTTGCCGGAAAATCCATCGGAAAATCTAATCTTTCACATGGGCTTTTCAGCAAACAGGTAATATATATACTCAGCTGCTAAAACCCTTTCTTTGTTTTCTGCCGAGTTTTGGTTTTTTCTATCTGCACAAGTCAGAACACATCTCCCTTTTCAATAATTCTTTTATGGTACAGGTTTTTTTGGATGCTTGCAAATTCGATTATTATAAGTTTCTGAAGATGCATACATGCAGATTCAAGAAATCTTGAGTTTTTTGTTTCTAGTGTTTCGAAGAAAACCCATGAAAATTCTAGTTTTTTCTTGAAGTGATCGATCACAAGCTTTTTTGTAAATCTGGGTTATTGTTTCTCTTGAAGTTCGTGGTGTCATGTGGATCCACTGTTTGGTGTAACAGCTGTTCAGATCTTTTCTTCGTAGATAAACACAAAAACCATCCTGCAAATCTAGGGTTTTGGATATGTACGTGAAGCTTTTCTCTTTACGCTTTGTATAAATCTTTTTATACCGTTATACTGGTATAGTGTTATAGTATGCAATCCAATGATTTCGTGTTCTTCTTTCAAGTTTCTGTTTTGAGCAAAGATTTTAGTTTTTTTTATTTCTTTCTAATTATTATTGAGGCATATGATTAAACAGTGAATTCCAAGTCTATTCACTGTTTGCTTATCTGAGAAGCATGATTCCGTGACATATCAAGTTAAAGCCTTTTTTTTCCTCTCTTTCTCTTTCTTGCTTGAGACTCGGATTTGCTTTGTTGTTCTGCAATTTTTTTGTCCATATTTCACTTGTCCAAGATTTCTTCCCTGAAGTTACTACTCTCTTCACTTGCACTTGATTTTTATTCTCTAGCTTATAGCCTCTACTCTCTCTCTCTCTCTCTCACTCTTCCGTGCTTCTTGTTCATGTTGAACTTTTTTTTTCTGCTTATATTAATTTATTGTGTGATACTGCATGCAGGATTTGATGAAAAGAGACTGATATTTCATCTTTTCTTGAAGGACTATTAGAACAGTTCTTTGAGGTCCCTCCACCATCACATTGATTACTAAATATCAGAAATGTGGTACGAGATTACTGTTACATAATAGTGCATTTGTTAATGGATATGAGCAACTTTAGGCCTGACCTCCACATTGCCCAGCAAAGCCGTAGAGATAAGCTGAGGATTCAGCATGATTCAAACCCATCCAATCATCAGTTGGGAGTTTATCTCCACAATTTGGAGCAGCAGCTTCCCCCCCACCACTCTCTAAACTATGAATCTACTAATCTTCGAAACTGTCGACTTGGTAACATATGCTACGATCCAACGGAATATTGCTCGGACATGCTCAATTTTCCGGTAACGATGAATCAAGAAGCTGAAAAACGGGGAGAGGGCTCGTATCAGAATTTCTCTAGAGATATCCCAACAACCTTCAACCCTTCAGCCACAGTGAGTAATGACCCACAATACTTTAGCACATGGAAAAGCATTGGCTCACAACCAAGCAGCGATTGGATGGCTAATCACAGCTCTATTTTTGTCGGAGACGCCCTGTCTGCAGCCTCTTCCATGAAAATCATTAATAGTAATCCTATGTCAACATTAGATGTGAAACCTTATCCAGGATATCAAGAGCTACATTCATCCAGTGAAATTTCAAACACCAATAGTCAGAAGCAGTTTGTGGATATGAATTGCAGTTCTTCGCTTTACCAGAATGCGTTGCAAGATCTCGTCACATCGTCAAATGCTCGTTCTTTTGGCCTCGAATTTGCTTCTCTTCGGCAGAAGAGCTCTGATGAAACCAGCCATGGATCTTGGGTTGTTGGTGGGAGTGAGCTTCTGCTTCTTCCCGCTTACGCCGATCAATTGCGCCTCAAAAGTCCTGATCATTTAATAAGTAGGCCATCGGAAGGATGCAATCAGTGGAGTGGTGAAGTGGATTTTGCAGCAGTTAAGAACAGTGATATAGACCTTAGAACAGTGGGATATGATAATTCCAACACTCAGGCCCTATCTTTGTCCCTTTCATCTGTTCCTTCACCCAAGGTACACGAAACTCAGATTGCTGAGAAAGACTTTCAAACAAGGGACATTTGTGCAAGCACTAATGTCCAAGATTCCAGAACTTGGAAGGCCGATGAAAACTTGTCGACTAGCTGTAGGACTGTAGGAGCACAGGCTTTGGCACATCGGAACCCGGGTCCGCTCGGTCCTTTCACCGGCTACGCCACCATTCTAAGAAGTTCCAAGTTTTTGAGGCCGGCCCAGCAATTATTGGAGGATCTGTGCTGCATTGCTCGGCCTAAGGACGTCGAAATGTGTGAGGTCCCTGAGGAAGTTAGGGTTTCCAGTGAAGGTATTAGTAATGGTGAACCTTCATTGAAAGCAATAGCAGGTGATTCCAGTGTGTCCTCATTCGCATTCAACGGTTCGAATGATAAGAGCCGGGACCCTGGGGGTATCAGCTGCGCCAACGATACTCATCGGCCCGAAAATCTTCAGAAAAAGGCCAAGCTTTTATACTTGCAGGATGAGGTTGGTTGTTATACTTGATGCCTCCTTTTATTTTCCCTCCTATTTGGCAGATTTGAAGCATGTTATTATGATCAAGATTGATATGCATTGCTTATGTTATAGCTTCTTTAAATTGAAATTTACTATTATTTTTGGATCAAGAATGCAAATGATAGACTGGCAAGTCAATTACCCTGTAGAAATGTAATAATTACTTGATTTACAGTTGTCATGTGTTACAGATTATAAGTGGAAATGATGTTTCGAATCATTATTAATTGATGATCTCGTTTGTTTTTTTCTCGTTTGTCTTTATTTGAGTTTTTTTTTTTTTTTTCAAATTTGGTGGGGGTTCTAACGACAAGCCTTGATATTGATACAGTACTTCTCAATATATTGTATGCTCCAAATAAATTCTTGTTTAATTGTCTTCTAGTGTGAAGACCCATTTCTTCATTGGAATCGAACAATTCCATACAATGAAATGGTTGACTTAAACACGCTGGAAACAAAATACCATACTTGTGTGCACATAATTTGATCTTGATTATCAAGAAACTATTTGTTAAATCTTTTTCTCTTTTCTGTGATTATTAATTCTCCATCCTTTCATCTCTCCTGAGCTAATGATTTCCACAGACGTTACATTAGACTATTAGGTAAACTTGTCCATCCTGCATGATGGACAAAATAATTACTTTAATTTG